>OZ020488.1:24974320-26220567 GCA_963971405.1 Psococerastis gibbosa | reverse complement strand
GAATGTAATCTAGGTAAACAGCTAACCTAACCCAATGTAACCTAATCTGGCCTATCCTAATCCAATGTAACCTAATCTAACCTATCCTAATTCAATGTAACCTAACTTAACATCATATTTATTTGATATAAAAATATTTTTGTTAAAAAAATGATGAATTTAATCTAGGTAAACAGCTAACCTAACCCAATGTAACCTAATCTGGCCTATCCTAATCCAATGTAACCTAATCTAACCTATCCTAATTCAATGTAACCTAACTTAACATTATATTTATTTGATATAAAAAATATTTTTTTTAAAAAAAGAAATGATGAATTTAATCTAGGTAAACAGCTAACCTAACCCAATGTAACCTAATCTGGCCTATCCTAATCCAATGTAACCTACCCTAACTTGATATAAAAATTTAACCTAGACTAATATTAAAACTTAACCTGTCCTAGCCCAATGTAACTAAATCTAACATAGAAAACACAACTGCCTGGTATATTGCACCCAATGTAACCTAATCTAACCTATCCTAATTCAATGTAACCTAACTTAACATCATATTTATTTGATATAAAAATATTTTTGTTAAAAAAATGATGAATTTAATCTAGGTAAACAGCTAACCTAACCCAATGTAACGTAATCTGGCCTATCCTAATCCAATGTAACCTAATCTAACCTATCCTAATTCAATGTAACCTAACTTAACATCATATTTATTTGATATAAAAATATTTTTGTTAAAAAAAAAATGATGAATTTAATCTAGGTAAACAGCTAACCTAACCCAATGTAACCTAATCTGGCCTATCCTAATCCAATGTAACCTATCCTAACTTGATATAAAAATTTAACCTAGCCTAATATTATAACTTAACCTGTCCTAGCCCAATGTAACTAAATCTAACATAGAAAACACGACTGCCTGGTATATTGCACACCTATTGTGAGAAACTGAGACTTAGTTGGGATTATTGAAAATTCATTTTTATAAACACGGCTGGTGGGTATATTGAACACCTATTGTGGGATTAATACATTTCTTTTAAGATGCTGAGTGCACTTATTATATCGGCGTACCTGAATTAATAGCGATGTGTCATAATCTTAATGCGAGGGGGACTGAAATGGCCACCGACCTTATGCACTCCAATATATAAAGGGTTGTCTGCATGGCAAATAAAGGGACTGTCTACTCATCAGCGACTGCTTATATGAATATGTACCTTTAACTGGTATTGTACATCAACTATTGTAAATGAATGTAAACCATTTTATGATATATAAATTTTATAATACACATATTTTAAAAGAAATCAATGTCTTTTCATACAATCACTTAAAACAAGCTTTTAAGCCTAAGACTTATCTATAATACAATAATGACCATGAGCTAAACGAATGTAAACCATTTTATGATATACAAATTTTATAATACACATATTTTAAAAGAAATCAATGTCTTTACATACAATCACTTAAAACAAACTTTTAAACCTAAGACATATCTATAATGCGATAATGACCATGAGCTAAACTATCAATTCCATTACGACACACATACCGTTTATCATCATAAGGACTAAGAGTGACTTTTTGCTGTTTAATTGTAAAAAGCTTATGATCTCTACTTTGAATACGGAACATTGGTTTACGTGAGTCTTTTGCTATGCAAGGCTTAAATAAGGTATTGTAATAGTCTTGATGGTTAATATGATGTTTAAGGGTTGAACGAACTATACCTTTGCCCACTTTCTTCTCCTTTCCCTCCTCTAAAAGGGAATACAATTTTGGGCGTAAAGCAACACATTGTAAAATGTGAGATTGAGCATTTTCATCTTTGAACGTTCCCACTTTCTTTTTATTTTCAATATTGTATAAGAGATGGTTCGGAGGATATACTGAGTTATCAAATAAATGGGGATATGGTTTTAAATCAGTGTACAAATCATCACTCTCAACCTCATAAACGAGCGAATCTGTATCTGTTAAAATCAGTGCAGCTTTATCACCATACATTTGTTTTACAAAGTTATAATGAAATTCATACATAACTACCTTGGATAGTTCGAGAACGGTTAGGCCAATAAATATTGGCTTGTTTAGCAAAATATTAGTTTTTTTTGACCGGACTGCTATTAAATCGTTTGAAAAAATCTTAAAATCTTTAAATGCAGGGGATGAGATAAGTTTACGAGCTCGTTTGGCAGTGTTAACTAACTCTAATTTTGCGTGATTTCTAACATTCTCCATTGTCTTCCCATACATACTATTAATTTTCAATTTATAAAAATCCTTCTCGAAATCATTACAAGCTAATTTCCGTTTTTCTGTGTTAAAATCGATAAAGGGTCGCATCCAAGCGCTTTGCTTAAAAGCTAAAATTTTATGTATACATTTTAATTTTAATCCCAATTCTAAACATTGCTTCAAATTTCGATAATGTATTATATAGTTGTGTTTATCGTTTAAGTTGGGAATAAGCTTTGAGAAGTTGGATGTTAAAGATATATCATTTTCAGCGAGAAATTCCTTACAATAGGGGGAAATCATGTCTGATGTTACAACACAATGTTCAGCTGCTAGTGGGTATTCATTATGTAAATCATGTAATTTTTGTGGATATTCCATGTCCACCTGTAATATGAACCCATCATCGCCCTCATCAGGTGCGAGCATTACATTAAAGTTTTTGATTTCTTCCTCCTCCATCCAGCGAAACCCACTAATAGGTAAAAATTGACGCATCGCATGTCCGTATAAGTTAGTGCAATCCCAATATACTATAAATTTGGATGGCTTATTTGAGTCAAATTTTTTTAAGTATTTATTGTTGCTTTCCGCAAATCTTTTTGAAATCATACTTATACCCCCGCGAATCCCAGCCTCACAAAACAAATACATATCAGGTTCGCTCAATAGCTCAAGTTCTACTCCTGTCATTTTCAGACAGCTCTGAAGAGCTAGCCCTGGTGCTGTGTACATGTGACAAATTTCGAGGTTATCGTTTTCAAAACATAAGGCTCTAAAGGCTTCAAAAACATCGCAAAGGAGAAGGGTGTCTGTTAATACATACAAGTCTTGGTATTCTCCTAAATTCTTTATACTAAAAGCATTCCACACCTTTTGAGCATGTTCATATTTTTCTTGTGAAATCCCCTCTTGAGTTAATTGACTAAAAAATGCATCAATTGGAGGTAAGTGTTCCTCATTAAATTTTGATTCGTGCGTTATATATTCATAGGGGAAGACACCCTTCCTCAACATCAAGTCTAATTTTTCACCCACAAAACATGTTTTCATAATTTTAAATTTATTTTTATCCGCATCAACAAGATTTTTGACTAATGAATCTAAAGAGGAGGCCATAAATTGATAAGTGTCTAAAAAGCGTAACTCTCCAATACTAAAGGCTATATATTCCTCCATAGTTTTAGCTATACAAGTAATTTTCATATTTTTTAGTTTCCCAACCCCTTCCATGATAAGATGACCATCATAACGTTTTAAGTTATGCATAAAAACGGGGATATGTTTTGGAGTTCGAAAATTGCTCATATTACAAACATTATGTAATGCTTGTCTATATTTCCCCGTTATATGACAGTGGTCTATTACACGATCATTTCCTAGTGGTTTTTGACAAACATTACAAATGACAGAGTTTTTAAAATTTTCTCTATCCTCGTCAGTCATAATTACTGCTTTAATATTTTTATAAATGTTTAAAATTTCATCCTTAACATTTAATAACGATTTCAAAAACACATCAACAGCATTAGCTCCCCTGTAAACTACCGGTTCTTTAAACTTATTCCCATTGATATCTACAACAACATAACAAAACCCTGATGGTATATGTGCAGATAATTTTTCAGTGTTACAAATAGTCCCTTCAACGGGACTGAGAATGCTCTCGAAATCGGCATATATTCTATATGCTACAGGGATCATATATTGTGCCTTATCAAATTTCATAGTGCTTTTCTCCTGAATTGGAAATGTGGTTTTTTGAGGATCATGTCTTGAGCAGAGTGGCTTATGTTCATGTAAGCGTTCAGCACTACTAAAGGCGTGTATGCACCAACGACAATAAAACTTTTGTTCCTTATGTTTAGTGATTGAGAAATTAAGTTTGTTGAAATTTTTAATAAGACAATAATGTGAATTTTCGTCTTCCGTTATGTAAAGCAGATCCACCTGCTTATTATAATGGTGACTTTGTGATAAATATAATGGGTACAGTCTGTGATCATAACCAAACACATTTACTCCAATATTATTATTTTTTTCAAATTTTGAAATGACTTGCAAAGATACTGGGTAAGTTATACCTTTCATATCTAACTCTTTTTCATACTTTTTATAATTATAAACCCGCTGAGCATCCCGACTTACTGGATGTAAGTATGCTAAAATTGACCATATAAAACATTTGAGATCGTCATTTTTAATATTGATTACTGCTTTAGTGTTATAGATTTTTTTGGGTAAAGGGATGTAACTACTACCACTGCATGGATTATATTCAGCAATAAAAATAACAAAATGTTTTAAAGATTTCAACACCCACCCGCTTCCCATTGCTTGAAATTTATCTATTTTTACTAAAATTTGTTCAATCATTTGTTGATATTTTATTGTGGAGTCATCAGTGAGGAAAAGTTGTTCGTTTTTAGCATGAAACCATGCTTCAGTATAGTTTTTATTATTGTCGGGTCCGCGTTCAAATTTAATGTGTAAGGCTACATACCATTTAATTGCATTAAAAAGTTTAATGTTTTCAGTTGTAATAGAATCAACCTCACCTTCCATATTATTTAAATATACAACGGGATCATGTATGGTTATGTTTTTATAATTGTATTGTTTTACTACACCATCTAGAGCTATAGATGTTTTGCATAAAAAGTTCTCCTCGTTGGATAGTGCTCCCCCGCTCATAATTGTGCAATTATTCTTATGATTAGTAAAATCTTCCCTCATAAACAATTTCTTGCAATTCAAACAATTAATAATATGTATGCTTAATATGTGGACTTTCAAACTATACTTCCGAGCAAAAGGGACCGAACAGAATTCACAAATATATTTACACTCAAGGGTTTTAACAGATACAGGATTCTCATACTTACACGAAAAGATAGATGAACATTCTTTACACAGAACTGTAAGTGGACTGGAGTTGTTGATTTTGCCCCCGCATGCCTTGCAGTCCTCTCCATTCCCAGCAGATGTCAGTTTTGGGCGAGTTTGTACAATTTCCATCCCGTGATTTGCTGATGTATGCCGCTGCAATATATGATGAGATAGGTCCTCTCTGCATGTGAATGTGGCTTTACATTTTTTGCATGGTATAATACTAACTCCATGTTTGTTTATGACATGTCTTTTTAAATTGCAATTTAGTGTGAAACTCACAGCACATATTCTACACACATATTCCCTCGCGTTCAGTTTCCTTTTCTTCGATTCCATGCTGTACGATTACACAAATTCACTACACTGAAGTGGTATTACGCGAATGAAGGTTCGGTTTCAACTAAGCTCCTCAACCCAAGGCGATGCCTTTTGTAGCGACGACCACCCACGAAGGATAGATGGTAAGGGTACAGGGATAGATTGTCCATCACGAAGCGGATAATATGTTGTTAAGACACCATTCATTTTCTAACGATCGATTGCAACTAATGCAAAAACAAAAATCACTTTAGCTTACAATGGACTGTCAGCGAGGGGTAGATTTATTAATGGCTTGTTTGTTTGAACCATTAGACGGCTGTACAGAGTTATATGCACCTGGTGATTCACAACAGGTTTGAACCTGCACTCTGTTATTTGTTTGCCAAATCAATACTTCCCTTCAACCTAAGTGTTGGATAGATTTACGAAAACAAAAATCACTTTAGCTTACAATGGACTGTCAGCGAGGGGTAGATTTATTAATGGCTTGTTTGTTTGAACCATTAGACGACTGTACAGAGTTATATGCACCTGGTGATTCACAACAGGTTTGAACCTGCACTCTGTTATTTGTTTACCAAATCAATACTTCCCATAAACATATGCTTCGGATAGATTTATTAAAATTAATTAGCTAATGTACTCGTTTAATTATTTGATTTACATCATTTCATAGTCTATGATTAAAATAACCCTTCACCGTTCAAGTACTCGATTATGACTGAAGCAATAGCTTGTTTCTTTCAACCATTAGTTTTTAATACTCATCATCATCTAACTATAAGCTTAAAACTAATTATGCAATTAATAAAACAAGAACAAAAATATATATAGAAATTATTCATATATTTACATTATTTCTGTAGTTTACAATAATAATACATCATGAAATATTCATTCTATGATCTGTAGGTTGACACTATTTTTTCCCCGATGGCTTGAAACGATAAGATACATCTCAGCTCCTGGAGTAACTTCACTTTGTTGAAAGGCTGGCAGATATTGTTGAGGCACAAAACATTCCACGACTTCTTTTTCCAATCCTCGCAGTATGACTTTTACAGCTGGTCCATATTCTGTTTTTTCGATTTGCACTATTTTCAATATTAGGTATTTAACTCCAATCACTAGCTTTCGCATTGGTATGGTAGGCCCGGCTACTTGGTTGATAGCATTAACTTTATTGAATAGAGATGTCATGTTGTAAGATTATACAATTTTACGTATAAAGTGGTATTACTTGAGTCTTGAATGAAGGTTTGGCTTCAACTAAGCTCCTCAACCCAAGGTGATGCCTTTTGTAACGACACATTTAGAACCTTCTAGATGTCTGGCTGTACGGGGAGGGGGGGGGGGTGCGTCATAGACCACCCACCTGGTACAGAGATAGATAGACAACGGGATAAGCACGGCGGGGTACAAAGACCACCCACGAAGAAGAAAGAAGAAGAAAGAAATGTTTTAATTCAATTAACACCATTAAAAAAAAAATAAAAAAAAAAATAAATAAATAAAAAAAAAAAAAAAAAATAAAAAAATAAAAAAAAATAACTCTGTATCTCACAAATTAGTAATTATAAAAAAAAAAACGATCATGGTGCCAGAACCTCAGACCACCCACGAGGGGTAACACACAAAAATAGATAGACCACCCGCGGGGGATAGATGGGATAGCACGACGGGGGGTGGGATAAGCGCCAGAAACCCCCTTTCTACTCTACTGATATTCTATTCTGCATTTGCAAACTTTTCTGTGCGAACAGTACAGTACTTGTATATCTGCAGTTCTATAGTATAAAGTAAGTAAAAATGACTTCTATTTTTTTTTTATTCGACGCGTGCTGAAACCGCTTATGAATCTTTAGTAGTTCTGGGGGCACTCCCAAAGGTTCCTGGACCAAAAAAGTAAATATATAATAAATATAAATTAAATTCAAATAACTTCGACATTGAACGTCAAAAAGTAAACAAACAAAATGGGGTAGTAGGTGATACGAATTTCCTCGGGTCCACTAGTTTCTAATAATTTAAAAAAGTAATGCCTCACTACACTAATATGAAACTAATTGCCATAGCATGCCTGTGGAAGACGCTCAGTGTCCCAGGGGAACATTTTCAACAAAGATTTTGATAATGGGGCACTGCGTCAGAATCTCAGGGAGCTGAAGCAGGATGGAAACTTACGGGCAGGAGACTCACGCGGTGGAGGAGGGGTAGAAACAGGTAGAGGGAAAATCAGACACGATGTCTTCTGGGAAATTCAGGTCCCCATTTGATTAAGCTATAACTGCCAGAAATTTTAACAATGTATGTATACGCATATCCATTGCTGAACCGGCGCTTAAAAATTCTTTCCTGAATTTTGGTCTTTCAATGGAGTCACTGTGCATTATACAATATACTATACAGTGCAATAGAACAAACGAACCACATTTTTAGCTGAATAAAACCTTTTAAATATAATTTAAAATAATAATCTTTGGGGTGAAACTTTGTATATTGTTAGTTCATATTATAAGACAATTAACTAACATTCAGAAAATTTTAATTTTGACATTGGAGTCTTGAATTTGTAAAAAGGGCAACAAACAAATAAATAAGCAATGTCCACTTGTGACCTTAGTGCATTAAATTTGGAATGGCACCCCCATAAGTTTTGTGTATACAAACACATGCAAAGTAGTACTATCTGATTTGAAAATGCAGCACAGGGAATTTACATGGAGAGGCGGGACTTGGGAAGGCATTACGGGATATTCTATTGTGCATTTGCAAACTTTTCTGGGCGAACAGTACATGATTCACAATATTATTAAGTCTAGTCTAAAATTAAACTCGCTTATGGTCACAGTTGCTGCTGAGCCTCTGAGGTACAATTTTAGAAGTCCACGCAGTTCCACTGAAGAGGTCGACCGCAGATGTTGACGAAACGTTTGGAAGTACGCTTTCAGAACGACCAAGGCCTATCATCCCGGACTCTACTGCTTCGTCACGTAACTCCGACCGTGAAAGCCTTTGTAATTATATCGTGGTTATACAGAAGTTTGGAGCATACTGCTTTATGGCTGCGAGTCATTTACGGAAAAGACAAGAAATTGGAAGCCTTTGGAATGTGGTGCAATAGGAGAATGGTAGAAATATCATGGATATCAAAACAAACGAAGAGGTACTACAAAGGATAAACGAAGGATACCCTCATATCCGTAAGAAGAGCCATGTGGATGGTCAGACAGGGAGCAGTCCTAGAAGACACCATTGAGGGCACGAATGCCAAGGACCGACCATGGAAAGTGAACGATATGAGATGCAGAACCTGCTTGGAACGCAAAAATGGAGAAGATGGAAAAACTTACTGCAAACCAATCGATAGATTGCGACTAGAGAAGAAGATATCGTGCGCTGTGCTTTGTGTTAGACGCCAGTGTCCTACGGTGTTTTTCGTGTAATTCCTTCTCTGATGGTCATAAATTACTCGTATTTTAAAATGTCATTATTTTGTCTTTCCTCACGCAAAAAACGTAATCCTATTGGTTATGGTAATGGACTAACCAAATAAGGTTATCATCCGCAGGCTATAGAAGTTTACATGAACAAACCGCATGCTATTGACAGACCACATCATGCAATTATTGAAATCATCCTGTCGTTATTCATTTTCCTATATTCCCCATACAAAAACCCGGCATCATTTCCGTACGCTTTTATCTCGCCTCATCCGTCTCTAATCCCTCATGTGTATTGCACTGCTGGCAACTCCTATTTCCTGAAATTAAATTCGTATGATCGTGTCTGATTAAATTAATTAAAAGCACGGTATAAGTGGTTGTATTTTGTTTCCGCCATCAGCGTTGCTGGGGGAGCATAAAAAAAAGCACCATTATTGAAGTTGTTGTGCGGAACTTCTGCAATTTATCTGCAGGAGGAATGTTGTGGAAAATTAATGTTTTTGTTTCCATACGTTGTGACTTAATAAAATTGGCTTGTGTTGTTTTTTGGATAAAAACATGTTTTCTACTGGTCTATTGCATATTATTAACTTCAAAACTGCCATCCCAGTACATATTTTGCTTAAAACTGAAAAAAATATATATTTTGCAGTGACAGAAATTTAACGGGAAACCGTCTGCACCTAACGTTATCTATATAATCCAGTGATATCCGTATCCGATATAATCCGCCTCTGTAATCCAGTGACTTTATATTTTTAACACGGGAAGTTCTGTTTTCCTCGATTTTTTTTTTATTAAGTTTTTGGGGGTGCTGAATTTGATTCTGACCTTTCCCACCAAACTTTCATTGCCAAAAGTGAAAAAAAGGCAGCGACTGAACATCAAACTGCAACAATATGGGACAGAAATTAATTAAAAAAATTAATAAATTATAACTGAAAGAAAGAAAATAGTCTTTATTTCCCATTTGGGCGAATTTTCGGCCCTCACTTGCAACTGCCCCATTGACCCTGATTGCATGTTAACCCTGAGGTCATATACAGTATGTATCCTTCGTTCACCCCTGACTGAACGCTAAATCCAACGATTTGTAATTTTTATTCAAGTTACTTCGATGCTTGTAACATGTCTATAGGGTTGTAGATAGATAATTTTTTGCCGTTGGGTCAAATTATGAAAAATGAGAGACTCAATCTTCTCTGTGACAGACGGACAGACAGACCTTTCGTAAAAAACACTTTTTTGGGGTCCTGGGGCCTTATATTGCAGTATTATATATGGTGTATATAAAACTGACATTAAATTAACTTTGGTTGAAGAGGTAACCTCCAGGTAATAACCGAAATTAGAGGATATGGAAAAACTGGGCTTGGCGGGATTCGAGCCGGTTAGACGTAGATCGTGGGTTCGATTCTCGCCAAGCCCAGTTTTTCTATATCCACTAATTTCTGTTCTGGGACCTCCTGAAATCTCAAAATCTAGATACTATGGCCTCTTGAAGATCGGTTGAACTATTGGATATGGGTCACCATGATTTAGAAAGTCATTGGAAATCCAAGTTTAGCATCAGTATGCAAACAAAATGAATTTAAATTGTAATAAAGTGCAACAGACGGGTGGTATTTACGTACAATAAATGGGAAGACCTGTTTATATTGTAAGTAAAATTGATTGTCACGCTATGACTGCTAAATGCGCAATAGCTATGCATAATATATTAGTACGGTGGCTGTGTAAAGACTGCCGTGTTTTGGAATCATTTGCATCTGAATAAGAATTGCGAATGCGCAATGAGATTCCCCCGTCATGATTTGTTTTTCGGATCATTATGGTGGGATATACGAGCTTCATCTACTGTTTTTACCCTTTAATCCAACGTTTCACTGCTGCTAGTCTGCGTTGAATATGATAAATGTACTGTGGTGGATTTGAATATCCCGCAGAATATTCCTTTTCAAATTCCTAGCTTTGGTAACACATTGCAGCAAATACAATATTATATTCATTTCTCGTTAAATATAGTTAATAAGTATCCAACGCCATATGCTTATTAACCATATTAACTTCTTTTGAGTTTGACTTACTATGGTTATTTCTGACTTCTGAGTCTGACTTTGTTTTACTTGGGTTTATTTGACGTTGGCGAAGTGATAACGGAAATCTGTTTTGGCTGGTTAAAGCCATTTCATTTTCAATTATTATCAAGTAGACTAAAACCGCTTTGCCACTATATTAGCTATTACAGTATAGGTTAATTAGTTTTTTTACATCCAATACCAAATCCATCTGGCAAAAGACTGCTATCGGGAGCTCACTGGACAACGAGGTTGCCCAGGGACCGTCTAAAACAGTTTGCCCCACGTCCTACCACTTTTGTCCGATACCCTCCAGGAAGCGGACCACCTCCGTCAACACCTCTCTATCCAAGTCCTGGAGCACATCCATATTGTATGTGAATGGCGGCAACTTCCCCTGGTCCTGCAACCTGCTACGATAATTAGCTTTGTCCTCTCCCGGCTGTATAGGGGGCACTCAAAAGTTATGTGGTCCGGAGTGCCGTCCTGATCTCCACACTCACAGAGAGGAGACTCTCGAACACCGATCCGTGCCAGATGGCATGGGAAGGAGGCGTGACCTAGCCGCAGTCTTATGTATGGCCTTGGTTTGGACCCTGCTCGTGAGAGGGTTTTTCCAGTACCAAGGTCATTTTGGGATGTTAGGTTGTATGGCCTTTAGGGTAGTGGTTCGGTATGCGTCCCACCTTCTCTGCCAGTTTATTGCTTTCCAATTTATACGTAGTATAAGGAAAGCTTTGTGATGGTCGAAATTTTCGATTCCGAGATTTCAACGGATTTACACGTTTTGAGGTCCCAGGAACCCAAAAAAGTGGTTTTTACAAAATGTCTGTCTGTCGGTCGGTCTGTCGGTCTGTCTGTTCGTCGATTTCCGGGCAAACTACTCAGTGGATTTGAGTGAAATTTGGCATGTAGGTTCACAAAAATCATACCTCGGGACCATTTTTTTTTTTTTTGGGCTAACTCAATTTGGGGGGGTTTTATTTTCAAAAAACTCCAAAAAACGTCTAAAAAAATTATTTCTCAAAAACGGCTCCAACGATTTCTTTTAAATTCTCGTAGATTGTAGTCGTTATTAATGTTGACAAAATGCGGGGGGTCGCTTGCCCCTTGATAGTTTGCTTCTGGGGGTAAAAAAATAAAAATAACTAAATTTTAATGAAAAAATGACTAAAAAATGCGAAACCTTTCTATCGATGATTTCTACCTTCAAGCATGTTTTAGGTGTTAAATTGAGTAACGAAACCGGATAGGTTGCTTTTCCAAAAAAATATTTGGTTTTGCCCAAAAAATTATTTTTTGAAAAAAATGATAGAAAATTCGCGCTCAAATGCATTGCATGCCCTGCCATTATTGCTGTGTGGTAATTAATGTGTTTGTTTGACCTATCGAGAATTTACCTCACTTCCAGTGACGTCAGGTGGACAACCGCCCCCCCCCCCCCCCCCCCGAGATATCGGAAATTTAACCATAGGAAAAATATTTGCCATAAAATTACTAATTTTCTCTATCTAATAATTTTGATAAATTGGAAAGCATGTTCGAGTGAACTCGGACCGGTTCTTTTAATGTTCTTTGGGTGTTTTCCTGCGATGTCATTCCAGGTTGGTGGTTCCTGGGTTTCTTCTCCCTCTATTCTTGCAGTTTTTGCCAGTCTGTCTGCTGTTTCATTTCCTTCTATCCCTGAATGTGCTGGTACCCATACAAGGTGAATTTCGTGACCTGCCTATATGAGTCATTCATTGTTAAAATTAACTTTGTATAGTTTTACGAATAAAATTAAAAATTCACAACCGGTTTCGGCTCACGCCATCGTCAAGTGCCATTGTGTCACTTGACGATGGCGTGAGCCGAAACCGGTTGTGAATTTTTAATTTTATTTTATTCGTAAAACTATTCAAAGTTAATTTTAACAATGAGTGATAGCAAGTTTTACAAAGTTACTAAGGAGACTATTATGTTTATATGCCTCTATGAGGGTCTGTAGGGACAGTTTTGGTCACTAGGTTCGCTGACGACAAACCGATATCCATTATATTCAAAATGGCCGCCGTTTGCATGTGACAGCTAAGCTCTTAGCATCTAATTAATTCATTTAATATTTTTTATAACATTTTTACTATGTCTGGACCTTATTTTGCTGCATATAATTTAATATATATATTCTCCATGATTTATAGAAAAATATCACCTTAAAATAATACATAAATAAAATAATTTTAAAATAGTATTGAGGCTTATGGAAAAATCAACGCTTTGATATCAGTGCAACTGGTGCTGCCATCTTCAAAATGACGTGACAAATGAACCTCATTGCATGACATGCCATTTCAACTATCCTTTTTTGCGATATATTGAAGGTTGAATCTTTGTGGCTCGATTTTAAAACGCTTAAGGAGCTAAGGGAAGGTTAATTAGAAGTTTCCTATTATTTTTTTATTGTTTTCCTTTCGCCCTCCTGCTTTAGTTAAGCACAATTTTTTTTTTTATATTCATCCAAATAAATTTACAATGCATAACAATTTGAATTATTTAATGAGCTGAATTTAAAATAGCATTTGGAAAACAGGTGGTACTTAATTGCATTTTCTGGAAAATATCGCAGCATATGTGATTGGGCATAGTCATAAATTCGTTACAGCTCGTCAGCCTAATTCACCGTGAACTGACTAACTGCTGTTAGTTTTACTGATTTAGTGACCCACCTTCATCGAAATCCTCAGTATTACTCACCCTTTTCGCTCCCTGTAAGCTAATTAAATCATTAAGTTATTATTAATAACGAATTCATACAGAAACAGGACATGTATCGTAGTGGTACAGACTCTGAATTTCACCCGAAGGGTTGTTGGTTCGAGTCCCACACTGGCTATATTTTCTGGCCATGCTTCGGAGGGCATGTAAAGCAGGCGGTCCCAGGCCTTCCTAGTTGAGTGTAAGAGAAGGCTTTACAGCCCTAACTCCGCTAGGTTGGCCTACAAATAGAAACAACAAAAAGTCCTTATTTATTTATTTATTTAAACCTGTTTGTATTATGCTTACCTACTATGATTGTTCAGTTATTTTATTCTGTTAATTTCGGTTATTCTGTTAAAACTGTCGATTACGGCTCACAAAAGTTTAAATATTTGAAAAGCCATGAATGTGTTTATCATTTTCTGCCATGCTTGTTTCATGGTATTAATTGCTGGTCAGATAGTATGTTGTTATCCATATTACGAAGTCTCATTTCGTGTTCCGTTTTCTGGAGAATTCTGAAGAATTTCAAGACTAATATGTAATCTAATTCAAATAAAAACAATGCAACCTCATAAATATTCATTCTTATGTCACATTTATTGCAATCAAAGTTAATATTGATGGAGCAGCAGCACAAAATTGATTGAAAATGAATTATGGAACTCATAAACCGCCAGGCTGATAATGTTTCTGCATAAATAAATTGATTAACTTAACCATCGTCGTCATTTCTCGTACCTAGCGGTAGTGTTGCTGTTAGTAGACGTCCTGTGCAACTTGTTTCATCCAGTAGAGCAGGAAACGTGAAATGACACATTCAAGGTTTCCTTTTTTCATTTCGCCTTTAATGTCTGCAAGCTCAGCATCACCCGAACTATTCTCTTTAAAAATACATGGGAAAATAAAACAAATCGTCTTAGAGAGACACACCGATCATTATTTTATCCCTTCCTACAGAAACATTTTTTCCTAAACTTTTTTTCCCCTCCACAATCGCCTGCTGTGACTTGATAAAAAAAAGGTTTTTGTCTTTTTTTTTCAAGATCAGGAAGCATCCAGGCGACAGAAATATTTAGTTTGGTCAGCACAAACATGACTCACAAAAACTTGAGACTCTGTGCATTAGTGTTAAGTGTCTTTGAATTTGGGAACAAAAAAGAAAGTTTTGACTGCCGACAAACATGAAGGCGGGGTGGGCCGAGGTGGCGTAGAGTTTCGTCGAAGCAATTATTAGAGCGTTTACGATTTTGTGTTTATTATAATTTCAGTGAGCCAATTTATAAAGTTCCGTTTTAAGTCACTCTGTTTGACAGCTAATTAATCAAGCAGTCAATCAGCTCCACCCGCCTGTTTTGTAGCATTTTGCGCCCTTAATTTCTTATTGGAAATAGAAAATCTTATCAACGTTTTGGCGGGAGATTCAAAGTGTGGGGGTGGTCTATGTCAACTTGATGCTGCTATCTTGTCCACATGACTGCTTTTTGGGTTTTTGGAAGAGAACTCGCCTTGGAATGGAATTCGACCCTTAAAGTTTTATTTTTAGTCTCCCCCGGAGTCTGCCGACAGCCTTATGTCAACAGTATCCATTTCTGGTTCGTTCATTCTCTTTGTTGTTTATACCAGTTTTTGAACTAAATTTTGTGATATAACTGTTCAGAATCGCCGGTTGTCCCATTTTGCTGTGGAGTGGGAGTGTCATGAGTTCGGTGTGTAATTTTATAAATTATGGGTGTTGTGTTCTCGCGAATTGGGTTCAGTAATTCGCACATGCGGTATATGTCTCCCCATGGAGATGTGTTTTGTTGATTTGAGCTCAACATGTTTGCACAGGGGGGAAGAGACTTAGTTTTATAGTTGCATTAATTAGTTATGTTGTTTTTATGTACGATACAAGGTGGATTTTTGACCACTGCCCTGTTTACACAAGAGCATCCTATGTGTCTCTAGAGTGACTTATTGCAACTGCTACTAGTGCTACTTGCTTACTTAAATGGGCGCTTTAATCTACATCAAGTATTTTCGGCTGAAGAAGTGTATGAAACAGGCTACATTGCACGAAAAATGTTAGTTGACGTAATGGTTGTTGTTCATTACAATACAGTAAGTACTTCATCAAACCCAGTCTTTTGTACAATATTAACTAGATATCAAGTTATCTACAACCAATAGACTTCTAAATCTACAACCCAAAGACAGAAGAGTTCGCACACCTCATATATTTACAACTACTGTTTTAGTAATACTAAGGCACTAAGGAAGAAGAAGTGTTAGTAACACTATAAATATTGGTAAATGGATCATAAGTACAGATTATAATATATTGTACATTAAGCATAACCCTTTCTACAACCAGCAATATTGCTATATGATGGTTTTATTTGATTTCATTGAAATATATACTTTCCACTCCAAATGCAAAACCATATTTTACATAGAATAAATTTAATTTAATATAATAAATCGTGAATTCCGTTGACTGCAATAATATGTTTGAGGTTTACCAATACCCCTAGGGTAAGTTATATGAAAACTGAATACGTAGCGGAAATCAAAAATTGAAAATGGAGAGAAGGTGTATTTTTCTTCCTTTTTTATTCAATTATCGTTGAAAAGTTTTATTGGAAGAAATAAATTGTACATTTTTCTGGAATATGGACGTTAAGGAGGCATTCAATGTGAGTTTTATTGCTTTTCTCGCGCGGGCGGAGCAATTATGACTTTTTTGACGTTATTGGAGCATAATTTAAGCGATTATGATCGCTTGTGCCAAAATCCTGACGAATGGGCTGAAATAGCGTGGTACTCACAATATCAGTACTTACTGAAACGCATGCAATGCACTGGTTATAGATATAGATAAACCTAAAAGCGTACGCCATATGACCGTAAATTGTAAAAGTTTCTATCTATTTATAGGTACAGGCGTAACTTTTTGTTCTATTTCCTAGCCATCCTGGTGGAGTTAGAGCTATAAAGCCCCCTCTTACACTTAGCTAGGAAGGCCCGGGACCACCTGCTTTACATGCCCCCCAAAGCGTGGCCAGAAAATATAGCAAGTGAGGTACTCGAACCAATAACCTTTCGCGTGAATGTCTGAGTGCGTATCACTACTCTAAACATACAGTTTGCAGCGAGGCCATGGCTGTCGCAGTACTGGCAAGGTAAACCTCTTAGATGGCGGACTGGACCCTTCCGAAGACAATGAGGTTCTGTAGGAAAAGTTTTGGTCACTAGGTTCGCTGAAGACAAACCGATATCCATATAGTAATCAAAATGGCCGCCGTTTGCATGTGAAAGCTAAGCTCTTAGCATCTAATTAATTCTATTAATATTTTTACTATGCCTGGACCTTATTTCGCTGCATATAATTTAATATATATATTCTCCATGATTTATAGAAAAATATCACTTTAAAATAATACATAAATAAAACAATTTTAAAATAGTATTGAGGCTTATGGAAAAATCAACGCTTTGATATCAGTGCAACTGGTGCTGCCATCTACAAAATGACGTCACAATTGAACCTCATTGCTCAGTGACAACCGAACTCGGTATTGTTTCCTGAGGATTGCAGTGCTCTGGGTTGCGCTGGCATTGCGCCCGGTGACTTATTGCTTGTTGCTTGTGCATTGCGACAGACCACGCCACCACCGCTCGACACTGGTACCTTATATGTGCCACAGAGAACTCTATCGCTCGCATTTTAACCTGCATACAAGTAACTTGGCTCGCTGTTGCCGGTATTATGCGTCAGGAAGTCAAATCTGGATTATGTAGTCTGTTGCACTATATCGGCTACATGTCATTTTGTGGGTATCTCACTTCCGTCAATATTCAATAGAACGCTTCTTGCCACTGGCTGAGCTAGATGTAGACTTATCAATAGTCGACATCTGACGGCAAAGGGTTTCTATATTTTCATTAATAAGAGACTACAAAAAATACAGGACTGTTAAATGAAATTATTTAATGTTTTAATACTGTGGTCAGTTAAATCCGTTGGATACTTGGGTAGCTATCGAAAAATCAAGCAGTCGAGCTTTTTACACCAGAAGAAATTTAGACATGGCTCCCAGAGTTAAAGCTTAAAGCTTAATAAGGATCCCCTTCCCCATGATTCTCAAGAAACCCTGCCTAAATTTTTCTTGATGCATCCTTTCAGTGTGTAGTGGACGATAATTTTGGAAGCCTAGTGAATTAACCGGCTGGCAGCCGAATGCCAAGTGAGGTATGACAGGGGAGCATGGTCCGCACCCAGCCCACCCCATGGACATGATGGTGCTCGTCAAGCGGGAGATGGCTCTCTTTGGCATGGTATGGCTTCTTCGTGTCCGCGCGGAGATGAGGCGTTGTGCCAAATGTCGCCGCGAGCAGGCGGCCCGGGACGCGGCAGCCGGCGGATCCCCCTCGTCGGTGCCGGTCGCCGGGTGCTCTGGGACGCGCCGCCGACAGAGGAGCGTTGAGCAGCAGACTGACGGGGGCGGCATATCCATGATTTCCTCACGGTCGGTTGACGACTTTTTGTCGCCGGCCACCACGACAACGAGCTTCTACCAGCCAGAACCCGGTACTGGCGGTGCTAATACGTCCTTTTACACCCCCGACCCTGTGGGCCCCGCGGAAACGAATACTACATACTATAATTTAGACTCCCCTGGACCTGGTGGCACGTATTGTGAAATTCATGGTTACATCCCTCCTAAAAAAGGTAAGTCTGTTTTATTATTCAAAAATCTGTAGTGCCTTAACTGAAACACCTTAAACTTTTTATCACCGCTCCTAAATGGGTAGCTGGTTTCAGATTTCACAGTCAGAGTTCATTGTCATGAAGCAGAAACTGATGAGCTGATGTTGTGTACAACTTCATAGTAATACTCCGCTGTAGTGACAACGTGAAGGGCGATGTGTATAGGTACATGTATAGTAGATTCCAGTAAATCTTACGTAAGTTAAGATCAGCCTTCAAGTTGTATAATACAATATACGCGTTTAAACATCACTTTAGTTCTTGGTAAAGAATTTCAAAATTAAGTGAGAGAATAGTATAAATACTTAAATACTTGAGACGAAGACTGATTTCATGAAGAAAGGGCTGAGAAAGACAAAGATTCCTCTCCTTTCCGAAGACATTTCCAAGTGCGGATTCTCCCACACTTTCTTTTTTTTAAAATAACGCAAATGACTCATTGGGGCCCAAAGAAGGAGGACTGTGAAAGTGAAAATAAACAGTGGCAGTATTTCACCGTAGGAATTATAAATGAAGCTTACTTTAAGTTTTCCATTTTCTGTAATTTTTCTATAATACGATATAGCACTAGTAATAATAATTACTCCAGTTTCAAATTTGTAAAGTTTGATGTCTATGAACTTTTAATTCACTATCTAAATATAATGTCCAAATTTGTGCGGTTTTAATTTTGTTTAAATAATATGTTATTTTTGGGATGGACATTTTTATTTTAAATACCATTTTAATATTATTGTAGTAAAGGTTCTTGGGTGGGTTTGTGATTCGTAAGGACGGAAATTAAATGTATGTTTAATTTTTAATTATATGTTAAAGAATTGTTCGCCATTAATGAACAATAAGGGCATTCACTATCCGGTATTTAGCATGCTGTGCTAAATATGTTCAATCGAGAATCCCATTTTCGATGATAAATGATAACAATGGAAAATTATTTTGCAAGACACTGAAATGAAGCGAACCCTCTAAATCCATCGTAAATGTCATTTTCATTTTATTATATTTCTTATTTGTTTATCAATTGATATTTAGAGTGTGGGTGGTTAATTTTTGATTGTTTATTATTTTCTTAAATTTTAGTTATGTTTATTATAATTATTTTCATTTTATGAGTAATATTAGTTCGATTTTATGATTGGAATACTATGTGATACATGGAATAATCCGTTTACGATACATTCACTGATGTTACAATCGCTTTATTATGCTGAAACGAGTTCCCTTTTCGAAAATATAGGATGAACGGTATCGTAGAAAGATGTTCATGTGTTTATTTTTACTTTTTACAGGTAAGGATGTTTCAAGTCCCTGAACCAGCACGTGCGTATGTACTTACTGTATTTTAGACTAAGACGTTTTTTCTTGGCAACTCCCTTTGAGGCAGTATTATACCATGTCATACGGGCTTTTGTATTGCTAGAAGAATTACTGCAGAAATGCTGACTGACAGTTATCAATTTTTAAACACTAAATTGACTTTAGGTAGAATAAGCAACCTCATTAAGACATTATATCCGTACATAGTATATCAAGTAGTGGTAAACACGATGCCCCGGTATGGCATAGATAATACAAGTCCCGCCAGGTACAGAGTTTTCTTGATACTCTGCTTTCGGATATACCTAGGTAAAATGTTTAACAGTTTAAGTACCAGTTCACAAATAGCTACAAGGTTGCCTTTCTGCACCCCACAATGTCAAATTGTCAGACAACGTTGCAACAATGGCGGAGTCCAGTTCTATGACCCAGAAGGTCAGGTTTGAGACCCAAAAGAGTAAATGTTCGCTGGGGCTGAGTTCACCTAATCTTACCTTCATCGGAAGGGTAAATACGCGACCACTGTGCACGTTGCTGACCACAAATTTCCCGCTATTGGTAAATTGTAATGTCAGTAATTTCTAACGAATTTGTAACGTCCAGATAAACAGCAATATTGTGCGGTATTTTAGGGCGAATGTGAACTGAGACTGAACCCTCTTCTGGCTGGCTGCCATTAATGAGTCGAGTCCTGGACAATTGCTGTAATAAAACTAATTAAGACCATCCACTCCGACCGTATACTCTTCATGTTGTTTATTTTTTTATTTCTGTCATGTACCTCTTTTTTTTCTCTCCTTTGTTTCAATTTCGGTGAAAAATGAGTTTAATAACTGACTTTTATGTTGTTGGTTTGTTTTTGGTCGGTTATTATTTAACCAGTTATGTTTTTATTATTTTCTTTCGTCATTATTTTACTCTACTTCTGCGGAATATTTTTTCCGTACTAGTAATTAATCGGAGCAGTGTTGTTGAGGGTTCTGCAAACACGTGATAGGAAAGGCAAAGGCTTTTTTAAAGGTTGATTCCTTCAAGAGCCGCTCAAACAGCTTCTGCCGCTGCAGTTTTTTTTACTCGGCCGGCCCTCTCCAATCAGCGCCGCCTCCCTTTCCTCATTCTTTCCAACAGCCTCTTGTCCCGGGGATGACAAATAGACATGGATGAAAACCGCCTTTATAAATGAATGTTTTTGCCCTTGTTTATTATTTTTTAATCTCTCTTCAGACGTTTTCTTTTGGTTTCTTTTACTTGAAAAATCGTGCTGGGTCCTATTTCATGTACTATAGCAGTTGCAGTGCAGTTATTTTAATTAATTAATTTATAAATAATTATAAATAAATATATATGTATTTCTGTTAAATTATACAATGCAAGTAATTGACAAGAAAGTTTAAAGTAAAATCGTCAAAATCAGGTAGTTCTGTCATTGTCATTGTGCTAGTGCCTCAGTGACAGTGTAGGAAGCTTTCTCTTAGAGATGGTCTCTAACCCATTATCTTCAAGTCATTATCCTTTTAGTTTTAATTTATAGTATCTACGAGCTATACGTTACTGGAGTTGTCATTGAATAAATGCATACGGTTAGTTAGGTTTAAAGGGTTCTGCTAATTATTTATAATGGGAAACTGAGCAGTTGTGGAGTCATGCAGTATGCCCTGCTAAGCATTTAAGCTCTCTGAAGTTATAGTTGGTGCTAAAGACGTATATGCTCGTGTTCTGTAACTATGTAAGTCTCCATGTATTATCATGTAATGTCATTAATGGTACATGACCATCTATCAACTTTGCAGACAGCCACTACAGGCATGGAAATTAGAGGAAGGAATACTTGAAAAATTAGTTGAATGTTTTATTTTATCGTAACTCATCAGAACTACTAGAGCTCTATACAGGAGAGGTTCGACATTGGCCGCCACAAATATTTTTTTGAATCGTGGGACCACCTGCTACGTTTTCAATGGCTGGTCATAGAACATAATTGTATTGTAGAACTCTAAGAACTGCTATCACTAGCTACAATGGTGAAGAAGTTGTTTGAATACTTGCATTCTAATAATCCGTTTAAATCCTTTTAATACATTAGTTAACGATGGGTCAAAACGTGAAGTTTTGTCGACAGTTCGGTAATCTGATTCAATTAATAAATAATTATTTTTTGTTCTATTGCTTAGCCAACCTAGGGGTGTTAAGGCTATGAAGCCCTCTCTAATTAGAGTCCATACTACACGACATGTCCTGACTTTAATACTAATTTAGCTGTTAAAGTTGAGTCTCTATTGTTTCTATTGTGGTAGTTGATAGTGATTAAATGGAAAATTATATTTTCAAGCCTACGCAACACATAAAGGATTAGATCAACGGGATGTTCACGATAAATCATTTGTTCCAAAATGCTATAAGAAACTACTATATCTAGAGGAGATACGACGATGCCCTTCCGGAGAGTAAACATGATTGAAATCCTGGTTGTAGCCTTACGGGGAAGGTGCTTGCCAAAAACTTACCCATATAAATCATTTATATGCCCTAGATCTTCCCCTTAACGTGTCACGTTTCTATAAATTTACAATAACAAACTGGCTGCAAAACTTACGTCCACCATGTGCTTAACTTGTAACGTTACACCCCCATATTACCACCCACAAGGGCTGTTCCTTGAGTTCTCTATGGGAGAGGTGGAACATTCGCTTCCCGCCAAAAATGTGTTTTTTAATTTCTTGGTCCACGCATCCCACCAGCCATTTGAAAAGGTGCCAGGTGCCCCAGGATTAAAAAAAAAAGAATTGGCGCGCTCGAATGTCCCATCTCTCCTAAATAGAACTCTTGAGATAAGTTATTGGGATCTGCCCTTAGTGTACCGTTGCGTTGTCTTGAAAATCGAGCATACCTTTAATAGTTCTATGTAGTGAAATAGTGTTTAGCCCTATAGGCCTGGCCTAAATCGTGTTTCTCTATTCCCAAGTGGCAAGGCCGTGGCCAGTTTTGATTTCGGGGGGTCCAAAAAATTTATTAATGAATTAATTGATAAATTCTTCAAACAATACAAGTTTACATAGGAAAATTTATTTCGGGGGGTCCGGACCCCTTGGACCACCCCCCTGGGCACGGCCATGCTAAGTGGGAATGGCTCGTAGGAACGAACATATTATTTTGGTTCAGAATGTGCTGAAAATTGTAATTTTCCATGGAATTAATGGTAATGAGCAACCCGCGAAGGTGCGTCAGTCGTAGTGGCGCACCTGTGTTAATTAATACATTAATGTATACTACGTAACTATATAATGTATACAATAATACTATTATATAATTAATGAAATTAGTGCAGAGTTGTTTTTTTATTTTTATTTTTAATGGTATGAGCGTTTTTTTAAAAACTAAAAGCAGAGAAAAGATACATTGTGTAAACTCAGAAGTATTACTAAAACTAATGAAAATTTTGTCGCATTTTCAAGCAATTTTCGGGTTACTGAACATATTTTGAGTTATGTTGGTAACGTTTAATGGCAATGGTGCAATACTATTTAACAAAGGGTTGCCCTGACAATGGGCTCCACCCTAGTTGTTCGATGACTATAAGGCTCATGCCTCTAATGACTATTAACACAGCACGCAATGTAAGTCCAACTAACCCTTTGTTAAGTACTACAATTGGTCATTAAACCCACATTTTCTTGCTTGTTCATATTCAATGCTTAGAACTCTGCAAATTTCCAATACATGACCATTAATGCTCCCCTAACTCGATATTTTTACTCCAAATTTGACGGGGAATACGCTCTCGAAGTTTTTCGCCATTCACCTGAAATACCCTGCATGTATTTGGTTCATTCTGCCTAATGCTGCTGCTGCTGCTGTCGCTGCTGCTGTTGCTGCTTTATTATATTGAATTTGATTTCGTAGCACTATTGCAAATCTTGGAAAATTGGAATTATTATTTTCTTCCAGTAATGTCTTTCTCAATACACATTGACTTATTAACTTCTAAATTGAGTTTCTTCTCAACTTTCACAGCGCGTTATGGAATTTTGTCAATGTCAAATTATCAAAGAATCTTATTAAAGTTATAAAATCTGACTGTTCTAACGAATAACGGAGAAATTTTAATACGAATGGAAAATATTATTGGGAAAGTATTTCAAAAATGAAAAAAACCGACGGCTTTACTTTTTCTTTGGGGTCTTCCGGATACTCGGTGTCCTTGCAGACTGCAGCGAGGCAGTACCGAATTCCGTGCTCCTTTGCCATATAACTATGTAGGCCTACACCGAGTTGTCGAGGTTTTGCGGACGGTTAAGAAACGGAAGCTTACATACTTTGGCCATGTGATGAGGAACGAAAAATAACACCTTCTGCATGTTATAATCCAAAGGATGATAACTGAGGGTTCCGGCAGATAAAGAAAATCCTGGTTGATAAACCAGAGGCTGTAGTTTGGCAAGAGCACGACTTCCCTTTTCAGAGCAGCAGTTTCCAAGTTGCAAATTGCCATGATGATCGCCAAGCTAACTATTGCATTGATCCCATATAACAGGCGTCAGCAAGTCTGCTTTGCCAAAACATGGGGTCTTACTTTCATCGTTACTATCAATCATTTGAGACTAAGTCCTGGACAATAGGACATTTTCCAATTTTCTGGAGATAATTCTTCTAAAAGTTTCTGCTTAGGAGGCACTGATTGGATTTTTCTATATATTGGGATCCTGTTGTGCTCTCTATTATTTATCTTTGATTGAAAATGTGATGAAATGAAGTTCAATAGACGTAAGAAAATGAGAAAAATCTTTTCTCCTTACCTTCTTTTATCCTCATGGTTTCTAGAGGGCAATAATACACCATAAAAAATGTAGGCTCATCTTCCAATGTTTTATGATGTGTGTTTTTTTCCCACCACAAGAAACCTGCTGCTTGGGTGGTGAGCCTGGATCTCTATTATCTTACTAGGAACTCCAAAATAACATCTGTGCCTTTTTTACTTTTTCACCAACCCTATGTACTGCAGCACATAAAGTATTTGTATTTATTACTCTGTAGACAATTAAGGCTGGCCCCTGCCATCCGTTTTAAATAACGGCCCAAAATTTTATTTTCTATTGGTAAAGGTTAATGGCAATGGTTGTGATACTATTTGAAAGAAGAGCAAAGTAAGTGCAACCAACCCTTTGTTAAATAGATTTATTTTCTGTTGTTACTTATGCCTTACCCCAAAGTCGGGGAATGTGAGATTGGTTTAATTTCATAGCGATTACAATATCTCAATTAAAATAAAAAAATCATTGGTGTCGTTATTGAGAAAAGAGAAAAAACTCATTGCTTTTTTTTGGGGGGGGGGGATACGAATTGATTTTTTAAGTACTAATAAGAAATTAAATATATTACAATACTCAGAAACTAATAGTATGGAGTGAGAAAATGAATTAGCGTACCAAGTAAGGATAAGCCGGATAGAGTTTTCAGTTACCTTCTGCTTTTTTTTTTTTTAATGAAATGAAAGTCATAATTATGAATTCTGTATTTTTCGCTATTTTATTGCTAACGAATCAATCAGCATCAGAATCTGCATTTTGATCAGGTCACTTTTTTATGAATGTGAGTACGGCACGATGCATGTACTTATGTTCACTGGCGCAAATAAAATTCTGAACGTTTTAATTTGTGTTGACGTAGTAAGGGTAGGAGCTGCTATTACTGCACCATCTACTGATAATTTTGCTATCATAATAGTATGCCTTAAATGATTTGGCGATAATACGAGAAAGCCGCTGACAATACATAATACATTGAAGTGCAAAGCGTAAGCCTTAATTGAAAAATTCGACGAGGACATGGTGGGAAGCCTCAGTGAGGAAACGTGAGCGCAAAAAAGTAGCCATTTGTCACAAAAAAGTACGATTAACACGATTCGTCGACAATGAATGCGGTCATTAACTTGCAAAAATTGCGGAAACATGACTCGCCTTCATAATGGCACCCTCTCATAAAACCACCGTCATGTGTTTCGGCCAAAACATTTCCTGTAAACTCGATTGTTTTTCATGCATTGAAATTATTATTACTGCAGTTAAATATTTAAAGGGTCTTAATTTTTATCTGTGGTTTTTGCTTATCAGACATGAATGACTCTTGTTAAAAATTTATACCCGACCATCAATTATCGTTTTTCCTGCGTATGCATTTCATATTTTTCGTGTATTACGATTATTAGAGGAAGAGTTTAGGGAGTTGAGTATGCGTTCAGCGCGGCGTTCAAATAAACTCTGTTACTTCAGTTATATTTTCCATATTCACTTTGTAATACTTTGTCAAAGTAAAAAATAAAATAACTTCGTCAACTATTACTAAATATATATTTAATGTATATATATTACCGTAAACGAATTATATATTTTTAGTAATTCTTGACAAATTAAACAGTGAGTGTGGAAAATATTACTGAAGTTACAGAGTCTATTAACTGAACTAACTAACTAAGCTCTGTTACAGCACTCGATAAGCTATCTGTCAGATTCCGAGTTAACGACACCATGGTTACATTATGAGTTTTCATTGCCCTTCTCTCACTTTTTTAAATTAACTTTTACTCCCATTGGGGGGTAGTAACACGTTGCGAACTGTTCGCGTCAACCGAACAATATAATATATAATAATCTTCGAAAGGACCTGAAATATATAAATGCAAGCCATTAAGGGCTGAACCCACAAACCTTAGAAATGTTTCCTAGACGGCACGGCCATGTTCCAAGGCATGGTGGTGTAACCCTGTATTCTTCACCGAGACATTTCGAAGCGTGGTGAGTCCCTAGCCCAGAAGTTTCTGCTACTACTCCGTCACATCATAAATCCTGGCATCTGATATAGCCTATTATTATAATATACTGTAGCTAGTAAGATCCTAGCTCCGAAGACTTCTGGGCCATATCAAGTTTAGCGCAACCGGTATTTTTAAGTTTTTTGGAATCTTGTAATGAATGGAAATTGAGAAGGAGTTGAGAGTGAATTACTGAATTGGGTCGCAAAGGGGTTTAGCTTAATTCGAAATTCATCCGCAGCTATCAAGCCCATGACTAAAAGCGCATTATAATTAACAAGCCCGATTTTGAAACCGCCTCATTAACGGGACTAAACTCAGCGTCCCCTTTCGATTTTCAGGGCTCTCATTCATGGTGTACATTCTTTCACTGCTGCGCCTCCCGTGCGTGCGAATGTTCGCGCGATCTTATATTTTCCTTTCTTGCTACACTTTGTCGGTATGGATTTTAAGGACTGTGTTGCTTAGGTGCCCATTCCACATACGTACAACGTCAACGAAAAATTGAAAAATGACGTCAAAATGACGTAAATTGACGTGGTAGCAGAATTTTTAGTATGTCTTTAATGTCTGCTAAAACGTCATTTTTCAATTTTTCGTTGACGTTGTACGTATATGGAATACCCCCCTTACTCAGATGGGCTCCAAATTTATGAGTTACTAGTCCAATGGTTGTTAACAGCTACTATAGTACTATGCTAGTATGCTAAGGGTATTCCCAATGTTGAAGTTATTGAGTTATCTCTAGTTAAGTGTGTTCAGTCCAGTTAAGTTAACACTCGTGGAAACGGAAAACTAATCTAACCAGCGTACTTCAGACTTTGTTAAGTTGTTAATTAGAATGTCAACCGCCGCCATAATTAGTTAAATTAATATCAACAAACTAGACACCAGAACAGAGTCCCGTCACTTCGTTTAAAAACGTGGCACGAACGTCGCTCGCTACTACCACCACGCTTTGTACACCGATAACTTCTTTCGATTTAACACATTAACCCACCCACACGTCGTGTGTCGTAACTTAGATAACACTTTTAACGTGATAACTTCAGTATTGTGAGTACCCTTATTGTTTCTGAATTCCACTGAACGATAACAAAAAAGTATAGATTGCGGCTAACTATAAGCAAGTATGGCCGATAGTAAGATGGCATTAGTCGAATCATCGTTGTGCAAATGTGTATGGTCGTTTGTTAAAGGGTTGCGAACATACAAAGAAAATATCCGAAAATGTAACAAATGTCAACAGGCAGAGCATACAACAGAATGACGAGAATCACCCGCATGCAACTTTTTGCTGCTTCATTGACCGGTTCCATTTCGACCACTATGACTCATTAGCTGTGACTTGACCAGTTGACGACCTTACTGATTTTTACTGATGCTGATAGTAAAAGTAGATGCTGGTCGACACTTGTAATACTTTTTTTTCTATTCCTATCCTACTGTGTAATATATTTTCATTCACTTTCTGGTAAACTTTCTCCCATCTTGCACTTATTACCAGCTTCCCTAGTTGGTGTGACGATTTTGCGCTCTATGTTCGTTCCGATAATTCTGATGTTGACACAGAATGTAGTGGAGCCCCATTGTTCAATTTTTTTTTTTTTTTTAATTGTATGAAACCATAATATATGCGTATTCCAATTCAATTATAAATCAAATGGTTTATTAATTTACTAGTTGGATTCTTATTTGGGGTTATGTGGCAAAAAAATCCAATCAACTCCTGCAAAATAACAATAAGCTTCTTATGCAGAGAAAAAAAGAGACACCAGCAAGGAACAATGCCGCTACATTAGAATGGGACGCCTCCCCGGGGAACTGAAACAGAATTTTACGATCAAATCCGCATTACTATTCTGAGGTGAACCTTTCGAAAACAATTTCACCAAAGCAACGGTTCTACTCGAGATCGTACATTGTCTTTCTATTCCGTGTAATTTGTTTTTCTTTTATTTCAATAATGGAGTTTTGGAATATTCAGTGTCAAAATTGCATTGATTTTCTGCTTGCCTCACAGCACCAATACTAAATGTAGAAGGGTCAAATAAAAGTTAAAATACTTTCGTTAGATGACTCAAAGTATCTCATTGCCCGGTGTTGATGGTGAACAAAATGCTAATAGCTGGTGACATGTATCAATGTATTTATAGAATTATTGTTATTTCTTTTCATTTACTACATTTAAATTGTTTTCTGGCCTTACCGTTTTACATATCTCGCGCTTCCATGATGTTTTATGAGCATCCGTACTCGTTAACTTCCCATGCGAGCTGCTTTTTCGTCTATGGGGACCTCCTAAAAGGCAGAGAGAGGAGAGTCAACTTGTGGTGGAATCCCTTTGCATTTCAGATAACCAAACTTGGAAATTCCATTAATTTAATTGATGGATTTGGGATGTGTACCGTCCGTGGAAAGCGGAAAATTTCATTGAACTTCTAATTGGATCTAGTCTGTTGAAGGGACTTGCCATGAATATGGGGAAAGATTTTATCAGCTGTCAATTACGTTATTCTAAATTACTATTATTATAACTTATTGTCTACATAGTCGTTTCGTCCGTAAGCCTAATAGGGTGAATCCTGTTCTGGAATTTTCTGGAGGGATGCTTGGAATATATGCCAAATGCTTTTTAGAGACTGATTGTTTGCTTGAATTTTAGGTTCTAACATAATTCTGTGGTGGTTGAGTGTGGCGGTAATGGTTAATATGGCAATAATTAAAAATAAGCTCTAATACAGATATCTGTGAGGTTGTGTGTTGTGTGTTGTGTGTGTGTGTAATGGCTGACTCAATTTTACGAAATTAATCAATACCTCCTTCCACAGTCACAAAGATATGAAAATGAAGAATTTACAAATAGTGCAGTAAGTTTAAATTTTCTCACCAAAATATTATTAGGTTCAAATTTTAACCAGAAAAGTGCATTAAGGGATTAATTGTAAGAGTGGCCCAAAGGACTCAAAACTCACCCAACTGGTAAATAAGGACAATCTTCGCTCTTTTCTTTACATTTTAAATAGTTGTAAATAGTCTGTTTTTTGAGAAAGCTGGCATTTTGGATGAATTTTTATTTTTCATAAGTCCATTTTCATATCCTTGTGGCTGAGGAACAAGGTATTAATAAATGTAATGAAATTAGTACCCATTATTTGTTTATACAATTTAGAGACTATTGTAATTTGGCAATCTAGTAACCATCTACTGTATTTTGACTACGTAAGTAGCAATCATTGACGAGGCAATCAATATTGTATCTATCTCTAAGGCACAATCAGAGAGTTCCAAATGTATGATAATCGATTCAATATGACGGTGCTCTCGGAATTATAGGGTGGGCAATTACCCTGGATAGCTCCCCCCCCCCCCTCCCAAAGTTCCTCCACCTCTTATCTGTCCACTGGTGAATACCATCTGACTACAGAGCAGTGGCGGCTCATAGTGCCTATGGCTAGTTGGTTTTTTGGCTTCATAATAATTCTTCAAGAGCTAATAAATGCAAGGTGAGATCTTCACCTTTAAAACTGTGGTGGCCCAACAGAGCTAGTGCCGGCTTCATACTATGTATCGAGGTGTAGAGGAGCCTTACTTCTACTTTATAGCATCTGATTTATGATCGATATTCCATGACAAATTTGGCTTAATAAAAAATAATGTCCAGTCGAATTTTGCCTCAGCTAATGTTGAAGGAATTTTCTTGTGACGACAGGCTCATGTGGGTTTTTTTTGGGGGGGGGGGGGGGTTAGTATGCATTATCTTATGCCATACGTATTTTATTTATTTATATTTTTTAATGAAAAATTAATCGTATGTAATAAAATTAATTGAATGTATCCAATTAACTTGTTCAAATGTAGGTTAGTATCCCTCTTACAACACGTCTCCGATCGCATGGCGGGGAGAGACTCGCACAAACAAGTACAAGCACGCGTACCACCATCGAAGCCGATAGTAGGACATTTAAAGTAGGCTGCCTCGGGCTACCTCAGGTGAGTTTAGGAGAGGCTTTGCAGTTCTAAATCTGCTTATTTGGTTCAATAATATTTTAAATAATGATTATTTTCTATTCATAAATTTCCTCAGATCTCAGAAGGACAACCTATATTTGATGGATTCCCCTTATGGATTGTATGTGCAGGCAACATTATTTCTTCTTCTTCAATCTATCTAGGACCGAGAGAGCTGGGTGTAGAGAGTTAACTGCCAACCAATCGTTATGATTGTGATCTCGGAAGAAGAAGAAGATGAGTACTGTGTCAGTTATTTCATGAACGGGCTGCAAAATGTCCGACACACATCATTGCCAGTTTGTGACTTATACCTTTATGTTGTAATGTGTAACATAAAGGTTTTTCTTTACCTGATGCTTCTGAAGGTTGCAGAGGTAAAACTATAATAAAACATGAACCCTGCCACTGGCTGCCATAAAAAGTCAGTAAAAAAAAAATTATTTATGAGGATTGTTTGACACTTAGTTTCGCTATTTTAATTATGTATCTTTTTTATGCTGCTGATTAGCTTCATTCTGTTGTTGATGTAAACAAAAAAAAAAAATAATAATAATATATGTGTGGATGAGCCGCCACTGCTGCCTACCCTCTCCACTTTCAAATCCAACTGCGAAAATTACGTCTTCAATACGTTCCGATAGACTTGATCTTGGATGGTCTCTGGGTTTGGCACATCACTTTGCCGAAACTTCATTAATGAGATGGTTCATGCTAGATTCACCGAATGATTTTAGTGGAATATATTATGGTAGTTTCTCCGAATGGCTTTTAGAAACTATCAAGGAAGCTTCTCACTGAAAGAACTTCCAACGAATTTGTAAATAGTAGAACTCAGACTCAAGGATATTTTTATCACAGCCAGATTAGATTTTGTTGGGTTTTAGAAGCCAAAACTCGGTGAAAACAGCAGGGTGAAATGACATTTGCTTTATTCTTTTTTTAAGTTTCCGTGTAAGTATTGTACGGCTAATATACTCATCCTTTGACGTTAACCGTTCGATATTTGATCATTTGAGATTAAAAATGAAATAAAAATATTGTCTATATCATAAAAGACATTAAATACCGTTTCCGAAAACCATAATGTACCGTCACGGTATGCAGACAAACTTCGAAACATGGTCTCCGCCAAGAAAAACGGTAATTCATTAAAAAGGCGTAACCTATGCATTACAAGCACCTTACTTTAAATTCTTTTCACAGATTCAGCTGCTGCATAGAAATTTCACGTACTTAACAACTCTAATTAAGGCAGAGAGATGAGGTTTAGGTTTACCAGAAATGTGAATATTTTTGCTTTTGAGACGATTCCAGTCGTCTGATTTGAATAAAAGCTATGGGTCCTCATTTAGATTACACTGTGCTTCGAAATTATTCCATTCGACGCCGGTGCGCAGTGAAAATTTTAATGCTACTACTGTAGCTGTTGTATTTTTAACGTATTCCTGTTTTGTTTTTATTAGAGTTAGTCTATGCTTTGAAGCTAGTTGAAACATTTATCAAAGCAAATTCATTTTTTCTGCTTCAAAAATGAATTTAATGGTCAGTCATCGAATCAAACGCTACGCGATTCATTCCGATTAAACTTTCAGATGAGGGCCTTTTATTGTAATGCATCAATAAAGAAACATTATGCAACCGCAACAGAACAACTCGAATCAACACGGTGCCAAATTCCAATTGCTTGACATCTCCTTTTTCTTACAATACTACAATATTCTGAAAATAATTGGACATGGCCATACATTGGTATATTTGAGCTTTTAACTTGTTATCCACACTGGTTAGATTTATTTTGGCGCGTTTTTGCTGTGGAGTGTTTTTCAATTCAGCAACGTTGGTCAATAGACAGTAAGTCATGTGGGCTTCTGGTACGGCAGCCGTTATTAGCCCCTCTGATCAGCTATGTAAACGGACAGTATCCAGTTGAATGCCTAGGGCATTGCGATGCGTCAATGCCACCTTAGGCGCTATTAGGTACAAGACATAGTTATTGATTAAAGCCCCTGGTGTCAATCACTTGTGGTCAATTTTGTAGGCATTTCCGTGGGGTGGTTGTCCAGGACAGGGCTCATGATGAAATGTAGGCTCAGACCGCAGGCATCGTCAGCTGCATGCCCCTGCCCCTCCCCGGGTTGTCCCCGCACCCTGTCGAGACATCTGCATGCTATGTTTGTTTAGCTGGAAGTCTAGATCCGATTCGTTCCCAGCACAAAGGTAGAAGATGAAAACTCCCTGAGCGGTAGGTAGCGTATGTTTGCTTTTCCTTATAGCCGTAGTTAATAAGCCGACGTATATACACACGATACGTAAATATTGACGGTAGTATCTCATCTCTAAAGAGGCACAAAGTTGTTGTTTTTTGCAACTAAGTAAGGAACGAAATGAGTATAGTACAATATATAGTGATTGCAACCATTATCGTATGTTACAATTATCCCTCTTTTATTATTATAAGGTCCTGCGTGCACCGAGAGTTCGAGATACCCTTTCGGGATATGTACACTTTCTTTAGGTGCCCATTCCATTGACCGGCTAGGGCTATTTCCAAAAACGGTGACGTGGTAGCAGACATTCAAGACTTAGGTGGCGTTTCCACCAATCTCGCATTGCAGAATTGACGGAAATGTTTATTTTCCTCTATGCCATAGTTAAAATTGATCAATGATCATACAGTAAAATCACAAACAAACAAACTAAAATTAAAAAATGGCGTCATGGGATATGTTAAGTACAAACATTTTAATAGATTTCTATAAAAAGAAAAATTCTAATTTCCGTCAATGTCATTTGCATTCTGCAATGCGAGACCGGTGGAAACGCAACCTAAGTCTTGAATGTCTGCTACCACGTCACTGTTTTTGGAAATAGCCCTAGCCGGTCAATGGAATGGGCGCCTTAAAACCCCAGGCACGCCCCAAACATACTCATGCTCTATCGTATTTAAACGCTTCCGAACATTCCAAACAAAATAAACTCTGTGAATGTACGCAAGGGCTCACTCGTTACTATTATTGTCAACGTAACTTATTCCTCTGTAACACAATTTTCTGAGTTTAAAATTAATAAGGATCCACTTATCAGACTTGCCTATCCGGCATCCACATGGAGTGGGCCGCTTTTCAATAATGAAATCGTTTTTCACTTAATTTCCTCAAATCACTTTCTGACTATTTTGATTTAATCTTTGCCTTTGTTATTTTTCGTTGAATTCTAAAAGAATTAAATATAAGTGTTCAGAGATAGCTGCTGCCGTTTGTAAAGGAGATAAGGCTGTTGTTCCATTTGAGCTCTAGGCTGGGGAGCGGCGTGGTGTGAAAAGTTTGTCGAAAAGCCTCTTACCGCATATTAATTAACCGCCTGAGCTTGTATTCTGCCGAGTTTTGCTTTAGATTGGACTCCTTGTTGCAACCGCATAAGCTTTACCAAACATGATGACTAAAGATCTTCTTCTTTAGTTTCAATCTAGCGATTGGTTTGCAGTAAATCTTTCCACCTCCTTCTCCACACCTCTAAACTAAAGATATATTGTGGAAATATTCATTAGATTCTACTGTTATTAAGGGGGTGCTGACCGTAAAAATTGTTTAATTTTCTATTTAAGTTGTAAAAAATGTAGCTAATAAATGTTCCGGATGACTTTCTTATGTAATACGTCGTATCATAAGGAATTGTTCAGTTTAGCTGACATGAAAAATTATTAACTATTGTCATTACCAGAGGTTTATCTCGAGCTTGTTGAGGTTATCTTTCACAATATTTCCCTGGTATATTCCGTTTTGAAAAGAGCACAACCATGTACATCTGACATAACTTTTCCAAGTCTCAAAAAAACCAAAAAAGCGTCTGTGAAGAAAATCATTTGAGTTTATGTTGCTAGAAGAACGTCTTTTATTCTTCTTTCAATACTGTTCTGTGGAAAGTAGAAAACTCAAGTCGCAGTTTTAGCAAAAGTCGTGCAAAGTTCTCAAAATACTAAATCCCAATAAACTTGAAGAGAGATACAAAAGTTTTTGCCACTAAAATTGATTATGGAACTTTTCAGACTTCTGTCAGGCTAAGAAATTATTTTTAACGCTTTCCCGTGAGTTCTTTGATATCAACACTACCAACTACATAACACACACTATACAGTGCATATGTCATGCACTTGCTAATGAGGTTGTAATATAATGATTTGTCTGTTCGCTACGACTTTGGCCATTTTAAATAATAATAATAATAATAATAAATGTATTTTTTACTTCTTGTAAGACAAAAAAAAATATACCTACCCCAAATTATCCCAAGGGAATGTGCTAGGAGAAAGCATACCATACTACTTCTGGAACAAATAACCAATTGAAGCTATATAATACAATAAATACGATATAAATACGATATATACGGTATTTTTATTTCAATGATTTAGGATCGGAAAAGAAAATGTTCTTGTTCTTGTGAATGACCACAAAATATCGTCATGAACAAATTTAATTTGATGGGAAATTCGACAAACGAGTTTTCCAGAGAGATTTATATGGTATTATCAGTAGGGGACTTAAGATGAGTCATTAAATTTTCAACCGTTAATTTTCCTTTTTGGTTATGAATTGTTTGCACAGAAATACTGACTCGGCATCTTTAAATCTTCTCTCTTTTCTTTGTTTCCATAGATAGATTTTCTGGGTCCGAATGGAGTCTTGAAGAGTTTACAGTTCACAGACGTTCAATTATTCCATTACATTTATTTACTTTGCATGGATTTTTACTTTGAGCTTCGGGTACTTCATATTCAAAGTTTATGGGCTCCTGCAGAATATTTTCATGCATTCTCTTATACGAGAGTAAGCTAAAGATGGTCCTTCAGTGAAACTATTGTACAATATTATGAAAACTGCATTGATAACACATACGTAAATTAAAGGAAAACTATTGCATCACTTTTACAAAATATACCAAATTTTAGGATGACTACTTGTTCGATTAGCGGCAGCGACATTTAGCATTTTGCATGCATTGTAGTGTACTCTCATATCCAGAAACGCGTTAAGTATTATCAACTATTGTATCCAAATCAGAATAGTGCAGCTGGAGAATCTCTCAGCATAGTTCGCCAGATTTAGCTCGTATTACTGAACGAGATAATGGATTTCGGAAATGAACAACTCGCTATAACAATAGTACTGTAACAAGTTATCGAACTGTTCACAAAGGTAACGTGTGAGCGGGTTTGAAAACCTTGGAGTCTATGAATGTGTCCCATCAGTTCACAGGTATGATACGGAGCCTTGTTTGCATCCTCCCAACTAAAATGGAAAAGCCGTTAAAGGAATTGTGCCATGCGTAACGAGGATAAAGGACCCGAATTTTCCATATTTCTCACGCAACAGAAAAAATGCCCTTTTCATTATAAAAAAAAGAAAATGGTTGGAATCCCGCTGCTTGTCTGTATATTTGGCTGACCATGCATCGTTTTTCCGCTGTCTTGCGGTTGGTGAGGTTGAGGAAAGCGTGGCATGTTTTGTTCTCTTTTGTTTGTTTTTAGAAAACGAAAAAACTGTCAAGGAAGCGTACTATGGGTAAAATGCATAAAATATTGTTCTTCTCCTCAAGCTCGTTTATGGCCAGCCCAATACAACCAGTTAAGCCGAAATAAAAAATGTTTTTGTCAATCGTCCTTTTCTTAAACCTATAAGTGAACAACCACAAAAGTAAAGCTATTCATATTTGCATGCCACATTTCATTTTAGGATTTGAAATTTACATTATTGAGTAACTTCAACTTGACTAGAACATTCATTGGTGATGACAGAGCCTCAATCATATCCGTAATATTATATTCTTGTATAATTTCCTTGAGTTCATTCTCCCCGAATTTAAGACGAGCCTCTCAGCTATCATGCACATCTAAATTTTGAATATTCCTGCGGAATGAGGCAGGATACGGAAACACATCACCCGTTAAGAAAATTATGCCTCTGTGACAGTTTTCTGGCTTTATCTAGTCTGCTTGAGGGCAGGGGAGTTTGTCTTTGCTAAGTGGTAGGCAAGCAGTGACTTTTGTTTGCCTAAAGCTTCTCATTCCTCCCCCACCCCCTACCTCCGTTCAACTTCTTTGAAATTTCCTTAAAATTGGATGTGTCGTGAAATATATCACTACCACGTGTTGAATCTCCTTTGCATACTTAAGCTTATTCAACTGCTCTTGCAGTTAAGGTAAAGTTTTTCTTTGCCTTATTCCCACAACAGCTGCTATTTCTCCTCGGTTAATAGTCATACCATTCCAACTAAAAATTTTCAATTGTTGTACGTAGTGTCTGTGTTTCTTGTATGATTGTAATCTCTTAGATGAGGCTTGGCTATGTAATATGTAAAGGCAGTTACTGTAAAACTGCAATTCGGTTCGCCCGCGCCAAAAATAATCTCATTGATTAACGCAGATGTCGCCACAGGAACGGCCATTATTCCTCTGTTTACATCTCAATGGCATTATGGCATTAGGCTCCACATTTTCCACATGATTAATTTCTGTATTGAGATCAATAAACCATAGTTTGCTGTAAGTGAGGTGTCGGGACGCAACTGAAAATTATGACCTGGTGCCCGCTGTTTCCAAATTATACTATTAAGATAATAGTAAACTTATAATATAATTAATATTAACTTAATGGATAGTTCAAAGAGCTCGTTTATTGGCGCTGAACTATTTAATGCAGTGTTTTCGCTATTACTAGTAAACCGAAAGTAGATGAGGATCTAGAAAATTCTAGACTTGGCGGGATTCGAACCCACAATCTATGCCTTGCCATTCTATAAACGATTGTGAGTATAAAGCGTGTTTTATAAGCCTGTGCGAGTGATAAAGCTTCTGCCTTCCTTCAGCACAGGCCTAACTTTCTATTCTGCAGCAATAACGAAGTCGGAAGGCCAAAACCTTAGACACAAAATCAATCACAATTGGTTACCTTTCGAGACTTCGACCTTTGAAGAACTTTCAGTCCGCCCCATTCCATCAAAATGTTCCATCTCGATTTAAATACAATCATGTTTTCCAATTTTTCACGGTTTCCGATGCTTTATAATTTTTTCTCGCGTTATCTCTTGCATACCCACCCTCTTGCCGTTCTTTCTTTTGAGGCGGACTGAAACCAACTCTGCTTTTGTCAGCCGGCAAAAAAAACTCACCTTCTGCTTGTTTTATGCACGGTTACACTCCAATTTAAATATTAGTCTTGCACAAAAAGGTTTAAGGTTTAAAGGGAGGTTGAATAACTTGTTTTGAGACCCCATTTTCAGAGGGTAGCTTTCATATTTAAACAGCGATAGTGCTGAGGTTTATGGCTTATGGCTTGTGGTTTATGATAAGCTGGATTTGTCCAATTTCATGTGTTTTGCGGAATTTACATGGAACAAAAGTTACTATACATATTTAGTCACCATATTGTTTGAACGATATCATTGTTCGTAGTACTTATAAATGCGGTTTGAAATGGTATCCTATGGACTCAGAAGCTAAATTGTTATGAAACGTGTTAGCCATTAAATACAGCACTTCACATCTTCGGAAGTGAAAATATAATTAATATAAATTATGTTATACATTTTACCAAAAATAAATTAAGATTGAAAAATGTTGTCTAAATCCTGTGCCTTGCTTTTGTTTAAAGCCGGCTAAGAGACTCTGTTTTTGGAGTAAGTTAATTTTGTGCGACACGTAAGGTTCTCTTTCGGGCCCTTCTATATGATCCCAAAGAGTGAACTGGAGGCCTGCCTAATGAGCCTTTTGTCCCACATCCTTTTCCAAGGAACCCCATTCCACTAGGGTCGTCTGTTTTGCCTTGTTAGGAAAGAATAACTCTAACTTTCTATGTGAAATATATTGTAGGCATCATCACAATTAATTAAACTTATCAGTAGTTTACTCAAGTTTTTTAGCTGCCGAGAAATGGGCTGCCGTATACAGTTACAAAAATCTTCGATTCTTACTCAAAATTGTCGTTATATCTGTTGGCTGTTTGAATTGCATATTGATGGAGAACGCTGTAACCTGTAGGAAAGCAAATTGTGCATTGATGTTTCCAATATACATATCCAGTACACGTATGCACTATACATTTAAATGTCTCCAGTTTTTGCCTCGCAGGGTGCTTGATCGATATAATGAGTTAAACCCGAAAATGATGTTAATTTAAGCAAGTTCTGTTGTTAATCGAAAAGTTGAAATTAGGTAATATTAACAGAGAATTAGTGGTTTGAAGTGAGGGCGAGAATTTGTTGGCTTAACAAAAGCAGGAAAGTTGAGACAAGTTTCAACAGCGTCGACGAAAGCAGGGCCATAATTTCCAGTAATCTTCACAAGAACGCGACAACTGCAAAAAACCGCTTTTGTATCTCCTTTATCTTTTATTTTTCTAGGTTTAAGTAGTCTCTGGCGTTTTGTTTAAATAGAGCCACAGTTTATTCTGTAGTTAAGAGTGTACGTCCCATAGGAAATAGGAACCATTAAAATCCGTTGTTTTTACAGACTTCTTATTTTTTTTTTTTTTAAATTAACAAAGCAAGATACTATTGACTTAGTTCATTTAAGTTGTAGACGACAACTTCATGCGTAATAAATCGTTATAGGGTATTTTCAATATTTAGTACCGTAGCTTCTTCATAAAAATGATTGAGGCCTAAAATTTCGCGTAAAATAGATACCATGAGAAAGCTACAAAACCAAAAATTAATAATACCTGATTTTATGATGCATAAATTAGTCTTCTACAACTTTAATGAACCAATATTTTAATAACTTGCTTAGTTAATAAAACAAAATATAAGAAGTATTAAATTTCGGGCTGCCAATTTCCTACGGGACGTACACTCTTAAAGCTAGTCATGGGAATAATGCATTTATTGTGTAAATTATAATTGCTTAACTGAGGGTGTGTATTTAGTGGATATGTACACCTTATATTCACGATGGGAAGAATAATACGTTTTTTTTTTAAAGATTTATTATGCTTTCTGTGTACTGTTGTAGGAACACTACCCAAACAAGACCCATAGCTTACACTTCATTTTTACGGCCTCTGTTCCTTACTACATATATCAGCATGAGCTAGTATAAAAATTGGGTTAGTTTTTGCTCCTGGGAAATCGCCTTAGTTCTTCGCAACAGAAAAAAAATGAATGAATTTTTTTCTAAAACGATGTGCATTTATTTTTTATTCAGAAGTCCTCTTATCACGGGCAACATACGATGGGACTGACCCTTTTCTCGGAACAAATGCTTCCCCCTCGAACGGGAGGGTGTGAATTTTTCTTTTTAGTGATTTTCGTGACTTTGCTGACACATAGCTCTTTTTTCTTTCACATCCCGCCTTGAAATATTTATTATGGTGATGTGCTTCTGGTGCAGATCAGTGCCAAACTTTTATCGTCATGGACTAAAGTAGAAAGTTTTAATTTAAAATGTAATTATTTTTTCTCTGATATTTTCCAATTCTCCAAGACTGTAAGAGAACTTTTAACGTACGGTGTGGTGCGCTGCTGTGATTCAAACAGTGATTACTATTAATATGCTACGTATCAATAGTAGCCTCAGTCGAGCTTTGCCTTTTTTATAATGCTGAATAGAACCAGAATGGCAGGCAGGATGAAGACATTAAACTTATTTATGAAGTAGTTGAAATTTAAACTGACAGTTTTGTCCTGTGTATAAAAGCGACTAAATGTTGGAATGTGACTATAAAGCTGTTTTATTGTTTGCTATATTTCAGTTCTACAAATAAATTTACCTTCGTTCGTAGTGACGTCAAGGCAGAGGTTTCCAAATATTTATTAAACTAATTATGCCCCATATTTTTGTCGAATTAATTAATTCCTCGTCCCACATGTGATAGTTATTTTGAAAAATTCATAAAAAATGTACACAATTTAAAAAAAGGCAGTCTATTTTTCTTCTTAATTATGACTATTATAAAAAATCTGTTTTAATAATAACTATAATAATAATAATAATAAGAACCGGTCCGAGTTTACTCGAACATGCTTTCCAATTTATCAATTAGTAGTTAGAGAAAATTAGTAATGTCGTGGTAAATATTTTTCCTATGGCTAAATTTTCGATATCTGGGGGGGGGGGGGGTTGTCTACCTGACGTCACTGGAGGTGAGGTAAATTCTAGATAGGTCAGACCAACGCATTACCATACAGTAATAATGGCAGGGCACGCAATGCATTTGACCGTGAATTTTCTATTATTTTTTCAAAAAAAAAAATTTTTGCACCAAAAGCAAAATGTGTTTTGCAAAAGCAACCTGTCCGGTTTCGTTACTCAATTTAACACCTAAAACATGACTGAAGGTAGAAATCAGCGATCGAAAGGTTGAGCAGATAAATTATTTTTTAGTCATTTTTCATGAAAATTGAGTTATTTTTATTTTTTTTACCCCCAGAAGCAAACTATCAAGGGGCAAGCGACCCCCCGCATTTTGTCAACATTAATAACGACTACAGTATATGTGAATTTAAAAGAAATCGTTGGAGCCGTTTTTGAGAAATAATTTTATTAGACGTTTTTTATGAGTTTTTTGAGAATAACCCCCCCCCCAAATTGAGTTAGCTAAAAATAAAAATAAAATGGTCCTGAGGTATGATTTTTGTGAACCCAAATGCCGAATTTCATCAAAATCGACTGAGTAGTTTGCCTGGAAATCGACGAACAGACATACAGACAGAGCGACAGACAGACATTTCGTAAAAATCACTTTTTTGGGTTCCTGGGACCTCAAAACGTGTAAATCCGTTGAAATCTCAGAATCGAAAATTTCGACCATCACAATGCTTTCCTTATACTACGTATAAATTGGAAAGCAATAATTAATAATGTTTTAAATAATGTTTTTCTGAAGTAATACAATAATATTCCAGGAGAAAAAGTTCAAGTTTTCTCCGGAAGCTTTTTTATGAATTAAGACTGTTTTCATTGTATTTGCATTATGTTATAATTACTTCAGATAATCCAAATTTTCTCCGGAAGCTTTTTTTATGAATTAAGACTATTTTCATATTTTTGCGACTGTGATCCGATAAATTAATTAATTTAGTCAAAAAACACCCAGGCTACCCTTGTTTACCAAATGTAGCTTTTGGAAATCTCTGCCTTAAGTAGTAATTCTGAAAACGTTGAAAATAAGCCAATTTCGGAAGGTGGAGAAATGGAGGGGCCCCTGCAATTTATATCCTCGATTTGTGACAGTTTTTGCTTTCCATTTCATTGTTCACATTTCAATTATAATTTTGAAAAATGTACGCTTAGAAGTAGAAATTATATTTATTTTCTTATTGTTTCAGACATACAAGAGTTCTACGAACTGACTCTGCTTGACGATACCAAGTCGATACAACAAAAGACTGCCGAGACTATTCGAATTGCCAACAAATGGGAAAATGACGATGGGCCCATATCAGCCGTATTCAACAATGAAGTAAGTTTTTTTGAAGTGAAACTTCTTTATCTTGTTACGCGCCATCATGGTTACGCGCCATCCTGATTTCTGTACTCATGGATGACGCTCATTTTAGGGCAGATGTAGAAGGGCTATCTCAATTTAAATTATACCTATGTCTTCGTCTATTCTTCTTCTTTCAGGCCATGCTATATTTGTTGTGACAGGGCAAAGGGTTTGACATTGGGGGTGTGAAATGTCAGGGGGTGCGCACGATTTTCAACAAAAATAGGCCTCTTTCGGTCGCGTTATTATCTATTTATAAATTCAAACTACTTAAGGGCTTTTCCACATTTCTTTCTCTTTCCAGCCATATATTATTTAAGTGAATTTTAGTAATTTAGGCGTTGTCACGTTAAACTATACAACCGACTTACAGACCAATATAATTAATGCTATTATAATCTTAGCAGCAATAAGATAAAATAATTGAATTATTTGTATACATGTTTATAATAATAAAAGCCTTTTGCTTAAAATTTATCCAATTTAGCTTTACTTAACCAATTTCTGTAAAGTTGTAAATATATTGTAGTAGATCATTTTTCGAAAAATGATGTCATAAAGAAGTTTCACTTCTTACGTGTGTACACCGATACACGCACGCTAATTTTTGCTTTTGTTGTGGACTGTTTTTACTTTCCTATGTGTTCGTTAGTAGAAATAAAGCTTTGTCATTGTCGAAATTTTCGATTTTGAGATTTCAACCGACTTACACGATTTGAGGTCCCAGATACCAAAAAAATTATTTACGAGTTTTTACGAATTGTCTGTGGGTGTGGTTTGTCTGTCGATTTGTGGGCAAACTGCTCGATTGAGTCTGGTGAAATTAGGCATGCCGTTTCACAATAATCAGATCTCAGGACAATTTTTCTATTTTGGGCGTACTTAATATTACGCCCCGATAATTCAAAAAAATCTGCTAAAAGAATTTCTCAAAAATCGGCTCAAGCAATTTTTTTTGAAATGCACATAAAGTCGTTATCGGTATATATCAAAACCTAATGGCCTGCCCCTTAATATTGTAGTTAAGTTCTGGGGAAAAAATTATTTCCATGCAAAGTGACTAAAAATTTTTTTTTTTTATTTAACCATTTCATCAATGCTTTCAAACTTTAGGGATGTTTTAGGTGTAAAAAAAACCATAGAGGCCAGTTTCCCAAAGAAGGCTTTGGGTTTGAATTTAAAAAAATATTTTTTGAAGAAATCGTGTAAATCAACATTATTGTTTAGTATTATCAATCCAGTGCTTTAGAATAGGGGAAAACAAGGCAGCTGAAAATATATAATAATAATAATAATAGTGTAATTCCCAAAATAAATTCAGTTACATAAATTTAGTTAATAAATTTTTCTTCTTTTGGTCCCTTGCCGTTGTGCAGCCATTTTGCACGTGGAGGCAAGGTGCCGATAACAATATATGAACTAAAAAGTTAAAGTAGTAATAGGTATAAGTACAGATCCATTTGGTATACAGATGGTATGAGGTATGTTGAGAGGCATGTTATTAGAAATTCCAAAGTGCTGGGTCTTTTTGTAGTATTGCTTGTTTCACCTTTTTTGAAATATTTTGCGTGTAGGTCCGCCACGAAGTTCTAGAGAAAGATTATTGTATTCAAGTGGCCCTATATATAAAAACGTTTTTTTGAAAAATTCCGTTTTGGGCGTAGGTGGCACAAACGACTCTACACGTTGAGTTTTACTATCGTTTGCTGGTGCAATAGGTCTGTTCCCGGAGGATTGGTAAAAAACACCCAGCACTTTATACACGTAAAGTGACCTAAGAGGTAAAACATTAATTTCACGAAAAAGTGGAAAAGATGGCTCGTTACGACGCTTATTTAAAATTATGCGAATGAAGTGCTTCTGTAAAGTGACCAGAGGCTTGATCTTTGTAATATAAGTTCCACCAAAGGCAAAATTTAACCCTAGGACAATTATTTCCATTGTCACTACAGTACTCATAATAATTGTTATCTATTATGTTACCTATACTAATTGATAAATAGGAAAGCATGTTGGGGTTCACTCGTGTTGGTTCTTATTCTAGTAATTTGTGCACGACCCTCTGGTAATTTCCAATACTACTACACTGTACGGTACTATACGGTATACTATACGGTATTATAGACTACGAACCCATGGCATTGATGAAATGTTTGCCATAAGGACAAACAACGTCACTTACCAGCATATTTATCATTATTCGTTCAAAAAAGTAGATGTATTATAACCGTAAGCATGGATATCTTCAACCACAATCTCCCTCTTTTCTCCCTTTGAATGGCTTCCAGAAATGTCCGGGATAAAGGCCAGAGCCTTTTATTCTTTAGAAAATCAAAAGGGTCGAAGGCAGATTGAATTCTGACGATGCTCTTCTGCGGTCAGCGAAACACGAGTATTTCCCCCTGCTCTTTTTTTCCCTTTTCCAAAAAACCATGACTTTGAGCTGCAAACTCCATTGGGGTAGACGTGGTTACTATCGTATCGCTTCATTGGAAATGCGCTACTCCCTACATTGGCATTTCTCTATCGAGAGTGGAAAAATCAGTGTTCCAATGTGGTGGCTTTTAGCGAATATTTTTACACCTTGCGATGAACATGGGTTTTCCATCGTTCCTTTGGCATCTTCCTTGCTTAAGGCGCTCCTTAATTTTTGTACTTCGCGTCCTTTTCTGGCTGTCTATTATAGTATAGTTTAGAAGTTTTGTTTGGCAGATAATAGTATTTTTTATTATTACAGGGCTACTGCTAGTAGTATAGTACATAATAGTTATTACTTATTATTGTCCGTTCCGAAGACTCATATGTAAAATTTATCTTGGTATTATTATTAAATAATAATAAACAAAAAGCGTCACTAACATTTTAAGTATGCTAGGCTCACAGGCACAGCAGAAATGCTGAAAGCAAATGTTGGGAAAACAAACAGTTTTAAGTATCGGTCGCCGGATCGGGCCTTAATGTTGATTTTTGATGCACTGAAAAGTACGCATAATAAAATGAAATTCATTTTTAAAACGAGAAAACCCAAGTGCCTACAATATACAAACACAAGAGGTGAGCCCTCTCACTATCTACTGTAGTGAGTTGGCCGGCAAAGGTACCACTTAGTTTAATTTACTTCATCTGACTCCCTTTGTAAGTATAATGCTATATTGTGTTTCCAGAGCACTTAGTGCGATTGTACTTGCTCTGACATTCACCCAAAGGGTTATAGGTTCGATTGATTGATTACTTGAGGTAATTTTGGGAAGCCAAAGTTGGCATGGGGCATTTATTTATACTTATAGCGTTTACTGTTGTTTAAAAAGTTAAATCCCAAATAGAAGATATTGGTATACAATACTAAATAAGATGATTTACGCACAGATTTTAAAATTTCAATGGCCAACCCCTTGAACTGAATGCTGAGAAAAAGTGACAGGGGTGTAATCGACTTGAATAATAGCTGTCCTCGTCTGGGGTGGGAAATGCCGACAGTCTGCTGACATTTTCTTTTCTGACGGAAATGTTATTGTTGGTTTAAATGGGTCGTTGATGTATATTTCACTTGCGAAGTTTTTTTGTTGGTTTCCTTACCACTTCTTTTGTCCAATTGTGACTTTCCTCTGCATTGTAAATACAAGATATTATTCATAGCAATAACTCATTGGTTGCATTTGACTCTGCATATCTATTGTTCACAGGTACTTTCTTTGATTTGACTATTGATGTTTTGTTACATATTTTTCTGTGCTGTATTTATTTTATTTTATTTTACAAATTTATTCATTTTTATCATGAATTGGAAAGGATTCACATTCAACAGTAACCAGTGCACATTGGCTTTATTTCTTAAAAAACTGACTGTAGTCATGATGCAACAACTAGGCTACACGGGCTTCAACTTATAAGTTAGTAATGAAATCGTGATAAAACAAAGGATATTCATATTTTAATTAATTAATTAATCTCTGGACCTATATTCGCCTCAACCCTTCTTTGGTATTCTCAGACTACTTAATTTAATGCACATGGTATCATGGTATCAACAGAAGAAACGTTAGCCGGTAGGTTTGCACTGTATTTACATACGGGTAATATTTTCATAAATTGGTCTGAATAACACCACAAAAGTAAAATTTAGGCTATTAATTCTCTATCCTTTGGTGAAAAATAGTCCCGCCTCAATGTCGTCAACAATTGCCTTTATTGTAAAATTTACAAACCAAAGCGTTTTTATTCAGAGCTAGAATTTCCCCCGAGGGCTCACCTGCCGCCCCTCCCCCGCCCCCTGAACGCTCGCTGTCGTCTCCGACAGTTATTGTGTCCAGGGACGACTTTTTGTCCATTACTGAGTGGCGTAGCTCTCACGCCGCATACCAACATATCGCATCCGACGTTTATTGTCCCGTTCAACATGCCCTGTTTCGTCAAGGGTATTAGTTTTCTTCGTTTTCTCCAGCATCCGAAAGTGGCAAACTTATCCATCAACAGTTATAGCACCGACAAAGGGGAATAACTTACCCTGCGGATTATTTCAACCATTTACATACGATATTATAACTAACCCGCTCCAAAGCAGACAACAATCAACTGTTTTGTCATGTTAAGCCCAATAGAGCCCTGATTATAATGTTCTGTCTACCCCTAGCACAAGCAACAATGAACAGCAATTAATTTGTTGTTTTAACTATTTTTTTCAATTTAATTCATGTTCCACTTGAATTCAAGTCAATTTCCTGTCATTTTGGGTTATTTAGGATAATTTGGACTTATTCTCGGATAAGTGATTCTTTTACATTGGTGCTATGCCTGCTGCTGGCCCCAAAAGGTAGCCTAAGGTATAATCTCATTCTTGTCCCTGCCAGCTACCAGCGGATTGCTGTTCTTTCTTAGCAATCCACTAGCCGGCCGCCATACCAAGTTGAATCCAGCTGACCAGTGCAGGTTCAAAGCCGCAGACAACTTGGTCGTGTGCACAGTGCCGGTAGGGAAACATGGTAGGACTTGTCCTGATCACCTCCGAACTAATCGTGTGACTTCACTGTGTTTCCCAAGTGGTTCGGAATCCGCTATAATCAGGAGGTCCACTGTCCTATGGGCTGGCATAGGACAGTCAAGTCGGGGTCGCTCTATGGGCCCAAATATGAGGCCTAATTCGTTATTAACCTGACTAACACTACTACTACTAATACAATCCACTAACTGACAAAAATTTGCATTCACGACGTTTGAAACAGTTCTCACTTTCATGTTTTTTTCTTTCTCAGTAAATTGAAGCTCGTATATTGCCAAGCCACGTAAACAATATTTAAAATAAAATATTCACTTCTTTCTCTAAACTTGAAGAAATTTTATTAAAAAAAAAATTTGAATCGGTCGGCAATAGCTAGCCTTTCTCTTATTACATCGATTAACAAAAAGCCTTAAACCATCTTGCAGAAAATCAGTTATCGATAAGACGCTCAGCAATAATCTCTGCGAAGTTTCATCTTGCAAATTAAATTTTGTGGTGTTGCGGGGTACTGCAAGTTTTCAAGGTCCATTTCATGCCTGTCCATTCTGTCAAGGTTTGGGTTACCAGTTAGTCTGAAATGGACAACAAGGTATTGAAGTTCATAATTATCTTATCTAGTTTTTTAGGTCAAGAACGATTAGTTGGAAAATAATTTTACAGTTTCAGAGTATGTTTACACACGGTAGTATCGTTATTACTAAAATATTATTATTATTAATAATAGAGAAGTGGCTTGGGTATATCACACTGAATGTTACATAAGCTGACATGGTTAATAAAGGGGAATGTTCTTGCGTCGTTACTTAACGAAATAGCAAGTTACGACACCGCATTAGCTTATGTTTATTTTCAAAGTATTGCGGACTAAAGATACGAACTCAATATTTCTACTTGAGCTCTGCTGTAGCTAAGTCAAAGAAAAATATTTCAGACGCCAAAATTGAATAAATAATTCCCAACACTTCTCCTCAATCGTGGCGTAAAATAAATTGAAAATTATGAAATGCTTATAATTATTAACTTTATTGAGCAATTTCGATGTTTACCGCAACCCTCAGGGAGACTGAAATTTCAATTTATGAGAAGGGAAATGAAGAGAATCCATCGAATCAATCAAATTCAGATTTTCATGGGATTTCGAGCACGTAGATTAGTAGCGGAATGTGTCTATTAATATCAGCTGATTACAGAGGGCAAGTGCTACTGGCAATAATATACATTTCCTATAATTGATATCACATTGACAGGGTTGATTGTGATCAGTTTGGTTATTTACTCTGTATTCCATATCGAGTTGGACGGCTCTAATTTATTTCTTTAATGCAAATGTTGCATTTAGTTATTAATGTTTGTATAATGTGTTCTCAAGTTTCATTATAGTCTCTCAATCTGCGGCCGCATTTCAGTAATTTACAGATTCTTCTAGCCCACCATATACATGGAGGGGGCTCCGCTTTTCGAATTGATGTTATGACCTTAATGAACAATTCTGTCGAAGGAATTCTCGTAGTTGTATACCATAAAGCCCACCCACATCGTCGACTGACGATTGAGAGAATGCCACTGCTGGAGTTTTTACTTAGGACAATTCGATTTGATTTTATGGGAAGCTGAAGAAAATTGCGACTTTTCACCATCGTGAAGTTAAGTGTTGAGCCCTATTTATTGATGTGGCTCGGTAGTCGGTTTTAATATAATATAATATGATAGGAAAACTTAACCTAAGGAAGAAATTATAACTAAATCCCTTTTATACAATAATATAATATAAACTTACCAAATAATCACTCCACGAGGACACGCATATAAAAATGAATTAGTAAAGAGAAAACTAATTAAGACGATATATACACTGGCTTCTTCTAACTCCTTCAGCCTCTTTCTGCCTCTGTTTTCCGAACCTACTCCTATTTAATACCTCGGTTGCCTATAGGCTGTCTGACGTCGGGCCAGACGGCTGCACGCCCATTCTTCAATTAGGAAAGCCTAGTGTCACTTATGCAGCACTGAACTAGCCAAATGCAACGGCAGTGGTGTAACCAGGCATCAGACTACTGAATGGTGACAAATGTGAGTAAGTTGGAGCTAAGGCTCTGACAGAAGTTCAGTGAATACAGTGGGAATTATTTTTACGGGGAAATTCGTGCCCCCAACGTAGTAGTGATAAATGAAAATTTACATTAATAAAAATTTATTGACGAAAGTAATATTGGACGTTCATTTAATTCCCTTAAATAAACGCTGGAAGGATGAGTTGGAAACTGACCTTCGTGGGTTGGAAGTCCGTAAATGGTAGAGCGTTGTACATCATCGAGATGACTGGAGGAGTGTTGTTGAGCAGACCAAAGCTCGTCAGGGGCTGTAGAGCGAGAGGAAGATTTAATTCCTATTGAATACCCTTCTCTTCTGTTGGGGTGGGTAAGTTCTTAAAAATACAAATGCGTTGATTCGAGACTAACACAATGCTCTTTTGTCTATTGAATGAACCTCCACACACAAAACCTTCATTAACCGAAATCTTAGTAATCCTACTTTGCAGACCTCAAAGTCCAAAGTCAATGGCGTTTCAGGTGAAGTTGTTCTATCCTGGATGAGTGGGTTTATTAGCAGACTGGTTGAAAGGGCGCCTAGCAACTTTCCACTCTCAACTCCTACAACTTGCTGACGCAACTTGTTACAAAAGGAGTGTTGTTGGGGGAGGGAGGGGGGCCCAAGTCTCAGTTGTGTCATAATGAGGTGGTGTCTTGTGTTCTCTGTTGTGTGTTTATTTGGTTCGATATATTGTATTCTTTGAGAGATACCTTCTCAAGTTGTCCCACCCTCCCCGCCTGTTTCACACTCCAGAACATCCAGTTCTGGAGATGAATCACAGAATACAATAATAATAGCTGCTGTCTTTGTTATTTGAGTGTATTGTTGTTCGGTGTCATTGCACACTAGAAATTTGTTTCCATTATTCGTTACAATATCGAGTACATAACAAACCTTAATCACAGTGTACAACGGAATGGAAATATAACTTAATATTTATTTAGCTTTGCCTTCAAAATCCCAGTCTAATTCGAAAGAACTCAATGGAATTGAAGACTAACTTTTTGTTGGTCTGAGGAAACACGAGCATTTGCCCACAAGTTAATACGATGAGCCTTGTAGACGTGGTAACCGTAAGATCCTGAAATCCGTAACTTTGCGTTGACTTTTGGCAATACACGTAAGTTATCCAAGTAATCGATCAGCGGGACTTAATGAAAGTAACTGGCAGGGCCATCCATCTCAGGCTGCACGCTTCCCATTTCCTGTCTCCCCCTACCCCTCCAGCATTCAGGGTGGTTTCCCTCTGTCTTTTCCGACACTCGCACTCCAGATAAATATCTCCAGGAAACATTGAATCTGAGGCAATGCTATAAATCTGCTGCCTGACGCTCTGTGCGATTTCAAAGTTAATTTTAGAAAAAATCAACCCTATTGTTAGCTTATATCAGGGTCTATGTCCCTTTCTGCAGCTATCTAGACCTATGTTATTAATTTATGTTCCTTATTAAAGCTAACTTATACTCATCCTGCCAACATTCTGCAAAATTTGTTGCCCTTAAGTCTGAGCCGAAAATATTTGTAAGGCGACTGGATTTTGATGTTAATAATTTCGTTTTTAATATGCAATATATACTACAATAGTATGTTTGTTTACGAAAAACAGTCTGTCAGAACACATTGTTTTGTGAATTTATTATTTTATCATCTATTGTTTTTGTTGAAAGTTATATGCCACCCTCTTAAAACGTATATTTAGCCTCTATTGGGTGTGTTGTTCATATATCCGGGGGAGTAAAGTTGAGGGGGCACGGTCCAACTTGCCCCCAGCGCCTCGAATAACGTCAGACGTCAATTTTTCCTTATCCTGGCTGATGACGTCATATGGTATACTTAGTTATGCCCCGCCATCATTCTAAAACTTTACGCCTCTGCTTATATCCTCGGTGCACTGCATAGAGCCACTGACACATCCATATGCCAAACACCCCTAGATAAAAGCACTGCCATGTCCACTAAATTACGCTCATATGGAAAATAAAGACAATCTTCTTTCTTTCTTATGGTGGCATGAAATTTGATAATACTCGAAATCGCTACACATTCACACATTGCACCGGTGTATCTGGAAATAAATAAAATATATATTCAAGATTATTACTGTATTTGGATTTCACTATGGGACCCACGAAACAAAACTAAAAATGTAATGCTATATTAGAACTTGAGAAAATGAAAAACTCTCTCGAGTCTCGTGGTCTGGTCATCAGAGGGAGTTAATCCAGAAAAAGCGCTGAAATGAATGCTTCGTAGTAAATGACGATAAATCACAAACTCACGGCGTCGTCCACGGAGTAAATTTATTAGTTTTTCGCAGAGAGAAAACCCCCAATTTTAAATTTGATGCACGTCTGAAGGCGATAACTGGGGTTAGTTAGTCTTTGTTTTACAACATTCAGGACTTCTTTTCATTCGTTCTGCTTTTATTTATTATTAATCGGTCTGCACCATTCCCCAATGCTGACTACGAGTGAAATGACTGTAGCACTATAGATCTTTTTATTCCCGGGGTAAAGAATGTGAACAAGATAATTAAAAATAGCTCATTGCAATATAAAAGTCGTTGGTTTAAATTTTTAACCCCGGTAATTATAGCACAATAGTATCCTCAATTACAACAACAATATCAAATGCCAGTATTCAACATCACTCACTTTTTTTACTAATAATTTACATCAAAGGTAAATTGAAAAGTTTGCAATCATATTTGAGTAAAAAGAAATGTTGAAATTTCCTGATTTAAAAGCCAGGTTGTAAAATTACTCATTACTAATCAGTGTACTGGGGGGAGTTCAAGTATTAAGTTACCACATTTTTGTGATTAACCAATCGAGTCTCAATTTTATTGTAGTCAGGGATCTACCACAACCGAGCGCAATGTTCGGTCTCCTGGTACTATTTATCAACTGTGTACCTAGGCTTAGATGGCTGGACCCATAAGGAAGTTTCAGCGCATTCTTTCTTGCGTATTCTATTTAGAAGTTCGAAAATAGTTTTGGTTGGTAAAGTCGGTGCAAGCGTCCATGTTTGTAATCTTTCTCTTTCACCCTTGTTAGTGTTACCGTTGTAGTTCTTATCACAAAACCATTAATCATCTCCAGCAGACTGCAGCTTTGGCTTATTTCATGTGATAGTGCAGAGTGTTGTCTGCTGTCTAGACGGTTCTTCGTCATCTTCGTCGTTTCGTATTCTATGTTAAGGAGGGATGAAAGGAATGAAATATAACCCTCTCTATAGTTTTTTCATCCACCCTTCCTTTTATTTCACGTTCATATCCTTTGAATGATTTATTGTTGCATTATGTTAAAATGTGTGTTGTAGAGCGAATTTCTAAGATCGAAATATCTGATTTAATAATTTGGCAAAGAAGCTCGGGATTGTGGCGGTGGGTTGTACTAGGACATACGTATGTTATTTTGTTATAGTGAAAGCAGTCCGCGAATGATATCAACTGAATATTGGGGATGGTTCTCAGTACTGCATTCGCTTTGTTTTGCGTTATCATACTTGTTTCTTCCATTTTGTTTTGAATCTACAGCTTCGTTATGCAGTGTATTTCCCTTGATATGAAAGATTCGCGTTTGTGCTACACCGATTCCATGTAGTATCTCTGAAAACTGGTTAACTCGTAGTATTTGTTAACTAAACCCTCTTGCTTTCACTCAAAGTCTCAAACTATTGTATATACTCCTTTTTGGTTAAATATGAGTATAATTTTTTTTTTTTTTTTTTTTTTTTTTTTTTTTTTTTTTAAGCGCCAGACCCGTGTGGGTAAACGCGCTTTCTGGTTTGTAGTTGCCGGTGTTGTTGTCTGTGTTGTGTGTGTATGGTATTAGTTGGTGGTGTGTGGCAAACTGCGATCAGGAGGGCATTGGACAACGGGTTGCCCAGTGACCGTCTAAGGGCAGTTTGCCAATGCTTGTATTAAAGCAGTGTGTTGTTTGCTAGATAAGGCTTGCCAGAGCTGCTGAGTGAAGAAAAGGAATGGTGTGCTGGAGAAGAATTGTATTGTACGAGACTGCTTTCTGGAAATCTGCATCAGGAGGGAAGGTTCTGTATCTTGAGTAGACAGGGCATTCTATGACAATGTGAGGAATAGTTAGTCGTACCTGACAATTGTGGCATGTGGGGGGTGGGGTGCCTGCCATTATATGTCCATGTGTTAACCTTGTATGGCCTATTCTCAAACGAACCACCTTCACTTGGTCTCTTCTACTCATCTGGTGCTTGTAACGGGTTATTTCCGTTACCGTGTCAAAATCATTCCGACCGTGGGGTCGAAATGCAGGGCTTGATACACTACAAGGAAATTAATAAAACTTACAATAATCCGATTCCTGACAAGGCCCTCCGTAGCCATATTTGTTTATAAACAATAACAAAGCTTCGACACTCGAATGATTAAGGCAAATTTTTCGATAAGTAATAAACCGTAATCTGAGAAAGGACAAATTTAATAAAACACCTAGAGAAAGGCAGATTCCTAGCCCTCTGCTCGGAATATAACTACCTCTCGTACAAATAAATACAAGAACATGCAGTTCCTCGAAAACAGAAGAAATATAGAAATTTTCCGTTTGCGCCAACTCACAAACTTTTACGCGCCTTTTCCTTTCATAACCGTAGCAGAAGAAAGTTTACGTGGATGATAAAATCACTTCTTGAAGCCAGAGTGAAGGACGACTTACAACTGATAAGATCAGAATTTAAATAAAAGTAAAAACCCTTGTCTAATGTAAAGTGAATAGCAATTAAATCCATCCAACCCTAACCTGGGCTAACCTATGGTGTAAGGCGAGAACCGGTGTTCCAAGAGTTCCGAGGAGGCGTTCTCGACGTAAATCCCCTGATGGGGAACTACGTGGAGGGGAACTTCTTGGAGGACGGAAAGACCGGACCGAGACCATCATCGGCCCGTAAAGGCCTTACCGAGGGAAAGATGCACCAGGGCTAAAAGAATGGGTAGGACGAGGGTCCTCAGCAATTACAACTTCACTTCACTTCGTTCATCTTATTATTAGTAAGAATTCTCTGCACCTGTAAGTCTCCATTATTGTTTTGTAACTGAAAGGAAAATGTACTTTATGCTGCGTTATCTAGATTGTGCGCGGGACGACGTCGCTGATCTGGGAGTGGAGGATGTATTCGGTTGGAGAAGGGAGCGGGTCGCTCCTCTTCCTCATCCGGGGCCATGATCCCCTCCCAGGGCAGATGGTCGGTCAGTCCTCTGGATAATATTTTGTAATGTGTAGATTTCTGAGACTGGCACCATGATATTTCTCTCTTTACAAAAGTCCAGTGCTCAGAAAATTCTCCGTCTAATTGTGCGCAATGTTAACTAGGATGATCGTGGGTTCGATGACGAACGGAGGGAGTGGTCCAGATTCAATTCTGTATCCGGTCTCCGGATGGAATCGGACACACTCTCCCCGTTCCTCACCGAACCAATGTCGGATCTCCGGCGATATGCCAATTTCTATTGTTTGTTGTGGTGCTATAATGATGTTTGGCAGCGGCCAAATTTTCCGGTCGAGGAAGAAGTGACCAAATATATTTGCTGATCTTGGACAATCTGGTGTTCTCTGTGCTTCCTCCGCATCTCTCTAGGTTGAGACTCTCTCTCTCTTGTTGTTGATATTTAGCCCCCATGATCCACGCCCTTTACTTTCTGCCGTCCCTGAGCTACCGACGCACCGGCTGAGGCCACCCTTGTTAAGATGAGTCGGATTTGATAGAAGGAGGAGTTATCTCCAGTTTTGTGGTTACCATCTGGTAATTGGTCTATCTCTCCAGTTTCACCTTACATGCTCGAACAAGTTCCAGCCCCCCACCCTTGGTTGTATTGTTCTTAGTTTATTTTCCTTCGCAGTACTCCACTCTGTCTGCCAACATTCTGTTAAGAGGTTATGTGCTGTATAATAATATGTATAATAATATGTATTGAATATCTGCTCTGTAGTCTGTACTATGTTTTAGTATGTTATTCGTGTTCCATTACTGAATTATTTAAATATAAACCCAATTTCAAATATTTCGCTTAGTGTACACATAATATATATATATATATATATATATATATATATATATATATAATATGAAAATATAATGCGGAAGAAAAACAAGAGCAATGGAATTTTACTAAAAAACAAACATGCCCAAAAGAACCGGAGGCAAATTCTTTATTCGATCGTTGTTTAAATTATTGCTACAGATGCTTTCCTATAATTTATATAAAGTGTTGGAGACTTGAGAGAAATTCCACGCTAAATTATAAGTCATAAACCCGCTGTGATAACCCTGTTTCAAGTTTCAAGCCGCTTAACGACTTAGAAAATTAGTTTATTTTTTGCTGGTACTGCCGTAAACAACTCTCATAGAAATAAGCTGGTTGCAAGTTTTCTCTCGAGGGGAAAACCGTCACAACTAGTAGCACTGTTGTAATGGTCTTGAGAATTTTATGTAAATTATATAGTGAAAACTAAAGTGCCAGCAGGCTTATTTGCACTCACTAACCCTCTTAATGATACTATTGCTAACCCCCTTCTCCAACTTTATGGTACCGCGCAGATAATCCCATTTGCAGTTGATTTTTGATTGCACGTCGGTGAGTATGGGCAAGCAGCAAGCGACTTTAAGAAATTCTTTATCATTATCAAAATATTTTTTTTGTTTTAATTTTAATTATTATTTTCTTCATTATTTTGTTAGTTGGCACCGAATGGGGTACACAAAATAATCATTGTTTTTCTGACTGTGTTAATCGGTGCTAAATTTTTTATAAAACGAATTAAATATGAATTTCATGCTTCTTGTGCATTTTTTTTTCTTACTTAGAAATTCCATTTTTTATACGTTGACCATATTTGAAGCGTGGAAGTAAAAACCGGGTTAACCGCCGAAAATTCGAAATTAATTTTATCACTTAAATACAATCCAAGTGACATGGCCAATATCCTGAAAACGGTACCAAGCGACAATGGCAAAATTGTAGTTGCAGTGGGTAAATAGAAGGCATGTGTGTCATTTGGTGTCATGCATTATGGCTTAAAAGAATCTCAAAATCTCAAAAGAACTCAAAATAATGATTTTTGCGGTTAACCTGGTTTTTATTTCCACGCTTCATTTGGGAAAACTCACTTGGCATTATCCAGGAGTCCAGGACATACGTTTTTGGCATATGGCCTAGATATTTTTTATGTAATAAAGTTCCCGAAGTGATTTCAGATATTTTAAATCCATCTAATTTTTTTAAATTATATCTAAAAAGTGGTAGAAAATATGTATATTGGCGTTCACCAGCTATAATATATTATTTCTAAAATAGAGATGCATATCTTTTGTATCGTATGACGTTTGTTTTAAAAAAAGGTTAATCGCATACAAACAATTCAATGAATGTATCCGATTGACCTCTTCAGTCGCCTCACTAAGCTACCTAATAGGTACTTGTGTCGAGTTACGACACGTCTCCGATCGCATGGCGTGTAGAGACTCGCACAAGTACAAGCACGCTACCACCTGGCCATCGATGTCGATAAACGTATAACCTTAGAAAAGTTAAATAGCTTCTACAGAATCCTACCGAAAACTAAGCGCTATTAGGTAATTTACCATTCTAACTTAAATTCTATTTTCACACAAGACGCCAAAAAACGGTATGACAGGAATACCCATTGAGGGTGTAGGTGTGGGAAATTATGGAGGATCCTGCTTTATGACAACTGCTCTAGTAGGGGAGTTGGATCAGTAACATGTGCGGCAGCCGCGTTTTCCCCTACGAACTATAAGGTTGGTTGAACCCAAGTCTGGTGGAAAATTCTGCCTTTTAGGCGCCCATTTCACCGACCGGCTAGGGCTATTTACAAAAACAGTGACGTGGTAGCTGACATTCAAGACTTAGGCGGGGTTTCCACCCACCTCGCATTGCAGAATTGACGGAAATGTTTATTTTCCTCTATGCCATAGTTAAAATTGATCAATGATCATACAGTAAAATCACAAACAAACAAACTAAAATTAAAAAATGGCGTCATGGGATATGTTAAGTACAAACATTTTAATCGATTTCTATAAAAAGAAAAATTCTAATATCCGTCAATGTCATTTGCATTCTGCAATGCGAGGTCGCCACCTAAGTCTTGAATGTCTGCTACCACGTCACCGTTTTTGTAAATAGCCCTAGCCGGTCGGTGGAATGGGCGCCTTATCGCGAGCTACGAGCCTTCATAGTCCAGTAGTACCAACTGAACATTTCCGGACACATACACACAAACATATTCACATACATTTTGTTGAAAACCCGTAAAACCGGGACAAGGGAACAGCTAACTTTGATGGCCCACTGAATGGCCGCTGTGTTTTATGCTTCTGTGAATCTGGAATGTGCATTGAGCTCATCATAAAACATTAAGTGCCGTGCCTTCTTATAAAGTTTTGATTCTATACTGTACTATACTCAGGACTTGTAGAGTAGCTGTGCTACCTCTGGCTGAAGGCTATTGGTTGGAGTCCCACATGGTTCAGGGCCTTCCTTGTTGAGTGTAAGAGAGGCCTTTATAGCCCCGGCCCAACTGGGCTAGGTTGGCTTAGGCGGGGATTCCAGCGTCCGGCTAGGGCTAAATACAAAAACGGTGACGTGGTAGCAGACATTCAAGACTTAGGCGGGGTTTCCACCGACCTCGCATTGCAGAATGCAAATGACATTGACGGAAATGTTTGTTTTACTCTATGCCATAGTTAAAATTGATCAATTATCATACAGTAAAATCACAAACAAACAAACTAAAAAAAAAATGGCGTCATGGGATATAATAATAATAATAATAATAATAATAGCGTGTATTGCAACCAACAGACAGCTCCAATATAGGTTACATTACAATACAATACAATACAATCTTACAATCTAACATTTAATCAATTATGGCTAACAACATTGTCTTAAATACACTCAGAGAGGTTCCAAAAGGGTCAATTTCTATAAACGTGTCTAGTAGCCTAAGAATTCTGCCTAGTTGAGGCTCGTCATTGTCATACAAAAATAAATTCTTTAATCGAGAATTTGCCGTGTTAACTCTAAAACATGCCCCCGATAATAAATCGGGGCAGTCAATAAAACCATTAAGTAACCTAAAACCAAAAATACAGTCATTAATTTTCCTCCTGGATGCTAACGATCTCATGTCGAATTCAAGTAACAACTGATTCGTGGACACTGGGTGAAGCACGTAATGAGGATAAATGCCATGTCTTATATAGTAGATATATCTTAAAAACCGCTTCTGCACTTTCTCGATTTCAGTGTTGTAAGTAACGTGCTTGGAACCCCAGACTACACTACCATATTCGACTTTAGATCTAACTAATGCGTAAAATATGCGGATTATGGTCGAAATGTCTCTGAAGAAGTGTGATATTCTGATAGTGAATCCTAATGTTTTTAAAGCAGATGCAACCATACTAACAATGTGCGCTTTAAAATTAAAATCATTCCTAAAAATAACCCCTAGGTCTTTGATTTGGACACTGCATTTAAGATTGCAACCCAGTAGTTGATAATCATACAATAATGGTTTCCGTTTGTGGAATCTAACCACTTCGCATTTTCCGTTGTGTACAGTCATACAGTTGGTGTTAGCCCAAGCACTAATATTATCAATATCGGACTGTAGATTGTAGCAATCCTGTGTACTCAGAATAGTGAGGAATATTTTTAGGTCATCCGCATGCATATAAGAGGACTCTGGCGAATTTAACGAGAGTCGAAATGTCATTGATAAAGAGAAGGAAGAGGAGCGGACCCAAATTACTTCCTTGAGGCACGCCACTATGAGCAACGAAGGACTTAGAGGATTTACCTTGGAAGTTCACATATTGCTGCCGATTTTGTAGATATGACTGGAGAAGTCTAACTAAGTACTGCGGTACATTGAAGTTTTTACACAACTTAAGGATTAAAAGAGAATGATTCACTGTGTCAAAGGCGGCTTTGAAATCAAAGTATACAACATCTACCTGTTGTTTTTTTGTTAGCCTATTAGTCACATAATCCGAAAAGACCATAAGATTCGAGACAGTGGAACGGTTTTTTATAAAACCATGTTGAGCTTCTGATATTGAGTTGCTGACACAAGCGTACAACCTGTCGTATAACAAAATCTCGAAGCATCTTGAAACAGCATTAAGGACAGAGATTGCTCTATAATTCTCGCCCACTCCTTTATCCCCTTTTTTGAAAATAGGGCATACCCGCGATTTTTTCCAGAGCTCAGGATACATATAACTCTTTAAGCAAAGATTAAATAAAAACGCAAGAGGCTTTATAAAATGTTCAGCGCATCCCTTAATGATAAATGGGGGTATTAGATCGGGGCCACAAGTTTTGGAGGTTTTCAATTTGGTTATGCACTTGGACACCTCTTCTTCTGTAACAAAGTTCGATTCCCAGCACTTGGGAGCAGATCCTAATGCATCTTGCAACTGAGCGTCAAACCTATCATACTGTACGTAGATTTTTTCGAACATCCTTGCGAAGTTGTCGGCAATTTCACTGGGATCACTATACACCTTCCCATTAAAAGAAAGTGCTGAAGGGAAAGCACCCCTTTTACCCAATTTATTTGTTGTAAATGACCAAAGTTTTTTTGGATCCACCTTGACCTCATCTTCATATTCTTTAGCATATCTACTGTAGGCTCTTTCAATTTCCGTCTTAATTGTTTTCCTTAACTCCTTGTATTCGGTAACTTTAGTAGAGTCTCTAGCACAATACTTAAGTTTTTTAAAAAGTCTGTTCTTCTTCTTTAATTTATTGATAATACTGATGGTGAAAAAAGCCGGTTAGCTAGGATTTAGGGTGGTACACTTTTTGGGAACAATTCTATCTAAAGTGTCATAGACAATCGAGTAGAAGGATTGACAGGCTTCATCAACATTAGATTTAGAATAAAGTAACTCATATTGGCATCACGTAGTGCCATATACAGTGAGAGACTATTAGCAGCAGCAAAATCGTTTTTCCTGAATGGAGCAACACTTATTTTTACTCTTTTTAAATCTCCAAGAAATGTCTAATGATGGATGGTGCCCATCTTCAGAAACTAAAGGATAATGAGCCTTCGCAACTAAAACGTTAAGGGATGCTGTAAATATGATTAGATCCAGAATTCTGCTGCTATTGTTCAAAATTTTATTACCCTGCGTTAAACTATGACTTCTCATAAAACAAAGCAACTCAGCAATTATTTTGTCAGTAATAATGCTATCAGAGTAGTTTGTGCACTTTTTAGCATATAGTGGGATATTAAAATCCCCACAACATAGAAACTGACGGCTAGGATCATTATGTAACACGGCAGAACAAAAGTTATAAAAGTTCGCATACTCAGTTAGAGGGCTGTTGTTCACTATGTATACACAACAAAGGGCCAGCTTAACGGCTTTATGTTGTGCTAAAACAAAAATTGCATCAGTTTACGCTGTATTGTATAGTATAGGCTGTTTAGGTACCAAAAAATCTTTCTTCAATGCAATGAGTACCCCCCCCCCCCCTGGACTTAAGAGATAAAGACGACTGATTGTCCGATCTGAAAACTTGATAGCAATCACTAAAAAACTCCTTGTTGTTATATGAATCATTAAGCCAGGTTTCCGTTAGAAAGTATGCATCATGGCTATCGTTCAGGGTACTAAAATAAACATCACTACATTTTGTCCTCATTCCTCTGACATTCTGGTACAGACAGTTAAAATTGCTTGCCTGGATGGGTGACTTTACCACCCGACGAACGGATACCAGGTTTTGTCTAAAAAATGCTGCCGGATTGCTGGAACATCGCTGCGAGTGTTCATGATAACCTGAATAGAGTAGGGTCGACGGCAGCCTCACCTTGGATGGTTTTAACAGGGCACATTAGTTTTAATATCTTGTCCTTAAATCGCATAGCAATACACTCATTTACTTTAAATCGTGAAAAGTTCCCTATATCAACAGTATTCAATACATGAAAAATTGGAAGCGCAGGCCATCAGGTAATCGTTATGTTGTCGTATCATTGAGTTTAACGCTTGCCATTTTCTGCCCATTTTTAGTCTAGATTCTGACAAAATAACGTTGCACCTGTTAGCCAACAGTTCGACTGGTTTTAAATCAATTTCACTATCAGATACATTGTTGAAGTCATAACAAATGAGAACAAAATCATTTTTATCTAAGGTGTCATATGATGTGAAAGCATTAACAATATGTTCCCACTTTGCGTTAGGCATACAGCAACCAGACACATTGTATGTATTGGACAAAACACTACCAATGGCTTGAGCCAGCCGAGAGGCCCCACTATTTCCTAAAAAATTCGTATTTTTGTCTTCTTCCCGCCCATACTTAGATGCTGGGTTTTAGGTTCTACCCCATTCGTGGGCGAAGGTGGAGTAATTGTAACATGGGGAATAGTTGGGGATAGACTATTTTTCAGATCCTCTGAGGATTCATTATAATCAGGTGAAGCTGTATCACATTTAAGCACTTGAGTAGGAGTTGCAGATAGGATGGCAGTGTGCCGCTTGCCCTAATCACTAATTTCCTGTCTGAGCTCATGAATAGTTTTAATAGAATGTAAATACGCAACGTCTAAATCATTGTACACCTGGTTTTTCTCAATTAACTCATTAGCAATACTATCCCTGTTCTGTACAATACTGTCAGCTAGTTCAATGGTTTCCTTAAATAAACTCACCAACTTGTTGTAAATGCTAAAATCTAAATTGTCTCTGATTCCATCCAAATAATTATAGATTTTAGTGGCTTTTTTCTCGATATTAGTGTCATTTGACAACGATATATTTAAGTTGGACTCAGTAAATGAAAGGTCAATTAGTGACATTGCGAATTAAAACTAAAGAATACCTAAAAGTCTAAAAAATAAAAATTAAAATCTACACAATGCACTGCAGTAAAGTAAAATGCTACGTGTCCGTCGTAGGCTAAGTATGCCTAGCCAGTAGTTTGTAGTGCGTACGAGCGTGTCCCAGAAACAATTTTCTGAACTCACTGACAGATGATGCTATGTTTTCCTTTTAAGACCTCTCCTGTAGCACTAAAAAACTTAATTTTCCGGGTTCAACTGCGATGTTTATTTCCCTCACATACACTGCCTCTGTCTACTGGACTGATGGACTCTACTGTATGCGGTTCGAGTCAATTTGCCTTCTTTGGTTCGTTCTATTGACAATGTAAGTGGCCTACAAGAGTCTATATGTGAGTGTACTTGCCAACTGTCACTGTCAACTGTCAAAATCCTTTCCAATTCGCTTTTTTCAAAATTCCAATTCCTTTAACTCCTTTGCGAATATTACACCTTATATATTACAAAGCATTAGGTCCGGTCCTGCACCAAAAAACGTTTTTGTTTTGCTCAAATGAATATAAAAATGTTAAGTACAAGCATTTTAATAGATTTCTATAAAAAGAAAAATTCTAATTTCCTTCAATGTCATTTGCATTCTGCAATGCGAGGTCGGTGGAAACCCCGCCTAAGTCTAGAATGTTTGCTACCACGTCACCGTTTTTGTATTTAGCCCTAGCCGGTCGGTGGAATCCTCGCCATAGTAATGTAAGAATTCTTAAATATAATGGTTTCGTTGTTTTTACAAGTATTGAGTGTTTGAAAGATCAATGAAGAAATATTGAACGTGTTTTCTCTATGGCTGGATCCCAACATCGCTTGAACAGTCTTCGTTAGGAATACTGGGTGGCACCGCCATAAGTGTTCCTTACTGAGACTTTTCAGTCGATGATGGGGCCCCTGCCCTTAACTGCTTCCCATAACTATGCCAAATAGTATTGACATCATCCTTATATGAAATACCTAATGATGATCCACATATCTTCAGTCTTCTTCGTGCTGTATGTATTGTATTGGGTATACAGCTCAAAACTTCAATAAATGTAAATAAAATTAAACCTGTATTTCTGTTCCCAACCACCATCATTATCAAGATTTTGTATAATTTTGGGCTTCATGGAATTATGATATGCAATTTAAAAATGATTGTTATCTTATGTGTAAAATTAATCAATTTAATATAACTGCAAAGGCTTTCACGACCGGAAGAACCAGTAGAATCAGTCAGGACATGTAGAGTAGTGGTACGGACTCTGACTTTCACCCGAAAGGTTCGAGTCCTACACTACCTACATTTTCTGGCCATGTTTCGGAGAGCATGTCAAGCAGGCGGTCCCGGGCCTTCCTAGTTGAGTGTAAGAGAGAGCTTTATAGCCCTAACTTCGCTCGGTTGGCTTTGTAATAGAACAAAAAAAGTCCTTATTTATTTATTTATGATGGGCCGTGGTCGATATGAAAGTGAACTTTTAAACGTTTCGCCAACATCTGCGGTTGACATCTTCAGTGGCGCTGCGTAGACTCCGAAGGATGTACCTCGGTGGCTCCGTAGCGAGTAATGAAAGGTTTGGAAGTTCACTTTCACGGCCCATCAGCCCGGATTCTACTAGTCCTTCATTAATTAATCAATTGCTCTGATTCGACAGTATTCGTACCCATCGATTTCGTCTACATTTCACCCTTCCATAACGTTCAAAGAATTTACTTGTACGTGTATAAATAAGGGCTGTATTCCAGACTGCGGGAATGTAGCTTCTTAAGTAAATATGGTATTTGGGACGAAACGTCGGAAGTTTTTGGAAATTGACATACTGAGGGTATATGCTTCGTGTCAGCTCATTTGCCAGGCAAACTGATAGATACTTTAGTTTTATGTCCACTGTAAAGTTTATGTGAGAATTTGCAAGAAATGGAGAAGTTTGGAAGGGAGAGCTGCTTTGATTGCTGTGGAGAAAATTTCCGTTAAGCTCTCAACAGATGGCAGAAGTAAAACTAACTTTTAGTTCAGCATATTCCCGCTAGAGAGCTTTTGCTGACAGTCTAGCAATGGGCCAAGGAACTAGAGTACCTAGACATCTTGATTTCATTAGCTAAGTACTCTCCTTACTTGTGGCATTTTGGCTGTTCCCCAACTGTCATTGGTCCAAGCTAAACGGTGTGTCAATCACCATATAGACATAGACCGCTCATTTTAATGAATTTTTGAAGGTGAATTTAGAGACAATCCGACACCCCACTAGCACTAGACGTTTTATGTACTTTTATATAAAGTAAAAATGAATGGTAGAATAAGTAAAAGAAACTCTTCCCTACATTTTTATGCAAAATATATAGCAGGCACTAACACCGTTTGGCCACAGCTTTTGAAGGCGTGGACCTATTCTAACCATACACTTCCAGATCGTTCTGTTTTATATTTTTCAGTTCAGTCTAAAACAGAATTTTAAGGTAATACATACGGTAAAATAGAAATTTGATTAACTCATTTTATGCCATTGTTACCTACTACTGTACAACTGTAGTAACGGCTGGAAAGTCAGTCAAGTCTGGATAGTTTTGTTAACCGCATCTTTCTTATCAGAACCTTCCATTTCTCTCGGTCCCATTGCCATAAATGTTGTACCTATTACAATGAATATCAGCTTCAGTTTGCAAAACGGAGACAATGTGTATACTCTACTACTTTTAATAGTAAATACTTCGTCTGACAGTTAAATCCGATGTGTCTTTACCCTATCCGAAAGCATTAGCAAACAACCGGAAATGATTGCCGGGATTTATGACTCTTGTCTTAGGCTATATAGCAGTACATGGCGGTGCCGTTCAGTATTCCTTAACAAGACTTCGAGCGATGATGGTAGCCGCCCTCAGTAACTTATTGAGAATGCTTAACTGGGGTTCATTAACCATGAAGTAATAATATTTTTTTTTCCTTACTGATTAATACACCAGCTAGAAGGTTATATTAAACAAAACAATTTTTTTTCCCGAAGTATACAATAATATTCTGCCTGTCTTTTCCTGCTGTAACCATATCATTGGTCATGGCTTCATGGACATGGCAAAATCAAACCACATGAGAATTTTTCTCTGAATAATCCAAATTATGGCTACATTCAGAAGCCCGTATTCTCTAACATGATGCTTTACAGGGGCTATGTAATCCTGTCCCACTGCAGCAATGGAGATAGTACTGGACTTCCCACCCCTCCATGTTGCAGTGGAAACTTCTGCAGAAATGGCATTACTAGGAGTGGAAGGGCAATTAAGAGAGACTCAGCCTCTCTGACTACGTCTGACCACTGCCTGGATATGCCAAGCGATAGAATCCATCCAAAATACTGTTTTAGGAGGGAATTCGAAACTATATTAGGGACAATGAAAGAATGCTGCGAATCAGCAGGAATTCTCAATAGTCACACAATCAAGTGGTATACTGATGGCTCTAGGCTAGGAAGTACCAAACCAAGAACAGGCCTTGGCGTCTTTGGTCCTGGGGTTAAATATCTGGAGTCTCTTAGGGAGACAACTATAGTCTTGCAGATTCTGCAATGAAGGTGCGGAGGACCTGCGATGCGATGCGATGCAATCGCACGAAGAAGAGCAGCATGCTCGGAAAGCTTGCAGTTACATGTAAAAGACCTACCACTTCTGAATCCCCTCAAGATCCTGGCTCTCGTGAGGGAGATAGGCCTCGAGAAAGTGATGTAGAAGTGATGTAGATACTTTGTTGTAGGGGGCACAATAGGCCAATAGGCTTAAGTGCACACAGGTAACACCTGTACCCCAACTTATATAAAAAAAAAAAAAAAAAAATACAATAATATCATGTCCACCCCAAAACTGTCGCTTATAATTTTTTTTTTTTTTTAATTTTTCCTCTTCCAGTACTCCCTGGACAAGGAGCATATATTGCAAAATTCAATAAGTTACATAATAATAACATCCCGTATCCCCAAGCAAGCGCTTATTTGGGACAAAAGGCTCATACAGTGCTGCTAAACAAGGCTTCATCATATTATTTTTGTTATTTATTTATACTGTTTGTTTTATTTACTTATTTATTTTATTTTATTTATGATGTTAATAGTCTATTTTTGTTATTATTCCCTCCCATTGACCAACCATTTTTTTATCCCCGCTTTTAATAATAATAGTAGTAATAATAATTCGTATATTTTTCTTAATTTGTTGTACATTTGTGGACAAAAGTGCCCCCTCATGCCAGCGGTGTGGCGTGCCAGTAGCCACATTGATCCGCTGGGTTGCTTAAAACTTCAATGCACCCACATTTAACGAGCATAATTATACGAGCTATTTAGAGCTTGTACATACATGTCATTGTGATACAGGTTAATGATTAGTGGAAGCGTTCGGTCTACGAACGGCAAGAGAATGAACGTTGAGGTGAAGACGTTAACGCTAACGTCGGTGTACGAGTATGCATGAGATCAGTTTTGTTCTCGGCCGCACGTGGCCAACGTTTCAGTTCGCTTCGCAAAAATTGAACATTCCGCGAACGGTTGTATAGAAGCTAGAGATATTTTAATGCCGGGTTTTGCCATATTTGTAACTGAAGTAAATCACATTGGTGGAGAGTTTTTAACCCAGTACCCTTCTTAATCAATTATTGGTCCAGGCCAGGCGGCTATGTGTTGTGTGTGAATATATACATTACAATGATTGTGGAGTGGTTTCTTGCTGTTGTGGAAGTGCGGCAGAAAGTCAGTTTTTCAAATAAATTGTTTCTCGATTGTGCAAAATGACGTCAATAAAGTAAGCCTATGAGCGATGTAGGTACCCCGAAAATGTGGTATTGGAATTTGGGTTACGGGGAACTTGGGAAAATAAGTTTCTAATTCTTTTTTATTGCTGCTCTTTGTTGTATGGTTAGACAAGAACAAGTTTAGATATCCTTAATTACAATTTTCACTATTGCGTTAAGGAGCTTTTTAATCGGAAAGGAACAACCTTACAGTGTACAAAGTTAAATATCACAATCATGAAATATCGATCCCTTGGAAGAAATAACACATCCCTTGCCTGAGAAGAAATGTTCCTCGATATTTTGATGCGTAATATATGCCTGTTTCTAAAACAGTTGTTGTTCGGTGTCAGTCGGTGGCCACACATCATGTATCAAAATGTAGAGGAGTAGTTCTTCCAAGGGATGTGACACTTTTTGGCAGCTCTACAATAGATATTTCCAGTAAAGTTTGATATTGTCAAAAACGGATATTGGGGTGTTCGGTGATTTTAAGATCATTGGTATAGGCAGGATGGGCATTCTGAATGGGGGAACGTAGCTTTCATTTTGAGCAGTCATTGAAGGAGACTGGGTGATGAATTAACCGATGCCGTTGAGTATTGTTAACAAGGCCGCATTCTCAGCAAAGGCTCTTGTCTTGCTGTCGCATTGCTTTCGTACTCTCTCATCAATAGTTTGTCACTCTCCTGTTTTTCTGGTCTGTTCTCTGTTTCAGAGTCATTTTGTGTTTCAGCTTTCTTTACAATCCTCCTTCATCTCTGTCGTACAAATGCAAAATGTTGTTAAGCTGTTTTACCAGTTTGACTTAATGACTTATACAATACATTCATGTATCTCTAAGCGTTTCATCCTATTCTTCTGATTAACCATGTAACGCGCCTTTTTTAAAAGAATAAAGTATATGATTTAAAACCTTGAATTAAGAGGACCATTAATTTATAAGGCCTACATAGCTTACCTAAAATATATTTTTAACAGCAAGACACTAGAGGGTATGATGATTCCCTTAGGAATTTCAAAACAAAAGTCGAAATGAATGGCTTAGCTTGCCTAAGTCCATTTTCATGGGAATATTAAATCATAATATAGTAAATTGTGACATTCTCTTTTTAATTTGTGTATGGTCTGCTGCTAAGATGAGTATTGTACATCGATGACAGTTGTATTAGTTTTCTTTTTAGTAGAGAACAAATAGAATAGCTGTTGGCATGTAAAATGTGCAGTGGGGCACAAGAGAGGGATTGTATTGGCTGTGAGATGCGAAGCAGCTGGTGTGGCCACAGAGAATTATGGCTAATTCTACCTACTTCGATCCGCTGCCAAACTCTGCAGCTCCACCGATTCTTTTCTGAGTAGTTTTATTGCTTAGAGACAATGGCTGTATCTTTCGAGTTTTATGTGTGCCGTGAATTTTTGTTTATACGGCATATCTCGTTTTTTGATTCAGACAGTAGACAGGGCCTACGTTGGTTTCACTGCATTAAGAAATACTGTAAGTTTACAATATTTTCTGTTTCATTTTTAAACCCCATTTCCTCCATGTAGCATCTCGGCTAGACCCCAAAGTATGGGTCGAAGTGTATTAAAATACTTCTAAATTCATTCTTTCAGATTTTTGGTTTAATCATCATAATGTGAGTGCAGTGTTTTAATATCGACAATCTTTATCAGGAAACCCAATAATCGTTGTTGTTTTAAAGAATTTCGATTATTTCTATTTATGTTACCACCGACTAAGGAGTTTTTCAGTTAATTTCAAAGGAATAATTTTCTGAGTGTCCATTTTCGCCTTCTTCTATCTTCTTCGGTCTTAGGTAGCAGGAATCTTCTGTTATTTGTTGAACATATCCCATTTAAAAATTCCTTCTTTGCTTAAAACCATCAGCCACTTGTAGCAGTTGGATTTCTTATAAGCGCGAACATCACTCTTCACATACTACCAGTTAATAAAGCGAGGTTAGTTGTTTGACTGCATCCTAACTAAGTATGAGAGGATGTAAAAATGGTTCTCGTAACAAATACCTAAATTAAAATTGTCTTGCTATTTATTGCTACACACTTTCAACAACTGCGAAAGAAACGGGGGCTACAAATCTCGGCTTATCGGTCAGATGGCCGGGGAAATTGATGGAATCCCAATACTTACTGAACAAGCCTCCTACAATATCGGACAGTGCGGGGGCCCAAGCACGTCCATCACGTCGCTTCATCAAATTAGTAGGCTTTAAATTCCTCAGGGGGCTGCCAAAGTGTGCGGGGAAAAATTGCGAGGAAAAATGGAAGTGACAGGATTAAGACGAGAGGTGAAAATCAATGAGGATGAGGATGCTGTAAAGCTAGAAAGTGGAAGGCTCAAAGCGCGAAGATGAGCGAAAGGTCATTAATCAGGTTGTAAACTCTGACGCGTCAGCACTCGCTAATTTATGGCTGCTGAGCCGAGCACATCACCTATTCCTTATTGCTGCTGCTGCTGCTGCTGCTGCCGCGGCCCGATACAAATTAAGAGGTAGCCCTCCGTTTACTTTGTCTTGTTTTCATGTTGCCCTGTGATAAATGTTTACGACTTCGACTAATTTTATGGGCTATCCCTGGAACGTTGCCGTGGGATTGTGCTGTTTAGCTGGGCTGTTGCTGATCATGAAAAACGAGCAACTATTCCCGATACGTATAGTTTGAATTACATCATCTTAGTTTACTTTTTAATTTTTGGAGAAATGCGTAAAATAACAATATTGAAATATTACGTTCCTCTCTAGTTTTGCATATTTAGTTACTTTAAGCATTGAAGATTTTGGGATCGCCACCAAATATCAACAGGCTCAAAGAGAGGCTCAACCCATTCTCTTGGGTCTTGTGCCAAGGTCCTACCTTTCTCTATGTTTAGAAATGAGACTGTTCAAAAACACACCCTGAATTATGGTTTAACCAGCAAATTGTTTGTGAAAATGATGTGTAACTATTTTGTTCCAACCAGCCCAACTCTCGTTTTCAGAGCACTCTCTTTAAACTACTGATCCAATTTCAAAGATTTTTGTTGAAATTGTGTGTTAGTTGTCTGCCCATGATGCGGCATATCATGTAGAGTTATGTACTCGTATATGAAAAACTTCTGTAGGGAAAAATGTCTGTCTTATTTCCAATACAATTTCAATACTGTCCTTCTCACGCTCGAATACTGTACATTAATTTTTGTATTACATTATAGTGGATTTAATTTACACAAGTAGAAAATTAATTAATTACAAACTATGAATATACCCCTAATGGGAGAAATGGACTCCCAAAATGACTTGCGACTTGTTTGTTTTTTGTCGTGTTCGTGGATCTACTACGGTACTTTATTAACATGAGGCAGGTGTCTGTTAGGACATTTAGCTGAAGATGATCGACTGGGTGTCGATTGTGCGGCACTCCCGCCGGAGGTTCAGCAACTACATGTACGCTGTCCCGGGGAAGGTGCGCCGTGGGAGGCATGGCAACCGGGCGGGGCAACACAGTGCTGACGCTACGACCTGTACTGACTCCTGCTGCTGCATTTTCCATTCATTTCATGTAAGAGGTACAAATTGAAACAGTTTTGAATATTTATAAAAAAGTAAGCAACTCAGGAAATATGATGGGAACAATCAAAAAGTTAAGCGGTTTGTCAGTGTGCGTCTTACTGAAATCTGGGTTTGGGTCTTTGGCAAATTTATAATGTACCGTAAACATTGTCAGCTCATTTAAATTTTCGCTCTCACCTATTTTTTTTTTTTTTTTAATATCGTTTCTAAAAATTATATGGACTACACTATACATTATACACTACGAGTCTCTACACGCCATGCGATCGGAGACGTGTCGTAACTCAACACGGGTACTAACTTACAGAGGCGACTGAAGAGGTCAATCGGATACATTTATTAAATTTTTTGTATGCGATTAACCTTTTATTAATATATACTGTAGCAATTAACAGAAATTATTCTGTGTTGGCAATCAATGGTTTTAATTTTAATTTCACTGTTATTTTTGTAAGGGAATTTAAATCCATTGGGATCATTGAGGACAATTTACACTTACTCCCGGATAAGTTATCTTTTTACGTTGGTAATGTTACTGTAGTGAAAACCTTACTGCCATAAAACTTTTTTTTCTTCAATCTGTGGGCCTTAAATATCGAAAATTGCTACGAGTGCAAGGTATAATACCAGCATATGTTCTTTTCCAGAAAGCGCGTTACAATGGCGGGACCGAAGAGCTACCCCCTGCACCGTCCCCCCATCATTTCGAAACGGAAATGTCGGGGGTCGACGGGGTCAAACGTTCTGTTACTCCTGCGGAACAACATCTCATTCTCAGAGAAGCAACCCAACAGGTAAGTCGTACATTGACACAACAAATGTTGCTTATTATTGAAGTGGGGACCGTTCAAATGTTGAATTGACAGTAGCTTGGGGCCCTCGCTAACCAGAATAAAAAGTTACGGTGCCGAAAAGAATAATTTTACATTTTGATCCCTAGTCAAAAAAGACAAGTCTCAAAGGACGTTTCTCGGAGCTTTAGTTTCACATTAAATTTGGAGATTTCAGTTGAACAGTAAGCGTTGAAAGGAGGGTTACTTGCGGGTCGTTGTTTGAGGTCAAGTGGTACTGAAGAGAACGGGAGAGAGGAATTTTCCTTTTTCCAATATTTCTGCCCCGTACAGCCCAGATACACGAATATGTATTGTATTTTCCTTTTTTTTCATCTCAAAATTATTAAATTTTTACCCCAATATATCGTTTCGTGTATTTTAGGGTATGTTTATTGACCGAATAAATAGCAAATCAGCAATGCCCTTAACATGGCTGATGTGTGACATGTTGAATTTGTATTTATATTTGCTAAACAACCTGCTGGTCTTCCTGTACGTGGACTACAGTGCATCACAAATCACGATCATAGAGACGAGCTTGCTGGCGGGCCCTCATTGTGGCAATTTTATGCGACATTGACTGTGGCGATGGGTGTGACATGGCCGATTACTGCATTGAAGAAATTCAGCAGTGAAGTATGAGCACCAACAGTTACTGATATCTGGAAGGTGTGAAATATTGACGTTCGAGGACTACATATTGTCCTTCGTTGGCGTAGTGGTAGCGAGTGTCTGCACACCATGGGATCCTCCGGCCATTCGACAGGTATTACTTACAAATGCAACTGAAGAGGTTATTAGGACCCATTCATTCAATTGCTTGCATACGATTAATCTTAAAATAAATCGCCAAAACGTCATACCCGTCTAAAAGGAGACATAAGCAAGCAACGTAACCTAATGAAGCAGTAGAATCCGGGATGGTCGTTCTGAAAACGTACACCTTTGAAATTATAGTAAACTTAGCCTAAATGTTTAAAATCGGATGTTGATACCCAGTATTTTTTATGCTGTTTGTAAAATTAGCAGAAGGTGGGAGTAGTAATTCTACAATAACTCACCTGTGGAGCTTTTTGACATTTTCTTTCTGTAAAACTGATGAAAATTTTATAATAGTATGCTAACCAATTTCAAGTCGTAACATTGTCCACCATAATATGGGTATTCACTGCGTTTCGATTTCCCTAAGGGAATAGAACTCCAGTTTTTCTACGGTAGAAAAATAATGCCATTAGGAAATATATTTCAAAACATTCCCCACTTTCCCCAACTACTTGGTTGGGTAAACTGAGCTTGGGAAATCGAAAACGCCAAACGGCCATATTTGTTGTTGTTTTGCATTTGAATTTTGGTTTTTATTTTTATTTAATTTAAAAAAAATTAGCTCTGCGACAGAAATTAATTTAAAAAACAACAAAAGAAAACATATGGCATGAGGTGGACTACACCAGATGTTCGTAAGTTAAGTGAAGGCAAAGATACTTTGGAAGTAGGTTAGGTTAGTTCGGGTAAAGTCGGAAACTTAGAGAATACGTTTCCATGTTTATTATTTTTCTACCGTAGAAAAAATCGAGTTCTATTCCTACTTTGCCTTAGGGAAATCGAAATGCAGTGAATGCCCCTAATATTTATTTTCTAATCATCATCATCATAATACAATACATTATTGAAGCCTCATTCAAGCTTTGAAAGTTTCCCGGCCTTGGAAAATAATAGCACCCCCTTTAGAAATTGTCCAAAATCACTTATATTGTGCCTGACTGTTGCCATCTAGCTTCCAATGCTTGAAACACTGCTGATTAATTCGTTCCCAGATCCTCCGCGAGGAAAAAACTGATCCAGCCATCTGCCGGAATCTTTTAGAACTTCCGTATAAGCTGAATTGATCAACCCTTCAGGGTCATTGCCGAGTGAACCTTAGGGATGTGCTTGCAAAAGACGGGAGTCCCGTCCCGGGACTGTGAAAAAAGCGGGGCAGGGGTTTAAATTACATACAGTAGACAATACCTGTACCTCATATAAGTTGCATAATATGTGTAAAAAAGACACGCCACCTCATTTGTACTTAGCAATGTTCAGGGACTTGGTCTTCAACTACCCAAGAGCCTCATGGTATCACATCTACACTGACGGCGCCAAAATGGGTAAGGGCGGGGGTGTCGGAGCTGCTTACTGTCTAAATGGATCAATCCATATGTTCCCAATGCTGCAGCACTGCTCAGTTTACACAGCAGAACTCTTCGCTTTATATCAAGCCGTTCTCCGTATCGTCGCGGACAGGTTGCCTCAAGCAGTCATTTTTTCTGACAGCCTTAGTGCTTTAAAAACCATCGAAAATACAAGCACTATGTGTCCGCTGGCGAATGCCATATTATCAACGTTAAAAGACTTGCCATCCAACTCCAAAGTGCATTTCCATTGGATACCCTCCCACGTGGGTATACAAGGAAACAGCACAGCTGATGCGGCAGCTAAAGAGGCGGCAATCATGACTGCCGCCCCTTGGGCCACAACAATTTTACCAGATGTATTCAATATAATCCAAAGGGAAACCAAAAATGCCTGGCAGGCTGCATGGCGAGACACCATTAACAATAAGTTAAGAAGCATCAAACCAGTTATTGGGGATTGGCAAACCTCATATCGCCTAAATCGATCAGAAGAGACTGCTCTTGCCAGATTGCGCATAGGGCACACCCGCCTTACCCATCGACATTTGTTGTCTGGTGACCAGCCCCCTACATGCAGCAGGTGCGGAGTCCCACAATCAGTGGAACACATAATTACCGAATACCCTATATACGCAGCGGGCAGATTTTCGTTACCGAAACCACACACCCTGCCAAACTTATTAGGGGACAAGCATGGGCCGGTCACGGCAACGTTAAGCTTTCTAAGCAAGACCGGATATGATTTTCTGCGATAGCTCAGTACAATAAAATAAGTACCTAACTCACAACAGGGGCGTATCCTAATAAGCTAATAACTAAGAACTCCAAATTACGCTCCTGAAGGTTTAGGTACCTATGAAAATAGAGTGGACTGTATGAAAATAATTATGAATTGGTAAGAAAATAAGAGAATAAGCCTACCGTACTCTGCTTACTCGGTGGTGAAGGTGTAGTACAGTAGGTAGACCTATTATAAAATGTAATGTATAGTGTGGTGCTGTAAAGTGTCTGGGTGTATGTGTTTTGAGTGAATAGGCTACGCTACTTATCTACTACCGGAGTCCGTGGCTTGCAAAGTATCCGCAGGAATCTCGGCAGGGGCGAGCACAATAAACACTGTTTAATATAAAGAATAATAACACAAACAAGAAAACACTACAACCACAACTATAATAAATTAATGTAAATAACAATAGGTATATAATTAAATAAATATACAACCTATTGGAGCCGATACAATATTGAGACTGAATTCACTAACTGTAAAATGCGGGGATGAGTACTTGTGTACCTACCCGATTTAGGGTAAGGTACCTGCGACAACAACCCGCAACTATATTTAGCTTGTGCAATGCGAGGCATTCACGGACATACCGCCAGCCTTGCAAGGCACTTGCAAAAGGTAAACAAATAAAGAAATATATAAAAATATACATATATACTATATGCAATCTTAAGCATATTAAAGCTTAAAAGAATGAAATGAAATGCACTATGCAAACTAAAATTAAAACAATTTGGCGAAGTATTAATGTAGGTAATGTTACGATATGCACTACTAAAGCTAAAATTAAAATACAAAATTTTAATACTAATAAAATTAAGGCACCCTACTTTTGAAATGGCAGGGGCAAAAATTTGTTTACAGGGCCCAAATGCAGTTGTAAAATCCGTGAAAATACACGATGTAGTCTCATCGGAAAGCTAAACCGGACGACAAAACGTTTGTCGAAATCATTTTGCGGTGAAGACAACAATGTCATAGTCTTTTCCGCTTTTAAATTTGGTATATCATAACAAAACGGAGGTGTCTTGGGCCATACGCTAGGTACTTGCAACAAAAGGGGAGGATCAGGCCACCGTTGCACATAGTTCAGCGGCTGTTCTGGGCCTAGACCTCGGGAAGCTGGATCAGCACCGTTAAATTGAGAGCCAATGAAACGCCAATCTTCAATTTTAGCTTTACTCAAAATAATTGGAATACAATTGGCCAAAAATAATTTCAGCTTAGTTACACCTAAGCGCAACCACGACAACACAATAGTGCTATCTGTGCAAAAATAGGTTCGCTGCATCGGTAATTCGTTAAGAAAATTCATACATCTGTATATATTAACGAGCAAATCAGCTGCCTGTAGCTCAGTTTTCGAGACTGTCAAGCGCGATTTGAATTTTGCGGGCATGGTTCTACCTTTTGCCCTCATCAGGGTCATAGTAGCGTGACCCTCATAAACACAACAAATATAAATGGCGACGCCATAGCCAGTAGACGAACTGTCTGAAAAGCAATATAGCTCAAGTTTTGGGCAACCAAAACAGTCTATTAGACGTGGAATACGTAGGCCTAATTCCTGTAAAAATGGAAGACCATCCATAAGAATTTGCCATTCTTTCCGCAAGTTTTCGTCGAAAACTGCATCCCAATCAATGCCAATTTCCCATAATTTGCAGAGAAAGTGTCTGGTTTTTCCAGTAAAAGTGGCAAGTAGTCCCATAATGTCATAACGACATGCAATAAAGCTTAGGACTCCGCGCTTGGTATATACATAATTAAACTCAGTGACTCGATACATAAAAATATCTTTCGCTGAAGTCCAAAATAGACCGAATACCTTAATTACAGCCTTTTTGCCATGTAGATCAGTGTCTTCACATTGATCACGCGGTAGATTGAACAAAAGGCTGTGGTGTGAACTTCCAAATTTTTGGAGTTCAAAGCCACCTTTGCGCAGCAAATCGTTGACAGCAAATCGGATTTCGTCATCGCTGCCGTCTAAACTGGTAATTAAATCTTCAACATATAGCTGAGTCAGCGAAATGTTGGTACCTCTTCGGAAATTAACGCTCTCGTCAGCAATGAACTGCTTTATAGTTCGCTGTGCTAAAAATGCACTAGGTGCCATGCTGAATAGCACACGAGTGAACTCAAGTTCCTCAGAACCACCATCAGGTGCAGGCCTCCACAAAATATGCTGATAACACCTATCAGCAGGAGCAATCACAACCTGATTGTACATTTTTCTAATGTCGGGTATCAAACCAACACTTCTTTCTTTGAAAGACAATAACTCATCGCAAATATCAGTTTGCAATGCTGGTCCCGTCAGCAATTGAGGATTCAGAGAGTTGCCATTCTTGTCGAGGCAACTGGCATTCATAACGGGCCGCAAACGAGTACAACTACTGGACCGTTTGATAACCGAATGATGAGGTAACATATACTTTGAAACGGTTCTAGCCTTTTCTAGAATACCGCTTTCAAGATAGTCAGCAAAAAAATTCCGATACAATTTAAATTTCTCGGGCTCCTTGCATAGCCTACTTTCTAATGAAAGCAGACTCTTAAGGGGTGAAAAGTTATTTTTCACTAATGGGACAGCATTTGGCTTAAAGGGTAGTCGTACCTCATTTCTGCCGTCAGCTCTACATACTGTAGTTTGTGAGTAAATATCCTCAGCCAGCTGTTCATCAGCAGAAAGTGGTATGGACTTAGGACCTTCTCCAATCTCACATAACCGCTCAACATCCTCAGTTAAATCCTGGTCTACACTTAGACCTAAAAGTGACACGGAAGCTTCGTCAGCAGTCGTACTTCCCAGTAGCACGTAACCCAACTGAGTCCACTGCGCCGTTAGCCCACCCAACCTGAGTAGAGGCTTGGAATCGCTTAAAATAGAGGAGTAGACTCTGGCTCCCAGTAGAATGTCTACGTTAGCAGGTTTATAAAAAAGGGGATCAGCCAAGGCTATATCACCTAAATGGCCACTTATATCAGAAGTGACGGGTCGAGAAGGAAGATTCCCGCAGATTTGGGGAAGAACCAAAGCCTCAATCTTTTGCTTAAAATGGGGATTAACAGTTGATTCAATGGTAAAGATAACCCTTCCTTTGGTCTTAGTTGTTCCGGCAATACCTCGAATGAGAGTTTTGTCGTAAAACCGCTTGCAACCAAGTTGTGAAGCAGCCTTTTCTGTTATAAAACTAAGATGGCTTCCATTGTCAATTACAGTACGCATTGAAAACCCATGAATAGTGACTACAGCCGTAGCCAATAGAGCCTGTGGACCGGATGCCACCAATGCACTAGCTGGCTCCTCATAAGTTGTAGGAGTCTGGCGGTGCCCTAAAGAGGTACTATTGTTAGTAGGCCTTTGCTTTCGTTCCAAAGTAGAAGAACCGCCTTTACGGCACAATAGACTATTGTGCTGATTATCTCCATCAGAGCAATTTCGGCACGAAAATTCAACAGGGCAGTCAGCGGCCGAATGCTGAGTGCTGTTGAGGCATTTAGCACACAATTTTATTTCTGAAGCTTTTTCCCATCGTTTGGGAACAGTCAGCTTCAAAAGTTGCTGACACCGGTATGCAGGGTGGGACCCATTGCAAACCGGGCATTTCTTGCTGATTGGACGCACTGCTTTACGAGCATTGGCAGAGTCCGCAGGGTCCACCAAAAGAGCCGATTTAGGCTTGAAAGTGCTTAGGCTAGCTTTCAAAGGTTTGGCTATAACCTTATCTAGGTCGGAAGCTTGTACCTTTGCCTGTAAAAATTTTATTAGGTCATGTACGTTGCATAACGCCTTAATGTCTTTAAGTTGATGGTCAAATGCCCTACGGGTTTGAACATCAATTTTAGCGTAGAGCGCTTGAAAGAAGACAAATTCCGTTAAATCTTTAATTTGCATTTTATCTAATGCGCTAATTGAATTCCGAAAAGTCTGAATTAAATTGCTTAAATCAGCGCTGCTCCGCCCAGACGCAAGGGGAGAGCAATTGAGCATGTTGCTGACCATGGTCGATGCCTTAAGCCTTTTATTTTCAAAATGCGATTTTAAACAATTCAATGCCAACGCGTAATTCGCATCGCATATTGGCAAGAACTCACTAATTAAGGCTTTGGCGTCATGCCCTAAGCTGCTTATAAGGTAATGGAATTTAACGGTAGGTGTCCAAGACGCACTACTGTTGACTAAGCTGTCAAAAACTGCATACCACATGTCAAAATTGTGGCTTTCAAGAGTAGGGATTTCAATTGGCTTTAATAAGTTTGGCCCTAAGCCACAAGCTGGGCTGGAATAATTTGACACAGTTCCCTTATCCATGCCATCAATGGCCAAAATGTGCACTTCATCACAAAGATTATAAAATTCCTCACGCTCCGCTTCAACCGATATGCGGCTGGAGGTGGAACTTCCGGAATTGATATCCATCAGTTCAGACTCTATAGATTCGAATTGAGTGACCAATCCTTCAGCACGCTGAGATTTGATCTTTAGAGCTCCGGGCGTGAGAGATGTGGTGCATTTTAAATATGCTAAAATTGACTTAACGTCATTAATAATCATTGACCGTTTGTGAAGCAAAATTTGTAGCCTACTACAATTAGACGCATCAGGGTCACTTCTAACGGTTCGCCTTCTTGTCGGTGCCATTTCCGCAATAAATGAACCCACAATTCACAAAAGGGAACCTAACGGGACAGGCTATACTCAATCCCCTATTTGCACAACACAATGACTATGACACCATAAATTGACCCAAATGTCAGTTCAATAATAGAAACCGTATAGTATCGGTACCATGTAATGGTGTCTTAACAATAAAGACCCTAAAACCTGCCAATTCCAAAAAAATCCCCCTAAAAGTATCTATTGAAAGAGGGTGACGAGAAGGTCAGATCCAGGTACCAGTCCTTGGGTAGTAATATCCCCACGACCAATATAACGGTTACCGTTATACCATGCTCTATAACATAGGCTACTACAGATTCTAATAGGCTCAATGCCAATAATTAAATATAAAATTATAATAAAATATAATATTGTATTATATCGTAATGCCTACGAAAATAATAATATATCAACCTTATCTAAGAGCTGATAGTTGCGAATTGTTGCGCCAGGTATGTAAATGCAGAACTGGACAATAGCATAAAACAATCGGGGCTAGAAGTAAGGTGTAAAAAGACAAAAGAAAGAACTATTCAGATCGTAGGACCGATCCGGTTCGTTGGACCAATGTGGTTTTCTGCGATAGCTCAGTACAATAAAATAAGTACCTAACTCACAACAGGGGCGTATCCTAATAAGCTAATAACTAAGAACTCCAAATTACGCTCCTGAAGGTTTAGGTACCTATGAAAATAGAGTGGACTGTATGAAAATAATTATGAATTGGTAAGAAAATAAGAGAATAAGCCTACCGTACTCTGCTTACTCGGTGGTGAAGGTGTAGTACAGTAGGTAGACCTATTATAAAATGTAATGTATAGTGTGGTGCTGTAAAGTGTCTGGGTGTATGTGTTTTGAGTGAATAGGCTACGCTACTTATCTACTACCGGAGTCCGTGGCTTGCAAAGTATCCGCAGGAATCTCGGCAGGGGCGAGCACAATAAACACTGTTTAATATAAAGAATAATAACACAAACAAGAAAACACTACAACCACAACTATAATAAATTAATGTAAATAACAATAGGTATATAATTAAATAAATATACAACCTATTGGAGCCGATACAATATTGAGACTGAATTCACTAACTGTAAAATGCGGGGATGAGTACTTGTGTACCTACCCGATTTAGGGTAAGGTACCTGCGACAACAACCCGCAACTATATTTAGCTTGTGCAATGCGAGGCATTCACGGACACCGGAGTCATGCCCCACCTGTAGACCGTAGACAAAACCATTCTAAAACACCCATGACTTCCGCACACACACACACACATACACCGACCGGCGCAAATACTCGAAAGAGTCCCGCGCCTTTAAAAAAAAAAAAAACCTGTACCTTCAAATTATTATATGAATTTATTTACAATGGTTGCGATATATTTATAGTTAAAGACAAAAGACTGTAGCAGTTACGTAAATATCGGAGTTATTACTTAAAATAATTATTTAAACTGCTTATTTGTGAGTTTGACAGCCGCAATAATTGGTATGCAGTACTTCACTTTCCAAAAAATTGTTAAAGGGCTACCATTAGCCGCCACATTAAGTTCAATTTTCCATTTATCGTATGTGATTTGTCCATTGTAAACAAATCTTAGCGTGATTACAGCGATTCAATTTACTGTTTCAGTTTTTTGCTTACCTGTAAGTTATATATTTCCCCCATCCCGTTTTTCTTGTATAGGCTTATAAAGCCCAAATTAAAATGTTCAGGGGTTTCTCATGCACTTTCTCAGTCTGTCTGTCATAACTAGTTAAAAGGTAGGTATTCATTTGAAGCTATGTTAGCTACTGTCATATTTGTCGAGTCCCTACCGTTCAGGCTCTCAAAGGATTCTTGTCCATTTCCTTTTTTTCCTTTAAGAAACCTTTTCTCCTTTTCAAAACGTCAGCTCATTCATGACTTCTATTCTTTTGCTCGTTCATTTTTCTAGACTTTCTTTTGTTGAAAAGTTTTTCTTCCCTTTGTGGATTTTGTAGAAAGAGTAATCATTTAAATAGGTGTCTGCTCACTACTATATATGGTTCCCATTAGCCGTTGCAGACTTGTCTATTGTATTGCTATAATAATACAGTAGTTAGTACTCTTACTATTGTAATATAAATCTTACTAATACAGAACATACAGTATCAACGTTAGCTAAAATTTTTGATTTAAGCAGTGTATGGCATGTGTTTTACCATTGGGTGAAAGACTGAAAGTAAGATGACTTACTAAAACATTACATGTGCTGATACTGTTCTATAATAGAAATGATAAGAAGTGCAAGACTAAGTAGATGAGAGGTTAATAAATACCAAATTTTTTCACAGTACAATGTATTGTATGGTATAGGGTAAATGGTGCCTAATCTAACCGATAATCAAAATAATAAAGTGAAAATGCATTTAAGTACTAAAATTCCGAGGCAATTCATAATCTCTAAAGACCGACACTTAAGTTTTTAGTTTTAGCTGACCTCATCGGTTTCTCAGCCCTCAGGTGGTTTAGTTCACTGCTGAAAAAACAAAATTGCTGCCAAAAAATGTGTGGCTTCCGTTCTCAAGTGAGAATTAATGGGATAATCTGGGAAGGATATTTCTCAGCATTCATGGCCTACATTTGAAAATTCAGCGAATTATGGTTTTCATTTGTTCGTATATTTCCGTCCGCATTCCTTATTGGGTTTACATAATTTGGTATAACAACGGTTTATAACTCCAGATTGAAGTTCCAGAATAAACGCTACCTATAATTATGCCCAGTATGTATGTACAATTTTACATATTTACCAGCGAAAATTCTAATATTTAGCATTGCGAAAATGCATAATGAAATGTAATAAACTGCTACAAGCTCAATTTTTTTTATCTGTAGGTTGCTAGTGTTCCAATAATATTTTATTTACCAACTTGAGATTTTAAATTGCAAAATACCGCTCACCTGCTTTGCTTGGGTGAATTCGACCTTGTGGCCTATCAGCATGGTGTGAGCAAATGCGATAAGTGAACGTTTCTACCCCAACGTGGTGTGGAACGTTCGTGTTTACAATACTGAGTCTCGTCGCTTGTTTGCATTTTTCCATGACGAGGGGACCTTGACAGCGTTATGATTTACATGTTTTCCCACTTTTTTCTGTGAATTTTTTCACGGTACACACTACATAGGTACAATATTATTGCTAGTGGTAAACATGGCGTTAAAAAATTCTTTACCTACGGAACATACTCGTACCATATTGACCGTAATATTTGTTATGCTTACCAAAAAAATTTTGCACTACATGCATTTCGTATTTCCTTGCAGTTATTTATTTTTACACACCATTGCCAACGCAAATCTCTCTCCCCCCCCCCCCCCCCGGAAAACCTAACATCAGTCAAGCGTTCACAAAATGTTCCTAAGCAGGAGTTGATATATTCAGCAAGTGCGTAGTTGTACCCTGGAAAGGTAGAAGGGGAATAAGCTTGTAAATATGAAACTTTTTATGAACGTCATTAGCTGTGATAGATAGACTATAAAATCCTGTCGTAACTTTCACTAAATTAAGTCTTATTATTAATGACTTGAGGGACCTTTTCCTTTAGCTGGGGTTTCAACCAGTTCGTTGCATTTCAATTCTCTTTCAGAGAAATGAAACTTCTATATAAACTATGCTGTGTATTGAATTTGTTCATGTCTACTAGCTACTATAAAAGTTTCAAGTTCTTTACTGCAATGTATCTAGAATAAATGAAAAAAAAGGTGTCAACTGTTGGCAACATAACAACAGAAGTATATTATGGGGCTCGTTACTGCCTGTAGGCTTACTCTCCGTCTCTCCTGCACGAAAATGGACTTTTTTAAAAAATTAATTGTATTCATTCATTTAAAACATACCTGTTGATACAATACTCAGCTTGTATGCGCGTTATCCTGAACTTTTAGTATACGTTTTTATATTTTGAACGGGTTGCTCTGGTCGCAGTTTATGTGAGTGAATATTGAGGATCGCCGTGCTTTGCCAACTGGTTAATACGTTGGTAGAGTGTGTGACGGAAAGAAAACATACTCATTTAATTCGCCGATTCATGTTCAATAAGCTATTATCTCCAGAGAAATAAGATTTTCCATCTTTCAGAATTCTTTAAAACCCCTTGAGAAATATCATTCTTTTTCACATTTATCTTCCCCTTTACTTGACATAAAAATATACATTCATTGCCGAAGAGAGTACCTTCATTTTACATCTGTGTACAATACAACATCGTGTAACTTACTCTTTGCATTGTCCCAGCAGCATTGAAAAATTCTCATTTGGTTTGCTTAAAATTCCCCACCATGAACCATGATCATGACGTTTCCACTCGTAATTTTCCATTTGTGCATTGCTGCTGGGTAAAGAGAGTAGTTGGACGCGAAAACGAAGCATAGAACAGTTTTTTAACAATGTTCGATAGTACATCATCGTTTATTTCAACAAAACGATTATCAGTACGATGTGATGAGATTTAGAAACCGTGCCATTGGCCTTAAAGCAAGTACTATAAGTAGTAAGTATTTTTCTATCAGAAATAAAATCATTTTTACCTGATGTCAAGGGCCAGTTGTTCAATCCCTCTTGTTTGACACTAACAATAAACCAATACTTTTATTCAGATAGTTAAGCGGTTGTCACTAGCAGAAATGATTTCTAAGGCATCCGGACGCCATTTTTTTATATATCAATTCTGACGATTGTGGCCAATCTTTGCCCGTGACGGCCGCATATCATGTATCAGAATATCGACAAATATTTCTTCTAATGCATAAAATATTTTTTTACCTTTACAATAAATATTTTCTGTGAAATTCAAGGTGTCCCGGTTGGACTTTAATGTATGCAACCAATTTCTTACTAGATTGTGTTTCAAATTTTTCACATTGCCACAGATAAAATAACATGAATTACATGTACTGACTAGACTCGTTGAAACTCCAAAAAAATTGTGAGGATAAACCGGTGTTTCTGAAATTAAATAACTTGTTGAGCTTGCCGATAAGTAAGCCAACGATTCGTCTATGTTTCTGCGCACGCTCCCGTCGGCCGAGCCAGTCCAGTCAGCTGCATACTCGCAAGGAGCCACGTTTTCTCCAGCACGCGAGTTTTCATAGAGTTCCCGCGTTTTTGAGATTCCATCGTTTTGTGGTTTCATCTTGTGGTTTACAAATTATTACATTATTTATTTGTAGTACGTACCTAATGCATTTACGCGTATGAGTACAGAATTGTTAGAATTTCCGCCACAATTTCTTAGCTAGAAGGACTTTTGATTGCATTGTTTACCTCCACGTGGTCATTATGCGTTGCATCATCTTGTAATTTAGGTTCAGTTCTATAAAAACGTTTGAGTCAGTGCCCAGGGTAAAATCAAGCATGATTTGCTATGGGAGGTATGTATAACTAGACACATTCGCTGTTTGGGTTTCACGTCATCGACGATCCCTACCATCTCTCTTCATACCTAATCAGGTAATGGCTGGTTATTCGAACTGATCCTTAATGCGGCCCACATCCTACTGTCAAATTATGGAGATATTACTAAATAATAATGCCGAAATAATACAATAATACTTGGCCAACGGTTTCCTTAGTAGTCAAATCGAATACTGCACAGGGCCATGTATTCATGTTAGATTACATGTTAGATACAGTATTCCTTACCGATAGTTTTCAAACGATGGTGGGACTGGGCCTTAATCTTAATATGCACTCTTCTGTTGTTGTTTTTGTTGTTGTCACTGCTGTTTAGTTGGCAGCAAGATCCTTATCAACTAATGAAAAAAAAATTCTCACTGCCCTATAGTTAATGAATATCATTGTATAGCAGTCTTCCTGTCGGAATTCTTGCTAATTTTTTCAAAACACTTTTCCAATAAATCAGTTTGGACTAAAACTTCAACTGCAAGATTGTATTACATACAGAACATTATAGGAAACTTGCTAGTGAACTCACCAAGCGGTTCCTTTAATTTTAATCTCTATATATAGTAGGTCGCATTATTTGTCAATATTATATGACTTGTCCGGTCCATCTCTCAACCTTCTTATTATTTACCCAAATAAGTTCATTTGCTACTTGTCTTCAAAAGCCCATTTACCTATTGTTCGTAGGTTTTGAGATTTTCCGCAGCTTTGTAAGACCATTTATTTTTCATTGACGGAAAAAAGGCTGGTATGATTTTTTTTTTCTCAAATAAATCTTATTTTCGTGTGGTTGTTGTGGGTAAAACCATGTTTATCTTACGAGAGAAAATTTTACTTGGTGAATTGGCAATGGTGAAAGGGGGGGGGGGCATTGTGAGAACTACCAAGGGTTTTTGACCATTTCTCTTACTGCCCAAACCCTTTGTCTCGAAATTTGGAGAATCGCTGGTCTCGTAAACCAGTCACCAGCTGTTACCACTGAAAATTCCCATTTGAAGGTGTTGAAGGCTGAGGGAATGACGTCACAATTTTATCACGCCTCAAATGACGCTTCGACTCGGAAATTACGTTGTGATCCGTATTCATATTGCTTTTTTAACTTTTTGACTCTCAACTCTTTTCACACCTATCAAGAATTTCAACATTCTTCCCAAAAATGTGTGCGGGACTCATATCTCGTGTATACTCTCAATTTTCTCCAACCTTTCTTGAATGAAGAATGTATTTCAATGTTAAATCAATAAAACATGCAATATTTACTTGGTGATATATGATGCAAAACACATTAGGCGACTCACATTGACTCAACTTGACTTAACATCGTACGTCAAGAGGTACCGCTTGGCATTGGATTATGGGGGTGCCTCGATTATTCCTCAAGAAAACATTTCTAGGCGTAGTGACCGTGGCCCTTAGTGAATTATATGTTGCTGTCGTCAATAGCTTTCAAATTGTCTACAAAAGTGTATATTGTAATATTGTATAATTATATTAAAAGTAATATTGTTGCTCTCTTTGCTAATAACATCAGCAGTCACAATAGTTCCACTTCCAGATTCTATTTCTATAATTGTTCGTAAAACTGCTTGCATTGTGGGCTTTTGTTCATTTTTGTTTTAAAGATTAATCACATACAAACAATTTATTAATGGAAAGTATCTGAATAACCTCTTCAATCATCTTTGTAGGTAATACCTATGTTCAGTTACGACAGTACTCTGCTCGCATGATATGTAGAGACTCTCACAAGTACAAGAACGCTACTACTGTACCATCGAAGGCATTAACATTCATGCAGTGTGACTAATTTAGCTACATTTCCACTCTTTTTGAATTTTTAATACAATCAGAACCCTTCGCAATGGTTTGCAAACAATCAAAATTTAGAAAACAAAAGAACTTCTTTCTTGACGTCTTGTTAGTGGAGGCTTAGCTCGCATTCTTCATTCCGTTTTCTCGCATACTCATATATTCGTTTTCCAGTCGCAAGTCTCCAATACTTTTCATGTAAGAATAAAATAGGTGGGTGGCATAATTTCTGTTTTGGAATTAATTTACTTTGTATAATATGAATGTATGCATTTATGGAAATTCCATTCAACAGACCGGAATCTAGGTCAGTGATCATGCGACACATTTTGTACTGACTGCTCGGAATGGAGACATTGCAATGTTGGGCCATGTGGTTCGCAATTTTGCATACTTATCATTGCCTTCGTTTTCAATGCTGACTATGGCAAGTAAATTACAATTATAAATTTGAAGCTTAACTTAGAAAACCCTGCAGGAACCAGACACTCCTTGTTTGGTGGGCCACAATACAAGTATTAGGAAATATTTATTTTGATCCGGGCCGGGAGCCGGATCAAGAACTTTATCTACTCTAATCTACTACTTAATTGTCAAGACATATTGTTTGTCTACGGCCATAATTCTGTAAATCATTGTGATGGAAAGTCATTTGTTAAATGATATAAAATGACGAATCGATGAAGTTATAACAGGGATTATGTGAATGATTGCTCCCAGGTCACATTTTGGCACAATTGACGCAAAATAAATGAAGTTTCACTTTTAATTTGGACTTGTGTTTCAATGCTGTATAGTACTATTGTGAACATTTACTATTTTATATTATTATAAGCGGCTGCTGCCTCCACCACCACTGGAGCCTGACGCGGGCGGCAGCTCGGCCTTCGGCCTCGCGCCCACTGCTCATGTAAATCAACTACGATGAAACTACGATATAAGAGAGATTTGATTTGTTTTTGAATTTGAGATTTGAATAGTCTGGGGCTACCTGCTGGCTGCTGCGTGTTTTCAATGACTGACCATAGGAGATGTGGCGCGTGACCTCAGAAATTATTTTTTTTTGTGGGATGCAACTGCCCCTCTTCTATGTAGAAATCTAGTTGCAACTATACCTGCCGTTCAATGTTCCTTTATTTTATCTGGGGCTGATGGTTTCACAGAAGCATTTTTGGAACTTGTATGTCAGCATATGTAATTCTAGCCTTATGTCCTTTTCAGAAGGCATTCCATTTTTTAAACCACTTCGTGAAAGTACCAATCTCAAATGCATAAGGCCATTATTTCTGGGTGTCCCCAGATATTTCTGTATGCTCCTGTTTTCCCCATGAGCGGCTTATAAATATTGTCAATCCAATTTGCTTATGGTATATCCCTACTCATATATTTCTTTCTACTTTATGTTATCGTAAAAAATATTTGGAGCTTTTACTTTGATGAAGCTTTTCACATCACCATACCAGAAGACTGGTGGATTTTAAGATGGTTTATTAGTCAAAACTATCCGGTGCACGAATAAAATCAAAAGAAATTATGTTGTACATTTACTTCAAGCTTTCTTAAGGGGCAGATTTCAAAATATTTTAGCTTTTATTTTTTATGATTTTTTTATCAGACCACTTTCGGCTTTGAAACGAGAAATTAATTAATATCGTCCAAAATACACAACCATTCGTGGGTTACAAAATATTTGGAAATCTGTCCTATAAGGGGAATGAATATTTGAGACATACATTGTTGCAGGATACTCAATTAACCTGAACCTTTCAGTAAATATTGTTCTTGTCCAAAATTATAAAACTAGTTTCAATCGTCGGCATTGCAACCCCCATGCAAAATAATTTAATTTCAATAAACAAAACAAAGAAGTAAAAAAATAAATGTTGCAACTGTTGTATTTTCCGTTTATATTCCTTATCTGAAGAATGAGACAGGTATTCGTATTGACATTCTTGTCTTGGAAAGTTATAGTTTTCAACAAAGGAAATCAACGAAAGTTTTTGAACTGGAATAATATTACAGCCAAAGAATTTCTTGCTTGCAACCCTGTGAAGAATTTGTTCTCATGTCGTTTGTTTTTCTGATTTGTTGCAAAATACTGGTTTGTATAGTTACAGATACTTACCATAACATTAGGTTTACACAGCCTATCTGCATTCTGCAATAATTATGAGGGAATTGATCCAAGATTTACGTTTCGTCTGTGTTCTTGACTTCGCTTATGAAAACTGGCGAGCTTTTTTTCATTTCAAAGTTTTCGTCAAATCAAACTAAAAATAAGCAGTAATAATAGGAAGAAACCCACAATACTGATTTCAGGAGTAATTTTTTATTATTTAAACTAATCACGTCAGCATTACATTTTTTTAAAGTTTCGCCTGGATGAGTGTGTCACGCTGCGCTAGTCTGTCTTCTTGCAAGATGTGTTTTAATTTAAGGTTGATTGGGGCTATTATTTGTGCCACAAAATTGCTTCGATTAATATAAAATTAGTCAAAATCTAGTGACATTACAAGATATAATTCTCTTTCCTTGAATTTACGTAACCTCCCTTCCCCCCCCCCCCCCCCCCCACCATAAAGTAAGAAGTCTCTAGCAACTACGAGGTAAGAGTTGAGCAATAATGGTATTTGTAACCCACATCACATCACATAGGGTGCCATAACAATTGGTAGGAAGTACTTTGCAGAAAGAGCTAACAAAATTCTATAGATTGAGAAAAGCTGTGAGCATGGAAGGGATAATGAACAAAGGCGAAATAGATCAGCATGCAGGAAATAGAAATAGGAAATGGTGGTGAAAATTCCAGAATTCATCCCTTACTGTGGAGCTGAGAAAAGTCTGCCGCTGAGTGCTGAGCCTTCGCTAAAACTCAGCCTTTCAGAGCCATGAAAAACTTAGCTTTTTTAATTAAGTGACTTAATTTATTTTTACATTGTTCTATTTTATGTTTAACCAGGGTAAAAAGTACAGAAAATATTAAGGCTTAGTATTATTGTAGTACTAATATACAATAGCACAGTGTTAATTAATATAGGTACGGTTCTGTATGCACCTGCTCATGTTTAAAAAAATATTCTCCAAATAACAGCTTAATAGATCAACATCAATTCCCCCTATTACACACTCGAATATTGGAGCAATATCGAATGATTCCAATAATATGTATCTAATATTGATTATTAATAGATAATAAATATTGTATATCAATAAATTTGGGTCTACAAAAAAATTTGAAGGTGCTATGCCTAAATTCAGATTCAAATCTTAACTTAAACATAAAAATTCTAAATATTTCATCGATCGAATTCAAACTGGATCGAATTAATATTAAAATGAGTAATTGAAGTTTTTGATTATTAGTTTTAAGACATTGATTCATTTTTAATTTTTGTTCATTTCATGGGTTTAAGACAGCATTGTTCCTTGCTCATTTTCGCACTATCTCTTGTAAACCAATTGAATTTTTTCATGTGCCGCCGTTTTAAATGCAGTAGCCTAGGAAGCGATACCATGTAAAATAAACTTCCTTTATTTACTTACGTACTTACTTACCTAACTTTTAATTTAACTTCTATACAGAGAAAAAATGTGCTATACAGAGAAAAATGTACTAAACAGCAGTAAACTGCATAGCACGCCTATGCCGCTTTCCTCTCCGCTGCCGTTAAACATTAAATCATAGTGACGTCGAAATGAATACTTCCGCCAAAATATTTTACCCATTACAAATATCTGAACTATGTCTCTTTTCGAATGCTTACAGTTCTAATAATGTTGGTTTCCCTGAAAATGATACTCAAATGAAGTAAAAGGCAGCCTCTCACTTCCAATTTCTTTCCAATTCAGACAACTTGCTAAATAAGCCCAATTCATCATACGCTGTCTTCATTAGTTCACGCCATACGTATACAGACAGCGTGCATTACACCAGGTTCTTCCTAACTAATGGTCAAGTACGAGTTTATGGCAGCTTGTGAATCTATCACTGCATGACCATTTGGTAATGGAGATGCTAGGAGGGTGGAATGGGGGGGCGGGTGTGGGCGCCTGGACAGCTACGATATATTCAACCCCCAGTGCGCCCCATTGTCACTGGCCCATGTTTTATGTATCATGGGTCAATTCCCACTGTTTTCGGGTTGAATATAGGATTCAAATTGCTTTGGACAGTGGGTTGGTTTAATGTGAGTTTGTATCATTTCATGTAAATCATTTATTTTTGTGTTTTTCCCAGGCTATTACGGGTACTACTTTTTCAGTGTTCTATAAAAGCCATATTTTTTATCACTTGTTACTTCCTTTGAAACCCACTTTATAATTACATTAGTTACTGCCAATGTTTACCATGCGGTTTGCGTTTACACTGAACCCCAGAAGTTGTACAATAAACGACGGATTTTGTGTTTTTCGTCGTTCGTTGAGCCAAAAGGGATCGGGCTCAATCGGAATCACTCCGTTCTGGCCTGTTTCTGACATAAATTTAGCGATATCATCCAACCCTTTTAGTTCCATCAGCGTTTTGAGGAAGGTAAGTCTACACGTCGATTCCCTGTTAAAATGGAGTGGTTTTCCATAATTTTGTTACGGGAAACCTTTTAAGGTCCTTCCTTTCTCAGAGGCATCTCTATTTTTCATGCCGCTTTCTCATTACATACAGTATGTATACGATGTGAGGTATATTTTCTCTCTTTTATTTACTTTTATGAGTTTTATATATTTTTATGTAATGCATTCCGGTTCTGGGCATTAGATTTCTCATGTCTACGTAAGTAAACTTGAAATGTCTCGGTAATGTATACTTGAAATACTAAGATTGGAACATGTCCTTGTTGTCCAATATTTCTTTACTCGTGGGACTAACCCTTCTTAAGGCGGGGTTTCCACATACGTCAATCGTCAATGAGACATGTGAAATTGAAGGTTTAGCAGACATTAAAAACATATTAAAAATTCTGCTACCACGTCAAAACCATATTTCTCAATTGACGATTGACCTATGTGGAAACCCCGCCTAATGCAATGTACCAAGGAACCTGAACACTGTGGTACTTTGCCAATCTAAACCAATTTAAGCACATACTATACTTGTTTACTTAATAACAATCTGGACTGCCTAAATTCTCGTAATGTTATTTTAAAAATTTTTGGGAATCATATATTTTCTCGTTTTTGTGGATATGATTTTACACTTGATTGAAGTATACGCGAAAGGTTTAAATACCTTCATCAGGCACATAAATAGGATAATATAATTAACATGCATATTTCTTGCCAATATCACAAAATGAAGGAGTACAGGTAAGTTAGTATCACATCTCATACGGACGGACAGGTTCGCCATTGCTTGAGAGTATAATTTGGCATATCTCAGGTCTCATCTTAGCCGAGCTTTATCTATAATCTGTTTATCAATTCCAAAATGTGCGGAAGGAAGATGGAAGCGCATAATGATTGAAGGGTAAATCAAATTATCATATGGATATCCAGATGGAGCAATAATGTTCATTTTGACCGCGTTGGATAGCTTCCTGCCAGCTAACCTGCTTCAATCCTCTTAATCTATTTCACACGGTAAGATGGTGAAATCTAATTCGCGTTGCTATCAGACAAGTTGGAATGTTCGCATGCAACGTTATTGATATATTGTACGTTGGAAACTATTTTTTTTTTTATATTTTTAAAAATATTGTTCGCATACAAACAATTCAATAAATGTATCCGAATAACCTCTTCAGTCGCCTCTGTAGGTAATACCTGTGTTGAGTTACGACAGGTGACCGATTGCATGATGTGTAGAGACTCGCACAAGTACGAACAAGCTACCACTATGCCATCGAAGGCCATACTTCTTCAGACTTCTTCAAAACCTAGTCTATTCCTAGTAGAGTTTTATTTGTTTCAAGATTTTCATCATAAGTCCTACATTTTCGTTCGGATGCGTTCAAAATCACAGTTGCGTAAGTTCTTCCTATCTTTATTAGTTTCTACTGCTACAGAAGATTTTTTGCCCAATTTTGTTCATTACCGTAATTCGTTAAGTTCGATGTATGAGGCATGATAGTTCACGTATTGAACTGTATTATAAAGTCGACTTGCCGCCGAACTTGGAGGTGTCATGCTTACGCCTGTTACATTGCGTTAATGAAGCTTGTCTCACCTTACTTATTAGCGCTTGTAGCCGGTATAGGTAGACATCGTGTACTATTGCCAAATACCAATGACCAAAGATTCATATGAAACGAATTTCAATAATGTTCGAAAATCCATGGGGACGTTGGCATTGGGCAAGGACCAATATACCACTATATGAAGGCCATGTCCATAGAAAGCCCTTCAGGAAATTATATATATATAGTATTATACAGTATCCATACTAAAATTACACTGCTACAAACTGTTGTTGTTGTTGTTGCTGTTGTTGTTTCTAACGCCTGCTTACAGCATTTCTGCTTTAAGCAACCCTGTCAGCCTGGCGGGGGGAGTGAGTCTGTTTGTTAACTTGAGGCACCCTAAGGGCAGACTCTTTCACCTCGGGGAAAGGGGAGTTGACTGACAGGGTGGACCTCCTGATTATAGTGGATTCCGAACCACTTGGGGAACATGGTAATGTCACACGATTAAATCGGAGGTGACCAGGACTCGACTTATACTGCCTAAGCGAGTTCCAGGTTCCCTTGCCAACGCTGTGCACACTACCAAGTTGCCGCAGTTTGTAACATGCTCTGCTCTAATGGAATCAACATGGTAAGGCCGTTGGCTGCTACAAACTAAGATCAAGATATTATCCCTTGTATTATCATGTTTTATGCGTTCAAATGAAACTGTAAAAATCTCATTTAGCCGATTAGGGGGGAGGGGAGGCTTCTTCTGAAACATTGCCCAACCTAAAAGTATATTCCAGATAATAAGTGGCCAAATTATGATTTATTCAGATTAAAATAAGGCAACTGCACCCTTGTGAGCGAAGAGGGAAAGGGGGCCCAGTTGGCAAATAAATTGTTGTTTAGGTTAAAGAAAAATTTAAAGCTGACAAAAGGGCTGTCAGGGTGCAAATCCCTGGAACACATGGGGCCTTTGAGGCCTTATTGAGAATTCTCGTAGCAAGGTGGCATTTTTGGGGGTGATGATTAAAATGTATGCCACAACTTGACTTAACTCGTAATTGCAATATGTCATTAGAACACGTTTTTTTATTGTTATCTTAGAAGTCGCAAACAAGTTTAAAGATATGCTTGGGACTTTCGACACAAGTTTCACTCTGAATTCGGACTTGGTCGTATAATATGGCTTAACCAGTGGCCAACCTATTCATTCGATGAAATAAGTGTTCACATTGTCTTTGGAACTGAATGTTTTATTCAACAATATGAAGCTGTCAAAATCAATAAATGCCAATATTTCATGGGAAGTAGGTCACGAAAGTGCTTAAAAATTCCGGTCCTCTCCCGTCGAAACGTGAAACTATTGTCATTGAAACCACAAAAATCGATACTTTAGCACTTCTGCCCTGTATTATTGTACGTATGCATTACACATAAGTGACGTATCCTGACCAAGTACTTGGTCAATTTTTTCGTGACATTATTGATTATTTGATCCAGTGAAAGGCTCCGCGACCTCCCTGAAGCTATTACATTTTTTTTACCTATTTTCCAATTTAATTTGTATTTTTATTGGAAGTTCCTTTGCTATTACACAAAACTTTTTACCTCTTTTCCCCATAAATCTGATGGTTTCTCTTTTTCTACCCTGAACCTGGTCATTGCTTGTAAAAGGAGGTGGAGTGAAAAGTAAAATAATACCTACAAAACTGGATATGTTCCAGCTCTATCTTCAATTTCCTTTCAGTTTCCTTTCTATTGACCACTTACTGTATAAAACAGGGGATGAGGGATTAGGACTTTTCCATTTTTTCCATTCATGTAGTATAGAATTCCATTTCGAAACTGTTAAGAGGACATGCTACGAAGAAAATTAGCACTCCAAAATTTGTTGTTTTTATTGACTTTTTATTTTTTATTTAATTACCAAAGCAAGTTATTAAAGATTTGGCTCATGTAAGTTGTGGAATTCATGTATCATATAATAGGAAATAATGATAAAAATTCCATTAAAACCATTGGGGACTAATATTTCGCGTAAAATAGAATTTTTTGAAAAACTACAAAACTGAAAATTAAAAATACCCGATTATATGATGCACGAAGTAGTCTTATACAACTTGAATGGGCCTAATTTTTAATAACTTACTGAGTGAATAAAATAAAAAATATTTAATTTTGGGGTGCCAATTTTCGGCCCGGGACCGCCTGCTTTACATGCCCTCCAAAGCATGGCCAGAAAATGTAGCAAGTGTGAGACTCGAACCAACAACCTTTCGGGTGAAAGTCGGAGTCTGTACCACAACTCTACATGTCCTGATACGTAGCATATCCTCTTAACTGTTACATAGTTTAATGCTAAGAAAAATGGGCAACGTCTGGAAAAGAGTGTTGACAGCAGAGTAGTTGAGTGCGAGAAAGGGAAATAAGTTAGCCTTCAACATTTACATTTTTCATGAACAGAAATACTTGCTATCGTATATGTTCGACGTCACTGACTTTTTTAATGTATGTAATAAAGACTTGCTAATTTACAGTGACATATTTCTAGTAGGCACCGAATTTACACCCTTTGCTTGGCTAGTCATTAAAACACTTGGTAGAGTCGATGGTGGACATATTGTGATTGCATGTGTACAATACTATCTATAGCCGTAGGACTTTTATACTGACATCCCATTCAAAACATGAAAACACTGGTGACACACATCTAATGTTTTTACTGCTGATAAATAAGATGGTAGTGTCGTGCTAGTGTTTTCATGTTTTAGTCGGCGAGTCACCATAAAATTTGTACGACTGCCGACTGTAAGACACTGTGGAACTTGACAAACGAAATTTCACTGATGCTTTGCAAATTATTCTCAAACTTCTCCAGCCAGTTCTGTGGTAGGTATACTGGAGATTTTCCAAAATTCAGTAAAGCATAACGCTGTGACCGCACTGTGCTTGCTTGGGTTATTTATTATTATTATTTTAGTATTCATTTGCCCGATGGTTTGCGTGGTTGCTCATATTTATCATAGAAAAAAAAGAAATAAAAGTATGTTTTGCAGTGCCACTGCTTCACGATCACTCAATAAGCGAAAGCTTGAGAGTGATATGTTATTGTACTGTTTCAAAAATGTTCAATATATTGCTCGTTATTATCATTTATATTTCATTATTATTTTAGTATTCATTTGCCCGAGGGTTTGCGTGGTTGCTCTGAATGATCTATCATAGAAAATTAAGAAATAAAAGTTGTTTTGCATGGCCACTGCTTCAAGATCACTCAATAAGCGAAAGCTTGAGAGTGATATGTTATTGTACTGTTTGAAAAATGTTCAATATATTGCTCGTTGTCAGGGCGTGAAGTGAAGGGAAAGTGTTTTTTTTTTATGGACGTAGGCGTACTTGTAGCGGCCTATTGAATCTTGCCCTGCGAACGACCTCATTGATATTTTCGGAAATTATTTGTATTGTTTCCGTTTGAGTTATTGACCATTAGCAGACTGGTATACGTCCTCGATGTCAACCCACACAGCTACAAGCGATTATGGACAAGCTGAGACCTGCTTACCATTGACTCAATGTAACAACATGACTAAGTTTGGGTACGAGTCACTTGCTATGGTTACTTGCTTGTTGACTTAGTGATACACTGGAACATGTATGTGCACATTGTGTCGTGCAAGGTCGGTATAAGTGCGTGTCTTCGCTAGGTCTATTAATGGGTAATAATGGAAAGTCGATCAATATTAACTATTCAGTTCCATTGCATTATCATCATGTAATCGATTGAGGTTGCTCCCTTTCATTGCTGACATGATGGACGTAGTCGAACTATGGATTGGAATAATAAGCCATGTTATAGTGAGTGTTGCTTCCTTACGGGCTTATTCCTTATGGGCCCAATTTCCCTATTTTCCCGAACAACTACTACTATATGTAATGTTTCTACCTTGTCGGCAATTGATGAGCGCTTTCCAGTACCTGTACGAGTGTAATAGTTGTTGCTTGATTCATTTAGCGATAAACTGATAATATGACTACTGAAGCATCTGTAACTCTTAATTTGGTTTTTGTTGTGAAAAATGTACTAATGTATGCGTTTCTGGGAACAGATACTATCACTTAACCGTCTGCTGTATGTAGCTTGGTTAACTCGCTTCTCCATTCTATAAGACTCTAGTTATAGATCAGGCAAGAACTTGCCCTTATTAACGTTACCTTTATCTTTGTCCTTACTGTTCTGTTGTGAACTAAAAACAACATTGAATGTCTACCAATAAGCGATGAGAAGTGACAACACCGCTTATTGTAATTTGGGAGCATAAAATTGATAGGAAATCGTGAAAGCTCAAGTCTTAATACCCCTATATTAACCCATTTATAAATGTTGATAACATTAAATCTTATTAATTTGAGATTAGTTCTTGGCATGTGGAAGGTTCGTGTCTATACAATTGGAAAGCGCCACACCTGGAGTTTTCCGTCGACTAACCGCTAATCAATTTTCTCTCGGAGAGTTTCCGGGCTTTCCCGCTAGATAGCAGTTGTGTGCAGTTTCCTGCTGCTTTCTGTTCTTGATGTCCCTGCGTTCTCTGGAATTGGTGGAACTAAAATTTTACAATGGAGCTTATGACTGACAAATCAAAAACATGGAAGGTCACGTGATCTTTCCTTTCAATTCTGCATGCATAGCCGGCATTTTGGACTGGAATGAGGTCCATCATGTCGGAGTTCAACTTGGGGCTATGCTGACATGAGCCTCTCTGTATTCTTATAGTGTCAATCCCGACAACAATTGCAGCATAAGTAGATTGCTTTAATTGGAATTGGTTACTATGGACAACTAGAAACAATAATAATAATTAATTCGTGGATTTTCCTAAATTAGTATTTTCTTTTGTATTGGGCTGCAAGAAAGCTGATGGCGGAAGCCTAATGCTATGGTGTAGTTAAAAAAAGTAATAGAATTTTGTTTTGTTAATGTAGGCCCCCTTAACCGCCGGTGTGCGGGGTACCTACTAACATGCATACAATCCAACGATATACTTCAAAAACTCCTTAAAAACACACAATTACATGCAACTAAATTTAATTTAATTGCATTATACCCATGTACAGGGTATATCACCCATTATTATTTAACTACAAAGTACCACTCTAGAACACCTTCGCAATACTCGTTTACATCTTCTACATCTACCTTGTCGTTACCCCCATGCAGAGTGTCAAGGGACTCCTAATTTATATAATTATACGACAATCTCTGTCGTTCGCACAATTTTTGCTTGGACATGCGTTCAAATTTGGAACTTACATAGCGCCGAATTTGCTATGATATTTAATGAGTGGACCTCCTCATTATAGTGGATTCCGAACCACTTGGCTTCAGCCTCTCGCATGAATAATTACCCGTATTTCTAATTAGAAAGATGCGAATAGGTGACGGAACGGGACCAGTGGCTTCCTCTACGAAAGTCCAGATCGTTATCCACTGAACTACGGCTTTCACCAGCAACCCAATTACCGCCTCACACAATTACCAAATCCCATCAGACCAGCAAGTGTTATATCTGATATGTTACCGACAATAACTATCATGGACACAGTCGGACTGTAGGCTGGTGCAAGTCTAGTCCTGATGTCAGTCCACTGCGTTTCCCCAAATCAATGTGTGAAATTTACTTATTTTATATAAGAAATAATTTTATATAATAATAAATAAATATCGACTTGTTCTATTTCCAAGCGCGCTGTTTTTAAATAATTACAAATGGCAATATTATTGTACTTTTAGAGATGATTTTATTACTGGTATATTATTGGAAAATAATGAGACTGTACACTGAAATTATGGGGGTGTAGTGATGTGTTGTGCAATAACTGGTCATGCTCAAGTAGTGAAATGGTATGTGGGTGACTGCTGGAACAGCGATGCCCCCCACCGTCAACATGTGCTCGCTTTGCCCGCGCTCCCGAAAACCACTGCCCAAGAAATTGGTCCGGTTTGATTCCATTGTTGACACTTACTCCATCTCTGAGGCTCCATCTACTGGGCAGCGCCAAGAATTGGTGAGTTAGTTTTGGATTTTTGACAAAATAACCGCCTATATTTCCAAAAAACAAATTACATCAAAGGGCGTGAAAGTAAGAGTAAGTTTGCTTACATAATATTTTGATATATACGTATAACAGTTTATAAGAATTATTATTATTTTTAAATTAATCCGTTTGATTACACACTCTAAAATTTGATCGATTAGATGTGGATCTGAGAAAAATACCAAGTAATACCAAAATTCAACAAATTGAGATTTAAATCATAATATAGGCTTTATGTATAAAAGATAAACAAGACAGATATTTCCTCAGTCGAGTAAATATTAGTGTGTAATCAGGGGCAATAGTGAATTCATAAATAAAATGAATAAATAAGGACTTTTGTTCTATTACTAAGCCAACCTAGCGGAGTTAGGCCTATAAATACGTTTTAATATATTATTTTTAATATTTGGGAAACCATGAAACTAATGTATTTTCTCCAAGAAACCAGAGTCCAAACTTAACAGGGTTCCACTCTAGCAGGTAAAAAATAACCCTAAGTGATTGAGGAGAATACTTCTGGCGTCTTTCTTGGGGACTAATAGTTTGTGTGATTTCCGCTAGATGCCATGGAATTCTAACTTTGAACACAATATTTGTAGTCCTCTTAACTAAAAGCAGGGATCGTTTTGACGACCCTATTCGCCTCTAGGCTTATTATTAATATAGTATTATAAACTTATGCATATGTTTAAAAATTGTTTTTAGCTTTAGTGAATGCAATAAATGCAGTATTCCGGTGATTGTATTATTGCATTGTATTCTTTATATTAAATGCTCCCAGTGCTGGGGGTACCGGCTGTGAAAAAACAACTTCTAAGTACTGTACTGTACTTTGGATCATGCATGAAAGGTATACAAACGACCAAACGTATGCGTCCTAGTTAATGTGTTCCTCTTTATTTTGTGGCTGCCAAGTGACAATAAATCTAAAAAGGCATCCCTTTTGGATAAAATAAATTGTATCTAAAATTAGTTTGTTTAGGACAGAAATTTCGGTTTCCACTTAAAATTGATAAACTTAGCATATAAATTTGCAACGTTACTTTTTTTAATTTCGAGGAAAAATAACGTATTATACGGATTATTTCAAGTAGAGCCTAGTATCGCCACATGGAAACCTCATGTACTTGTTTTAATGCCTATTTTATATTTTAACTATACACTTTATATCATCAGTTCCCTAAATTTTTCACCAGAAGGCGATTATTAAATGCAATCCCCAACAGTGGGGCGCATATTTTTGTAGGTACCGCATGTTAATAGACTAAGTAGAATAATAGATAGATTTTTTTCTAATCTAGATTATTCTATTGGATGCTTCGGGATTTGACCCGCATGCCTAGCACGAGGTACAGCATTAACTTAATAACGGGGTTAAAAATCAAAACAATTTTTAAGTAGCACTTCCATCTAAAAATCAATGGCTTACATTTTTAATTCCGGCGATAGGATAACTTAGTGCCTGCTGCTGCGCTTCTTCCGCATTAGCATACTTCTGCAGAGATTTCCATTTCCTACGCCTGTAAGCCCGTACTAATTTTCAAAATATGGATTTTGGGTAATTAATCAAAATATGACTAGGCCTAATTAACATTACTGATCACTTCCCATGTATCACCGTGAGCTAAATTTCCATGCATTCACCGTGTTTAGGAAATTTCCAGAGAAGTTGCGCTGTTGTGAAACTTGGTACAGTTTATCAGGGTGAGGTAAGCACTAAGCAGGTATGCTTAAGTTCATTTGGTGGGAAGCATTCACTCAGCATAAATCAGGTGGGGTTGAGACATTGCTTAATTTCTCTCGCGTAAATACTCATCACTTTCTCCCCATGCTGCTCTTGACTTGTTTCCTCCTCAAGTCTAGCTCAGGGGGGATTCTCAAAGGGGTTAAACCTTTTACCTTTCTCCTCTTTCAAGTGACTTCATATCAAAAAGGTTGGATGAGATTGATATTCAGTACATTTTCAATTCCATTAAGCAAACTGTAGTTTGTAGTTGTTGTTGTTTTAGAACTTCAGCTTATTAATACCACTTTTCTTTTGTGTTTTAGGTAAGTTAACGTTACCAGAATATGGTAGGTAAGTCGGGTCCTGGTAAGTCGTCAATTAATATGGTTTTTACTTTGTAAGAATGTTCAACTGAACTTATTGAGCAACTACTTCACCAAGGTTTTGCTTCAGCAGGCTGATCATGGCGATTATAATACCGGGGTTTAAATAATCCCTGGCATTAAAAATTTAAACAAGATAATTTTATAATGGGAAGTGCCATTCAAATTTGTTTGTTTACATTTTTAATACCAGGGTATTATTTAAACCCCGGTATTATATTCGCCTATCTGATCAGCCTGCTTGTGTAGAATAAAGCTCTGTACTTAGAAGGTAAATTAATACATCACAGTTTCGCATTAAACAAAGTGAAAATTTAAATAAAAATTAATGTAACGTTCCATTGCAACAAGTGATATAGGCCATAGGGTATTTGGTAAAATTATACAGTTTATTAATATTGTTATAATTTGTTTTATATTATTAGTTTTTCATTCATTTAACTTATTTAACTTAATTCTGTTTTTTGTGTGGGGGAAAATAGTAAGTACCAGACGACCCCCAAACGCTTTTGGACAACTATTTTAAGTATTACTTGTACCCCTAATTTTGAACTATATGCAAGGTCCATGGAGGAAATAAATAAATAATTTCATTGACCAACGCACGATCCCACCTACTTTATAAGTTAAAGTTTGCTAATACCTATTACCTATTACTGTGCAAAGTTAAAGTCAAATTTTCGATTCGTTATCGTGATGTCATGCTGTCTTTAATAAATGTTTTGTAAGTGAAAACGAATTCTATTAATATATCATTGCATAAATTGTGTCCGCGCCTTTTTTCATAAGTAAATAATATAATTTCAGTCGTTGACACTTTTTTAAATGTTACAATAAAAATGATACAATATTGAATTAGACTTTTATTTGGCTCACTTCGGAACAAATTTCGAATGAACCTTTTGCGTAACTCATGCAAATAATTATGTTCTCCCGTAGGCAGTGAATCCTCGCTTCGCAAAAGATAACACTCTCACCCCGCTTCAAATCCTTTTTTCGAATACTTGGAGCAAATATTAACATCTCGCTAGTGGGGAAAGAGCTGAATCGCTGAGCGTGAAGAGTAACCGTGTGAAATTGGAACGGCAAGTTCACCTGTTATTTTAGCTGACTGAATTCTTAACATTACACCTGATAATGTGCTCCCAAATTTTCCTGCCTTTATACTCCCTCTGGTACAGGCGTATTTTGGCTCCCTTGAATGAAATATTGTACTGCATATTATGGTGTATTATACTTATGAACCATGAGATAAGTTAATGAATTTCAGCTGATTGATTTGGGCCAAGCTTTTGAGGACACGTAACGACGACAATCCCAAGGGTGTTAACCCACTCTAACTTCGCTAGTTCAGTAATAAAACAAAATATCATTTATTTATTGTGTTTAAAGAAATTCCTATGGCGATACATCCTAAAAAAAAACTGCAAATTGAATTGCAAATTAATTATGTAGCCTACAATAAATAATATGCTTAAAAAATTGAATTACATTTCCTGACAATAGTCCGTCTCAGTACTGCAAGTCCAGTAGGCTATTGCTTTTCAAGCGATGGTGGGCTAACAGCATATTGAAATGATGTGTAGGGAATTACAAAAACGGTAATTATTCTCAATAATTAATAAGTAGCCTTCTAATTAACATTGTAAAACTATCTATAACGTAAAACTATACCAGGTATTTTTTTAATTTTTAAAATGAGGTGAGGAGCCTTAGCTCTTAGGCACAAACTGACTAACAAATGAGCTGACCTAATTTTTCCCCTTTTGACACTACTACTTCCACTTTATTATTTTATGAAACTCATTGATTTCGCCTCTACCGCATCTTTGCTCATTGGCGTCTATTTAGATATTCTTGTGTTAGTCAAATAATCATAAGCTATTGGATTGCTCCTGAAGTGCTCCATAGAATAAACGGAAAAGGAGCTATTATGGCCACCATTTCAACAAAACGAGGCAAATGGATGGGGCATATTCTGAGTCACAAAGGGCTCCTCAAGAACATCATTGAGGGTATTGTTGAAGGCACCAACTCAAGAGGACGACAGAGGAAGGAGTACCTAGAGGATGTCATGAAGGACATAGGGTGCGACACCTATAAAGAACTGAAAAGGACCGCACAGAACAGACAAGAGTGGAGGAGAAGAATACAACATTCGCTGCAAACCAATCCCTAGATTGCAACTCGAGAAAATAGGATTGCAAACATATTTATATTATATTCTTTTTGTATTATACTCAATTTCTTTGATTTATGTCACTTTATTTGCCAACTATTTTTGTTAGCCTTTCTTTCTATAATTTCTGGTCTACTAAAATGTAGACAGGAACGGGAAGTTATATCTAGCGCAGATTTCATGATTTCAAGAACGAAAACAAAATTCTCTACTGTATGCTACTCCGCTCGCGAAAATGAAATGCCATATTTCTGGGTGAAATAGAGGGGAGGGCGGGGGAGTTTAACTAATATGCGACTGTGATATATTTGTACATGTGGGCGTCGTATATCTTACTTGCCAGCTGCATGTGCCTTATTTCTGACTCACGTGAACCGTATCCCAGAAAGAACCTGTTTCGCTTTGTATGTACCCAATATTTCATTACGGCGTTATAATGTCAGCATTATTTTAAATAAATAATCCATCAACTGTCTGTAATTTTGAAATTAGTACAGCTAACCGTCAGTTTCAATTTTCAAAAAAAATAAATGTTTACCATCATTTTTATACAGTATGTCACAGTGATACTCTCATATCTCCGTTGGAATGATGAATGGGAAGATTTGAAATAACAATTTGTGTAGGTGCGTATTTTCAACACGATCGGTTTTTAAGAAGGAATTTCGGTTCTTTCATGTTTTCCCTTGCAGCTATTTTTTTCATCCTACTTTGTGCCTATCAAAAAAGCCGGCGGAGAGAGAGCTGTGTCAGTAATTAAGGTCAGAATTATCTACTCTTGCCTTATTTGTTATCTCTAGTCGGCTCCATTCTATTTTAAGATGGATGTAGTAGACCCTACTGATGTATAAAATTTAGGAGCAAAATCATATTTTGATGTGCTCTGAATTCTCAAGCTTCCAAGTATGTTTATCATAAATAAGCTTTTTGATATGCTACTTGGTATTTTTTTTATTTGTTCCTTCCTATACGTTGCTTATAACATTAGCAACACTATCGTGCTCGCCTGTAGCTTGACCATTTTTGCCCCATAATAAGGACTTTTATTGTTTCTATTACTAAGCCAACCTAGCGGAATTAGGGCTATAAAGCCCTCTCTTACACTCAACTAGGTAGGCCAGGGACCGCCTGCTTTACATGCCCTCCGAAGCATGGCCAGAAAATGTAGCCAGTGTGGGACTCGAACCAACAACCTTTCGGGTGAAAGTCAGAGTCCGTACCAATACGCTACATGTCTTGACCCCCATGAACGTCAACTCTCAAATTTTATGTGGTGAACATACAATGTGTACTAGTACAAGTGTTGCGACATAGTGAAGCCATTTTAAAGATAGTACGTACAGTACTATAGATTTTTTTCTCATTAGGAACTTTTTTGACCGATGATATTTCCTATATAATGTTATGACTTTTAATTTAAAAACTAATTTTACACGTAGCACGCATGTATGGCATTTATGGTTTTGTATTGTACTTTCTGATAGACCTTCGTATTGTACTGTGCATTTCAGAACCGCTACAAGACATGAAACTTTAATTTAGCCGGGGCAGAAGTGTGAAACACGGGAAATAGAGTAGTGTTAAACTGAACGAAATACTCTCCACGCACTTCAATTTGTTTCTCCGTTTCTTCGGCTATGGTCATATAAACAACCCCTGTCGCTCCGGTAACAACCCTTTATCGTCTCGAAGGCACAATACTCCCAGCCAATTTAATATTTAAAAAGCTCTGTTTGGGTTTTTATGTTGGGAGGTTGGAGTCCCTGGAGATGGTCTCTGTAGATACAAATTCTGAATATTGGCGGCCAATGTTTGCCCAGTCCTTGGGGCGTCATTGATATCGATATTTACTGTAATGAAGCTGTCGAGGGTTTTATTTCCCTATAAGCCCCTGTGCTATTCTTTGTCAGGTATTTCGTCAAATATTTGCTTGCTTTGAGTGATTATGCTCTGATTTGTTTGTCCGGCAGCCTTTCTGGTCTGTTGACGAGCATGTATGCCGTAAATTTAGGGGAAAAGATCAGGTTCTAAATAATTTCCCACCATGCCATGCAGCTTGGGTAGAGCCAGGACTCCTGCAGCCTGATGGAGGCGATTATAATACCGGGGTTAAATAAATACCCTAGGATTATAACTGTAAACAAACAAATTTTGAATAGCACTTTCCATTATAAAATTATCTTGTTTACATTTTTATTACCAGGGGATTAAATAAATACCGGTATTATAATCGCCTCGATCAGGCTGCAGGAGGCAAGACTAGTGACACGACATATTTAAAAAAAATTGCAGTCCTTGTTCTTTTTTAAATTTTTTTACTTAAACGTATGGGATACTTCGCCAATCTTTACTAAACCCTAGCTTTTTATTTCAATTATAAAAACAATGTTTACTTCAGACAAACCATCTTGAGGATGTAGAAGAATTTCGTTTGATGTCTGAAATGAAAGTACTATTGTATTATCCGAGGTCATACTGTATAAGTACAAACGTTCATCGAGATTTGCTCTTTTGAACGGAAGAATATATTTAATTATATAAGAAGTTATTAAAGATTTATTTTCGGATATTTTTTAGTCCGGTGTTTCCCGGTGGTGTAGTCTTCGGCCCGCTTAAACAAACTTTCATAAAATATCAAGCTCCTAGAACAAAATACATGAGATAGCACTCATATAACATTAAAGCACATGTACAAAATTCATCTTGCTTATCACTTGCAATAGCAGAATGCTTTAGCTGGAGGACAAAGCAATTAAAAGGAAGTGTTTGTGAGATAGTGATGCATTTACATTTAAAGTCTGCTCTGTCTGGCTGTCATTTGCGAGAGTGTGATACTTCTTCCATCTCAGCCATCCAAATATACACTGTTTGGTGACCATTTTTTGCCACTAAAGTTTCTGACATGTCATGTGCACCGCATGCAAGGGGAGAGGACGCCAAAGCTTGTTTTCGAAGACACCTTCAACCACCCTAGGCGGCCCGGTAGGCCAAGGCTCAGATGGAGAGACCAAGTGCTCGAAGCAACCGGCACCTGAGACTGGAAGCGAGCGGCGGAGGATCGTCCGAGGTGGCGTGGTGTAGTGGCAGCGGCCAAAAGTCCCCCCGGGCTGGACGCGCCAACCTGAATAAAAAAAAAAAGTTTCTGAAGTTATCCCTTACCGAGTTTCAAAAGGGTTGTTTGTTGATTTTTAAAATTGCCTCATGTAATCTGCTTCTTCTTATTCTTCTTCTTCTAGCTCTACAGCCCTTGATGAGCTTTGCTCGACAACACTCCTCCAGTCAGAGCCAAAAGAATTCTCGGGTAAATTTTTAAACGTTTTTGAGGTACCTCTTCCACCCAAGAATGTTGCCTAACGAGGGTAAGCAGCACCTTTTACCGTAATGATAGCTAAGCACACGCTAGATATCGCTTATCATTACACTCAGAGCCGTTGACAACATTCCGGCGAGTATAACATTTAACTTTTGGGCTTTACAATGAGAGAAAATGTCACTTTTTCTGCTGATCGGAATATCGTACAGCCATTTAACATCATCTCAAGTGAAGGTGGAGTGCCATCTTAAGAGCCGTACCCTAATTACGTTAAGCCTCTTCTTATCTTCATCTGAGGCATCCGAAATTCCCCACTTGAATAGAATGAGCAGCGCAGCTGGGAATTGTCCTAGAGAAGCAAAAACCGCACCAAATTACAGATGCTCGCGAGCAGTCAATAAAGTATAAACCAGCCGGGAAATGTCCTCCATTTCCCGAAGAGCGCCCCATTTGATTCGACATTGGTTTTTACCGATATCGGCGATGTGACACACTTCTCCAAACGATTATTCCCCCCTCTCCTCTGACTCATTTCGAACCCTTACAACCAACCATCGCTGACGTTATGTTCGTAGCCGGGTTGTTGGCGTTGGTAATGGAGGTGCTGACAGTTTTCGATTGTTGGCTCGACATTTTGGGAAGTGTTGTTGTGAATTGAATTTTGGGTCATTGGGCGTCAACATTCCTGTGACATAACCTACACGGACACATCGACAGACATGATGGACGTGGGGTCGTCGTGAGAAATGCAACGCTTAATAAATTTGGTGGACAGGGAAAGCTTACTTACTTACTTACTTACTTACTTAACGTGTCCGGGCCTATGACACGTTGATCCAAAACGTTGCGGCCTGGATGGCCTTGTCATTGGTGTCTAAAAGATCTGCCTGGGACACAGCTTCTCCTAGTCTCGGGCATACCAGAAGGTGGCCGTCGTCTTGTAGTTGTCCGCATTCGCAAGTCGGGTCTTTCGCCAGTCCCCACCTACACAAGTTCGCATCTTGTAACCCCCGTTCTTATCCTTATGACAGCGAAAGCTGAAAAAATATTTCTTATGGGCTATTAGCTAAAAACATTTAAAACTCCATTGCTTCATTCACTTATAATCCGGTCTGTTGGATGAAATCGTTATTGGTTAAAACAGCAGAGAAATTTCAGGGAGTCCCGCAGCTCAAAGTGCAAAACTTCAAAGGGGCTTCAACCACTCTAAAAACTTTAGCTTGATACATCGCAAGATAAAGGCTCAAAATGAAAATGTAGCAGCTGGGGGCTTGATTTCTGCTCATTGTTATCTATAATTTTCCAAGTGCTTCCAATATAAACTTATGGGCATACTTGGGAGCCCTTTGAATCCCTCTTGAACATTTCCACCGAGTTGAGAGAAACCATAATTCACTTGCGAGAAGGACTTGCCGTAATCCGAAAATCAGTTCCCATCGCTGAAACTTCATGACTGAGCTGATATCTGTCACGGAAAAGTTTTCCGAGTTTTGAAAATTAATTTCTTGGAGTGGTTTGTACCACTTAATTAAGTTTAGTTGGTGTTTTCGCTAATGAGTTGCCTCCACAATTTGACCTATGTCTCTTTTGGCATAGCTGCTTGGGTTTCGGTTCTCATGGATTTTATATGGGAGTTTAGTAGATTGAATTTACTTAGCATATATATCGGTTTTGATTCTCCTTCAGAAGTGAATGGTGGTCCTTACCTCGTATTTGTGGTTTCTCTTTCATTGCTAAATTTGAAATTTTGGTGCATAATTCGTGCATTAATTAATTTGCGGGAACGTCACATGTGAAGATATGTGAAACCTTGATAACTGCTATCCAGTATTTCAGGGTTTGTTTTCATTGCCTATTGTATATGCCTATACTTACGTCTATCTACTCTAAAGAGCGTTATTTTTAATTCTTCAGACAGCTGTGGTACGCTATGCAAATTAATTCCGCTCGGTAGGTTGCTCATTAATTCAGTAGCAGCGGAGTAGGAGGCGGTTAATGCTTTATAAGCATCACGAGTCCAATATTTCAGGACTTGCACGAAGACAACACAAGTTGAGTGCCATATGTTACACCTGCTGACGTTAATGATACTTTACACTTGCCCGCACTTGAGGCCCCCGCCCTAAAATTCAGTAAAGTTCCAGCTATCCGGTCCCACAGCACCTACCCTTACTTACATTACATGACGATGAAATTAATCAATCACATGGTAGTTCCCCATGTAATTGTTACTTAACATACCGCCTGCTGTCAGCTGTACCTCTGTTCCATACGGCGTTATTGCTAGTCTTCGTTCGTCGTAGAAGTTATAATAAGCCATACTTTATACTTGTAATGTAATGTGTGCCCGAATTTTAGTCTTAAATTTCATTAACCATAACGTATGCCAGTAAGGTGGATGCATGATTCAATTGACGTCGAAATATTAAGAGGACATGCTACACGTAGAAAATTAGCACCCCAAGATTTGCTGTTTTTATGGATTTTTTATTTTTTATTTAATTATGAAAGCAAGTTACTAAAGATTTGGCTCATGTAAGTTTGTAGAAGACTACTTTATGCATCATATAATAGGAAATATTAAATTTTTGGTGCCTTAGTTCTTTCATAAAAACCAGTGGGGACTAAAATTTCGCGTAATCTGGGATTTTTGGAAAAACTACAAAACCGAAAAGTAAAAATACCCGAATACATGATGCAAGAAATAGTCTTCTAGAACCTAAATGAGCCAAAATTTTTATAACTTGCGGAGTTAATGAAATAAAAAATGAAAAGTAATTAATTTTGGGGAGCCAATTTTCTACCATATCCTCTTAAAACATTCACTAAATGGGAGGCATCAGTAAAAATTGTTTTTTTTTGTTGTTGTCCATTAATTGAGTATATTGAAACACTTTGTTTACTCTTAAAACATTCACTAAATGGGAGGCATCAGTAAAAATTGTTTTTTTTGTTGTTGTCCATTAATTGAGTATATTGAAACACTTTGTTTACTCTTAAAACATTCACTAAATGGGAGGCATCAGTAAAAATTGTTTTTTTGTTGTTGTCCATTAATTGAGTATATTGAAACACTGTTTACTCCAATGCTTGAATAAACATACATTAATGAAATCTAAGGCACTGGTTCGTTAAATCCATTTCCTGGCCACTTTAGTAGTCTTCAGTATTGCCTAGGACCTAGATGCTTGGTTAATCACATTTATGCTGCTGCACAATGTCTGAAAAATCACAACCCCAGTTAAATATGCAGATAGGTATTACCATTGCAAAGAGATGGTAATCAGGAGAGCAGAAGGTTTAAGAGGAAGGATGTTTAAGTGAGAGCACCGCGATAAAAGGCTTTGCGCAGCCTAACAGCGCGGACACATAACGGGGTCCTAATTTGCATGAGAAAGCTGTTAGCAGTTCCTGTACACGTACTGGGGCCCGGACATAATGTATAGAGACGCTTATTAAAATTGGAGGAAGCGAAGGAAATTATGCAAGTGTTCAGTAATTGAGCGATACTGCAGACTTGGTACAGTCAAAATTGATTTGGACGTTATTTTCATGAAAGAAATCTACTTGTAGATATTGTATACATATTTAAAACAGTTGTGTAATTTCGGAATTAGTTATAAATATATATTCAAAATTAACTATTGAATTTAAATAGCAACCGTTTAAAAAAATACAGTTTTGAGGAAAAAATTCTAAAAGAAAGTATCACAGAGTATCCATGTCATTTATCCCCTCGTATGACGAATTGAGCTTTCTACATAGCTTTTGACTGAAAAATCAATGCGGATTTTGATTGAAATGTATTTGTCTATTGTACTATATCGAATCGAACAAGAAAGTTTTCACCTGAAAAAATATTTTTGATGTCGTAAGTTGTAAGCGTTCATTTTGCTTTTTATCGCTATTTTCGTAGTGTTCCTGTTATTGTTTGAGGAAAATTGACGATTGATTTGTTATTTTCTTGAAAGTAAGTAAATAATTATATCATTTCACTTATTTTGCATTTAAAATGTCAACCCCAGCACTAAGTGCTCTATAGACTTGTATCGCAGAGCTAAATAAGTTTTAGGTTCGTTAACGTCCATTGTTCTTCTGCTGTTTTGTTCCTTTTAATCTTCCAATTGTATTGTGCGCTATAATTTATGAACTTAAATTGTAAAAGAATATTACTATTAAAATTAATAATAAATATATTAAACTCCTAGTCTGCTGAAGTCACTAAGTGCTGAGAACTGTAATCGCGATAGAAATTTACAGAGTTAAAAAAAACATCCCTCTACCGCTATTCTCTCCCCCTCCCCCCCCCCCCCCACTGCCTCTAATTTGGAAGAAAGAATTACCGCAGTTCACCACCCACTGCAGTGAGCTCGAATTATGAGAACAGGCTAAGCAAAGAGTATTCGGTTAATTGCTTTTACTAAATCACGCAACGTACCTTTGACTTGGTATAGCTTTGCATAATGTGAAAATCTCCAACTTTTATCATACTGGATGGTTTGCCTGAAGTAACCAAGTTTGCATTGAGGTAAAATGTAACCGCTACGCGTCATTTGTTGTATAACCACCCGTCGAGCCGTTTATAGAAAGAAAGAAAGAAAATAATCTTTATTTTCCATTTGGGTGAATTATTATTCAATTATTATTACAACTACTGAGTTCTCTTATGCTAATTTTAAAATTTTAGACATAACCATTGTTACAAAATAATAAAATAGTAATATAGTGTGAATAATGTCACATAATTCATGGTAATAATTAAAATTCTATAAGTACAGTTTTACGCTGTAATTATAAAAATTTAATATACGAACGGTTTCGTCTCATGCTCAAGTGCGAGAAAATGAACAAAACAAAAAAGTATGCTAGTTAAAACATAAAATCGTTGACAAGATACGGTACATGGTATTTTATGTTTTAGCTTGCATACTTTTATGTTTTGTTGATTTTCTTGCACTTGACCAGTCGACTTGTGCTTGTTTAAGTCATCCTTTCGCCTGTCTTATTGCGTCAATGGTAAACTTCTCTTAGCTTGTCCATTATCACTTGTAGCCGGTGTAGGTTGACATCGAGAACGTATACCAGCTTCCCAATAGCCAAAAATTAATACGAAAACAAAACAAATAATGGCCGAATTCCTGGGGTCGTTGGCATTGGGCAAGCGACCTCTGTAGGCCTGGGTCCATAAAAAGTCCTTCAAAAATTACTACTTACTAACTTACGTATACACGTATATTATCATTATAACGTAAAACTGTACTAAGAATTGCAATTTTTACACCGTCAGTGACAGTGAGTTAAAAGTTAATAAAAAGACCACCATAAACCATCAATTAGACTAACTGACGGTTTCCGATTTGAGACAACCATTAATGAATAGGTAATACTGACAAACCAATGGTTCCAAGGGATTTTGGCTGGTATTTGAGATGTTTTCCAACGGGAGCCGCGCCATGCAACAGGACATGTAGCCAGTGCCGGGTTTGGCCTTGTGGGGGCCCTTGGGCCGGCATGGTGTGGGGGCCCTTTCTCGGTGTGAAGAGTCTTATACCCTTAATCGAATATTCCACTATCAATTTAATATAAAATTGAGACAGAGGAATCAGGATGCCAGACAAGCCCGTAGCCAGGATTACTTTTCGGGGGTGGCTATGGCGATTGAAATCCTATCTAGTGTACATTTTTTCTTGATAATTCAATTGTATCTAGTGTATTCTTCAGAGGTTATGGTGTTACTTGTATATGAGTATATGATAGCATGGGCACATCAAACGTCAATTTATTGGCCGATTTAGCTGCGGTGCGAACACAGGCTTAAATTTTGCGGATATGCGGACTAAATCGTAATGTTAACATTGCGACGATTGGGAACGTATAAAATAATATTGCATTTAAGCCAACGAGGGGGGTCCGGGGGTCTCCCCCGGGGGGAAAATTTGAAAATATAAGTGCTAAATAGTGGGGTTTTAAGCATTTTAGCAGCAGTAAAGTATAGATTTGATAGAGCTTACAAAGGAATGCTTATTCATAAAATTAACATATCATTTAGCCCAAAGAGGGGAGCCGGGGGTCACCCCGGGGGAAAAATTTGAAAATTTAAGTGAAAAACATTATGGTTTTACAAGCAGGAAAGCTTACAATGGAATTCATATTCATATAGGCGCAAACAGGGGGGCCCGGGGGTCTCCCTCGATGGAATATTTTTGAAAAAACACTAAAATAGGGGAGTTTTACGGTTTTAACAGCAGTAAAGTTAATACAATTTACTGAGGAAGACAATATATTCATGTTACGATACTAGATTTATTTAATTCTCAACTTTCAACAATCCAGTGACAGCATAAACGGGGCAATTATGGGAAGATGTGTTTGCCTTATTGGTTTGTTTTGGTATTGTAATCTATATCTACTGTAAATTTTGTATTTTGTGGCTTTTTGTGGGGGCCCTGGGGCCATGACCCCGGTGGCCCCATAGCCAATTCCGACACTGCATGTAGCATAGTGGTACAGACTCCGACTTTCACCCGAAAGGTTGTTGGTTCGAGTCCCACACTTGCTACATTTTCTGGCCATGCTTCGGAGGGCATGTAAAGCAGGCGGTGTTAGCAAAACTTCACAGTATCGCCAACTCAGCAGCTGCTGCAGTGTCCAAGTTGCAACACCCTATCATATTTATTTAGAACCTACAGGTTCTACATTTCGGCATGAGACAAGGGTGTTTCGAAGCAAAACTCGACGCAACGTTATAAAATAAAAGAAGGCTAATTTTTACCTGAAAATGCAAAGCTGAAGGATGTTGATTAAGGTATCCAGAGAATGAGGTGCTAGGATGGGAAAGCATTATTCAAATTTTAATTTCAATTTTAATTTTAAAATTTAACTGCTTTTTGTTCTGTGAGCTTCTTGTTTCTTTTCGACATTAGTTTTAAATCCTTTACATTTCCTCCAGCTTTACAGTTATATTCGAAACATTCGTTCTGGTCAGGAGGATGAAACTTGATGTCAATTTGTTTGTCAATGAAATAATAGCTACAGAGCTTTAATCCCGCATTGTGTAAACTAGAGGCGTAAACAAGCTCCAACGTCTTATCCCCTATATATGAGGGAGTTAGTCGGTTTATCAAGCAGCAGTAGCATAGGTACATAGTGCATGTTCCATTTCGGCGTTGAGGTTCCTGCCAGGCATGGCAGGACACCCAATGCATGCCAGTTCAGTAGTTTACTTGCCTCGTTGTACGTAAGCAAAAAAAATCCGTTAAAGAGCCAAGTATTGGGTCTTACTCTTAGGGTGGTTCAGCTAAGCAGCTGCCTCCTGATTGGCCCCTTCACGTTAAGCAGTGCTGATTGCCTTACTATAAATATTTGGTGCTTACTCGTACAAGAATATACGCTCATGCCTTGTTGAATATTCGTCTTGTACCTATTAACATGAAGAGAAGTTCCATCCGCCCATGATCCTACACGCATTATAGTTTATGGACAATAATTATTTACAAACCTTAGGGTGGATTCTAAACTTCGCTGTGACCTATTCATATTTTATTGCTGTATTGGTAGCTGTATTGGTCAATAAAATTAGGTATTGTGTGTTTATAATATTGAATGTTGAAGGATTGACTGCTCGATAAATCACGTTATAGGGAAGCTGATTAGAACTTTGAGTGAACTTTATTGGGAATCTGTATGAAGTATTGAATCGGTCATATTGCTGAAATATTTTATGAACTTATGTGTGCGATTTCAATTCAGGAAACACATCCGCTTAGCGCCATGTTAAACTTAAATGGCTTAAAAAATAAGAACAGTAGTGAGGTTGACTATACAGGCAGATCTCACACCGTCAATTTAAGAGCAGTTCAGGTCACTACTGCAGTTCTGCTGATGTTGATTGATATTAATAACACGATTTAATGAATTACAAATCCTTGAATGTGCTCATGCCTGGACTTCAAAGGGATGAATGGGGCTTTGATTGAGGTTGCAATTTTGGATTATAATGCCCCTCTCCATAAACAGAGCTGCTGCAGTACTGCTGTGTCTGTTGATTGATTGCTTTTTAGTGCCTTTGTGCCGTTGTGAGTGGTTCAAGTATTTTATTTGAAAATAACTTTATGAACCAATAAAAAACCATTGACAAATTAGAGTTCGATTAATATTGTAAAATACGGATTGAACTCATTCTTGTTTGCATTCATTTATTTCATTCGAGACATTTCTATGGAGAGATCACTTCCACTTTAATTTTAATTCACTAAAAAAATATTGATTGTTATTCTCATCTGTGGGTTAGTATTGTAAGAGTATTGAAGGCTCATTTGAGAAACACTAGCAGTTTTCGTCGTGACAATGTAATCCATGAAAATTGTACAATTGATATTCTGTAATTAATCGACCTTTAGACAAGGTATTACCACACAAAAAACGTGTACGAATATTAAAAATGTTTTTGTCTGCAGCTAATGTGTTTCTTTACTTGATATTAATTGATTTTCACAATTTATTACCTGCAATTTCGTGTCTTATAACTAAGATACAGACTAGTGGGGAAGTCATTGATTTTGAGCAAGTACCCACAAAGCTTCAATATCCTTTATTAAATAAGCAATAAATTGAATTAGAGTCTCACAACCGTTAGGGCCTTTTGTCTTCTAGGGTTAGTCACTGAAGTGCAAATATTCCTCTCTAAAGTTTTCCTCGGCAAAAAAAGAACTCTTAATCATAGCGAGAGCCCCTTAAGCTGGATTTAAACCGAGGGCCTGTTGACCTTCTTTTCATTTCAAAGTTCTGGCAGTTGTAAGAATGTCGCTTCCCATGAGCACCACTTGAGAGTCTGCCCTTCCTCTCTCGAGTTTCAGCACAAATAAATGTCATTGTTGTGACTGAGATTAGATTTGTTGTAGGAAAATCGTAGGATACAATTTTTCTCTATGCCACTTCTTCCTGAATTTTATCGAATTCAATTTTATTTATTTTTTATTTTTGAGAGAGTCTATTATTGTATCTGTGTTATGGACAGAATCAAATACTGAAAAAAATAACAGGAAATATACCGTGGAGGTTACATGCTGAAGATGAAATGTTCCTTTACAATTTGATATTGTGTGGTTATCACTAACCATTAACTTCGTAATAAGATCAAGTAGTTAACTATTTTATGTAGATTTAAATGTCCTGTAGTTGGTCTGAGCCGCCAATACTATTCACGAATGAAACTGTTTGCCTAAATTACTGGATTTGAAAGAAGGGGTAACATTTTATAATTTCTCCTGCGAACGGTTCGGTATATGTGCAATAAAGGGCTCCATATGCGGTCCCTCCCACCGGCTATAAACTTTTTCAATCTTCACAGAGCCGCTCAAATTTCCCAAAGTTTTCTCCGATCTGTAAATTTCAGCTATCTTCTTTTCGCTTCCCCCAGTTTTCCCCCAAATAAGGCGCCGCCGTTTACATTCTTCCTTCGAAAGTTCAAATCAATTTTTACTGAAATGAGGAAAGAGTTTAAGTTGAAGATTTGCGAATCTGTTTTGTTAGCCGTATGGATTTTTGGTCCCAACTTTTTCTCCTATCAAGCTTGTTAACGGACTTGTTGAAATTCATGGAAGGTATTGTAACTAGTGATCTCCAATTTAAAGATGTTTTCTCACTTCCATTTTATATTGGACTAATAAAAACACTGTAGTGCGTCAAAAGGTTCAGACCTACTTACTTACTTAACGCGTCCGGGCCTAGGACATGTTGATTCAAAATAGATGGCCTTGTCATTGGCGTCTGAAAGATCTGTCCGGGACACATCTTCTCCTAGTGTCGGGCAACCCAGAATGTGATCGTCGTCTTGTTGTTGTCCGCATTTGCAAGTCGGGTCTTCCGTACCTTCTTGTTGTATCATGGCATGGGGTGGCTCACGACCACCCGTGGTCCATATGCCCAATGGATTTATCTTACCTGCTACAATTTAATGTGCCCGAAATATTGTAATGTCCGATGGAAGCTTTGTATAGAGGAATTGCCCATAATGGTCGAAGCGTTTTATCACAGATAGTTCTAAACTCAAATGAAGTCAGTCGTTGTTATAGAGTGCAACCGTGAGGGCGAAACAAATGGGACGTGTGAGAAGAATTTTCACTAAAAATTCCAGAAACATCAGTTGGTCAGCCGGGCAAAAACTAAAAGGACAATTTCTGGCAACGCGGAACAGTATTAAATCACCGGAGGTAACCGTGTCATATGCACCTCCTTTTTCGCCTGAAATGACACATCAAGTGGCGCTTCACACATTAAAATCACATTAATCTCTGTTACAATGTCTTGAAAAGCGTAAGAAAAACATGTTCCTGACGTGTGCATAAATATTTTTCCAATGTTTGGAAAAACGTCTCTTTTTGAGAAATTCCTCGGAAGTGAGTTTTTTGCTTCATGCGATATCGATAGATAGATTGAATTTCAATACATTGACTGCTCAGCTTTTCCATAATGATGTAAATTTTAGTTTATCTTGACGTGACTTCTAGTTTTCGTTGAAAGCGCCTGTATACACTTCGCTTCAGTTACGGATCTGCGACTTTCGAAAGCTTTCCTTATATTGCAACAGCCGCTGGCGTATACCAATGTACAATGCTCGGTAGTAAAAAGCTGCAAATGTATTCTTTAGTTCCACAATGCCACCTTCTATAATAATTTATAATTTTTTATATTAAGTGCTATTATTATACACTAAAATTAAAACAGGCAACGTTATGTTTATGCCTTCATTATACCAATTTTGAAGAGCAGTAGTAAATCAGTGGAGTAATTGGTGTGCTTTTTAAAAAGTATTTTTGAATGAGTCTCATGGAACCTATTTATTATATTTTTTCTGTGAGTCGAAGAATTATTTGATTTCATCAAAATTACTTGGTCTCAAATAGTTTACACAATATTTAGAAATCCCTACTCTTATACTATGCAATATCGTATATACAATATATAATAAAGTTAGATTATATTTATAAATAGATAAATCATGACTTTTTGTTTTATGTCTTTTAATGCAATACATTGTAGTATTATATGGTATATATAACACTGACATTAAATTAACTTTGGTTGAAGAAGTAACCTCCTCGTTATAACCAAAATTAGAGGATATGAAAAAAACTGGGCTTGGTGGGATTCAATCCCACGATCTACGCCTAACCGGGGCGTCTCTTAACCGCTGGACCACAAGCCCCGACAAGTCCAGTAATCGCCAAATCCTCTGCTTATGCTCAAATTGACATGATTCGTGTTGCTAGACAGGTTAGCACAACTACACAACTATCTAACCCAACAGGTCTGTGAGCTTACTTAATTGCATAAAGGCAATGCTTTATTCAATACATGTGTTCTTATAGGAATCAATCTAAGTACAGAGTCTATTCTTGTGATATTGTGAGCTCTCTATTACTAAGCCAACCTCGCGGAGTTATGGCTACAAAGCCCCCTCTTAAATTAAACTATGGAGGTCGAGAATCGCCCGCTTTACATCTTCTGCTGCTGGCTCTATAGCCCTTGATGAGCTTTGGCCTGATCGACAACACTCCTCCAGTCCTCAACCATCTACGGACTCCCAACTCCCGAAGGTCAGTTTGCAACTCATCCTGCCCGCTTTACATACCCTCCGAAAATACCAAGGAATCGAAGTCGTTCGTACGTACAGGGCATGTGTGTGGTAAACTAGGGAAAATGGTAGATCGATGTTGGCGTCACATAAACGATTCACCGCACATTCAACCAATGGCAATAGAAAGCCAGCACGTCCGCTTTAAAAATGTATTCGCAAGCGGAGGAAAGGGGTTATTGAATTGAAAGACGGCGAATAAATAGTTAATGCGCTAGTTTTTAAGTCCCGAAATGTCAGACAATTTTCTCTATCATTACAAAACGAAAGGGAATTCCTGAAAACGGCCAGTTCTTAAAAATGAAGTCCTCTGCAATCTTTACGTTTCCGTTTACTTGGCCGAGCCAAGTCGGGTGTTGGTGTGTAAATAACATTGTTAACAAAGCGTAGTTTGAATGGAATCGTTCCGAATAGCGAGGATATTCTGAATAGTCTTTAGACTCGGTTTAAATCTGTTATTGTGGATTCGTACATTGTTCGAAATTTGGCGGACAGCTGAATATAACGGATGCATTTATCCCTACTATGTTTTAACCCGGGCAATCCTTCGAAAACGAGCGCCTTAAATATTTCCGACAAATGGTCAGTGAGCCAATATCTAGTAAGTGTTTGCATGACAGATCTTATTGCTTTCCAATTTATACGTATTATAAGGAAGGCTTTGTGACGGTCCAAATTTTCGAATCCGAGATTTCAAAGGAATTACACGTTTTGAGGTCCCAGGAACCCAAAAAAATGGTTTTTACGAAATGTCTGTCTGTCTGTCTATCTGTCTGTCTGTTCGTCGATTTCCGGGCAAACCACTTGGTCGATTATGATGAAATTCGGCATGTAGGTTCACAAAAATCACACCTCGGGACCATTTTTTTTATTTTGGGCCAATTCAATTTGGGGTGGTTTTATTCTCAATAAACTCCAAAAAAACGTCTAAAAAAATTATTTCTCCAACGATTTCTCTTAAAATTCACATATATTGTAGTCGTTATTAATATTGATAAAATGCTGGGGGTCGCTTGCCCCTTGATAGTTTGCTTCTGGGGGTAAAAAAATAAAAATACCTAAATTTTAATGAAAAATGACTAAAAAATAATTTTTCTGCGACACCTTTCTATCGATAATTTCTACCTTCAAGCATGTTTTAGGTGTTAAATTGAGTAACGAAACGGAACAGGTTACTTTCCCAAAAAACTATTTGGTTTTGAGAAAAAAAAATGTTTTTTTGAAAAAATGATAGAAAATTCACGCTCAAATGCAATGCGTGCTCTGCCATTATTGCTGTGTGGTTATTAATGTGTTGGTTTGACCTATCTAGAATTTATCTCAGTTCCAGTGACGTCAGGTGGACAACCCCCCCCCCCCCCCCCCCCGATATATCGGATATTTAACCACTGGAAAATTATTTACCATGAAATTACTCATTTTCTCTATCTACTAATTTTGATAAATTGGAAAGCATGTTCGAGTAAACTCGGACCGGTTCTTTCAATTTAGACCTGATTTTTTTCCATCCTTCTAGCTTCATCCTGGTCCCTAAAATATGTTCTATATTGCATTGTTATGGTGATATTTTGGGGTTTGAATAGGAACTTAGTTGCTTCTGAATGTTTGCATTAAACATAGAACCCGTTCAAGCAAAATAAATAGGGGCTCAGGCGTACAGGTTTTGAGAGAGGGTAGGGGGTAAAATGGCGAGTGGGGTGCCAGCTGGAAGCTCAGTTCGGGAAAGTTCGCCGGCGTGGGTGCACGTTTGCCCCTCCACCGCTTAAGCGGACCTCGTGCTTTCTTTCGAACTTTTTAGAACGTTTCTTATATTAATTGAACTGATAGTTTTTTTTTTACAAATCGTGTCTTCCAATGATAATGTCCTCGAATATTGTATATAAGAAAATACCCACCACAGATAATAAGTTTATGGGATTTAATACTGAATCAAAGTTGCGACGGTTGCGAAAGTTCCGGTTTTTCGGAAGGGCCAAAGTTTATTTGCTTGTGCGGTGGCCACACCTGGTACGTACTTGGTATACTGCTGTATTTAATTTGTTATTAATGATTAATCCTATATTATACATAATCCACTTACCGGTCTGTTTTGGAAACCAATTATTTCTTTCTTTGATAATATTGGTAATAATTTATTTATCGGTCGCTAACATCCAAAGCCTCCAGACCAGACTTTCTTTAGGTTTTCGATAATGACGTCTTTTAATGCATCTCATTATGGTAGCCGAATCAAACTATTCTGGTGATATTGTGAGCAACTACCTACGATAGAGTAGGTTTTAAAATGTATGTATATGTATTAGTGTAATATTATATATTATGAAAGAATTTTAAGGTTTGGTTTAAAGCAATAAACAACAAAAATGCAACTGCGGTTCCATGTTGTTGGTTAATTATTCACTTTACAATGAGTAAGTAATAATTATTAAAACTAGTGGAACTGAAGGAATATTCTTAATATTTTACAAAGGTTAAAATTATGATCGATTTAATTAAATTTGAAGCATTTATATGGTACATGAACATGTTTCCTGGAGTTCTGAGGAAAGTGTAGATACCCCATATGTGTAGTTTGGTGCAGGATCTTATTTTCTGTGAAAAACCGAAAAAAAGCGGTATAATAAAGGTGGGATGGGATTCGTCAGTCGTCGCGGTCGTAATTCGTAAATTCCCATTGAAAAGACAGCCTAGTGTATACGGTATACATGAAGTCTAAAGGATATATAGTATGTAAATTACCCCTGACAAGCGAAATATGCGGTTTAATTTGCAGCGGTCGCATGATGGGAGCGTGCTTGCATTTGCGCGAGTCTCTATAAACCATGGGATCGAGGACGTCTCGTAACTCATCACAATCATTAAGTTACTTAGTGAGACGACTGCACTGGTTGATCGGATACGTTCATTACATTGTTAGTATACAATTAAGAGGATATGCTACGTAGAAAATTGGCACCTTCAAATTAATTACTTTTCATTTTTAATTTCATTAACTCAGCAAGTTATTAAAAATTTGGCTCATGTAAGTTGTAGAAGACTACTTCGTGCATAATATAATCGGGTATTTTTACTTTTCGGTTTTGTAGTTTTTTTTTCAAAAATCCCAGATTACGCAAAATTTTAGTCCCCTCTGGTTTTTATGAAAGAACTAAGGTACCACAAGTTTAATATTTCCTATTATATGATGCATGAAGTAGTTTTCTACAACTTACATGAGCCAAATCATTAATAACTTGCTGTGTTAATTAATTAAAAAATTAAAAGTCAATAAAAACAGCAAATTTTGGGTTGCTAATTTTCTACGTATTATGATACATATCATCTTAATCTTAAACAAAAAAAAAAAAAAAAAAAAAAAAAGTCTCTAATGTGGACATAAATAACTCATCCGTCCAAAATTACTTAAAAGAAACAAACACTTTCATTCTTTCCACAGTATTAGTAAGTAAGATGAATCGTCTCTAGAGTTGAAATGCAGGTTGGAAAAGTTTGAGCCTATATAAAAGTTTTCTTAGTTCTTTGCTCAGATTTCCCAAGAAAACTAAGTGATAGCATTATACTGTTTTCCTTTTCTTCCGGCAAACTAGCGTTAAGACAATACGGGATTTATTGAAAACTGTTCACAACTTTTTTGTCTTCGCCCTTGTTCAATATCCAGTTTAATAAATCTCTATTTATAGTGCACGTCTCTTCGGAAACTTATAATTCAATCCTGAGTTTGAAGGAAAAGTTTTGTAGCGCTATATTTGAAAATCGGCAATTCAGATTTTTTTTTCAATGCTTCTTCAAGTTGTTCTTAGTGCACCACGTTGCCTTTTACAAACTTTAGTTTTTTTATATATTTGGTTCCCATAATCGCTTGAGAAGTCCTGGCAAGGAATACTACACGGCACCTCCATGCAATGGTATAGATAACGACGCCGTCGAGTGTTCCTTACCTCTAATTACCTCTAATTTCGGTCAATAGAACATTAGTACAATAAACAACTAAAAAGAATAGTTCATAAAATCCAATTCCAGCCAGATGAAAGGAATGCGGAACTGACCCCGATGGTAATACTCCTTCAGCAAAAGCAGAAATACGTGAAGGTCCTGTAGTTGATTACGGAAGATGATGCTTCGGAAAAGCTGTAAGCTACCTCCTTGGTGCTGATTTATTTTTTATTTATTTCTTAGAAATGTGGTATCGTACTTCTAGTAGAACCCTTGTTTCAGATAAGAAATAAAGATTCCTACGTTTGAGTGAAATCTGCCTATGTAAAAAAAATGGCAATCAGACTAATGGGAAGTTTGATTAATAGTGCACAAAAAGTCGTTTACCCCTTCCCTGCAGAATGTCTCAAATAAAACTAAAGCTTTGACTCTTGTTTTTTCATTTAATTCTTTGGGGGATAAAGCGACGACAGTACTGTAGAGAAATTCCATGAATAAAAATAACATCTCTCTTAATCGCAAGATGAAACGCGAATTTCGTATTTGATCAAGTTCGTTTATTATTTTTGTTGCGTCGTCTTGCACAAACTGTCAGTCTCTATATTTTTTTATCTTTGAGGCTGAGCTTTATTCAAGCAGAAAATGGGCGTCTCGTAAAAGAGTCTTAATGAGCTGCTTTTTTCCTAAGCTGCTAATCTTGAAGGAGAATTTTTTGCCCGAAAAGTAGTTTCAATTTTGTACGGCACTCCCTTGTGCGCCTAAAAACATTTTTTAAAACCGAAAGTACCAACTTATCCTGGATACTCTACTGCAAAATTAGAATTAACGAGTCTATAACAGAAGCTGTGTACCGCGCATCAATTCAGAATTTTCTTGTTCTTTGATTTTTCGCTGTTGCCATAAGGAACCCACTAAACTAGAGCCTTTTACAGAAAGAAAATATGGTACTCATGTTAGCCGCACTGAGTTTCATTCAATTCATAATCAATCTGAATTCTTGAGCGAATCACGAATTATGAAGAACAGTTGCTTAGGTCAGTCAAGTGAAAAGAGGGAATTTCATTATCCATTATGTACCTGCCGCAGCCGCATTTTCCGATTTCTTAATTATAAAATCCTTAATTACTCCCAATATTTTAATTGGTTACTGCCATACTGGGAAAATTTCCTTTTATTTCCTAATTTGAGCGAGGTGAAATGATTTCTTACAAGCGCGCATTTCAAAACGTTCTATTCAGCTTACATTTTTATTAATTTTGCTTTTGAACAGTTTATGGGTACGAGTGCACATCCACTCGTTGCTTTGCAAAGTTTCCCTATGGTGTTTTTCGAGCATTTAGCGGTGGATTTTAGAGTTAGGTGAATGGAAAATATTCTCTTTTTCTCCGAAAACTTTGGGCTTTGTTTTCATAATGAGATCCCACTTGACTATGGGCGTAATGAGATTACTATGGAGTGTGTTGGAAGACTTAAGCCTCTTTAATTCTCTTGAAAATACTGAACTCGGAATTATCATGAAGGTACTTATTTAACTTTTGATAACCTTCAAGAGTTCATATTCTATTCCATATTAGGTATATGTGCTGTGCCTTCAATTTAAGCAGGAGCTTTCCAAAAAAGTTTTAAGCAAAGGGCAGACGAGACATTTCGACGAATTAAATTAATTTGTCACCCGAAACTTATTAGAATTCAATAATAATAAGCGAACTTATAACAAATAGAGTCTTTTTCAAAGCGCAGTCTTTTCACCCGACTGATACGATTCGAATGAAATATTTAGTTCACTTTATTGTTTTTGGTTTTAACATTAATATATTTCATGAATCAGTAGAATCCGGGCTGATAGGCCGTATGTATGTGTACTTGGAAGTACACTTTTAGAACGACCACGGCCTATCATCCCGGATTACTTTGTATTTGTTTTGTTTCGTTATTATGCTGCTGACACATGTGGTATTGATGAAGAGCAACATTTTTTGGAAGATTTTCCTCACATGGACACATTTTCTATCGCTGTCTAGTAGACACGAACTATAGGCACAACTCGCCTAAATTGTAATGTAATTTAAACATTATCACACTGCAAATATAACCTGTCATGGAGGCCTGTTGCAAAAGTGAACTTACAAAACCCACTGCCGCGTCTGTTTTGAAGTGATGTTCATAGTTATACTTTATTCTATGACATTTAATCAAAGCCCACTGCTTGGCCTTTCCTCATTGGGGACGATACGATAGCCTCAAAGGAAATTTGAAGGGATGATCTGAAATTGAATAATTCATACCAAATGGATGAACATTTTTATGCCCAAAGATTTAGGAAAATCTACATCAGGGCCAAATACGAGTGTCAGCTCAATCAGTTGGCTCTGCAATTCTTTATTTTAAATCTTTCTTTCAATCAGCCCAATCAGTAGTCTCAGCAATTCTGTATTCCAAACCTTTCGTTTGCCTTTTCTTAGTGCCTATCGTTCCCATTATCGTGTGCTTTATATTTGAGTATTATCTAATCAGGGTACTGTCGACATTTTGGAAATTTACCCTTTCTGCTTTTCTTGGCTCCGTTCTGACACCTGTCCTTCCTGCCGCTTTAACCGTCCATTATTCCTTTGTATTGGCTACTTTATTATCGGTGAGCACTTGAACCCTCGTTTCTGTCAAGTCCAGATAATGAGCAGCCTTTTGACTCTTTTGAGTCTGCTACCTGAAGTTGGTTTATAGGAATTGTTCGCTTGCTTTTGGCCCGGATAATTTCTTTGGTTGAAGTACAATCCCCGTTGGGAGTTTTATTAAAAAAAACTGGCAGTCCATTTACTCATTGAATGGACAACTTTCATTTAGAGATCCGTAAAATAAGAATCGCGATCTGATTGGTCTGGCACAACGTCCTTAGTGGATTGATTTCTATATGAAAGTTGTCTATCGAAATAAAACCCATTTTTGTATAGATCGTAAACCCTGAGGGTCGATCGAAGAAGTAATTCACGATAATGTTAATTTTGAAGCAAATAATTTGAATGAAGATTATAATTAAACTGTACTGGCTCGAACAGAAAATTAGCATGTGCTAATGCATGGAATTTTGTGTTTTCAGTGAGTTTTGATATAATCCTCTAGATAGCTTCGTTCCATTTTCGGATTAATAATTACTTGGTAAATGCAAATCTCGGCACCCAATCTATTCTCTCATTGCATTTGCATTTTGTTTTATTCACCCGTTCTCAAGCGCTGATAATTTGCACCAACTTAGTTTAATTAAATATCGAATGTTGATAGAAATCACATATTTTGAATGTTAAGGTTGTTAATCAATAAAATTGAGGATAAACTTCTTTATTATTTTTCATCTAATAATACAGATTTAAATGTTTGTTGTTTGTTTCTAACGCCTGCTTTCAGCATTTCTGCTTTTTTTAAGCAACCCTGTCAGCCTGGCGGGGGGAGTGAGTCTGTTTGTTAACTTGAGGCACCCAAAGGGCAGACTCTATCACCTCGGGGAAAGGGGAGTTGACTAACAGGGTGGACCTCCTGATTATAGTGGATTCCGAACCACTTGGGGAACATGGTAAAGTCACACAATTAGATCGGAGGTGACCAGGACTCGACTTGCACTGCCTAAGCGCGTTATCATGTCCCACCAGGTTCCCCTGCCAACGCTTTGCACACTACCAAGTTGCCGCAGTTTGAAACATGCTCTGCTCTAATGGAATCAACATGGTAAGGCCGTTGGCAATACATACATACATACATACAGATTTAAATGTGTGTATTGTATTATTTATAATCGTTGGAAATGACGAAAGTAATAAATTAAAAACATACTCTGTGCATTATTTTGCTTGTTCCTACCATTTTCATTTGCATGAATCAGATATATCCAGGTACACTCTTTTAAAACACATAATTTTGAAATAATTATTGTGAAATGTGGTTTAGAACGTTTAAAATTTCGATTTTTTTTTTTTACATTCGCCGTGGCTGTGGTGCTCACTCTAACGTAGTTTCGTTTACTTCTAGTAGGGTATAAGCTGCCTAAACATAAGCTAGTCTATTTTACGTCACTAGGTAGAAGAATACACTTTAATTGGAGTCCATCAGAATGATTTATTTTGAGTATAAAAAACCCTTCCTTGCTCATTTTTGAAACTGCCATATATATAAGTAATTCGGTTGTCTGACGCAAACTTTTCCGCTCCGCTTTGAGGCATGCCTTAAAACTTGGTCCAGTTTAAAAGCTTTTTTTGACGCATAGTAAATTTTAGTGAACCTCAAAGCAATTTATACTTTGAAAATTAGTTTGTAAGAGGTTGATTTTATTACAGTAGAACGTTGTAAGACTAAATGTGAGAGAGAAACTTCATCTCCACAGAGTTGCATATGTGCTAAAACTAATTGTAAATTCCTAAACCTTCTTCTCTATGATTTAGTCAGTGCAAAGGTCTATAAGCGGGAATAATAGCCTAATAATAAATTTTTCGTAAGGTTGCGTATGAGGTAGAGGCATGTCCCTTGGACAGAAAGTTGAGAGGCAGCTGCTACCTTATGTGAAAGGTAGAAGAGCGAAATGGGTAGGGCATTTATTAAGACACGAAAATCTGGCACACACTTTCCGAATTAGGACTTCAGGGATCAACTATAAGAGGACGCAGGAGCTCGAACGTAGCAATAGCTGATGTGGTAGGCGCAGGGACCGATAGAGCTGGAGGATGATATGCAGGGAGTTGCTGTCAACCAATCTTTGAGATTGTTGTCTTTTTTAACATCAGCACTTATTGCAAGTTATTCTAAACACATAAACTTTTATGGGGAATATTAAATATAGCCAGTTAGTTGGCAGTAAAATAACACAAGATCGAAATTCATGCCGGAACTTAGCCAGACAGGCGTTAACGAAAGTAAACAATATTCGAATCGAATTTCATAGCATTGACTTTAATATACGGAAAACCCTGATTGAAAAAAAAAACAGTTTGGAGCATGCTGCTTTATAGCTGCAAGACATGGTACATTATTTACGAAAAATACAAAAGGAGGTTTGAAGCCTTTGAGATGTGGTGTCAGGGAAAAATGGACAGAAGAATGGCAGAGATGAAAATGGGACGATTTGCTGCAAACCAATGGATAGATTGCGACCAAAGAACAAGAGTAGTGAAAGCGCTACGAAACAAATGCTTTCCAATAATAATATTAATGTTATTTTTCTTGCAATTTCATGCAGGTTCATATGGCCTATTTTATCGGAGATTTTTTGAATTTTGAATATCTCGAATTTTCTGGTTCATGAGTTTTGAAATGAAAACCATCTTATTCTGTTTACAAAACCCCGTTTCTTATTTGCCGTTGTTCTATATTCACAGGTATACGGTCCTCGTCTTGTTGCCAACATAAACGTTCTCTTGTCTATTAGCATCCCCTATTTCCGTATCCCGCGTGAAAAGTAAGGTGCCACTAACGCACGTGCGGTTAACACACAAGAAAGTAATTTTTAATTTTATACATTACGCGAGTACAATTCAAAACTAACTATGCTGGAAATATTAAGTACTACCCGGCCACGATAGGATGGCACTTGGAACTATAATAAAAATCGAATAAATTTGGTGTTCCGCTTATGCAAGTTTTCGAATATCAAAGTGTTCCAAGTGTCACCCTATCGCAAGGGTGGATCCAGCTGAAAATTCAGGGGGGGGGGAGGGGTCACAAGTTTTTTGTAAGTTTAAAAGGTATTTTTTTTTTTTTTTTTTTTTTTTGAAAAGTTGAGTTTTATTCAATTTTTTTTATTTTTTTACTTGATGTCTTATGAATTTACTATGAATTTACTCATTTAGGGGGGGGTCATGACCCCCTGACCCCCCCCCCCCTGTGGATCCGCCATTGCCCTATCGAGGCCGGGTAGTATAGTACTATATGAAACTTCATGCAGATTCAAACTGGCAACAGCAATAAATGCAGTTGAGTGTAAGATAAACAACGCTGTTGAATAAAGACGATTTATTATTATTATTATTATTATTATTATTATTATTTACCCAGAATAGGAGGCAACTGAGAAATGAAGACACATTGAGACAAAATGTTCCTATAACACATAACAAGTACGGCAGAAGCCTCAATGAAACAGTTTTACCGGAGATATTTAACAACTTGCCACTTAAACGAAAAGAATTGAACAAAGTAGGGAAAATAGAAAAAGATATAAAAAAATACTTAATTCAAGTGCAGACTATTAGCCATTTTATTTAACATATAATTTTATATATACATTTTTATATTATATATAGAAAATTTATTATAAATATAACAATATCATCCTTCAGAGTTCAGAAGGATCTCATTCATTGCCAGAAGGCTAGAGTGAGTACTCTATAATGGTTTATTATTATTAATTATTATTAATTATATTTTATATCTTGCAGTGCCCCTGCACAAAGATCGCTCGATAAGCGGAAGCTTGAGCGTGATAATGTTAATTAATAACACATTGTTTTTTCTCAATATATGCACCTTGTCCGGGGTTACTGGTCAAGGAAAAAAAGTGAAAGTGAGGTACATCATTCTAGGGTTCTAGTTGCGAATAAAATGGTCTATCAATTTTTTAAAGAATATTTGTTGTAAATACTGTGCGACCTTAATTGTTTAATTTATTCTTGATTATTGTCACCCATAAGCAACGAAAAAGAATTCAATTTTTATATTGTGAAATTTAGGCTTACTCATTATGTAAAACTTGTTTAGATAAAGTCCTTTCAGCTAACCCATTCCATTTTGTTTTACGTCCTTGCTGCACTATAAACTTTCTATTTCTTTTTACTTCACGGTTCTTTTTCTCGTTTTTTTGCAATACCTTAATGGATAAGGCAAGCTCACTCTAAGCCAGCTTCCTTTAGAGAACATCTCCTTTTACTCTGCCGTAATTGCTTGTATTGTTAGGCTCGAAAAATAATCTTTTTCGGATTTAGTTCAAAATTATACGTGTTCTCTTTAAACAACTATTCGATTCGGTTTAAATGAGTGTACTGTATAATATTTTAAGTCCTTTCCAATTTGTTAAATGCTTACAATCTGGAGGGTCTAGGTCTAAGGACTCTTGGAGGGTTCTCCACTGCTCTATTTGTGATGCTGTGGTCTACAGCATGCCCAGCTGCCGAGTTTTCCCCAACCGGTGAGGGTAAGGTGCCCATTAGGGTAGGGTGGACCCAGGCTGGGCGGAAAATGTTCCCTTTACGAGAAGTCTTGGACCTCGAACTTCTGTGTCATAGTCCAGTTGTCTACCTTCAAGAAATCAGCCTAGCTTACGAAAATTCTCAATGCATTTTAGATTGAGTGTGTTCAACGGATTACCGATAACAAACGTAAATTTAATAAAACATTAGCTATAATGAATCCAATAGACTACCTTTTATAAGTTTACCATTTTTAAATAATAAAGACTTAGTTAAGATACAAGTATATAAGAATGATATGTATTGGCAGATAGTATTACTTCATAGTATTACTTTTTATTTTTATCATTACTTACCAACTGGATAACTTGTATACAACTTATCTCTTTAATCTTCACATTGTTAAATAGATGTACGATATACTGCTTATAATTATAATTGTACAATAGTTATGTATCACACATGTAAATTATGATAAGCATAGTTAACTAAGTTAAGTTACTTTGCATATTATTGGACTTTGTCTGTTTGCAAATAAAGGCTTATTTATTTATTTATTTATTTTAAAGTGGGGGTTGTAACCCTCTCTCTCTCGAAAAAAAAATATGTTTTCCGCCATAATGCTAACCTGCCTAGCAATACGAATCTTGACAAGGAGAGGATTTAGTAGACTCCAGACTTGTCGGGCTTGTGGTCCAGCCATTAAGACGACCCCGCGAATTGGCGTAAATCGTGGGTTCGAATCCCGCCAAGTCCAGGTTTTTCAAATCCTCTAATTTCAATGCTCTATATCTGTAATCTTAATTTGCAAAAAATTGCAGTCCGACCAATTTGTGAACATTGTGCATGTGCAATGTCTGCTTTTTTCGATGGCCTCAATGACCATGTATAGTATAAATATTGCCAGTAACCAATCCGACTTGTAAAACTTGCTGGTCTGGTGGAATTTGGTTATTGTGTGAAGCAGTTATTGAGTTGCTCCACTATGGTTGGAATACCCGAACCATAGCAAATTAAACAAATTAATATGGAATAAGCATGCCTCAACTAAGGAAGTGCAAGCAAACAATGAAAAATCCCCTCAAGAGAATCCCCTCTGAGCATAAATACAATTAATAATAAGTGTAATATAAATCCTCTGTAGGGCGCACAATAAGCCAATAGGCTTAAGTACGATACGGCCTCAATTAATAGAGAAAAAGTTACTTGACTTGCTTTGACTTAACTTAGTGCTTTCCAGCCCAGACGGACTTTTGACCGCTCATACCACTATTTTTCACACTTCAGCTTCTGTTGACCAGCCTCAACAAGTCCTCGATTTGCAGTTCAACCTGGTAAATAGCTATCATTGATAGGAATTTCGTGTAATACCAAGTCTTGTAGTTAACTAGTTTTAAAATAGTTTTCAGACAACATTGTAACTCAATGAAACGTAGAAAAAGTATTTTTGAGGATGTTAAGATTGTATATACTATTATTAGATTATTTTTTGAAAATGATTATTACTTTTGAAATGAATCCTTCAAGTTAAATTTTATCTTGATGAATATTCTGAAACTTAATAAAGTTCATCTTGCTTTCTAATTTCTTTCAAATGGTTTTATGCTCCTTTTAGGCGCCTATTCGCGACATTTCTTTACTTGCGATTGTTTAATCAAAGTATTACCCTGGCTTTTTCAGTTGCCAGACTGTTTCTCTCTTGAGGTGTGTTTCAGCCAAGTTGTGAAGTTCCCGTGTTAAATCCTCTGCTGCGGTATCGGATGCGACCATGTTCCTTGTCTAGGGGCTTTACCAGACCTCCCCCCCCCCTTTTCCCTGTTACATCCCTGTCCTCTTTCTTACCTTACTAATTACTCCTTTATTGTGCCTTGAGGCTTTACAAGGGTACGATACAAACGCTTCCTCATAGTACTCGCTCATTTCCTTCGCCTCTCAACTTCTGGAAAATGTGAGCTTCAACATGGACGATGGCGCGGCTTCTAATATTGGATTGCTTTAGAGTCTTAGAGACAAACAAAACCGAGGAGATGAAAGAAGTGTAACAACTACAAATGTCCCTATTGTTTGTATTTTTAAAACACATTACTCGTCGCGAAAGTAATTGGAAAAGTAGCCTTATTGTGCTGGCTTACCACTAACTAGCTCCTGTTCCTGCGGGTAAAAGCTAGTCACAGGTCGAAAAATTCAGTAACTTCTGCTTCTGAAAATGACGGATATACTGTATGTATTTTTATTTCAAATAATATGTTTAATTTACATTAATACATTTATTAATAGTGTTGAAATAAAAGTAAGTTAAACATTAGTTTGGTATTATGCCCGGTGCACGCAGATCTTCGACGCTAGGCGTCAAAAGCTGAAGAGAAATTTCTGTTGGGAGCAATTGGGTGGGTGATTGGTTGATGTAAAAAAACAGTCTATTTATGAACGCACTTCAGAAGATTTCTAGGTCGCTGGCGTGTTGAGGGGGAAACCGTGCACCTGCGACAAGTCAGCGGCTAATATCTGCTGCAGTGGACTCTGGGGTTTTGTACCAACCCACTTGCTCCCATGACAAATTTCTCAGGGAATTACTGGCGTTCGAATTGTCGGTGAGCACCTAAACATGCCTAAAACATAATATCATGTGAGTGAAGCTAAGCAAAGTCAAAGTCAGTAGGACCCTATAGATCGCCTGTTGGTAATGGTAGCATGAGTTAATTATAAGAGTGGGTGAAAGGGCCAAAATTCGCCCATTTGGAAAGTAAAGGCAATTTTCTTTCTTCTTCTTTTATTTTCCCGCATAACTCCTACTGGTTGGGAACTACCATAAATCTGCTTTAAATGTTGAACTGGGCAGAATAATATTTTAAAGTGATGTGGGCAATAGGGAGTCGGTGTGTCCCCGTAGATTACTACAATACACGAGATTGGATTTTCCATTTAAGAATTGTCTCTTTTCCCTAGGGTGCCCCCTAGACAGGTCTACATTAGCAGTCGTAAATTTTGTATCAGGTGTACATACTAGATTGAAATCACTCGACCGTGATGTTCTGGCGTAGCATGACGTTCCATGCTTCTACCCGCACCACGGATTGGATCAGAGATGTGAAGCAAATGATATTGTGCCTTACGCCTGAACCCCTAATTAACGTTACTGTTGATTTGAAAAGAAAGAAGGCATTATTATTATTATTATTATTATTGTTGTTAATATTAAACAATGCCTTGCGGTATGTTAATTATTTATCACAAATAGTAATTTTGTTGTTGTTGGCATTAACATAATTGAATTGAATTGCTACAAACCCTATTTTAAGTGGATTCAAGTGGCAATTGTCAGGTACTTAAATAGCCGTATGTTTTGTCAACTTCAGTCTACTGCTGTTTTTCTATTCGCAGCTTCAGGTCTTAGACCTATTCCTATCGTTGAAAATAATTAACGGACTTTTCTTCTAAAAGGAATAACCGCTTCCAGGATTTTTTTTAACTGAGGACACTACTCAAGGAACGAAACCTTATGAGAGAAAGGGAGGCTTTTTTTTTAAATTGCCGCAGGTGCGCACATTAATTGTCATACATTACTTTCACCACCCCTAATGTGGAAAAGGGATTTTTAATTTTTTCCGAAATTTAAAAATGGCATACTGTATGCTACGAACCTTAGCCACATTTGGAGGGAAATTTAGGCAATAGCCGAGAGGAAATTTCACTATTAAAATGAGAACGAATGTGCGACTACTACTGGAATTATAATAATGTGTATCATATTTCTTTACTCTTTATTTTTATTCGAGGTTTAAAATTTTTTCTGTGCGCCAACCCCATCCTATCGATAGAATGATAAAAATGTATTCACGAGCAATAAATAAATAAATAAGGACTTTTTATTGTTTCCATTACTAAGCCAACCTAGCGGAGTTAGGGCTTTAAAGCCCTCTCTTACACTCAACTAGGAAGACCCGGGACCGCCTGCTTTACATGCCCTCCGAAGCATGGCCAGAAAATGTAGGAGGTATAGGACTCGAACCAACAACCTTTCGGGTGAAAGTCAGAGTCCGTACCGCTACTCTACATGTCTACTATACAGTCCCGAGCAATATTGAAGATACTCCATTTTGCCAATACTTAGTGAGGGAACTTCGCGCACATTGTCAATAAATACAGTGAATGGTTCTACGGCCACGCGGTTTCTGTTGATTGGCCTCAGGGTCCAGAAGATCTACCGATTATTCAATAACACTTGCCCTGTGATAATCGAGTATGACAGGAGACTGGGGTTAATTGCTGAGTTTTGGAAAGTTGGAGCCCCTGGGCGAGTATCAGATGCTGAATAATTAATATTTTACCTTGGCTTTTACCCCTTCCACCGCTACTTCTGCTCAAGTCCTTGACGGGTCGTGATGGGGACCTTGAGTTTTAACCGGTAAAGTTGGCCTATTTTGCTGACGCCTGCACATGGCAGTAATTTTGCCATCATGTGCTGTGTTTCTATAGGGCTGGTCCCACTACACTTGGAAATGTCTTAATAAGGAATACTGGATGGCATCTCTATGCATAGCGGTGCCGTCCGGTGATGCACTGATGGCAGACTGTTGGCAGAACCCAAACTCAACTGTGGCCTGTGGGTAGCATTTACCCGAAGGAATTACCCATACTTTGTGGGAACCACCCTAATTAGGCGCGGTTTCCACCGACCTGCTAGTGCTAAATACAAATACGGTGACGTGGTAACAGACATTCAAGACTTAGGCGGGGATTCCACCGACCTCGCATTGCAGAATGCAAATGACATTGACGGAAATTTGAATTTTTCTTTTTATAGAAATCTATTAAAATGTTTGTATTTAACATATCCCATGAAGCCATTTTTTAATTTTAGTTCGTTTGTTTGTGATTTTACTCTATGATCATTGATCAATTTTAACTATGGCATAGAGTAAAACAAACATTTCCGTCAATGTCATTTGCATTCTGCAATGCGAGATCGGTGGAAACCCCGCCTAAGTCTTGAATGTCTGTTACCACGTCACCGTATTTGTATTTAGCACTAGCAGGTCGATGGAAACCGCGCCTAAGGGCAGTTCCCATCATCACACCCACAGACAGACATTTCGTGAAAACTACGGTTTTTGGTTCCTGGGACATCAAAACCTGTAAATCAACTGAAATCTCGAAATCGAAAATTTCTGCCATCACAAAGCTTATACAATACATATGTTCTTTGTGTTTTTGGAAATGTTGAAGGTCAACCTGTCAACTGCCCTTGAGGGAATAGTAGTCAGTAGGTATGATTGTAATTGGATACCTATACATTTGGTTATTGGCTCCTTTGGTACATTTACCTACCGTTTGTTTCCACAAATTTGAAGGATTTCATGCTTTTCACCTACATCATAGGAATGTTAGTAATTTATTGCAACTACTAGTGGTTGAACTACTATAAATTGAGAGAACAATTCCTTGACCGTGACCGTTAAAAAAAAAAAAATGGGAATGCAAGTGAAATGCCCGCATTATTTTGGAATGTATTTTTTTTTTTTTGTGAAGGAGGCCATTCTTTAAATATTTAGTTTTCATACAAGCGTCGTCCGTCGATTAACCCTTAACTTTCCAATCATATTATTCAGATAAGTCCCAGGTGTAAACTTTGTTGAGTGTTTGATGTTCCATCGCAATAGAAATTACTTCGACAAGGTGCTTTATATTATAATTTTCCCAAATTTGCTTTGCAGCCTCTCCTTTAGGACCCCTTTATCTAAAGCAATAAGCTCGGCAATATGGTTTCTTAAATTTTAAACTAATGTTAATGGCTTTAAAGACCCTTCCATTGCCCGTAAATTAGTTCTCTCTGCTGTAATGCCGTCACTTTGAGGCACAAGAATAATAATGAAAACTAACGGAGGCATCCAAAATGAGAGTCGTCTCCCCAGAGTGGTTGGTCGCTTTAAACTCAATGGGCTTAAATTCTCATATGATCCTGGGGTTGAATTAAGGCAACGAAATTAAATTTAGGATTGCTTTTTGATAAGTACAATCTCAAATGAAGCTCTCTCTTGGCCAACTTGATATTTAAATCAGGGCTGGCTTGTTTCAGACTGGCATTTAATGTCTCTCGACAAGGCGAGATTTCCATTTGCGGGACTTTATTCAATTTCCGGGCCACTCCATATTAACATGGTAAGGGTCTTGGTCAGTTTCAATCGGGGAAAAAGGAATTTCCCAGTGTCTCTCTCCTCCGTCCTGGCCTTTATTGTCTGATGTCGGTATTTGTAATGAAATTCAGCAATAATTTTTATTTGCACTTAACAAATTTGTGTTTCGTAGGACTCATTATGGGCTACATAAAATATCGTATGTACCTATTCGCATCGGATCCAGCATCATTATCTTGTTTTCAATGTGGTTACTACCGCCTTCTTCTACCGAATTTGTGAAAATGTGATAAATATCACCTTCCATGATAATAACTGGGGGATTGTGAAAAGGCGACTTAACGCCGTATTCCGTCTTCTTGGTTTGTCAAGTTTATCTTCTATCGTGTGGTCTCAAACACTCTTTTTTCATATTCCAATACACGGCAGCTTCCACCTTTGGTAGCTTTACCAACGATGGTGGGAGCGTTAAGCAGTGTGCACGCAGGATATCATATCTTTTGCATCTTCACACCGTAGAGTAACCCAAGCTATGAGTACATAGCATGTTGAGGAGAGCTCCATGGTTACTGGATTATAAGATAATTTTCGTAAATGTATCCAGGAAATTAGTTGGAAGAAGGCGTGACTGTTGTAGGCTGTCTGGAGTCTGCTGGAAATGGGTAGAGGAGGTTAATCTCCCGGCTGGAGTCCCGGTTATCTCAGGCATTAGGTTGAGCGCTTTCTGGATTACCCCAGTATCCGCTCCCTACACTTAATTGATGTGCACTCCCTCTGGTGATATCGTGGAGAAGATGTCTGATGAGCCTCATAGTTAATCTGCAAAACTATTTAGAAGCCACCATCTTTTCAACTGGAGAATATGTGTTGTCATTTTGTTTTATTTAATAAATTAATAAATATTTTATTAAATAAATCAAATTTGGCAATCCCACGGTAGAGCCCACTTACATTACGACTCACGGGCATGAGGTTGCGATGTTAACAATTGGTAAACTACGCTAAGTTGTACCATACGTCTCAGATTCATACTGGTCGAGTGTTACGAGAACAACAGTTATCTTACAAATCTAACGCATATATCATTTTTGAGATGACTGTTGGAAGGTCCCTGTTACATTTTTGCAAGAAATACCTGATCTCGCATATGTTTTTGGACTGACCTCAGAATTTTTTTTAAAGCAAATGTGCCAACAGTATCAAAACTTTTCATTTCAATATAAACTTTCCAACCGTAAAGTCGCGCTGCGTGCAATGCTTCAATTTTAAAAACCCATCTGTACCAGCTCATGACTCTCACTAATAATAATTGTGCCTTTCTCGTTGACAGTACCCTCTTTCAATGGCATGCTAAGCCTTTGAAGTTTTCTTCCGTATACAATAGAATCTTCTTTTTCTCCTTTCTGTGTAGAGTTATTTCTTAAGACAATGACATACGTGCCTCAAGAAGATTTCGGTTCACATCACAGTGTCTCAGTCAGTGATTAGTGTTATTATTATTATTATTACTAGTGATAGTAGTAGTATTAGTAGTAGTAAGAGTAAGAATACATTTAATAATGTTACAAGTGCGTGGCTTGCAATAATCTTTAATTTTCCTTCCCTAAAGAAGAGGCTTTTATGGAAGCTGTTTAGTTTGCCTCGAAAGAGAATGGCATGTGTGCTTAGCGTCTCAAGAAGTTTTCGGTTCACATCGCACTGCGTATGTAATTAAGCCAGCCCATTCATTCATTATATTGCCAACTTATGAGAAATGTTTGCAAGTCAAACAACTCGAGGTATGAAATTTCCTCTACGCATTCACGCATAATTTTAAATTAACTGTGAATATGTTTTGCACTGAAATTTCAGTTTATCTGCTGTAGGCCCTGTGTTATAATGCAGTGAAAGTGTTTTCTGAACAAATTGAAAATTGTATAGGTACTACCCCATCACGTAATGAAGACATTTCTTATGTCTAGTGTCTTTTTTAATTCTCTCCCACATTACATTGAATTGTGGCATTATACAGAATTCATTGTCAAAAAAGTGTGGAATTATAATATTAAAGTAATAGTCGCATTTATGTAACGAAATAAAGATTGATTATTATTATGATTTTCCTGAATATGATGAAATATTCTAACGAGTGTCGTGGTTGGGTAGTTGCAGTTCAGAACATTCGAAGTAAAACCTACAGGTATATTAACGTCTTTGGTTTTCCCACCAATGAAATATACGATAGTAGAATAATTAATAATATAGCGTGAAAGCAGGCGAAATTTTTTAACCAATGTTCATCTTTTGAATCTCATGATATAATTTTTCGAAGTCCGACAAAATTGTATTTTTTTTATTACGGGGAGCAGCTTATTGTATAATGGCAGATTACTAATTCAACGACAGTTGTAAGATGCAAAAAGACGCAAAATCGTGCCATGTGCATACTTCACTAGTAAATTGCATTCTCCGTATACACGGTAGGCCTCGCACGTCAGTGTTTTTTTTTATTTAAAAAAAAAATAAGATTTATAAATTCTGGTACTTTTTAGAGCCTTTCCCATCATCCTTTGAAAAGCCCGGGTAAGGAACACTCCATGATACCGCCATGCATTGTCAGCTATAGAAGTGCTGTCCAGTATTTCTTATGGATACTTTCCAAACGTTGGTTGTCCCGGGCCTACAATCCTTTGGTGTTTATAATTTCTTGTGTAGCTTTCTTGTTTTCTGGATAATTTTATGCATAAAAATACTTAAGTGGTATATTAGACAGCTCATGAAGACGCGCTGCTCATGCAGCGGTTGAGTAAAAACTGAATAATGTTTTACATGTCCTTTGAGAGCTAAAAAACTCATCATACAATATTTTTTGTTTTCTAATTTGTTCAGTACAAGTCTACTGGGGGAAAAAAGTAAAATTTCTGGCTGGCAAAAAAGAGAATGGTAATTTGGTGGCTATTTCAATGAATTCATTCCCTCCCGCTCCCCTGGGTTGTGGCAACAACAGCAAAGCGTCGACTCAATATCCTTTGTTTTCATTGTTGTGTACTTTTACCCTTTTTTAAATAAGAGAATTTCTAATGATGCTGAAAACCCTGAGGTGTGCAACTGCTTCATATTATAATATCAGCAACAGCAGAATTTTTAAAATAAAATTAAAACTTCAAGCATACCGTGCTTAAGTAAATAAAGCACGTGAGGGTGGAAGCAACTTTAACTGTCTATTCTTGCTCTGAATTTAAATCCAAAATTTTAAAGTATGCGGGTCAAACATTCAAAAGTTTGATTATTCTCTAAATCATTGGGAAAACGCAGTGTCAGCAGAAAAAAAGGGTCTCTTGTTACCGGTGCGTAATTCCACACAAAAAAATAATTATCCCCTTAGTTCTTTTGATGATTGTTGTTTCAAATAACACTCGATTACCTCCAAAACGCTTGTGAGGGTTCTCATTTTGAACCGGTGAATTGTCAGGAAGGGATTTTGTTAGGTCACCGGCAGGATTTTCATTTTATCTCGTATTAAAATGGTTAGAATTGCTTTTTCGTCTATGGCTTTGTTTTTGTCGCTGGAGGATTAAATCGTTTAACTCGTTCGCATTATATCCTTTGTTAGGGGATTTGTATTTTTTTGAAATTTTTGGTAGCATTTTTATATTTTTCGTTTATGGTAGCTACTATTTCCGTTTTATTATTACTGCTCCTCGCTGTGTGTGTGCTTTTTTTATGAAGATATCGTGCGTTACGTACCCTGTGGTCACTACTGCGTCACCTGAACTTTTGAACCTTTTTTTTAAATTTGCTAATTTAGTTTGTATTTTCAGTAGATATTTGTTTATTTATTTATTTCCAGACGTGAGACATACCTTATTATACAATAGTACAAATACCTGTATCACCCTAAACCTGAACCCTTTTTATTATTTATAAATGTGAACAATACAATTTCTAATAATTGTCATATTTTTCATGCATAGAATATTTTATACTAAAGCACTTTAATTTTTGGTCTAGGATTTCTATCACAGCCGGTTAACAGGGGAGGATCTACATATCGTCAGCTTATAATGACAACCTCGTAAGTCGTCAAAACCAAATTTTACATGAGACAAAAAACATTTCGTCCACTTAGCGCCCATTTACGAGTTTTCCTATTTTTTCGCTAGAGAGCGCTCCTGACCAGATAGAATTATTTCCCGCCAACCTGCCGGTGAGTTGCGAGTTTTTAGTACTTATTCCACAGTAACCCGATTGTGTCGAAATCCCGAATTACGAGGTTTTCTAAGCTGACGATATTGGGAATGGGAGGGGCAAACCAAATCTGAAGTATTACGTATACGTAGTAGTATTACTTTTTGATGAATTATTTTATTTAGCCTGTCCCATCCTTTGACTATGGTTTAATTTTAAGCTACGTTCCTCTTTCTAATAAAATTTGCCTTGGTGAGAACTTTGAAATTGTTTCATACCGTACGTATGAAGTTGGGCCCTCTCACCTGTTGTTGAAAACCGACTTGGCGCCTATCAAATGTTTCAGTTTAATAGGACACCTCGCTTTTGTTCCTGACAAGTGCGTCTCCGGAAATGTTCCCTGTGTACAATGAAGGGAGGCCGGAAGTTGTCGTATCAGGAGGTGAACACCCCGTGTTTATGAGTCCCTTATACGTGCACAGTCCTGTGTGTTATAGGTGGTAGAGTTTACAACAATGCAAAATGCATTGTTAAATTTTATTAAGGACGGATTTTACTGACTAGAATATAGTGCAAGACTATACGCTACTGTTGTTACGACTCTTGTAGTACACATTGTCATAATATTTTTTTATTTTCTCTTATACAAGTATTTGTACGTTTGTACAATTCTAGATCTTCTTCAATGATCCACAAGTTATCTATAAGTCTCCTGTAGGCTGTAGGTACCTTCTTCATAGGTTGGCAGTAAAATTATTCGATTTTGTAAGAGCAATAGGCTTTTACCATTGAAATAATGAATTGTCCGTTCGCGTATCTGACCCAAGGGTCGTTATCCCGATCTAAGCGTATGCAGATTGTCGGACAGGTCTGAGCTCCATCGAGGTTGATTTGCGGGCAAGTCTCTCGGTGCCTGGAATGTGTAATTATGAGGTCCCCACTGCCTCACGAGGCCGGGGACGAGCAAGAGGGAAATCCGAATAAAGAAAATACGCCTCGCTTAAATCACCATTCGTGTTGTTTTTCAAATAAAAAACGAAATCCAAGTTTTCTACCTTTTTGCCCTTCTCGGAATGCTTCGTTTAAAGCTTTTTTTTTTGTTTTTCAGGTAAGTTTTTATTCGCTCCATTTTCATCTGAAATGCCGCGGCTGGACGCATGCTTCAACGGAAGAACACTGTTGTGAGTTCAAAATGATGTGTTTCTACTATATTAGTCATTCTTTTTATTATTCAATGTTTTTTTTTATGACAACTATGGTACTAACACAAAACTTTTGACAAATTTAATTCTTTGCCAAGTTCTTGTGTTTATTCTTAATGCGTATTATTCTTTAATATAATTACGTACATACTATCCTGTAAAAATTGTGCTAGAAAACAGTATTTTTCCTGATTCAAATAATTTTTTTTCATGTAACCTAGCCTAGGTTTTACGGAGTGCGTTATATCTATCTTTTTCTATATGAATTAGAGAAAGGAAGACATGAAAAAATGGACGGAATTGGGTTCGAATCCCGTTTCTGTCCATTTTTCCATGTCTTTTTTTTAGTTAATCCCCTGCTTGTGGAGGCTTCCTACAAAATTAAATAGCTACTCTTAACTTGACTTACTTGACTTAGGTAGGCGCGTCCAGCCCGGGGGGGACTTTTGGCCGCTGCCACTACACCACGCCATCTCGGACGATCTTCCGCCACTACCTTCCAGTCTCGGTGGCCTCGATCACTTGGTCTCTCCATCTGAGCCTTGGCCTACCGGGCCGCCTAGGGTGGTTGAAGGTGTCTTCGAAAACGAGCTTCGGCGTCCTCTCCCCTTGCATAAGGTGCACATGACCCAGCTATAATAGCTACTCTGTACCTATAATTGTTGTTTTATGATAACATACGATATTATTGCTTCCCAATTTATACGTAGTATAAGGAAAGCTTTGTGATGGTCGAAATTTTCGATTCCGAGATTTCAACGGATTTACACGTTTTGAGGTCCCAGGAACCCAAAAAAAAGTGTTTTTTACAAAATGTCTGTCCATCGCTCTGTCTGTCTGTCTCTCTGTCTGTTCATCGATTTCGGGGCAAACTGGTTTTTCTGTCGCTCTGTCGTTCTGTCGCTCTGTCAGTCTGTCTGTTCGCCGATTTCCGGGCAAACTACTCGGTCGATTTTAATGAAATTTGGCATATAGGTTCACAAAAATCATTCCTCGCGACCATTTCTTTTATTTTGGGGGGTTTTATTCTAAAAAAAACTCCAAAAAAACGGCTCCAACTATTTCTTTTAAATTCACATATATTTTAGTCGTTATAAATGTTAACAAAATGCGGGGGGTCGCTTGGCCCTTGATAGTTTGCTTCTGGGGGTAAAAAAATAAAAATAACTAAATTTTAATGAAATATGACTAAAAAATAATTTTTCTGCGGAACCTTTCTATCGATGATTTCTACCTTCAGGTATGTTTTAGGTATTCAATAGGATAACAAAAGTGGGCAGGTTGCATTCCCAAAAAAATATTTGCTTCTGTGCAAAAAATTATTTTTTGAGAAAAATTCACGCTCCAATACATTACGTGACATGTGCTATTGTTACTACTGTTACAATGTATTGGTCTGTTCGTTCCAGAATATACAATTGAGTTTTAAGGGGTTTTTAATATATATTGATGTGAACCCCCCCCCCCTCCCCCCTCGAGATATTTAACCATAGGGAAATTATTTCCTAAGAAATTACGCATGTCAATATCTACAAATTTATAAATTGGAAAGCATGTTCGTGTAAACTCGGACCGGTTCTTCTATTTGTGATATATTTAACAATCCTTTTACAACGGGCCTCATTCAACTTGGTAGGTTCCGTGATAGAACAATAGTTAATTATTAGTATTATTGGAAATTAGCCTATCTTATTGGTAGCCCCGGTATGGGGATGTAAGTAGTAAGATAAAGGAAGTTAATGAGGAAAGCGGGGATATGAGTAATGGGTTCTTGCATTATTATTACCATATTGAAACCATAGAGCAGTTATTGCCCCCGTTAAATTGTTTCTGCTGTTATTTTGTAATTCCAACTAAATTTTCCTACCCTTTTATGGCGTCGTTGTAATATTGTTTATGCGTACGCATTGCTTCTACGTACATTAAAGTCAATGAAATTTCGTTGTGATGAGTAACATAAATTTGAAATGTTTCATCATTTGTTATACATATACATTGCTTATTGCATTGGGTCTTTACCAATTTAATTGACGCGTTTTTTGTTTGAAAATAATGAAACCTGAACATAAGTAGAAAGGGAAGTTTCTTTATTTTCCACATGGGCTGATTTCGGGCCTTTCTGCCTACAATAAAACCTGGAGTTTTTGGCATAACCAGTGCGTAGTAATTACAATACAATGTAAAGCATGTAATAAGAAAGACCAGTGTATGTGGTAATATGATATACCGAGGAAAAAATTTAATGATTTTGTACATTTTCTAGTTGCACTGTCGTTTGCTAGAAAACTGTGACGGCTGTACCTACTCGTATTATTCATGATCCAACAATAAATTCTCATTGGGTAGTAACATTTTATGGTACATTGCGTGAAGATGTATATGGGGATATATCACGTTGCGATGCTTTTAAAAATTAACGCGATGCTCTGAGAAATCTTATTTTGTATGCTGCCTAATCTTAAACTTTCTGCTTTTGCAGTATACTAAAACGTAATGAAAATCGTGTCTGCCGGACTAGCATCATTTTTTTAAAAAGAATACAGTTACCTAGTTTCTAATTGAGTAAAGTTTTGTTTGTCTAGAATCTACGCACGTATTTAAGACGTCACTACAAGCTAATAATTTTACGTGATGAACTACTGCATAACTTAAACTGTATTAGCCTAATAATATTGTTAGTTCCGGGTGAGTTGTGATTTCAATTTAATATGTATGTAAACAAACATGTACCTTAATTTAGCTGTTTTACCTACAGCAAGCAGTGTGTCTGATATGAAAGCTTCCAAGGAAACTCATTTACTTAGCTTGTTGTTGCTTTACCAGTTAAGCTTTATTTAAAAATTCTTCCTCATAAGATCCCTCGTTATTTTTCTCAAAATTTTTGATTCAATGCTATTATGCTGGAGTTTTTATGATATTTTGTAAGTAAAATCATTATTTTTATGAATTCTCCTTGTTTTTGCTGACTTTCGTCATAAAAAGGGAAGATGATTCAGCGTTTAGTCTTGACGATTATTTGACTTCATAAACTCTGGCAAGATTAGCACATAAAGACACTGTCCTTTACAAAACTTCCAATTTTTTTTAAAAAGGTGTTGGTTTAGCTGTAGAATAAAAATGACCGAATATTTGGCATACTATGGACGTTTGAAGTATGAAGTGTTGTTATTGATATAAATCATTTCATATAATTTTAACCACTAGGCTGGGGTAATGTTTTTTTTTTTTTTTTTTCCTTCGTGGGGCCTACTCGTTTGAGTTCCTATAAGCGTCGACCTAGAAGGTCTTTTGCTTCCACGTTTGCCGTCTACGCCCATCTTATAACACCAGTCTTTTTGATAAATTCTAGTGTTTTTGTGATGGGATTAGATCGGATGGTTTCCTCTTCAGACCTAGGGTGGCCAAGAGTTTGGTATCGAGTTTGTCCCAGCGCTTCACATTCAAAGAGAATGTGTTCAGCTGTTTCTTCTTCAACTTCACACAGTCTGCATCTACTGTCGTTTTTCACGCCAACCCTATGCATGTGTTTGTTGAAGTGGCCGTGGCCCGTAAGCGTGCCAACCACCCTTCTAGCTTGCTCTCTACTTAAAGAGAGAAGCTGATCGGTGAGCTTTTTACTAGGACCCGGAATAACCTTCTTAGCAAATCTGCTTTCCGGGACTTTCTTCCATTCCTCTGCAGTTTTTCTCTGCACCCATTTTTGTACAGAAGTTCGGGCCTGGCAATAAGCCATCCCGTACTTAGGTTCTGCACCAGTGAATGGCGTTTCTGCACCTTTTCGAGCCAGCTCGTCGGCTCTTTCATTCCCATCAAAGTTCGAGTGCGCCGGGACCCAAATCAGCGAGACTGAGTTTTCTCGACACACCTTTATTAGGAGGTTGATGCAGTGCCACACCATTTTTGATGTGATCTTTATAGCCTCCACAGCCTTAATCGCTGCCTGCGAGTCTGTATAGATAATAATGGTTTTGCCCTTGCATTCCATTTCCATACACTCCTCTAGCCATTTTATAATGGCCCCTACCTCAGCCTGAAAGACTGTAGCATATTTGCCGAGGCTTAGGACTATGGATTTATCTACAGTTTCCCCATAGACTCCTCCTCCAGCCCCATTTTCCATGTTCGACCCATCTGTATACCAGACTAGGTCATTGTCCCCTGTTTGATGTTCTTCAGCATTCCATTCTTCTCTACCTGGAATTCTAGTGTTAAATGGTTTGCTGAATGAGAGCAGGGGTGTCATTCGGTCTGACGGCATTAAAAGCGTGTCTTCCGATATGCTTTTGGTAATATTGGAGTGGCCTGACCTTTTGCTTCTCCAGCAGCCTTCCAGCTCCAATCTATAGGCGCCCATCCTGGCCTGTGCTTCAATGAAGACTCCCAGGGTTGGCAGGTTCAATAAAGTATTCAGGACATCCCCTGGTGAAGTTGACATTGCTCCTGTGATACAGAGGCAGGCCAGCCTCTGGAGCCCATTCAACTTGGTTGTCACTGTGACCTGTGTAGTCTTGGTCCACCAAACTACACTTCCGTAGGTAATCACCGGCCTAATGACCATTGTGTAAATCCACATTGCCATTTTGGGCCTGATTCCCCAGGGGTAATGGTTTGAATGTTTGCTAGTCTTTTCCATATGGAGTAGAAGTGAGTTGACAGTATGGACTATGGACATGAAAATTCTTTGGCAGTCTAATAATATATTCCGAAATTCGGAAGCTGGAACAGATTGTATTAAAAGAAAAGACCATGGCTGCCAGACATATTTCATTTCCTTGTGTTCTTCTTAAATGTCTCTTCTATCGATGATTGGCCATCATCATGGCAATTTGGACCTTGGAGACTGCTGCTCTGAAAGGGTACGTGATGCTCTTGCCAAACCACTGCTTCAGGTTTTTCAACCAGGATGTTCTTCTTTTGACTCAGTCCTTCTATCTTCCCTTGGATTATAGCATGCAGAAGGCTATACTTTTCGTTCCTCATCATTTGGCCGGAGTATGATAGTTTCCATTGCAACCGTCGGCAGCAACTCTGTAGCCATTCGTCATTCCTTACAATTTGTGTGTAATTATAATTACTACTCATTTATACTAATAGATAATGTGAACCAAATTTACAATTTCTATTATTTACAAAACTTTTTAAATTCTATGCATGTTTAGTGAGCTCTGTGCTGTGAAGTTCATAGGCCTATGCATAATGCTTTAGCTATATAAGTGCCAAGTATTGATGTCAATATAACATCATTTAGATTGCAAAGCTGGTAGGTATTTTTCGTTAAAGACAGAAAATTTCCTCCGATAGTTAAATAAAATTCGTGAAATTAAAGGTGACTGCTATATTATCCTTTCCCTTTGCACACAGAGAATGTTCATGTTTCCATAATAAGGTTTTTCTAGTTTGCCGTAATGCCCTGAAAACACAGAGCACAAGAGAAAAATCAATAATTTATATGATAGTTGGTTTTCATCACCCACGCGCTGGATAGCTTATGATAATGTGAAATTCATAAGTCGTCTGAACACTTCATTGAATCACTCATGTAACGTTAAGACATAGCCTTGCCGAACTAATCAGTTCATTTGATTCGCAATTTATCGAGTCCGTTCTTTTATTCTACTGTATTACTACTATACATTTGCATTATGTATAGGTATTATGCGAAAGTGGTGGTAATATGTGGAACGAGACGAATGTTTCACTTGGTCAAACTTTCAACGAAGTACGAGTATAACTGCAATGCGACTAGGAAGCTGCACTAGTATTTAATTGAAATACTGTAAATACCAACTTTTTAAGTGGCTGGTATTGCAGTAACATTTTTATTATTTTTGTACCTATTGTAATTTGTTGATGACCTCTTAGTGTGATAATTAAATGTATGAGATTACCCTCACTCAACTAGATTGGTTGGATTGAAAGTGAAGTAATTATTTATTTTATTTATTTATTTAGAATTTTATAATCCACCGCGGAATTACCTCTTGTGGGAATAGCTTAATGCTATTGCTATGATGTGAGCGTCAATGGCTCCGACAGATTGAGGCACACGTCTTATAACGACTAGGATCGTGCCTGAGTTATGATAAGTAAAACACTGTGATATGGTATGATAGCACATTAGCACTGTACAAAAAGATAGCCATTTTCCCACTAGCACGTGCTTACCTTGAAGTCGATGGAAAGGATTGTCTTGCCTTTCAACCTGAATATTTAATCCTTTGCTTTGGTCTACCAAAACTGACTCTGCTGACGCGTGTACATCGAAGCTGCCTGCTATTTATGTGCCGGTTTCCAACAGAGTTCTGTATGTTAGTCACGTAGCCGGCTCCCCCTGAACCTTTCGCTTTTCATCCGTCCCTACTCCTTACTGAACGATCTTTTCCCGTTCCAACCCGTCGGCTCCGTGACTTCGAATAAGCATTTCTATTATTTTTTCCTCGCCCCTGTCATCTCCCTTTTTGCTCTGTCTCATTTTCGAATCAACTTGCGCCTTGATATTGTAATTGGCTCATTTTTACTGTGAATCGTCACTGTAATCAATTCTAAATGTTATCGGGGCAGTACTGGATGTACCTATAGGTATTAGTGGCAAAAAAAAACTGTCATTTGAACGTTCCATTTTTCCACTGTCCAAAATTTCACGATCAACCCGTGAATGAGCGATTAGCCAATGAGCGACCAATTTTCAAGAGGCCGAATTCCATTCTTGACGATCGTTGGTTGCCCGTACATTGAAACACCAATTGAATGTGGAAATTGAACAAGGGTAAGCCCTGACCTGTTCTACTTACCATCCAGGTGAACATGGTTCAAATTCAAATTTTATAATCGCCCAAATTAATTAGCTCTGCTACTGACATTGCTACAATATATCAGGCGGTAATGATGCCCTGTTAATAACTGTAAATATCATCAATGAAATTTGTAACTTACTCTTTAAAAAGAAATTAAAAACATTCAATTTTAATATCCCAGTGCAGTAATACAGTTACAAAATTAAACATTTCCCTATGGGCTAGGCCCGTTTTAGGGTGGATTTAGCTTATTACAGAATTTTTTGCTGTATAGTGCAATAAAATAAATTAATATTTTTACCTACCTCATTTAATTTATTTTACATTTCAATAATACTCGTATAGTTTTATTGAACAATGTTACAATTGCAGACTTTTTTTACACTGATGTAATTCTAATTTACTGGTAAAATAACTCAATATCAGATTAAATCCTAAATGAACACATTACTGGTAATGACAGCAGGGAAACGAATTAATATTCATATTTTGAAATTTAATACTATTCAGTTCATTTGGTGTATTTTTTTATTTACCATGGATTTTTTTTTTAATAGGAAATCAACCTTTAATGAAATAAATTTATTTTCTTAAAAAAAAAATATATAAATATATTCGTCGAATTGGATTTTTTATCGTCGTATTTTCAATTCAGGTCACATCAATCGATTTACGCGCGCCATTTCTATACTGTATAGGCAAACAGATACCTATTGAGATGGCGACCAATGTTCGACTTTCGAAAATTTCTTCACAACTTTTCATTTCATGACCCCCTGAGCCTAAAACCACCCTCCGTTCAAAATGTTATATATATATATGTATGTATATATATATATATATATATATATATAGATGTGACTTATATCGATTTTAGGAAATACTCTAACTTCCGTAAATATTATCCGATTTGGATGAAAAAATTGATCATACAAATGCCTTGATCGAGTTCGTTAACCAGCTAGATCCGCTATTTAGTTATAAGATGGCGGCCGATTGAAAACTTATATAATTCATATCTCAGTCAATATTGGTCGCAGAGGAATGAATTAAAATCTGACTGAAAGATCGTATTATTATCTACGATAATGGTAATCTACACTTTTTACGACAGATTAACGATTTCAAGATGACGTCCAGTCAAAGTAAAAATAATTTAATAAGTAAAAGTTCATAGTCGTCATAGTTTTGTGTGTTGATGTTGTGATCGGGAAAATAATGAAGTTTTTTTATTTTCTATTACACATAGCGTCAGGGGCGTAAAGTTGGGGGGGGGGGGCACGGTCCAACTTGCCCCCCCCCCCCCAGCTCCTTTTGGCTTTACCCCCCCCCCCCCAGCTTCGAGCATTGTAAGACGTGGTTCTTACTTCATAGTCCCCTTTGCAGCAATATGAATACGAGCATTCTTTTTTTTTAGCTTTGTAAAATCTACAGCTATACTTTACAACTATTAAAAAATGCGTAAAACTCTACAATTTTTCTATTATATTATCAATTTTTTCTTCAATCCTGCCTGATGACGTCATAAGGTCTACTTAGTTTGCCCCCGCCATCATTCTAAAACTTTACGCTTCTGGGTAGCGTAGTGGAAAAGCAGGGTCTGCGGAATCTCCCTACACCTGATCGGCCATAGCCGAAAGGGATTTTTGTAAATGGTGCCACTGTAGTAACTTGGTAAAAGAACAACTCATTTAGAAATATGGCTTTCGGTGAGTTTTCAAATTCGAGACAGTGTAATTTTTGGAGTAAAAATCGGATCTTCAAACAAATTAAACGACGAATAGAGATGCTGAAAATGGCTGAATTGGTTTTCGTAAAGGAATTTATACGGTTATACTAAATCTTCTCAAGTATAATCACCGCTAAGACTCTAACCGCAGCGCCCGCAGCCAGTAATAATACAGGGAAATCCTGCTTTACAGAGGAACACAGTTATTTACGTTTGATCACACGATTCAGTGCTAACAGCGTGAGAGTACACAATCAAAATGGAGGGAAAATCCGCAATAATCACATTGCAAATCACAAGAGCTTACAACTCAATTAATTTTGCATTATGTGTACCATCTCAAAACACGCTCTGCAATGGCGTTGATCAAATAGTCTTGTAATCACTTTTGATTATATTTTGGCGTAATGCTCGACCACCAGTGCACTACATATAGTACAGTGAGCTTTAGTGGCAAGGTAGGCACGAGATACTGTCGTAGCCAAGACTTTAAGGTGTCGCGAAATCTTGTTTATTCCTTCGTTTATTCTGTAAAATAAAGTGCTCAAAAATAAGTGTTAGTGGCAGTTTCGTTTTGTAATTTTAAAAGTTAGGATCTGCGGGCCTACTATGGCGATTATTTTTAATCTTAACCTGGGATTAAAAATTTAAACAAGATAATTTTACAATGGAAGTTGCTATTCAATATTGTTTTGTTTACATTTTTAACCCCAAGAATAAGTTAATATAGTACTAAACGGCGTAGTAGGCCCACTGGACATAGGTCAGGGGTCGACGACGTGAGGCTCACGAGTCGCATGCGGCTCTTTCGATTATTGGGTGCAGCTCTTCCCTATATGACCAGTTCTATTCAAAAAATTAAATTGGAAATGAATTTCAGTTGGTCTTAAGAATTGCCACCCATGGAGGACGAATTTTGGCGTACATATTGCCAGACAACAAAATGTTGAACTAACGATCTTTATCAAAGAATGTGTCGTATACTGCAAACTTTAATCTTATTTGAATGTGTTAGTACTACGTACAATACTACGCATTCGAACATTTATTCAATGATTTCATTCGATCGAAGTCCGAGATAAAAACGTCAGCCCGGGTAAACCAAGCTCCAGCAGGTACCTTTCCTTCAGCAGGGGGAGAACGCGACTTCGCTGTCCGATATGTTACTGAACACAATTTTCCCAATATTGAATGAATCGTTCACTTTTGACAGTTTAATGCATGGGCAAATAATCCATTTGTAGTATACATCGAAGTATTTTCTTTCGATTTCAGAATGAATAAAAAAACTATAATTTCAGCAGTAGCACTCGTGCCACAGTTTTTTTTATTACATTCTAAGAGCAATTGAAATATTAAAAAGAAAAAAGTCGGCGAGGTCGCGGGAACGGTTTTGCCAGCACGCAAAGAAGGTAAAAAGGTCATTCGACAATGCGTCAGCATGGTACCAGGCGTGTCCTCTCACAGCCCCCTCCCCGCTGTCTTCCCTACCGGTACCCCTATTTCCGCAGCCAACGCTAACTTACCAAGACAAGAAAGGTCGTTTGGGGTTGAAGACGTAATTGCATGTTCCATTTTGGAGACTTACTCTACCTACGTGGAGGAAGGAAAGGTCTTCACTTCCTGTAATAATATTTCACAAGCAAGACTTTTGGATGCGGGGGCGGGTTAGGAGTTTAATCCCAGCCAGAGTTTCGAGGAAAAAATATAATCTTGCAAGGTAAAGTTTAGCTGGAATGTCATGTGATCCCATTCGACATCAGTAGTTGAAATATTAAATTACGCAACCGTTTTACCAACAACCCATCAAGCAAGGGTTCAGGTCTCGTAGACCTTCTTTCTAGATGACTATTTAGGATGTTGTGGTCAGTAACATTGTCGGCAAACGTGTTAGTCTCTTCCAAAATATTATTATTTCCATTCACTTGGTCTTGTTGAAACTTTTAAACGACATATTATTTATCACGAAGGCGATCGCGATAGGCAGACATTTTCTATACGATATACAGTATTTATATAAAATTGAAGGCAAATACAGTAACGTTATGAATCCCAATGAAAGGATTAAATTGAAAAGTGGGGATAATTTTTTGTCGAGCTATAATCCTGATTTTGTATTGGTTCTAAGCCTTATTATGCAACATGGAAAATCACTAAGCTTTTTAATGGCAAATACAATTCCATTTTGCGAACCATTCCAATGATTCTTGGAATTTATGGAATCCTACAATTATAATTAGTGCAGTTTATTGAATTAATAAATGAAAATTTTGAAACTCATAGAGACAGTGGCTACTTCGATAATGGTTTAATCTGGTGCTAAATACTTCAAACCATCTCTTCTCATTTTCGGGTGGTGTAGGGAGAGATTTTTCTGCACATTGGTGTTTTGGAAGAACGTTAAAAAAAAATTTTTACTATGCAATATCTATGCCTCAGTTTTTTTCTCAAAATTTATTGGGGTGGTTTATTTTTTGGGAAATTACTTAGGGGTTAGTGGTGTCGTTAAGCACGATGAAAGTGTGGTTTCCCATCTCTCGTATATTTTTATACTCCTCATTAAACTCTGTTCCAATTTTCTTAATGGTTTCCGGGGGGGGGGGGGGGTACATCGTATATTTTAGAATCTACAGCGTATGGTATTACATCGGGATATTGCCCAGTTATAACAGGTTTTCTATTACGAATCAGTAGAATCCGGGATGATAGGCCGTGGTCGTTCTGACAGCGTACTTCCAAACGTTTCGTCAACATCTGCGGTTGACAACTTCAGTGGAACTGCGTAGACTTCTAAGATTGTGCCTCGGAGGCTCAGCAACTACAGTTGTTTTCAGAACGACCACGGCCTACCATCCCGGATTCTACTGCTTCGTCGCGTAACTCCGGCCGTGAAAGTCTTTATAATTATATTGTTTGCTATTAGTTTAATTGTAAATGAAAGCGTTCGTTTGTAAATACTACTTAACAGTGTTATGTTGAACTGTAATAATTTAATAACTTATATGAAATAAGCGTGTTTTCAATAGATATAAGGGTAAGTTTATAATGTTCTCAAAATAAATATAGCCTATAGGACTATTGTTTCTAGAAGTTCCGATAATGTAGGTAATCGCAAAATTTTTTGCTGCTCTTGTATTTTTCTTATTTTATTTCTTTTAGCATAGCCTTTGCTGTGAGACGGTTTCACATTGGATAAAAATAAATATTAATCGTGGAACGCGATTTGCAATTTTACTTCAAAAGCCACATAGTTTACCTTAGACAGCGATGCAGCAATGAAGTGAGAAAGATTGAGTGAAACGCCTCACATGGTGGACAAGAAAGGGTGATTTTTCTGGGATCTGTGGAAAACTTATAAATCTCCCAAAGATTGAAAAATATCGTCCTAGTATTCACGGTAATATGTAAGTGCCCAAAACAGTCCGATCGTCGATTATTTCGATTTAAATTTATGCTTCCCTTTGACCTTCCTAAAGTCCATCATGCGGTTTGCGATTGAGGGTTCGGAGAAGACTTTGCATTTTATCGTGAACCTTTCCTATTAATTTTCAGCTCTCCAAAATTTGACCCAATTTTCATTGCTTTGAATACTTCTGTTCAGCGCACTGTACTTTCAATTCACCATAAATTCAAATTTAGTTTGGGAAACCTTGCGTCATTGGTAGGTGAATATGCATGCGGTTTTGTTCATCAAAGCTCTTGAAACTTGGTATTAACAGTTTTCTCACGATCAGACCCATCCACCCTACATCGTTGGGGTTAGGCTGATTCCAAAATGTAATAAAATAGTTAACGAACTGAAAATTCAAAGTTTTCACCGAATACAGTTATTGTAATTTCATGTCTTCTGTCAGGTCGTTTCTTCATAGCTGAATTCAGCAGCTGGTGTGAATGTGCTTACCCATTAAAGTTCCCGGTTAGATTAAGCTATGGAGCAAGGGACAGGGCCGGAGGGGATGATGACCGCACTTGTAAGAGTGTAAGGCTGTCTTACATTTCATCCAAATTAAGCCCATCCAGATAAAGTGAAAGAACCGGTCCGAGTTTACTCGAACATGCTTTCCAATTTATCAAAATTAGTAGATAGAGAAAATGAGTAATTACATGTTAAATAATTTTCTTCTAGTTAAATTTTCGATATCTCGGAGGGGGGGGGGGGTTGTCCATCTGGCGTCACTGGAGGTGAGGTAAATTCTAGATAGGTCAGACATTACCACACAGCAATAATGGCGGGGCACGCAATGCATTTCAGCGTGAATTTTCTATCATTTGAAGAAAATTTTTTTTGCACAAAACCAAATAATTTTTTGGGAAAGCAACCTGTCAGGTTTCGTTACTCAATTTAACACCTAAAACATGCCTGAAGGTAGAAATCATCGATAGAAAGGTTTCATAGAAAAATTATTATTATTTTTTTTTTTTTTTTTTTTTTTTTTTTTTTTTTATTATAAAGCGCCAGACCCGTGTGGGTAAACGCGCTTTCTGGTTTGTAGTTGCCGGTGTTGTTGTCTGTATTGTGTGTGTATGGTATTAGTTGGTGGTGTGTGGCAAACTGCGATCAGGAGGGCACTGGACAACGGGTTGCCCAGTGACCGTCTAAGGGCAGTTTGCCAATGCTTGTATTAAAGTAGTGTGTTGTTTGTTAGATGAGGCTTGCCAGAGCTGTTGAGTGAAGAAAAGGAATGGTGTGCTGGAGAAGAATTGTATTGTGCGAGACTGCTTTCTGGAAATCTGTATCAGGAGGGAAAGTTCTGTATCTTGAGTAGACAGGGCATTCTATGACAATGTGAGGAATAGTTAGTCGTACCTGACAATTGTGGCATATGGGGGGTGGGGTGCCTGCCATTAGGTGTCCATGTGTTAACCTTGTATGGCCTATTCTCAAACGAACCACCTTCACTTGGTCTCTTCTACTCATCTGGTGCTCGAACAAGTTCCAGCCCCCCACCCTTGGTTGTATTGTTCTTAGTTTATTTTCCTTCGCAGTACTCCACTCTGTCTGCCAACATTCTGTTAAGAGGTTGTGTGCTGTATTTTTAAAGTCTGACGGGGGAAAGTAAGGGAAGGGGGGAGAATGAAGACTTGTTGCAGAATTGGCTGCGTTGTCGGCCCTGTCATTACCCTCTATCCCTATGTGGGATGGGGCCCAGAGAAACTCAATGCATTGGGTCGGTGGCAGGCATGCGATTAAATTAATAATTAGGTGTATTAGGGGATTTTTAGGATATAATTGCTGAATAGCTGTAAGTGCGGCTAAGCTGTCGGAGATGATAAGTGCTCTGTCTATGGAATGTTTTATAATATGCAATATTGCTTGATGTATAGCTACAAGTTCAGCTGTATAGACGGACGCTTGCGGCAATAAAGGTATGAGGAGAAGATCTGAATTATATGACACACCGGCCCCTGCGCCGTACTTGGTTTTGGAGCCATCCGTATAGAAATGGTGCCATGTGTGAGTCGGGTAAAACAGCAGTTTATTCTTAAAGTATTTGTTTACAAAAACATGCGGAATAATATCTTTGGGATAATCTGTCAGGGACGTGTCGCACCGTATCTTAGGGACAGTCCATGGTGGCGGCGGAGTGAACCCGAGAGTGTAATGCATTGTAATTGGTGGCAAGCGGGTGGTTAGCTTTTCTAAAAGTAGTCGTAATCTGTAGGAATAGGGGTGAGATGATCGAGGGTGGGTTCTATAGACGGTGTCAAAAGATGTGTCTGTTACATCAGTCAGGGTGACTAGATGTGGATTGCTAATGACTCGGGAATAAAAGGTGACCATTAACTTGTCTCTGCGAATATGCAGAGGTGGCTCCCCTGCCACTACCCCTATACTGTTTGTAGGGCTAGATTTAAAGGCACCCAGGCAAAGGCGGATGGCTGTGTTATGCACCACATCCAGAGCCCTTAACAATGTTTTATTTGCTGAAGCGTACATGATGCAGCCATAATCGATTTTGGAACGTATCAATGCTCTGTACATCGTGAGGAGGATCTTCACATCTGCCCCCCAATTTTGATTGGCCACAACTTTCAATGCGTTCAGATCTAGAATGCATTTATGCCTGAGACTGGTTATATGCTCAGTCCAAGTGAGGCGCCTGTCCAGAGTTAAGCCTAAAAATTTATGGGATTGTTTGAATAGGATCGGATGGTTGTTTAGCGTCAGGCGGGGATGATTATTGCACCTTCTTTTTCTGCAGAAGTGAACAGCGGAAGTTTTATTTATAGAGAAAACAAAACCATTCTCTCTGGCCCACTGTTCTAGAGATCTTATAGCAAGGGTGAGTTTGTTTTTAATTACTGGCAGGCTAGGGGATGAATACATGATACACAAATCATCTATATATAGTGACGCCAAAATATCCGGCGATAAGTAGTCGCTGATTGAATTGATTGCTATAATAAATATACTGCAACTTAAAATAGACCCCTGGGGGGTCCCATTATCTAAACGTTCAATTCTTGATAGGGTCTCACCCAAACGGACGGTCAGGGAGCGGTCTCTCAGAAAGTTCTTGATGAAGCTTAGTAGGTTCCCACAGAGTCCCCATCTTTCCATAGTTTTTAAAATTTGATGGTGCCACAGCTTGTTGTAGGCGGCCTCCAAGTCAAAGAACACGGCTACGGTGTGTTGGCGACGTGTAAAACCCTGTTGTATGTTTTGAGTTACCCTTGCTAATAGATCTGTAGTCGTGCGACCTTTTCTGCCTCCACACTGGTAATTTGTGATCAACTGGCGCTGTTCGAGAATGTGCGTTAGTCTATTATTGACTAATCTTTCCATTATTTTGCATAGGCAGTTCGTTAGGGATATAGGGCGGTAAGAAGAAGGTGCACCGGAATTTTTTTGTGGCTTTCGTATGGGTATTATTATGGAGTGACGCCACGCTCCTGGAAATTTATGTTTTGTCCATATTGCATTGTATAGCGCAAGTAGCAGCGATTTATAGTGTTGTGGCATCTCTTTAATGAAAATATATGGAAGGGAATCAGGTCCGGGGGCCGTGTTTTTACATTGGGAAAGCGCGTATTGCAATTCTTTCAAAGTAAATTGGGCGTTGTAGGGTTCATTGTGCCCCCCTGTTACCGTAATTGGGGAGGCTTCCAGAATGGACTTCGACATAAGGGAGGTTAGGGGAATACATTCATTACTCGAAATTTCCCCAAAAAAAATTGCAAACTGGTTCGCGATATCTTGTATACTAGTGTAACAACGATCTTCAATTTGTAGTGGACCCCAGTTTACTGGTCGTGTTATGCCTCTTATATGCCTAATTTTATTCCATACTGTAGCCATAGGTACGTCGGTTCTAAGGGATGATACGAAATTCTGCCAGTAGGATTTCTTTCCCTGCTTGAGAATACGCCTGGTAAGGGCTTCCTGTTTTTTGAGAAGCAACAGATTAGTTTGGCTAGGGAAAACTTTAAATTTGTGGTATAAGGATCTACGCAATTTAACGGCACGGGAGCAGTGGTCATTCCACCAAGGTACTAACTTTCTCTTGGACTGAATGGGGTGCTTTTTGGAAAAATGGGTCTGGGCGGCGGCCATGATTGGCTTAATTATGGCTGTCAAGCTTTCATCTATGTCCCCAGTAATGGTTGGGGTAGCCATTGTGAGTGACGCCCGGAAAGCGTTCCAATCTGCATTTTTTAAGTTCCATTTCGGGCAAGGGGTTGCTTGAGGTATGCCCGGGATATATGTGATTTCAATGGGGTGGTGATCACTTCCCCTTCGGTCGTCATGGACCTGCCATTCAAAATCAACCGCTATTCGTGGGTGTACCAGAGTTAGGTCTATTGCTGAAGAGGTTTGATGGGTACTGAAGTGTGTGACTTGTCCATTATTTAACAGGGTGATGTTATTATCTATGAGGACCTGCTCGATTTCCCTCCCTTTTGCATCGGCCGTATGTCGTGTTGTGTCAAAGATGGGTGAGTGTGCGTTTGCATCCATGCCGATTATATAAGGTTTGGGGAGCTGCTGTATTATGCTATTTAAATCGTTTCTATTAAATTGTCGATTTGGAGGGATATATATGGAGCAGAAGGTGATTGGTGTTTTAAGTGTCGTTCTGACTGCTACTGCTTCGAGATCAGTTAAAAGTTGTATCTGCTGCGTAGCCAGATAGTTTGCAGCCAGTATTGCAGCGCCACCTCGTGCTCTCGCCCCCATAGGGGTCTTTATGGGATTATGATACAAGTCATAGCCGGTTAAGTCTACTGATTGATTTAGTTTTAGATGTGTTTCCTGTAGAATTATGATTAGCGGGCTAAGTTGCGTTATTAACAGCTGCAGTTCCTCTTTTCTAATGTCAAAACCGTTTACATTCCATTGAAAAATGGATGCCATCAGAATTCCTCTGGTATCTCAGGGGATAAGGGCAAAGCAGTGGTGTGTGCCATGCTATGACCTTGGAGCCTGCTCTTAGGCATCTGCAGGGAGATGGGTTGGTTAATTAGGGTGGTTTGATTGTTCAAATTGGTCCCCGATGGGCTAATGCTATGCTCCTCGGGAGCTGTCAGGGCGAAATTTTCTGGGGGTTGCTGTTGTTCTGTTGAGTGCAAAACTGCAGCAATTTCCATTTCAGTTCCCGATTGTCCGGGTGTCATACCCAATTCATTCATTAAGTTTTTCTGGTTTTCAGCATCCATGTTGGTGTGAATTATTCGTAGTAAATTGGTTACTAAGTTTGTAAGGCTGGCCACTTGTGTAGTTAATTTGTCAATGGCAGGTAATAATACTTGACAGTTTTCACAGTTGGCCATTGGGGTTGCCCTCGGCCTGATTGTATTAGTGGTTAACCGTTCCACTGTTGGTTGGAAGTTGGGGAGTATGCCTCGCGTTTGGAGCGGAGGGAAATGCGAGGGTGTGGTGATCGGAGGAGGCACACTACGCGGAGTTCCCTGACCTTTGATGAGTTGTGCGTAGCTGATAAAAGGATTAACCCCTTGGGGGGTGGCTTTTATGAATTTCCGGGCCGCAGGGATGGGGATGTTCTCTCGAGAGGACAGACGTACAGCTTTCTTTTCAGTGATATAGACAGGGCATGTCGGTGAGCGCACATTGTGGTCATCAGACTTGCAAGCAGTACAGTGGGTTTGTTCCCTACACGTTGCTTCGTTATGACTGTCTGATTTCGCCTTGCCACACTTCCAGCAGGTGGCAGTACGGTTGCAGGTTTGGCTATGGTGCCCATAAGAGTTGCACCTGTAGCAGCGTAGGGGTGGTTGGTAGTAAGGTTCGATGATGAAATTAGACGTCAGAATTTTGATTTGTCCCGGGAGAGAGGGGGTCGCGAAAGTTAATAAAAATACTGGTGGTCGAGGCGACATTTTGGGGCTAATTCTACGCACGTCTGACACCCCCTGAGGTGTAAGTGCCCTCAAAATTTCTTTGTCCTCCAGGGATCCTAGGTCCCAACATCTAACCACTCCTCGAATGAGGTTCAAAGATGGATGGGGCTGCACCCTAACTTTAACCTGTCCGAGAAGTGACCGCATATTCTGCACTTGTTCGGCCTGTTTACTGTTGGCAACTTCGATCACAATGTGGCCGGATCGTTGCTTTTTAATGAGTTTTAAAACTCCTGTCACTGACGACTTTAAAGCCTTTTCTATCAGAAATGGAGACACATCAGATAAAGATTTGTTGTCATCGGCATGGCTGATTTGGAATATGGTTGGTTTGTTACTCCATGAGGACAAAATTGGAGGAGTTTCCTCCTCTGGTGAGCTACTCTGTTTTTGTTTTTTCCGTTTCGTCATTTAAAAGGAATATCCAAAGAAATGCGAAATTCCTAATATAAACCGATAAGAAAAACTTAACACTCCACGACCGCACAAAGACAGGTTTCGTCAAGAAGAAAAACACGTCTAATCGCTAGCACGGTCCGAACTGAACAGAAACATTTTTTAGTCATTTTTCATAAAAATTTAGTTATATTTATTTTTTTACCCCCAAACTATCAAGAGGCAAGTGACCCCCCGCATTTTGTCAAGATTAATAACGACTACTATATATGTGAATTTAAAAGAAATAGTTGGATCCGTTTTGGAGAAATAATTTTTTTAGACATTTTTTGGAGTTTTTTGAAAATAAACCCCCCCCCCCCAAATTGAGTTAGCCCAAAATAAAAAAAAGGTCCCGAGGTATGATTTTTGTAAACCTACATGCCGAATTTCATCAAAATCGACCGAGTAGTTTTCCCGGAAATCGATGAACAGACAGACAGACAGAGCTACAGACAGACATTTCGTAAAAACCACTTTTTTGAGTTCCTGGGACCTCAAAACGTGTAAATACGTTGAAATCTCGGAATCGAAAATTTCGAACATCACAAAGCTTTCCCTATACTACGTATAAATTGGAAAGCAAAAATCATAGTACCTTACTCACAACTGCACGAAATTGATGTAAAATGTGCCATTATTCAAGCCAAGTGATTTGGCGCGAAGAAACACTGACGTCACAGTGATTCGAAGTACAGTATCATCATATCACGCTCGAGCGTTAGTCGGCATAGCAAGGGCGAAGCATCCAATTCAGCCCCATATTTTTATCATTTTTTCTCAGCTCAGATTTTCAGTTTGGGATAAAGCCGTAATATTTTAAATTTAAATTTTAGTCTTTAGACGCGACTGGGCGCTAGAAGGGGGTGCAGGAGCACTGTGGCTTACCTTGCGACGTGTAGGTGACGCTTACCGGTACCGGTGCTGAAGTACACTTGCGAAGTAGTCGGAGCCGCCACAGTGTGATAGGATGAGGTGATTGGCAGGAAGAACGAAAGAATAAATAAATAAACAAATGAAATAAATAGAGATATGTAAAGGTAAACGCGTGAGCTTAAAGGCAAGACCTGAACTGGACAACAGAGACTGTAGATAGTAGAAACGGTCTACGTGTGTGAGCTGAGCGTTTTTACCATATACAGCTTCAAACAAACGAAAGAACTTATGGGAAGCTTTTCACATCATTAGTGAATGGAGGTACGTGAATGTGCGGCAGCCTCACCCCGGCGTGAACAGAGGTAGGAGGGGCGGGGGGTGCAGCAGCGGCAGCAGCAGCGGCGGACGACGATTGACTGTAGTCAACAGCTTCGTAGTATTTTACAGCGATGGACTCAATTAAGTCATCTAAAGCGGTAACCTTTTTAGAAATATCCAGACGATCAGATGCGTTAGGGATAACCGCATTATTCCGATATATGGAATCCTGAATGGCGGGGACCTCGTCACGGAGGGCCCTAACAAGGACAAGCTTGTCCTGGAATAAGGAAACTTTCGTTTTAGAATAATTACTTACCTGGTCTCGAGCCCTAGTGGCACGAGCAAACAGGTCTTCAAAACGCTGAAGAAATACACGATTCTCCGCAATTTCGTCCATTGACATAATGAACGAAAAAAAAATTAAAATAGACAAAGGCAAGTTTGTACACGACAAAAAGTGCAAAACACTACTTAAAGTAAACTCACTGAGATTGTGTGCATTTGGTTTACGATTTTTTTTTTTTTTTTTTTTTTAATACCAAACAATAAAATGCTTAACTCAACACAAGCGTGTGAAAAAAAATAAGAATAATACAATAAGAAAAGAGTAGGGAACAGGGGCTCAACGGGGAGCAGCAGGAACACAGGAAAAGGGGGTGTAGACCACAGGGGTGGAAGGCTAGAAGGACCACTAGACGCGACTGGGCGCTAGAAGGGGGTGCAGGAGCACTGTGGCTTACCTTGCGACGTGTAGGTGACGCTTACCGGTACCTGTACCTGAACCTAACGTCATCTCTGTGCTTACTAATAAGTGCTCTGATTTTCGTAAACTACGCCGCATCACTGCCTATGTTCTACGATTTATTGCTAATTGTCGCAAACCCGCTACTAATCGATTGTGCTGCCCACTAACTGTTAATGAATTGCATTCTGCTACTATTGCTGTCGTCAAGCAACAGCAATGTGTTAGCTTTCCTGAAGAAATCGTCAAACTGCAAAAAAGTCAGCAACTCAGCCGAGAGTTCTCTGCACTCACACCGTACCTTGATCAACAAGGTCTTCTTCGTGTGGGAGGTCGCCTGCAGTCAGCACCAATCGCTGACTCAGCTCGTCACCCGCTGATTCTACCTAAGTCATGCAACTTATCACTAATGTTGTGCCGTTATTTTCACAGCCTTGCAGGTCACGGCGGCTCGTCTCTAAGCCTCTCACTTTCTAGGCAAAGCTTCTGGATAATCTCCGGCCGTTCTATCATGCGGTCAACTATCCGAAAGTGTGTGCTTTGCGCTAAGCTGCACCCCCGCAAACCTTCCCCGCAACAAGCTAACTTACCTTCTTTCAGAACCGAAATGTGCTTTCCATTTCGTGACGTTGTTGGAGTTGATGCTTTTGGGCCATATGCTGCAAAGTTATCTGCTCGCCGCAACTCTGCTACTAAAAAAATTTGGGCTCTGCTGTTTGTTTGCGAAAATACCCGTGCTGTTCACATTGAACCTATCTCCTCCATGTCTGCTAAAGATTACCTCGCTGCTCTTGATCGCTTCACGTCTCGCCGCGGTCTACCTAGGCTTATTCGCTCTGACAATGCTGGTAATTTCTCTGCTGGCGCCAAGCATCTCTCTGAGTGTGCTCAGTTTCTCGAGAGAGAGAAAGACATCATCTTGTCTGCTACTGCTCAACGCGGAATTAAATTTTCGCACATTCCCGTATACGCACCTTGGTTTGGTTCGTGGGAACCTCTCATCAAACAAGTCAAAAGGTTGTTGAAGCCATTGTTGTTGAAACCTTTGTACTTTGAAGAATTCTGCACTGTTTTCTCCAGGGTTGAGTCGTTAATGAATTCGCGACCCTACTTACCGCCGTCTGCTGACACTACTGACCCGCTGGAACTGCTATGTCCCGCGAGTTTCCTCGTAGGCGGTCCCCTTGTGCTACCCCCGTTCAACCCCTAACTCTCGAAATGGAACAGTTATTCGAAAGGGAATCGATGCCTGAACCTACAATGGAATATGCTGTGCCTGATCCTGAGTACCTAGCTATTGAAAACCATTTTCTCTCTACCCACACACGTGACTCTGATGGTAGATTCATTGTCTCGCTACCCTTCGTTCCGAACCCACCCCACCCACCAACCCGGGCCATTGCTAGCTTTCGCGCTCTGGAATCCCGACTTTTAAAGCCTTCAGGTACCTACCCTGTGTACCAGGCGTCCCTGCAAGATTATATTGACAAAAATCAAATCCTGCCCTCTGCTGTGTCTAATGATTTCTTATTCAACAGCCACGTTGTTTTCAAAAAATCCACAGGTAAACCAAAGCTAGTTTTCGATCCCACGCTGAAAGCTGCTGATCATTCGGCTAGTTTCAACGACCTACTGATGTGTGGTCCACCCCTGCAACGCAACATCAACTACATTCTGCTATCGTCTCGCTGGAACCGGTTTTGCTTTACAGCTGACATTGAAACATTTTACAGGTCCATCAAAATGTGCGATTCCGACGCCGAAAAAATGCACATACTCGCTCGCATTGACTCTGCCGGCCGTGTGTGTCCCGAAGGCTCCGTGTGTGAACTCAAAATCACTCACCTATGCTATGGTCTAAAATGTAGCCCTTTTGTTGCCCTCAGATGCCTTCAGCAACTCGCTGACGAAAATGCTGACACCTTACCTCTAGCATCCAAAGCTCTGCGTCAAGATACCTACATTGATGACGTTTGGGCCGGTGCTTCTACCCTGCATGAATGCTCTCAGCTGCGTTCTGAGCTGACTCAGCTTCTCAGCAAAGGTTGCTTCAAACTCCGCAAATTCGCTGCTTCTCATCCCGACATTCTTTCAGGGATATCACATATGGATTTAGCCTCTCAGGTTGAAATTGTTGATCCATCTGTGTCCTCTGCTTCTATTCCCGTACTAGGTCTGTACTGGAAACCTGCTGCTGACGTTTTCTGCTTCAAAATTGAGCCATTTTCAGGCCCAATTACCCGCCGCACATGCACCAGCTACTTGGCTAAAACCTATGACAGCCTTGGTCTCCTGCATCCATGTATCTTCTACATGAAAAAATTTATCCAATCACTGTGGTGTGTTCATCCCCTTCTTGGTTGGGACACCCCTCTGCCTGCTAATCTGTTGTCTGAGTGGACTGATTTTGTTAATTTTTTGCCCTCATTGTCTTCTGTGGATATTCCCCGTTTCATTGCGGCCCCCGAGGGTAAAAACTGGCTAACCGTTTTCGCCGACGCATCCGAAAATGGCATAGCCTGCTGCGCCTATCTGGTGTCTTCTGACGTACCAGACTCCAGCTGCTGCTCCAGCAATCTACTCATGAGCCGGAGCAGGCTAGCCCCACAACGTGTAAAACGCACCATCCCACAGCTCGAGCTGGCTGCCATTGAGCTAGCATCGAACCTAATTGCTTGGTTCTTTTCAGGCAATCTACCCTATCGCATCCAGCGTACCTATTTATTTTCAGATTCTACCATTGCGCTCTCATACCTGAAAATACCCTGCCATAAGCTAAAAGTCTACGCAGCCAACCGTGTGTCCAACATTTTGGAACGCACGAAAAACCTCAACGTTGTATTTCAGCACTGTAGCTCCCAGGATAACGCTGCTGATGCGGCCAGTCGTGGCCTACATCCTTCTGATCTGCTGAAATGTGAAATGTGGTTTCACGGCCCATCATTTCTCCGTGAAAACTTTCCCCCTTTAACAAACCCCAGTTTTAATTTACCTACTAATGAACTGTTGGAGTTGAAACCCGCTAAAATCCTCGCTAGTGTTACTGATTTAAGTGATTTTATTTTGCTTAATCTAGCTCTACGCAATCTCGACACGTACACGCGTAAATTGTTTGAGAACCAACTTGATGCTCATGTTATTCCACAGTTCAAGGATCTTATAGCATTTGTATCCAAAACTCAGCACTCCATGTCGCTGATTGAGGCCGAAAAGTCTGCGCCCGAAGCGCAACCAAAGCCCGCTACCTCTAAACCCGTGCCTGCTAATGTTAAATCTACTAATGCTAAATTTGCTTGCATTTATTGTAGCGCTACTGCTCACAAAATTACCCACTGCCCTACATTTCTACCGCTGTCTTTACCTAATCGTACTAACTGGGTAAAATCTGCTAATCGCTGCCTTGCTTGTTTCTCTCACTCTCATATTATTACAGAGTGTAAAAGCACTAGACAGTGCATCTACTGCTATGGGAAGAATCACAATTCCTTGCTGTGTCCCAACCGCGGACAACCCACCTCTGCTGCGTCGCCTATGGCACCCTACTCTGCCAATGGTTCCGCCTCTGCTCCTGCTCTCTGCACCGCCGCTGTGCCAGGGCCGCCACGGGCGCCCTCCGCCTCTGCTGCCATACACATGGCTACCGCCTCTGCTCCTGCACCTACCATGACATGCACCTCTGCTCTTCCCGCTCCTGCTGACTCAGCTGTGTATACCACTATGCTGGGTACCATTGTCTGTCATGTTGTTGATCGTGCTGGCTTCATACATGAAGTGAATGCCTTGCTTGACACCGGAAGTCAAAAGAATCTGATTTCTCTGCCTACTGCTAACCGTCTTGGGCTAAATGTCTCCAATGCTTGCAAATCTGAAATTGCAGGTATTGCTGATACCAAGCTCCGTACTCTTGGTGATGTCACTGTTGTGCTACAATCTCGCGCCAACGCTGATCTTCGCTACTCTGTTACTGCCAGTATTTTGCCTAAAATTACTAATAATTTACCTTCTACTGCCGTACACCCTGATTTTGTCACTAAATTGTCCCATTTAAATTTAGCTGACCCCCGCCCTTTTGCCACTAAGGAAGTACATATGCTTCTGAGTGCCGCAAGCACTATGGACATCTTATGCCTGTCGTCAAACCCACCCCCCGAGGTTCCAAACTTCCCCCAGCAATGGCCTAAGCCCATCTTCACTCAGTTTGGTTACGTCATAATGGGCAACGTGCCTATTGCCCCCTCTCATTCTTTGCCTAACATTTTCTTGGCTAAAACCGCCCAGTCGCGTCTAGTCTTATTAAACCTATAAAAAAAATGCCATTGCCAAATTGTCCCCCTACCTTTGCTATTACAATATACTATGAGTTCACCTTGATGTACCTTCCAACAATATTTTATATGTTTAATCCTTTAAAATAATACTCGAAACATGAAAATATATTGCAAATATTTGCTAAGAAACTAAAGTTGTAATGGGAAACGGTTTCCTACTGCCCAAGTTCACTCGTCAGTTAATAGAGTCAGTCGGTGAGTTTAACGTCTCCCGCCATAAAAATTTCATTATACCGCTGGCTAAAAACTATAAAAATAGGGCAGATTGGAGGCAAAATAAAGCTGACCCGCTAAGAAAACAACCAGTCAGCTCATCCAATTACTTGATTCTGGTTTTCATACAGATGAAGTAAATGTTAGCCTAATGGAAAAGTTTAAGAGGTTTACGAGAGTTCACAGCACATCTACCTTGTTCGCTCGGATTTATGTCCCTCTTTTTAACTTAATTTGAAAGCGACTGACTTAAGCGGTTTAGAGAGCTGCTGACTGCAATTTTTTGTTTTATTTATTCCTCAAAGCTTTGATCAGTTTTAATAGGGGGAATGTTTGCAAACGGTTTCATTATATGCTTTTGGGTATTTATTTATCCTATTATATTGAATTTCGAAGGCACGTAAAAGATTCCGTTACCCATTTGCATACGGTGTATTATGGGCGCTTGTAATTGAAGAGCCAAGTTTATAATTAATTGTATGACCTAGTTGTAGCCTTTTTCACGAAGGGAATAAATGCGAATTTAATAGAAATCGTTGGAGCCGTTTCTGAGAAATAATTTTTTAAACAATTTTTTTAGTTTTTACTTCTTAGAGGAAAAATTGAATTAGCCCAAAATTAAAAAAAAAAAAACAAATCCCGAGGTATGATTTTTGCAAATCTACATGCCAAATTTAATCAAAATCTACCGAGTGGTTTGCCCACAAATCGACGAAAAGAAAATTGATTTGAAAAAAATACTACTTTTTACCGTACTGTTAGTGAAAAACTTGACTTTTGGCTTAGCAAACTAAAATTTCCTACTCCTGGATCCATCCCTTGCATATGCAATACGATTATTATATAATTTATTTAGATTAGAATTATATTATATTAAGATCATGATAAATGAATATGTACCCTAAATAGCAAGTACTTTAATATTGATGCTCCAATGCGGTTTCTATTTTCACGCAGTTTTCACTTTTCTGTGGAACCAACCCTAGGGAACGATCCATCAATTAACTGCGGACGTATTTTCTAAATTCTCAGAAGCAAAACGCATCCGTTTTCTTTATTTCCAAAGAAAGACTTTATTTCCACCAGAAAATTATTTTATTTCATAATTAATCTTGGCGTTGAATTGTCTCACTGATAAAAACTGATTATAATCTTAGCATTACAAAATTTTCTTCACTCATTAAACCTTATCTTTATTATTTGAAAGGCTTTTTATGAACATAGGCCTACTTTAAGTAACCCATTGAAAATGCCCAATGCCTATGACCCCTTGGATTTTAGGACATTACTGGTACTATTTCTGCATGAATTTTTGGCCGTTGGCATACTGGTACATGTTCTCGATGCCAATCTACACTGACTTAATGCGATAATGGACAAACCCAGTCTTGTTTACCGTTGACCCAATGTAACAGGCGTAAGCATCACTTAACAAAGTCCGGGTACGAGTCTCAAACTTTATCTTCATTTAATTTAAAAGTTATTGTCATTCTTCAGTCTGCTGTATGATGTAATCCAGGTGTAGCCCTGTTAGATAGAACTGGACTATGGACAGTAAGGTGGAGACTCTACGTAAAAGGAAATGTTTTCCGACGGCACTGGGGCCAAGGCAAAAGTCACCCAACCCTAATGAGTACATTAACAATTAGGGGGAAACGCGGTTATTGGGCATGTTTCTGACCACAACATCCCAAATACAGCTGTGTTCAGTATATACCTAGTTTCCTCATGTAACATTCCTCAGATCTGACCTCTTGATTGTTTTTCAAGCCATCCTTGTATAGTTTGAGCTTAACTTCGTCTTTTTTGTGAACAATTAGATAGAGGCTACTTGTACTTTGTAGATGCAAATTTGCAACTCCAGTTCGCCATTTCTCACGTTTAAAATAAAACTTGTAACTCCCCTCAACATTTGCGCTGTATTTGTGGGTTGCAAACAAATATTTTAACTCTTGTGTGTACACTATTGTATATTTAATTGGGGTCTGTTTATTGTTTGTACTTCATTTGATAGCCGAGCGTGCTTTTCAAAATTTGCAGACTGCTTAGTTAGTTACTGCGTTCACCTTTCGCAGCTAAATTGATTTACCTATAGTTTGTTCCATGCGTTTAATTTGGGCTAGATCGAAAGCTATTGTTTGCTACCTTTGTACAGCTATTGCAATTCTTACACAGAGCCGTCGTCAGCGAAATTCTTTTATATAACTTATCACTTAACTTCCTTAATTACATATGTCTGTAAAAGCAGAAATTAAACTAACAGTAATTGGATGTATTAAATGAAAGGCACTAAAAGCTTATTCAGGCTTCAAATTCAAACTGAACGCGTCCGTTAATTAACGGGGATTGGGAATTAAGGGCCAGTGCACATGAGCTTGCTGAAAGCGCTTGATGGCGTAAGTTTACGCTTCATAAACAGGTTTGGTCATGGTCACCCCTAGCCGTAATGGGGAAGTTGCCTCCAGCCTGCAAGAGCATTGGGAATACTATGTAGATTCTCCAACGATTTCCATGCAGAAACTCACCAGCGCATGAGAAAACATGCCATTCGGCTTGGAAGATTTGTGAGGGGGTGCTTTCTCATTTGATTTTGAGTGTTGCTTTGCAGCTACAATAAGTTTACTCTGACCGACTAATTTCTACATGTAAGTGTATATTGAAGAATGTAAACATATCAAAGCAGAAAAATTAAGGCAGGGCTAATTAATGCTGACTGTTCCCTGGTATAGAACCCTTAATCCGACGAAAAGCTTTGAGTAACGGGGTAAAGGAAGATGGGATGAGACAGAAATGGAAAAGGTTGGGGATAGCTTAGAGATGAAACTATGCCTTGTTCTCCCCATTCTCTCATCGAAAACATCTTAATGGGAATTTCGAGAAATGGCCGGTTGGCGTCAGGAGAATGGATCTCAGGCAGCACTGCCCATTTATTAGGGAACAACATTTGGGCTGAAATATCCCTTCATGCCCATGGAATAGGAAGTTATGATAATAAATTTTGTCTGTGCTTTTTTTGAATTCGTGGCAAGAAAGAATACAGATATTAGAATACTGGTTGTACTTTCCTTTACTGTTCGACATGCCCCATACTTTTAATGCTTATAATAATAATAAAGTCTTTATTTTTAAAAAAAATATGTAGATGCAGCGAGATTAGGGCCCTCTCTTACACCTAACTGTACATATCAAAGATATATGCTTCAGTATTGTACTGTATTTGATTAGTATTGCAGATTTTTTTTGTCCGTCTTTCTTTTCTTCTTCTTTTAGTTTTATTATTATCGTGAGTTATTACTTTCCTATGTCCGCATTGAGTTACTACCTTGTCAGTTAGAGTGGGCTACAATTTTTTTTCATTGCGTATGCTCTACGTAACGCATTTTTATGAATACATATAATAAATTCCTTACTTTGTAATCTGTATTGGTTGAACAGTGCAATATCAGACACATTTTAATCCATTGCTAGGCATTTGGGGAATACGACCTACCTATCCAAAAACTTGTCTTCGTTAACCTACCTTTGCTGGGCCTGAGACTTATCTGAGCAAAGACAGCTCTGATATTATAGTTGTGTGTTTCATACGTAGAACAATGTCTAAGCCGGAATTCAATACAAATATCATACAATTAAATGTCTCGGTGGGGTTTGTTTGTTTTCTGTAGATGCCTTCACCTCGTGGCTTCTTTGTTAAAAGTACTCTTGACTTGAGAATTCAGAGTGGAAATTTCTATACCAAGCTAATATTCAGATGGAGAAACTGTGTATCTGAAACAAAACATACGTCTTGTTTGCGCTCCAGTGAGTTGATGCCTAATGCGCTCAATTTATTAAACTAAGCTTAGAAAAGCCATGAGAGAATTTATTATTTTCCGCAAAAGCCGTCTATTTTGTTTTCGCTGCTTTAAAGAAGTAACTCTGGCTGGTATTTTAAGCTCAGACCTTTGATACTTAAAGTATGCCTATGCATGACTTTCAAGTTGTTCTTTTTTTCAATCAATCAATCAAAAGGTGTATTAGAAAAATACAAATACACAATACTGTAGGGCCAGAAGGCCCATAACAGACTAAAAAATAAATTAATTAACAACAATATTTTAAACCCTTGAAAAAACGACTAACATTAACTTACGTGCTAATAACAGGTCCACAGAAAAAATTCTTTTTAATCCATAATTTGAAACAAAGATTCCACCTCTTCCCGTCCAATCAGCCATTCCCGAATAAATTTTGAAAATTTATTTGTGGTCAGAGATCCAGGCCGTAATTTTAGTTGATTAAATGTCTTTGGCGCTAGGTATTGGTAGGCCTTTATAAAAATTGTTGTATATGCTCTAGGTACTGTGAAGTGCTCAATTTGTCTGGTATTTACTGGCCTCAGTCTCTGTACCATGTTGCCACTGATGGAATAAAATATTTTTAAAGTTTTGTATAGGTAAAGGTATCTTAGCGGGAATAGACCAAGTGACGCAAAGAGGGGAAGTGAAGGACACATCCTTGGTTTTCCGGCTATTGTTCTAATTATATATTTTTGCGTAACTATAAGTGACCTTAAATTAGTGATGTAAGTCCAACCCCACACTTGGATCCCATAGGCAAGCCTAGATTCACACAGCGAGTGGTATAGCTGGATTAAAATGTTTTCTGGGCAGACAGTGCGAAGGTTAAACAGTTGTTTTAAAAAATTTCGACATTTACCGTTAATAGATTTTATGTGACAGCTCCATTTCATGTCACTATCGAAATGGACGCCAAGGTATTTAGTTGTTAATGCTTTCGTGATAGCTGGGCAATGGCAAATAGGGTTTTCTAAGTTACAGTTATACACGTGGCATCTAACTTCAAGTGGCTCTTCTATGCATCCTGCTCTTAGATTGAAGGGGGGATAGCAGGTTTTAGCCACATTTATTGTCAGACCATGCATTTGAAATCAAGTGTTTACGCGTTGTAAATCCTCTGTTATATAGCGCTGTACCTCCACCCAGTCTTGTTCTTGTATTTGAAAGTCGACCGTAGCTGGATCTGGATGTAAGACGCTGAGTTAAGAGTAAGAGATGAGTAAGATAGAAATGATAAGTACAGGAAACTATTTGTCATCCGGATAAGACCCCGCTGGAGACGCGCGCTGGCTAAGACCAGGTGCTAAAATTGATTAAGTATCGTATCTGTACCTATGTTATGCATGTTTGGGAAGTTACAAACAAATTCGTGTTATTCCAAGGAATGCTATTTTATGCACTAGTACAGTATCAACGCGCGTTGCCAAGTTCCCCGACATCACCCCAAAGACGATAAAACAACAATTGAGTGTTTCAGGCAACCTCAATCCATGCGCTACCAAGGTAGTTAATCTCTTATCATAGAAAACCGTAAAATCGGCGTTGTCGACCCCCTGGTACACCCTAACCTAATTTTGTTTTGATCCCGTCAAGAAATGTGCAAAATTTCGTTCCTCTAGCAGCTAGCTTTTCAGACAGCCGCATAAGAACCGGTACGAGTGAACAAATTATTTATAATTTATTACAAATTATTTGTCAATTAGGATAGGGGCTGTAATAGCTCCTTAGCAATTAATTGTTCTAGGGATAAATTTCTGATGCCTCGGGTTTCCCTATCACAAAACACTGAATTGATCGAGACCAATAATACGCAACCCAGTAAATAGTGGCTACGCTATGTATTGGGTAATTTCCATAACTTTTCAAAAATTAATTTGTTATTTAGAATCGAAATTTTGTAGGGAAATCAACCTATTCGGTTTTGTTACTCTATATAACATACCCGTACAAAACATACCTGAAGATAGAAAGCAGCGATTGAAAGATTCCACAGAAATTGTTTTTTTTTGTCATTTTTCAGGAAAATAATTTGTATGGCCTTTTTTGCGTTTTTTGGAGGGTAACCCCCAAAATTGAGTTAGCCTAAAATTTAAAAATTGGTCCTGATGTATGATTTTTGTGTACATGCTAAATTTAATCCAAATCCATCGAGTAGTCTGCCCACAAATCGACTAAAATTTCGTAAAAAACACTTTTGGGTTCCTGGGACCTCAAAACGTGTAAATCCATTGAAATCTCGAAATCGAAATTTTGACCATCACAAAGCTTTCCTTATACGAACGTATAAGTAGGAAAGAAAAAGACAGGTGTATTAATTAACCATTCATTATACAATACATACAATTTTATATAGATCTACGAATCTATTGTATATGTAGTTCCTTCTGTTGCAACTTGCATGACAAATGTACTGCACTCGTGAATGGAAAATCTGAAATTGTGTTGAAAGCAATGTTGTATACTGTATGTTGTGCACCGTGACACTAATAGCATTCCTGTATTGTCCCTTCACACAATCTGCATGTCATGTCAAGTAGAATACATTCTCTATAGTATGCACATACTGCACATACCCTGTTGAATGAGACTCGTGGTGGTATAAAATTGATAAAGACACCAAAACCTACTTAAAATGGTTTAGTTGGACTTAGTAGACCAAGTGATAAGCTTTACCTGTTGTAGGCTATGTTTCAATTAAATTAAACAGGTAATATTGACAGTATCCTTAGAAGTTTGAATAGTGAAAATGGTTGCACTCCCTACGCCTTCCATAATGTAGCCAGTCGGTGTTATTGAACACTGACGGTCGTATGCATAATCTGTAAGTGTATAGGGACATTTCTTCTAACCAGTAACTTATGACATGATGGCTATACGATTAATATTTCCTGAGGAATTCAATTTTAAAAATGAAGCAGGTAAAGCGTGTCATTTAGATGTATTTGTTGTGGTGGAAAAAGGTACTATATATTGTGACCAAAGAGAATAGATGGCGGATACTAACCTTAAGTTAAGCACGGCTGATATGGTACGGAAATGTTACCGGGCTTGTAGGATTCCTTCAATTTAATAGAAAAACAAATGAACAATTCAAGTAAGGCTGACAGCACAATACAGGAGCGGCTAGTTCTGCGCACTTATCAGTAGTTCCACAGTAGTGTGTGTTGAAATTGACATTTTGGAGGACATTTTACAGAAGAATCGATACTGTGTATCGTACATTTTGGTAGAAGGATTTGTTCCCCTATTATCTTTCATTCTCTCCATTACGCGGTAATCTCTAAGGCTTTCTCGCTAATCCAACATTAGAGGAAAACTCGGATTTTGTTGCGTTTAACCCTGTAAATCTGGGAACCGTTTTGGAAACTGATACAGCATCACATACAGTATACAGTACAATCTAGTAGATCTGCCCTGCAATTTATCACATGCACGATATTCCGTTACCCTCATAAACGGATTTTTGTCTCTCTCTCTCTTACAAATTGTGAAATTTAGCTGCTTTATAATATGTTAATTTGATATCTTTGTAGTCCCATAAAGCATTTTTATCATTTATAATATTTTAATTTTTAAAAAACAGTGTTCACATATTATAATCTCATATTTTTGTATTCATGTCATATTTAACTTCTGCAGACGGTCCCTGGGCAACCTCATAGATAGCATTTTGTCTTACCAAATCGGATTAAACAGGTTAAAGAAAACTGTAGATGGCAGTATGAACACGTATATTCACCAAGCAAGCACAAAACTACTCCTTAAATGAAGGTAAAGTAAGTAAAGTATTGTATAATGGTCAAGATAGTCATATTTTCTGGACTATCTTTGAGATCACAATTTTTTTTTTAGTAACCATGTTTGCTTATATAATTCGTGTTTGGTTATAATTATTTAATTATTTACTTATTGTTAGGGAAAAACTTGAATTAAATTTTGCGATAAGGATAAATTCAAACCACCCTCAACCAAATTGGTGTCCATTTCTCTCTCGTGTTTCTATCATAACCAATATAAAATGTTTCCTATAGTCAACGCTATACTTAATCCGAGTTTCGTACTCTGGAACACAAAGGATCGTGTCTTATTTCATCCCCCCCCCTCCCCCAACAAAAGACATCTAAAGTCAAAAAGTCCTTTTTGTTTATGAATAAAACATAACCTGGTATTTCCATTACAGTATGTTCTCTGAAACTTTCCCTTTTCGTTTCCCTCTGCTTTCATTTGTTGTATCTTGACATGAAGCTTTCTGCTTATACACCACTACGATATTATACAATGCGTGGCTATGCATTATTTTTCTCATAGTTTCTACAATTTTTGTACTAGGTACTTTTTATTCTTTGATTGAAAAATAAACTAGGCTGTGTGCCATATATTATATTATTATATTCTTCTTACCGTACGAATTACTTTCCTCGTTTTATGAAACCTCCAATATTTTTCAGTTAACTAGTCAAAATTTTTCAAAAAATATTTGCTGCTGAATTTTGAAAATTCCATCCGAGCTTAATGTACATGTATAATGACCCGCACGTGGCAATGACCCGCACCCGCCTTATTTGTACAAAAAAAAATATGAACGTTGTGGGGCTAGTCTTGTAGAGATTATTATTTTGACTGCACTCCTCGCCATAACGAAAAGGCAATGAGATTAGTTGACTTTTACCATTGAATATATAACACTAGTGTTACATAACATATATAACACTAGTGTTATATAACACATATAACACTAGTGTTATATATTCAATGCTTTTACTTATGTAAAATTAGGAATGCATGTTTTCGGCACTTGAACTGTAGTTTCTGGTGTACTTAACGATTTTTTTTCAATGAGACGTCAAATTAATGAATTTCTACACGATCTATTTTTAATTACAAATCCAGTTGTTTCACCTTTCGAGAGGGTGACGTTTAGGGAAAAATAATAGTTGTTATTGACCAGACGCAGTTCGGCAGAAACCGTGTGGTTAGGGAATTGTTTTTTTTTTTTTTGTTTTTTTTTTTTTTTGTTTTTTTTTTTTTTTTTTTTTTTCAACCGATGATGAAGAAAATGGTGAGCATTTGTCGAGAGACTTCGCTATTTTAAAAAATCAACTGGTAGTTGAAGTCAGATTGTTGCGAGTCCTAATATTTTGATATTTTAGGCTAGGTTTTCCAAAAAGACCATTGAAGTTGTGCTTCCTCCATTTTGATAACTAAAAGCTTAAACTGATGGTTTGGCAATGGGAAGCTATGTGCGGGTCTCTGTCCCAATCATGGGGTGAAAACCCACATTTACAGACATTTAGGAGAAAGTCTTGATCATCAGCCCTGGTAATATTTTCGTCTTCCTTTTTGGCTGATGCAAGACCCAATAGTCTTAGCTAGTGGTAGAGTAAGACTTGTGGCTACGACATTGATAGATCTCGTTTGAGCTGACAAGTACACTCCTGAACTACCCTGAATTCCGCATTACTACAATTATGTAGAAATTGGTGTATTCGTGTCTATAGTTTGTTGTAGAGACCAGTATGGTTACCAGTATTACGTTATTGATCTGGTCCGCAGCAGTTACAGAGTAGCATGTCCTACTTACGAATTTCGAAATGAAATTATTTCTTTATGCATCTACCAACGCCAACTACCTATCATATACCCGTCGACTAATACAAAACATTTAGTTGTGATTATAGCACAACGGTCACTCTTTCTATTACGAGTACAAGTTGGCTGAAGTGTAATGAGTACCTGACAGGAAATAACGTGAGATGAAAATGATAGCGGGTGCATTGTCGCAGAAACCATTTCCGTTTTAGCTGGGGAGGCGAGAGGGGTTGATAAAGCAGAATTTCCTGAGTCCCGACTGACATCGAGTGGGGGTAGTCTGCTGAGGCTGAAGATAACTGCGAGAAAAATGAACCAACTACCCTCAGCGTTGATTACTCGATGAATTATGGAGTCATGTCTTGTAGGATATTGATTATACGGTACAGCCAATGTATGTTTACCCATATGCTTCTGTCAATACGTGTTACCCCTTTCCATTTTAACTAATGATTTGTTTTTGGTGGTTACGTATATGTTAATGTTTAGGGACATGGGGAGGGAAGGGAGAATGTACATAAGGGAGTTACAATTAGTTAGTGAAACACAAATGGCTATATACATATGTATGTATGACAGATGTTTTATCGACTTCGATGGCAAGGTAGTGTGCTTGTACTCGTGCGAGTCTCTACACGCCGTGTGATCGGAGACGTGTCGTAACTCAACACGGGTACTAGCCTACAGGGGCGACTGAAGAGGTTACGGATACATTCATTAAATTGTTTGTCTGCGATTAACCTTTACAAAAAAATAAAATAAATGTTATACTTGACCAATGCGAAATTAGTTCAATATTATCACCAGGACGACTACGTTAATAACGCCCGTCCACATTTATTCTTACTTTACTATTGCGTTTCAACTCAACTAAATTAACTGTAAGTAATTTAAAAATCTTATTCAATGTTAACAATAATTTCAAAAGTTCCGCTTTTACGGACCTTGCCTTTCATTGTACAAAATTTCAAAGTAAAATTGTCTTCTGGTTGAGAGAGAGAAAGGTTAGACGCAAATTTGTGGGTAGCGTTCCCATAGAGCCTACGTTCGACAACGTTCAAAAGTTAAGCATGTTACAGCGCTCGTCAACTTCAATGAATAACATCATCGTGCTTAAAGTACTTGAAGTATTTATCATCTTGGTCGGTTGATCATATTTTATCGAGTTATAAACTTTAGTTACTTATGTAATTCTCTGAAATCCAAAATGTTAAATCTTCGATTCCCTTGTGATGAAATTTTCCACTGAAATTGGCATAACTCGGCTCTTCAAATGGAATATTTTGATTAAACAACAGCAGCTGTTGATCTGCCGAAGCTATGATGGTTGGAAAATACACGGCTGGAGGGTAATATGCATCTGATTGCTGGATATTTAGCTCCCTCGTCCGGTTGATGGATTTTTCCGTTTATTAGGAAATATTGTAAAGTTCTTTTTATTTGCGTTGCATCGATTTAAAACTCGCTGGAATGATTTAATGAATGTTTTATTGGTTTATTGGCTTAATACAGCTTGTACATGCAGTATTTCAAATCGGCATGTTCGCTTAAAATCAAACACCGAAACGCTCGGGGATGGTAGAGTAGTGTTTAGGTGTCAAGGTTCTGCTTGATGCGGTGAGTATAGTTTGGAGGCTAAATTTTTCAGAGCTGTGTCGGACTTAGGCTCCCTCCATTTGCGAATGATACAGCCTTGTTTCCTCCAGACCTATAGATTTACCATTGCTCTGTATACAGCGTTATTCGTTGAAAAAAAAAACATCAGATAAAAACAAGAGAATGAAATGGAGAGCTGACAGCGAGTGAGAGATATTAATTTGTACCATCTGCTCTGCTCTCAACAGAAAAAAAAGAAAAGCTTGGATTAGTTTGTGACATTTATTTATGATAAAAAAGTAATCATCTCTTATTAAAGATGTACTTTTCTTTTTCTTCTATCTGTTTTATCATGCCTTTTAATCTGGAATGTCGGCAAGTTGATATCTAGATTGAATCTTCCCCCATTCATATTATTCTATCTCAAGAACAGTTAAGATGCCAAATGTCTAATGTCCAATGCCACTTGATTATTCAATTTTTAGAAACCTTTTATGACAAGTTCCCTTCATATAATGTGTCATGTCATATTTGGACAAAATTGCTTTAACCAGGCAACTTTAACAGCATGAGCTAATTACCAATGTAAAACTTCCTCAGAGTACATCATTTGCCCTTCATTATGGTAAAAACGAATTATAAATGGAAATATTAGGTCGCGGGTCGTTGAGGTCTTACACCTTTATTCCATGACACTTAATATGAGATATGAGAGTCTATCTAAGGCGGGTATTCCACATACGTCAATCGTCAATGAAAAATTGAAAAATGACGTTTTAGCAGACATTAAAAACATACTAAAAATTCTGCTACCACGTCAATTTACGTCATTGTTACGTCATTTTTCAATTTTTCATTGACGATTGACGCATGTGGAATACCCGCCTTAGCTATATGTATCTCTTACGTACAGCTTATAAACTGGATATTATTGTAAATAGCCGTAACACAGAATCCATCAGGAATGCAAGCTCGTTGCTACGTTATCTTACATTGTACTTGCCTGTGTTTTGCCCGGTGCTTACCGGACTTTTTGTAGGATCGACCATTTAATTAGTTAAAATTTACTTAATTTTACTGGTGCTCTGATAAATACGGTACATGCACTTGCGAAGGTTAATAAAACTTTAATTTTCCTCAATATTGGTCCTCTTGCAGCAGCCATGTACAATAAATCAGTTGCAGAACAAAAGATCTGGGGCTGATCCAAAAAGCTTTTACTTTGGGAATCACGGCCCTTATTTTCCAGCTTGACCAAGACTTTCGGTGTTTGCTGCGGCAGAAAGTCCCGGACCCAAATTGTGAAATAAGTATTGAGATGAGTTGAACCTTTTCTACTTGAGAGCTCTTCTGACTTTGCACCCTTTTCGTCTTTATTCGCTTCTTTGTTTGGGCTTGTGTTCACAGTAAGGTTTGCTTCTGCTTAATCGTAGTTTTATCATAAGTCTCTACTCAATAAAATATTGAGACTAATATTATAATATAATTTCATTGTAAAAGCAGAATGCATTCAATGCAATTAGACGCGTAACTGTGTTTGATTGTTGCACTAATTGCCGTCAGATTTCCTTGACATTCGAAATGTATTAAAATAACAATGAGGATATCACACAATGATAGCGAAAGGTATCCACATCGTATAAGCAAAAAAATTTTTTTAAATGTATAATAGAGTACCTATGTGTGAGCATGAGGGAACGTTGAGTTGAATTACTTTCACTGTTGAATGAAACTCATTAGCAACTTATTCCTTATAAACTCGCATCTTAAAGATTCGAAGGGGTCGGAGAAGCGAGGGAAACCTGGTTGTTTCCGGTGGTAGCTACTTCACCAAGTTTCCGTCGCACGTAAGGCAGTCTGGGGCGGAAGTGGTGGTGGTGAGATAGGTTGGGGGTAGATCAGAGGGGGGGGGGAGTTGATTACATCCGCTTGTCTACTGCAGAATTAATTGCAGCGTGTGGAATGCTACCACCTCACCATCCATACCTTACCACCCCACATTTGTGCTCTGCTATTGTTCTCGTGGCAGTACGCCTATTCCGACAGAATTTGACATTTTTCTTATGACAGCTATGCAATGGGATTATGGGTATTGGTTTCCTATTTTTCTTTTCTATAGAGTTGTTTTTGCGATTACGTACTACATTTGATGCACCTGTAGTACTGCTGTTTCAGTTAGTGGTCACAAGGTTTAAAGCAAGACTTCACTTCAAATATTAAAGTCAAAATCAAATTTGCTAATTTTTTACAGCATGCAAATTCAGCCGAGCATATGCTATTTTCTTACAATAACTCAACAGCAATGATTATTATCCACTAGCACAATGTAAGAAATTAGCTATAATTTGCAAGTAGTGTAAAACTAAAACAAAAATCACAGAAGAAAGTTACTACTGTCTACAAATGGTCTTAACGAGAAGGAAGTTTACAAAACTTTTGAAATCATTGCCCTTTTTCCACCTTTCTATGGGGACAACATTGTCGGTCGACTCTTTTTCTTTGCAATTTTCCCCCCGTCTTTCGTATTTGTCGAAGTCTCAAGGCGTTGGTTGTTTTCAAAGAGTTATTCCACCCCAGTGGAATTCACAAGGAGGGCAAGAGACAGGAAGAAGGACCTTCTGTTGTTTACGAAGGCGATGAAGCATTCAGGTACAGTTGATTTCGACGTTATCGACGTTTCCACCCCGGTTCCTTAAATCTACATAACCTTGTGTCACCTTGTCCTCACCAGACTTTGTATAGAGCTGCCTAGATAACGGACATCTGACGGATCTTGTCATTTGCTTATAACAGCTCTATTGACAGCTTGCTATTTCTGTTGTTCAATGATGTTGCAAAATCGGCAGGCGCAGTAGCACACACACGCAAATTTCGAATTAATTAATTAAATAATTAACAGCTGGGGTAATGATCGTGTAATGGTTTGTCTATATATACACCTGTACAAGCGGTTTTCGGCTGCTGCCTCCACCACTTGCGACTGCAGCCTTCGGCCTCGCAGTCGCTGCTCATGTAAATTAATTGTGATCACACACAACACACACGCAGCACCAACTGTCGGGATAAACGAAAATTAATGGTAGCGCCAACTGTTGGGATAAACGAAATTTAAGTGTAGCTCAGTCTGCCGCTAAATGTCGGTTGATGTCGGCAGTATCAGCAGCCATGTAGACGCACCAATGTAAAATATTCCAAAAGCAAACTATAAAAACATTCTCCAGTGGACGAAAGTGTTAATTTAAACCATCCTCGAATCTCCTTGAACACACACAACAATATTCATCATAATCGGTCCAGTCGTTTGAGAGGAGGCCCGGAACATACACACGGACAGTCGAAATATATATATTAAGATATTTCTAAGACCGGCTCTGCAATGAGGAACGCACGGCTAAAGCTGTGGTGGCGTCTTATATTTCATACCAATATTTTTTTACATAGAAACTCACCCAGTATAAACTGAAATCAGATTAATTGTAAGCAATTTAAGTAGCTACAGTATATCAAACGAAAAAAGTTTTTATAGGAAAGACATCGTGATGTAAAAGCGGAATTTATGCTTTGAACTCTTAGGGAAATTTGAATGAACTGAGAGGTTTTATATTAAATATTTCCATTTTTTCAACCCTTCCTTGAAAATAAGGAGCAAGGTCAAACAAGTATAACCCTTTTTATAGATGTCACCTGGTATGCCTTGCAATCTGCTAGTAAGCTATACATGAATTCGAACATCAAATAATTCAAGCTAAATACCCCCAATCAAGTTTCAGGGCTTAATCATGCAATGTTTGCTCTCATTATGAAGATCAATATTCGATCCAGACTGCAACATTTGCCCGTTCATTGCGAGCAAAGCTAGGGTTGTCGGTTGATAATTATCCACAAGGTATTAAACGTTCTTGGATTAATCTACCCTATTTTTATTTCTTGTGCCAACGTTTTTTTTTTCAAATATTGAGTTATTGTACTTGTATGACTTCATTACCTATATTTTACGGTTAAAATACGTCTAATTCTACTGCTTCATCATTCAATAACCGTCCTACACACTCCTGCCAATGCAAATCTATCAAATACGAAGAAGTGTTTACCTTCTGACAGGTTCTTGACAATCCCAGTACGGAAGTACGCTACAGAATCATTGAGGTTATTGATCATATCACACATGGTTCATTTTGCTCCCTTGACGTGTCCGCTGCATGTCATGTCAAGTGTCAACTTGAGGCATTGGGTTTCCACACGCTATGGCCAATCACGTTTTTCATTTCGACACCTTGAAAATTGAAATAACCTGTTGAGTTATCTACACTGCAGTAGGTTTTCAAAGGTAAATTTATGTATTGTATATTGTTTTCGTAATATTTGTCAAAGTCGAAGATTCATTTCAAAGTTTTGCAATATATTCACCTACTTCGTTCAACTCTATCTCCAGGGTCTTAAGTTCTATTTTCGTTGCTTGAACATCGCGTGAGAAGATTTTATTGCCTCTGCGCAAGCGTTTAACTCGTTATTGAAAAACTTGACGCTTCCATTCTGTGTCAATCCTGGTAGCAAATTATTGCCAAAGTTCTGAATATTGATTTGTTTCCATCTTAAAAAACTTTTCAAAATTGTAAAGTACACTTTGATGAACTTCCCCTGGAACTTGTTTAGATCTTTCACTTCTTCTGCTTTGGTATTTCTTTGCAAAATTCAGCTTAATTTTTTTTTGTGTCACATCCAATGAAAGGTTTGTGACAAAAATCAATTGAAAAATCGTGCAATCTGAATACCATATCAATGTATGGACATAAATTTGTTATTGTTATTTTTCATACAAATTGATTGATGTTTAAAATCAATACAATGGCTTAGGCCCCATTGGATACCATTAAGTAGTAACGTCAAATAATTTTCGTATCGAGAATATGCAGCTTATACTGTATATTTTCCATACAATTAGTTATTCGCCCGTTTGTTATTTACTGGAAGACCACCCTAAATCCTTTATTTTCGAACCTTCAAAAGTGCTGTGTTGCAAAATAACAATCGGCCTAAAAAATGAAACGTGATTTCGTCCGTAACTTTTACTTGATGAAGGAATATTCCCTTGAAGACGTCAGCAGTTAGGAGACCCCAAGAGGTGACATTTTCTCTTCCCTTAAGTGGCAACTTCTTTTTTGTGAGTTTCCCTCTTTTGCTAAGCCGGAAATTGTGTCATATTCTAACCGAAAATGACGAAATTCTTTGTTTTACGGAATGGGTAATTCATAAAAATAATTGAACTAAATACTGTGACGTGCCCTCGGCGTCATTGACGATCTTAGAGCAAAAAGGCTACAATGGATAGGACATGTGCACCGGATGCCGGACCACAGACCCCCAAAGGCCGTGTGGGAAGCAATCCCCCGCGGAAGAAGACCAAGGCGAAGATGGGCGGACCAGTTCCAGGAGGACCTCCTTCGAGTTGGCGTCGAGGCAGCAGATTGGACAGCGGCTGCTGAGGATCGGCAAAGATGGAGGGAAATCGTCAGAGCGGCCAAAAGTCCCCCTGGGCTGATCGCGCCTAATTAAGTCACGTCAACTGTGACGTGAAATATGGCTTATGATCAGTGATTTGCCGTTAATGACGGGTCATAGAATTTTTTATTTCAAACATCTAGTAGCAAATTTAATGTTTGAACTGATTGTTTTCATTGCAGTTCAACTTTAGTAAGAGTATTAACTAGTTCGTACGAGTAATAACTAAACTAAACTTCTTCATACCAATGCAATGGAAATGTTCAGTGGAATTCATAAAAAAAATGTACTTACTTGCTTTAACAGTGAAATTTACAAGAAAAAAGAAAGAAAAGGTGTTCGTAACCGTTTTGGCTATATCTAGTAGTAGTATGGTTGAACACAGTCCCAGGCCACGGTGTGGGCCCATAGGACAGTGGCTATATCTAAGTACAAACCACATTTTACTCCGAGAAGCAAACTCCGCTTGCTCCAAATTGGTGATGTAAAAGGCTTTACTTTGTTTTCATGAATCCCGCTCAGTAGTATTTACTAGGATCAACCCAATTTTGTTAGATTGGCTGTTGAGGGGCGACTCACAAAACGGGACTGAGTTTCCTTTAATATGTTTGAACTGAGTAAATCACAAACGGTTCGCACAGTCAAAATGAATTGTTCATCCTGGCGATAAATCCAGGAATATGAGTGATTGATTTAAAGCCATGGTTTCCTTCGCGGAACCCCCATTTTTCCCTACTAACCCTTTTGCTCCAAGTCCCCGCCAGGTGGAATCAATGTCGTCAATTTCCTTCTCTGACGCTCGGAAATAGAATCATGGAAGTATAAATTGAATTTTGTGTGTGTTTGCTTGGTGGGTGGGAGAGGAGGAAGGGGGAATTAATTTTGTGGGGACATGTGCTGACAGGTATTATCTTCTTGTTTCAGAGCAGTGACAGTTGGCAGGCTCACGACAATGATCAGGTAAGAAAAAATATTTTCCCCTCTTCGTTGAAACTTTGAAGAGAATTGTATTTTCAAAAGGGTTATTTCCTTTATGTATTGTACAATAATCGATAATGATGTATGTAGGTATGTATTTTTTTTATCATTTGTCATGGGCGGGTCTCGTCAGAAACCATCGCGGGCCGCATGCTTTTCACATTTTATTAGAAAAATTAATTTGTAGTATTAAGTATAGCATACATATAGTATGTACAGTAAGCATACGGCAACTATAGTTATGGAGTATGATGACACAATTGACACTAAATGATGGCAGGGGTGTGCAATATGTGGTAAGTTCGATGTTGAGCTAAATTGGCAATGTTGACTTTCTTAGGAGACCTAAAATGAATCTATCTTTTTTTTCATTTTGTTTTTTTTACTGAGGGCAATTCCTGCGATCTCCTCAGAAAATAATTCACGGTACAGTGCGCCATTGATTCTAGACGTTGAAGCACGAAGCCAATTGTCTAGATTTGATTTTTATTTCAAGCAAAAAACATGCTTCAACTTCAAAAACCTTTTTCGTTGTAACTATTTGATTCTGGAGGCACTTTCTCCTGGATTTTTCCTTTTTATTTGAAGGTTTCGGAAGTAGTTTGATTAGCTTTTGATTCCTTTTCCCAGCGATGCTTGCTTTGATTTTATTGATACTGATTGAAGGAAAAAAAACAGACACCTTCTTAGTTTTATCAATTTCGTGCTGATCCCTGTATTGCCTTTTATTTGTCTACGTCTTTTTTATTTAAGTGCGACGTCTTGCAAACTTTTGGTCGAATCTGAGCATCTGAAAAATATTACTGGGTGGGTATATGGCTCAGCTATTTTAATTTTTTCCATACCTGTTGGTTCAGTCTATTTGTTGTTCTAAATTGATTTGTACAGCACTTTTATTTCTAACTAAATGTCTAATTAAAAACTTGAAAATGTGAAAACCTAGATAAGGGTGGGTAGAAATGTACATACAGACAGTAGATCACATCTCCCCAGCTGAGCTTTATTTGAAGTTGTCAACCGAGCAGCTAGGATTTGAAAATAAATACCATTAGCGTAAATTCCCAAAATTTCTGGGGGGGGGGGGGGCTTTAGGACCCCAAGACCTTGTTCCCCCGGAGAAAAAAAAATCGATAAATGGGCCCAAATTAGTGAGGTTTTACGCATATATACCCTGGAGAAAGGGGAGCCCGGGGATCACCCCTGGAGAAATAAAAGTGATAATTGGGCCGAAATTAGTGAGATTTTACGAATATTCTATCCCGGAGAAAGGGGGGCCCGGGGGTCTCCCCCGGAGAAAAAATTGATGAATATGCCCAAATTAGGGAGGGTTTGCGCATTTTGCAAGCAGTACAGTTGCGATTTAACAGATGAATAAACCTACCACTGAGGGGGGCCCGGGGGTCTCCCCCGAAGAAAATGTTTGAAAAAATCGGTCTGAAAAATTGAGGTTTTAGGCATTTTGAGTAATACATTTTTGTGAAAGTTCTTGGTCAACATGTTGATTTTTTTCATGATGTCTTTCATGTGAAATACGCATAGGCCTACCAAGAATTAATTTCCCTTTCGTTATTGTGGATACTATGCCTTTCGCCTCCATAATGTTTTTGTCACCAGAAATCCTGGGGGGGGGGGGCTACGGGTGCTTCTGGGGGCAGGACCCCCTATTTACGCCAATGTTTGCAAGCAGTACAATTCTTTTATTATAACGACGAATAAACCTGCCATTGAGGGGGACCCGGGGGTCTCCCCCGTAGAAAAGTTTGGAAAAATAGCTCTAAAGTATTGAGGTTTTAGCATCTTGAGTAATACATTTTTTGTGGAAGTACTTGGTTAATATGGTCAATATGATTTTTTTCCATGTAATTTAAGCATACTAATAATTAATTTCCCTTTCATTATTGTGAATACTATGCCTTTAGCCTCCATAGCGTCTTTGTCACCAGAAATCCTGGGGGGGGGGCTACGGGTGGACTTGGGGGGGGGTGTAAGCCCCCCCCCCCCAGGACCCTCCTATTTACGCCAATGATAAATACAATGAAGTTGGATTATAAGTTGGTTTTGCAAACTATTCTAAATTAAAGAATAACAAGTTAATCAGTTAATTACATAATTTGGCACTACTGTGCGGAATATGTTTTCCGTTAAATGAATGGATGCCTCTACTTAGTATTTCGCGTTATCTTTGTTTTGTTGCCAAGAATGAAATTTTACCCCCCTTTTACAACCTCTGCCGACTAGCCCTTAGGCAATTAAGACTATTGCTTCTGCTTGGCATTCATCCAACGAAGAAAGAGTTCTTAAGGAAAGTACTTTAGCCCTGAATTTTTTCACTTGCCCTAGAAGAGTTCTGCAACTAACCAGTACAGTTATTATTTTTGCTTTCCTATGTATAAGTTGGTATAAGTAAAGATTTTCGATGGTCGAAATTTTTGATTTCGAGGTTTCAACGTTTTGATGTCCCAGTAACCCCAAAAAGTGTTTTTTTTTTTTTTTTTTAATAAATGTCTATCGGTCCGTCGATTTGTGGGCAAATTACGATTATGGTTAAATTGGGCATGCAGGTTCGCAAAAATCATGTCTTGGACAATTTTTTTTATATTTTGGGCTAACTCAATTTTGAGGGTTTTAGTCCCCCAAAAAAAAATAACCAATCTTTCTAAAAAACTGCTGTAATGGTTTATTTTAAAATCACTTACAGTATATATTGTAGTGGTCATTGATGTCCACAACACCCGTTAGGTCGTTCTCCCTTGATAGCTTGGTTGTAGGGGCAAAAACATTCTCGATAATTCTTGATGATCTCTAAAGTCAACCCTTTTGACCAATCACCAATACACTTCCTCACTCAACAATGATTTGGCTCTGTACGGAACAACCGAGCCCCTACACCTCCATATGATTTGCTTCCGGAAGCAGGGGACCAATAGAAAAACCGCCATATTTAGACCTGAAACTTTCGCGCCAAATGAAACTTAATAGTTTTCTTATGGTACCTCACCTAAGATTTTTAAAACTAAAAAAAATGTGTCTTTATTAAATATTTAGGCTGTCTAACTTTATTATTATGATAAATATGCTTTCCCAAAATAGCTGATAATTATGTGGATTAAAAAGAAACAATAGCATCAAATAAGTTCAATCATCCAAAACAGTAACTGTACCCTATGAAATTTCAAATGTAGCAAATACAAAATTAAATTATAGGCAATAATAAGGGCAACAAAAAGGAATTTTCTCTTAATTTTTAAATAAAATACATAGTACCCCCTGCTGTGAAGACATAAATATGGCGGATATTTGGGTTTTCAAATGTCCATGCGACAATAGCGCCAATGGTTCTTCTAGTGTATTATATTAGAAGTTCTTTGGGAACAACAAAAACAAGTCTTGCGCAGGCGTACTACGCAGAAATATCATTTGATCTTCAGGAATCGCAGGAATCGCCACACATGTTCAGTTCGCAGTCCAATATGGCAATACAGGGTCTGTTCGGAAAGTAATGTCAGTGATTTTTTTTTTACGGAGACTGTACGCGCAAGCGCGTGCTTTACTGGCTCAGATTTTGGTGGGGGATCTGGCAACAAGTTCCAACAAGTGTCAGCTGGCTACCGATCGTTGTAGTGGTCACATCAGTTGTTCCATGTGAGTCGGTACAGTCACCCGGTGCAAGAAAAAAAGCGTTCGCTTGAGCAACGGATGGCGGTAAAGTTTTGTGTAAAACTGGAGAAGAGTGCTGCGGAAACCATTATAATGTTGAAGAAGGCTTTCGACGACGATTGCCTTTCGGGAAGGCAAATTGTCCGGTGGAACAAGGCCTTCGCAGAAGGTCGGGAAGCCCTGCGCTGGACGGCCATCAGCCTCCACTACTGTTGTCTGTTGAAGGTTTTAGTAATGTTTAATTTATCGGAAATCAAACGGACACTTACACGTCGATCAGTGTTCAACAAGTCACGCACATGTTGCATATTGTCGTTGGTAGTGGAGGTTGATGGTCGTCCAGCGCGGGGCTTGTCCTTGGTGTCTTCCCGACTTTCTGCGAAGGCCTTGTGCCACCGGAAAATTTGCCTACCCGAAAGGCAATCGTCACCGAAAGCCTTCTTCAACATTATAATGGTTTCTGCAGCACTCTTTTCCAATTATACACAAAACTAGATCGCCATCCGTTGCTCAAGCGTAAGCTTTTTTTCTTCTTGCACCGGGTTACTGTACCGACTCACATGGAACAATTGATGTGACCACTACAACGATCGGTAGCCAGCTGACGCTTGTATGAACTTATTGCCAGATTGCTAACTGATACACGGAGGTCTAACTGAACCATCTAAAAATGTCGTATCCTTAATTCTCATTGAAAAAAACCAGGTGGCATGATTAGGTTCACTGAAATTAATAAGGAAGCATTAATGATTTTTTTATATAGTTACAGTTTAAACCTTTATGAACAACTATAGATATTCATAATGGAAAACATTGTACTGTACTTGTGTTAAAATTTCATATAATGTCGAATGGAGCACACTGTTTACCATATCAGCCTGTTATGATTCTAAAAGTACCTTATCTTATAAATAACTTTTGAATGTTATCGCGAAAGTAATGAACCGCAGAAAGACAAAAACATACTTGTGAACTTCTGGAAATAATTTCAGACAACTCATCCACTTCTAAACTTCCATTTTATATGACTCACATAAAAAAGATCGAGAAGATTTGGATACGCTGAGTTAGAAAATCTGAACCGATTCAACCGTAAATCATTTTTCCATCTTTTGATTGCGAAATTGCCGAGTTGTTTTCAGTTTTCACTCCCCAAGTTTATTTTCTCTTCGACTTTTCAGTTGCATTTGAAAAGTCATATAGTTTCCCCTTTATTCGGATCTTGGCAATTTAAGTCTTTCTACTTTAGAGTTTATCTTCATCTTTTTGTCATCCGCTAAGTTTTAGGATTTTTTTATGTGTTTTTTATTAATTTTGCAATACGATTTTTGTGTGTGCTTCTACTAGGGAATACAATGCAATAAAGTCTTGTTATTTATAATAATATGTTTACCTATTTTTCACGATTAATATTCGTATAATTTGGTAAATTTTGATAAGACAATCATTGCATCGTAGCCTACTTCGAAAAATGCATTCTTCTCTATAGTAGATTTTTAAATGCGAGTAATTTAAACAAAAACTGTTCATTTAAAGCAAGTTGAGTAAATAATTAAATTTTGTATGACAATTATTAATTTGCGAGGTGATTCTAGGAGCTGCCAACAATTAATATTGGTCAGGTCAGCCAACTTTGATACGTAATATGTGCTTTGTTTTGTGTTTGTGTGAAAAACTCTGCTATAACAATTTGATTCATGGTAATTTTGTTTCATTTTACATTAGGGAAATTTATTCAGCTGGATCGCCCCAATTCTGTTTTAATTCTAGTTCCCTCTCTGCAAATTCTAATTAATTTTTAAGTCAATACACTATGTTGTCATTGAATTGGTGGGCGCGGCAATTCATCATAAATTTAAATTTTAAATCTTGAAATTTGCATAGCTCGTTTGTTTTTCACGGGAATTTGTGGAGGTAATCCGAGAATTTCCACGTCCCTGTACGTTCTATCCCTGGCATTTTCGTAAAATTGTTCCTGACATGGTCTAGTTTCTACTTTTGTACGTGTACCTGCAGTGCATGTGACAGTTCATATTGTTACTCATTTCAATTCGTTTTAGGATTTCATATTATCCGAAAGTTTGTTGTTTCTAGTCCCTCACTATTTTCTGACCATGTAAACCTGGGCGTCTTGTTGAGTGCAAAATGGGGCTATATAGACCGAACTATAGCTCCTTGAATTTCTGGTGGCACCTGCTACGTCTTTTTCGACCACTCTGATAATCGAAGTGACGCCTGAGAAAAAAAATTATATTCTTGGTGGGAGGGAGTCCCATCTCTCAATATATTGACTCTGCCAGATTGCAGCAGCAGTCAGCAGCCCGATCATGGCGATTTGGGATTTTTTTTTACCGTGGTAGTTGTTGTTGTTGTTGTTGTTTCTAACGCCTGCTTTCAGCATTTCTGCTTTAAGCAACCCTGTCAGCCTGGCGGGGGGAGTGAGTCTGTTTGTTAACTTGAGGCACCCTAAGGGCAGACTCTTTCACCTCGGGGAAAGGGGAGTTGACTAACAGGGTGGACCTCCTGATTATAGTGGATTCCGAACCACTTGGGGAACATGGTAAAGTCACAGGATTAAATCGGAGGTGACCAGAACTTGACTTATACTGCCTGAGCGAGTTATCATGTCCCACCAGGTTCCCCTGCCAACGCTGTGCACACTACCAAGTTGCCGCAGTTTGAAACATGCTCTGCTCTAATGAAATCAACATGGTAAGGCCGTTGGCAACCTAACCGTGGTAGTAAGATGTCACCTGACGGTGTTAAAATATGCGCGGGAAATTCAAATTAATAAATTATTAGAATACATTTAATAATTGAAGGAAATACTAATAAACATTAAAATGTGCAGGTAGAAGTTTGAAATATACTTAGATTTTTTAAATTATTAATGTGTCTACATATAAGGCAGAAAAATTTAAAACTCACCAAAAATATTAATTTATCAATTTGAATTTCCCACGCATTTTGCACTCATTTGTGTAAAACAATTGAATAAACCCCGGGATTATAATAATCCCAAATCCCAGGCTGCAGAAATATAACAGTCATTATTTATTTAATAAATACTGAAATGACAAACAAATAAAAGGAAATTGACTACCTCCGCCATATAGAATGTAGTTAAGTCCATAACAGGGGAGCTAGAATTGGTATAGCGTTGCCATAACAACGAAGTACTTCTTGGCTAAACACCAGTTGGTGGGTGGCTTAGGCGTTGCGTAGAAACACCTAAATTTATGAGCTTCGCGCTTAAAATGAAATTAATAATAGGCCGCAGCATTGAATGGTACTAAGTTGCTAATGCAAAACAGCGCGATTCGACACTCGACGGACAGTGAAGTTCTACGTTCCTGAACAAAAATATCGCCAAGTTTTACCTGTATAAAAGATAAGAAGTAGTTTTGTAAGAAAAGCCTTGCAGTTTTTATGGGAGCAAAGCAATAATTGTGCACGTAGCCGCGATGACTTATATTTCAATATCCACAAGCTAACGTTTTCCGGTGTACGTGACGTCCCAGGCTTACCCGCCCTACCATTTATTAGCTATAATTGGCGTTTTCGCAATAAAAGAATCCTGGTAAATTGCCCACTTTTTAAAGGATCAGAGATAGGACAAGCTCTGAAGACATTATTCAGCTATTAAGATTGGCGATGAGGAAAAAAGGGCATTCATGTAGAAGAGCACGTCGACTTGCGATTAGACAGCACCATTCGAAAATATTCGTAGAATTTTTTTAATGGTGCCATCAATTTCACTTTCATGATCACTGAACAATTTATCCTCTTTGCAAATAGCCAAACTTTCTTTGCCAGAAGTTTAATGCCTTGTCTGTCATCTATGAATTATCTACCCTACCCCTGGACCAATATCTTCCCTTACTGAATCCTGTATGTGAAGAAGGCACTTACTTCTGTATAATATCCATTGTACAACCACTTGAATATAATTCAAAATCATGCAAAACCGTCTTTTTCTGAGGTCACAATCTCAATGATTTGTTGGTAGCACCCTGAAAATCTTCATCCAGCTCTCTCGATCCTGCGCCTTCCTCTTCAGCTCTTGGTACCTTCGAACTCTTGCGTCCTCCTTCAGTTGATACATGAATATCTTCTTCGGCCGCCGTCTTCTGTTGGTTCTTTCCACTGTGCCCTCAATGATGGTGTTGACCAGATTGTCGTGTCTTAATTACAAGACAGTAACTATTATGTATTGTGCTTCCAAGGCCGCTTGCCTACTCCTAAGAGCAGAGTTAGCATAGAAACTACCTACATCTCAATACAAAATTTAAATTTAAGTTGTTTTTATTATTATAAATTCATGCTTTCATCTATAATTTGTTTCTTGAGCTGAACTTGTAATTCACAAACAACTTTTTAAGCTTGCTATATAAAGCTATAAAACTATTCGTTCCAATGTCAAATGAAAAGTTTTTACTGCAATTTTATATTGGGTAGACAATTTGCTTTTCATTTTCTTCGCGATAAAAATATAAACCTGATATTGCGCTCTTAACTCCCGAAGTTCACAATTGCGTACTTTCAATTATAATTTTTAAGTTATCTTTCCAATACCATTACACAATGGAAACTACTAATGAAGCTCATTCAGCGGCGAGAGAAATATCCACCATAAGGTAGGCAACCACGCGATGTCCATTTGGCTGTATCATCCTTTGCACTGGAGAAAGGGGGGCATCGGCCAGCTCCTAATGAAAACAGTTTCTTAATTAGAGCCGAGCGAATAGAGAACGCACGAATGGGGAGTAGGACTTTGGGGCGTTATTGTTGTTGCCGGCATACCCCCCCCCCTCTCTTTCCCCTATTGTCACGAGATCCCACCTGTACAATTTCCACGTATTGTCATTTGTGTGACATTTATATTTTCTCTCCGAAATTAATGTTATATTACAAGACCTTATAGCAGTAATTTCTGTAGCGCTGATTGCTGTCTCTATGATGGTGAAATATAATAATTACATTTCAGAGATTTCTGGTTTAGTAGATGGAATTAATTCATATTCACTTAATCGTAAAAATGGATCTTAATAATTATTTAGATCTCTTCCGAACTCTATTATAAAAATGACCCCAGTGTTCTGGGGACGCTCCTGCAGGGACTTATAAATACATCAATTAAAGTAAATTAGTATCAATCTAAAGTGCAATAAATTGAAAGTGTAGTAAACAAACAAACAAAGGGTGATACAAAGTTCACCGGGTTCACTACTCATTTTCAATATAGTCTCCCTATACCTGTAGGTCTATGGTTCCCAGACATTATTGGCATTGTTTCCGAATGAATTTCTAGCCATTGGCTAACTGGTTCACTTCTCGATGTCAACCTACACCTACTACTGCAATTGTCAATGGGCAAGCTCAGACATGCTAAGCACAGGTGTTAGCTCGACTTAACCAAGTATGGGAACGAGTCAGACCGACAGCTAGAACGCTTTATTGTCCGAAAGTTCCATATTCCAAAATTATCCATTGTCCTTGTTGTTTTGTTGTTTTGGGAACTATTGGACAGTATAGAATTTCAACAAAACATAAAATAAGTACTATTATTCGATACGTTGTAGGGTGGGACAATGTGACTGTAAAACTGAAAATAAAATAATTTAAACCTGATGTCATACTTGACGTCGACCTTACATACTCTACTTTATGTAGGAGTAACATCTCAAACCTTGTGAGTGGACAGCTAGTTCAAATTTATTCTGTATGTTGCTGTAAATATCTCAGTCATGTGGGTATCATGTATGATGCAGCAAATTTTGAAGGCGGGAGCAGACAAAAATCAGTGTTTAGGGAGGTTCAGGGAGCACAACGCAATTTCACGGACATGGTTTTTGGATTGAAGGTCCCGAGAGATGACTGCGTCCCACTCCCTACCCCCTTTGTGGCATTATCAGCAAACTCTTTACCCATTTGTTTTCAACTTCTTCTTATTTCTGCTTTTGACCGCACACATGCTGCCGTGGTTATCTAGACAAATCAAGGCATTAGAAAGCCGAAACTTTCTTGCGGAAATTCAATGTTAGGCCTAGGCCTGGTGCACACGGGGGCGATTCTCTCAGATTTGCTGACGTCTTTTCCATTTTCGGGATAGGGCTTGGTGAATGGTTGGGTGGTACAAACCCTCAGAGTCTACTTCTGAAGATTTCTATGATCTGGCGTCTCTGGGGAAAACCGTGTAATATCTTGTGGTTGGCTTCACGCCAGCTTCCGAAATCGACAAGAAATCTTTTGCTGGTCCTATGGCTACAAAGGAAAAGACGTCGGAAAATCGGGACCGCGAAAATCGTCCGTGTGTAGTAGTAGTAGTAGTAGTGTTCGTCGGGTTAATAACGACTTAGACCTCAAATTTGGGCCCATAGAGAGACCCCGACTTGACTGTCCTATGCCAGCCCATAGGACAGTGGACCTCCTGATTATAGTGGATTCCGAACCACTTGGGAAACACAGTGAAGTCACACGATTAGTTCGGAGGTGACCAGGACAAGTCCTACCATGTTTCCCTACCGGCACTGTGCACACAACCAAGTCATCTGCAGCTTTGAACCTGCTCTGGTCCGCTGGATTCAACTTGGTTTGGCGGCCGGCTATCGTCCGTGTGTACTGGGATTAACCAAATATGTAGGCTGCCGAACAACGAGTAAAAGCTTGTATAGGTTATTTCAGACTAAACAATTAAAATTTTACAGAATCATCCTTTCTGGCAATCTCCATATTAAAAAGTAATGATTCTATGTATTTGAGAGACCACGTGCTCAGTTGCATAATCATGCATTTGCAGGCGAATTCAATATCAATTCACAAAATACCTCTAGTTATTCTAATTGGGGGTTTGGGGATAAAATACCGTTATAAAATGTTGCATTATAATCCATTAATTTAAATTCGCATGTCAAGGGATGTTCGGCTCACCTAGCAATTTTTGTTTGTTTGTTTTTGGTACCCTGTTATTTATTTGTAATGCAAATCAGTGGTTTCTGGCCACCTATAGGTATAGCATGAGGTGCTGTCTTTAGTATAGAATAACGTGGGATAAAACACGTACCTTATCTATTACACCTATTTACATGGTTGGAAGAGGATGCATTCCATCATCACCAACGAGGGTCGATAAAAACCGTTAATATTAATACAAGTTTTCTTGATAATAATGACTGGATGGAATATATCCAACCAAGTTTGTTCGCGCTTACATTTTGGATGAGTGAAGGTGAGCTTGCTCTTAAGTTAATTCTAACGCCCGTCAAAACTCTTTACTGAATGTTCAAACAATTTTTTCACCTATTGTAAAAGGTGAGTATTTAATCTCAAAGGAATGAAAATGATATTATTTTTTCATTGTATTCGTACGGTTGGCAGGGCACTGCGGTTGACGAATGATGATACAATTTTAAATTCTGCCCTCCATCCAAAGCATTATCAAAAATTCTTCTCATTTCTTCCAACCTGTTGGTTACCCAACAAACCGAAATTACCTCCGCTTGTACGCGATCTGACTAAATTGAATTTTGTGAAACTTCTTTGAGAATCTAGAAGTCTAAAGCCTTCTTGTCTGTCAAAAACGCGAAAGGATTTATGAGCCGTGTTAGGGGTTGTACCAATTTGCCCGGCACTTAAGCCGTTGGCACGGGCCCAGCCTGCCGTGTCTCTCCCCTCTATTCGTTTGTAACCCTTTGATGGAGCTGACTTCATATTCTGCCGTCACTGCCAGAGCTCACGTTTTGTACCAATTTCTCTTTATATTACAATATTTAAGGACGGGGTGATTGTGCCGTCACGTTGAAAATTCAAGGCAGCGAATCGTACCATCGCTCCCCACCGTGTATACGGCTTTATTGGTTTCGAGAAATTGACTGGCCATGAACCCTTTGAAATATCTTGTGGTTTAACTTTATGTTGAAATGCTTGATGATATTGGATGCCTTTCTGGTTATTATTGAATTGACAAGTAGCTTCATTTTGGGTTTCACCAGATTAAGTATCTTAATTAAAAACAATAGGGCTGTTAACAAAAATCCCGAATTTTAAGTCTTACTCTGAAGCTGTGAAGTGCGAACTATATATTGTTGAAATAGAGTGGGAGTGGGTAAGGTAAGGAAACTCTTATTGAACGGTATCAATATCGTATAAGTAGCTAAATCGTGAATCTTAACAGTTTTTTTAAAACCATTTTGACCTTGACTGTCTTTAAAAAATGCACGCCCGATAAACCACAATTCCACTCGTTTGACAACTTAACTAGCCTATGGCAACTTAAGGAGTAGGTATTTAATTAATATAGTTAGGGTTGGTGAAAGATGATTTTGTACTTACATGGTTAATTGTTCTCTTACTTGATGGTTCAGTCTTTCCCGAGCTCGGTTGGGAAGTTTTCTTTCTTGAGTAAGATGTTGATGGATGTAAGTAGTGGTACAGTAGTAGTTGATTAAAGACTTGGTATTTTAGTTAGAACTTACATAAAGATTATAAAAAACACTGTCAGTTGGTTGCAGATGTGAAAAGTTAGATAAGTGAGAACTTGGAAGTTAGAAAAGTGATAGTTTAAACATACGTAGGTGGCGCACGAGTCTCCAACGAATGATAGGATTGGCGCCAATATTTAAATGGTGACTATAGGAGAGTCAAGAATATATCTACGCATGTCCCTGACCGAAACATATTACGCAAATATAAAATCTGCCCAACCGTGCAATGAATTACAGTGGAGTATGCGACTGTACGATCCAGTATAATAATTGATGATGTCTAGTTTGAAGGCGAGTACGACTTACCTGCCATTCGAGTAATGTATTCACGGCAATACCCTCGTTAAAAATCATTGCCCCTTTTGGTGTTATTTCACGGAAGTGGTTGGCCAGTGAATCGCAAAGAGGATCCCTCTGGGAGGACGTTCTGCTGGCTGAAGACAAATGTGACAGGACCGCCGTTATTCAAGACGATCCTGGAGTTCCTACCACCTGGTGGAACCGCCACCTTAAGACAAACAGATCAGTAACAAGCGTTATTTATTGCTCTCTAAAACCGCGTTCCGACCAAAATATATCCAGACTGTTTGTTTCCCACTTATTTCTAATTTGAGGATATTTGTTGCGTCATGCGGATAGAATATGAATTTCGTCTTCCTAAGTTGTTAGAAGGAGACTATTATATAGATACTTAACTTATCTATTATAATAGTCTCATTAAAACAAAAATCTCAGCTTTTTTTTCATCACAAATGACGGAATATTGACCAGTGGAATACACTCCTACGGTAGACTTTGAAGTTTTAAGGTACTTTCCGTCGTTTTCCCCATATACAGTACTAACGTTTGTTAAATTCTTATTCCCTGATATTTGTGGCTGTGTTGGAATAGTAAAGGGCTACAGGCCAAAGTTAAAAAAGGGACATTATGTCATAATCCTAATTAAGACGTTAAAGACTGACCCTTTGATTGGTAAAAACTGACATAATTTGGTTCACGTGCAATTCAATAGCTTGCTTAGACCATTGAATATTATAACACAGTGTTATACTACATTCAACGTACTGTAAAAGTTGACATGGTTGCATAAGTATATTTTTGCAGAAATTTATCTGGAAGTGAGTGGTGACTACCACATAGTGTAGTAGTATTATATTTGTATGACCTTGGGTTAGGTATACAATAATGTTATTATTCGTATTACATAAATAACAAAGAGAGAGGTAGATGATGCACCTACCGTAACTAATTCATTTTCTTCTCCACGTATGAAATGTCTCTGCCGTACTGCCATAGTATAAGATGTTTGTCATGGTATTTTGGTTGATGGGGCGAGTCTGACTACTACTTATGTATTTGAAATTTGATGGTGACCGGGTGAGGTAACGGATACAAAACCCCAGGCTATTAACCGCACTATTGCAGGTTGAATTGCCATTGTTAGGGTCTAGAACAGGGGTTCTCAGCTTTTTTTGGTCTGTGGACACCTAGATTTTTTTTATTTTTTTTTATTTTCCGTAGGCCACCATGGTTGTGACAGACAGACCGTTGAATTCTAGGATCAATGTCTAGTATTTTGTGTCTACAATGACGTGCTAATTCAATACTACAACAGTATGTAATTAAAAGTTAAGAACTTGTATAGGTCGGATTTAAAAATTAGTGCCAAGAATTACCGAATTTCATAAAATTTTCTATAACTGAGCTGTTTTATCATCTTATTTCTTACTTTGGCCCGAGGACCACCTGATATTTGTCCACACCGGTTGGGAACCCCTGGTCTAGAACATCAGGATTTATATTGTAGTAGGCTCCCACGTAAATAGGCTACTACGTTATAACTATAACTATATTAACGTAGTTTATCATAATATTCATAAAGTCAACGCCTATTTAAGAGGAAGCTGTAGACCGTAGATATTGGCCATCCCTAGATCCCGTCAAAATCGGTTACGTTATATATATTTTTTTAATTTGACACGTAAGTTACAAAGATTTGATCTATTCATGTAGGTAGTAGACTAGTAGAAGACTATGAATGCTGGAAAGCTGGATACTGTCCTGATCGAGAGATTGGTGCCTGAGCTCCACCCGAATGAGGAGCTCGGATGTTGTGAAAGTCAGTTCAGGTACGCGGCAGTCACTTCGGGATAGTTCGGTCACCGGTCACCTGTACGTATCAGGGCTGCCACATTCCGTGGTTTACCTCGGAATTCCGTGGGAAATAATTTTATTCCGAATAATTTCCGGGGTCAACAATTTTTGAGGTTTTTCTGTGGGATTTTAGGGAAATTTGTTTTTATTTTATTTTTTAAGAATTTTGTCGAATGACCATTGATTCTCTCGCGGTTTCATAAAATTTTCGCAAAAATTCAAAAAATATAAACACTATTTCCACCCCGCGCCCTACACCTCCATATGATTTGCATGCTGAAGCAGGGGACCAATCGAAAGTCCACCATATTTTGGCCTAAAATTTTCGCGTCAAATGAAACTCAATAGTTATCTTATGGCAGTTATGACAGTTAATTGTCAGCTATTTATTACGACTTAGCTGTCGTGTATTTCCCGCCGCTAGCGCACTAAAAATTATTCTAGATTTCTGCATGTTTTTAAAAATTTACTAGCTTGAGTAGTTTCAGCTTTGTATAATGAATAAAACTTAGATGAACCTGAAATAAGATGCCGGGAATTTCATATCAGCCTATAAAAGTGTGAGGGTGAGAAAAAAGTCAAATCAAATGATTAAATCATGGGAGCCTATTGCATTATTTCCATCACAAACCTATTTCAAGAAAGGTTTGTAAGTTTATACATACATGCATTGGCGTAAATAGGGGGGTCCTGGGGGGGAGGCTAAGCCCGCAGGCCCCCCCCCCTCCAGGATTTCTGGTGACAAAGACGCTATGGAGGCGAAAGGCATAGTATCCACAATAACGAAAGGGAAATTAATTCTTGATACTGGTATGCTTATTTTACATGAAAGACATCATGAAAAAATCAACACATTGACTTATTTTCACAAAAATATATTACTCAAAATGCTTAAGATCCCAATAGGCCTATTTCAGACCTATTTTTTCAAGCTATTTCTTCGGGGGAGACCCCCGGGCCCCCTCAGTGGTAGGTTTATTTGTCGGTACAATCTCAACTGTACTGCTTGCAAAATTCGTAAAACCTAACTAATTTGGACCTATATACATCAATTTTCCTTCTTCGGGGGAAACCCCCGGCCCCCCATTCTCCAGGGTTTAATATGCGTAAAACCTCACTAATTTGGGCCTATTTATCAATTTTTTCTACGGGGGAGACCCCCGGGCCCACCTATCACCAGGGTATAAAATGCGAAAAACCTCATTAATTTGGGCCCATTTATCATTTTGTTTTTCTGCAGGGGAGACTGCTGCGCCCCCTTCTCCAGGGGATAAAATGTGTAAAACCTCACTAATTCAGGTTTACCATAACATTAATGGTTTGGATTCACGGAGAACAGCTTAGATCTGATAATGACAACCCAAACAACCTAGCCCCCCCCCCTCCAGTCTCCAGAAGGTTACGCAGCCCCCTATAATGCTTTTCTCAGCGCTCCAAGTATTTTTAATTGTCAACTGCCAATTTTGAATTTGCCACAATTAAAGGTACCTACTTATGGTATACGTGGGTGTAGCTTAGGAGCCTTAGACTATACTGCAGGGGGCTGTCAACGCTGTATAAAATGGAATTTTGCCTTTCTTCCACTAAGAACCGTCTTCTGCTAAGTGGACGGAGATTATTTTTTCCGCACCGCGGCGCTTGCAGCGTTCCCGCTTAAATTCAAATTTTGGTCTGTAACATTTTAGTTGCCATATTCCAATGGAGATTAATATTATTTTTTTTATATTCCATTATAATGACAGTTGACTGTATTACAACGCTTATATTATGTAATGTGCCATTGGCAGTGTAAAGTCTAATAAGCTTACGCATGATAAGTAGATAAGTATCGGTAATACAGTAAGCAGCGTTAGTCAATTGCAGTTCAAACGTTAAATTTCCACATTTCAATTTTATTCATATACTTTTATACTGTACTGAACATTCCCATTAATACGGTAGTTTATTTTTACTCTTTGGCGCTACAGTCTAGAGCCCGTAATGTCCTAAAAAACTTTTTCATAGCCCGTACGTAGCACATTGTTTATTACTCTAGATTATTATTAGTAACCCATTCGTCCTATGTCGAATGCCTAATACCAACGACCAAAATTGATTGTTTTTTCCATTAGCAATCCGTTAAACGTCTTCGATGTCAACTTATGCTATCTACTATACGAGGGATAATGGACACGATGAGAGAATGAGCCATGCTCAACATGGACAAAATGTGCATAAACATAGCATAGTCGTATGAATGACATTACCAAGTCAAAACTGAAACCCATGAACGACCTTGGTCTACTAGGCAAGCCACAGCTACCCCGATGCCTTGTAGCCATTGCATCCGTGGTCGTCCCACTACTACCTATTCCTTCTCCCTAGGACTTATCACCCTTTTGACTGGCATATTAATTGAATTGAAACAGCCCACAACCGAGCAATATCGGACTCTTCTTTTGCTAGCTTTCGGCATTTTTCTACTAAAACTAAAATCTAAAATATAATAGTGCCCAGTTGAAAATGTAAACAAAACAATGTCAGTGACAGTAATGGCTTTTGGCTGGTAGGCTGGATGGCGTGCGTCCTTCAGTCCTTGATTTTGGACTATCTTTTTGAAAATATGTTTCAAATTGAGATTTTAGTGATAGTTTTAGAATTTGTAAAAAAATCATTACAATTTTTAAAATACATTTTATTCCCATGAATATTTAATTTGATATTTAAATATTTACAAAAGAATTTAACTTGAGCTCTGTTGTTCAAGGAAAGTGGACGGAGAAAAAATTTCCGCTGCGCGGCGTGGCGCTGCTATCGCGAACTGAATCCCTATCCCGGTGACGAGTCTAGTTATCTGTTGTCTATGCTATACTGCTCTAGCTTCTGAAAATTAGCAAGATTAAAAGATGAAAACTGGTGAAGTAGGCATGGTGACGAACAGCAGTCGATACTCTCAAAAATAATAAAAATCCGCCTATGCTTAGCATACTACATGAAAACAAACTTTATATCCAGTTTAATTTGTAACATCCTTGGTGAATGAAAAAAATCATATATAAGGCGCTTATTCGACCAACGTCAATAGTGATAGTAAATGTGGTATTGACGTGGTAGCAGACATTAAGACAGTCTAAAAATGTCTGCTACCATGTCAATACTACATTTACTATCACTATTGACGTTGGTGGAATATGCATCTAAAGGGGACCAACATTTAAAAAAAATTCCGGGGTATTCTGAGGAACTATTTAACAATTTCCGAGGAATACGGCAGAAGTCATTTGGCAGCCCTGGTACGTATTAATGTTGTTTGTGTTATTGTGCTTAGAAAATTTGTTTAAAATCAATTATGCCTTCAATTTGATCTCCATAACTAGTTTCGGTATTGACCGGAAACCAATGTTATTTTATGTGTACTATTTGTGAAGGAGTCTGGAATGCCTGGACATCGGAAAATTAAGGTAATCCAACCTATCTTCGTGGCTAGTAATGTGGGAGGGTCTGAAACATGGCCGCCTTTTCTGTGAATTTCTCTGAAATTTACACGTTATTTTACGTTTCTCTGTCGATACTTGTGTTTTACTTAACATTTGCATATGCCTAACCTATCGTACGTCATGCATTGTCTTTGATCAATTGTTGTTTAAATTTTGAAGCTTTTTATAATGCAGCATTGTGTTGTTGATTCTGTGCTGGCCTACTTAGGGAAGTCCTATTTCACTCGCTGGAAAAGTCTATTGATGTAGCAGGGAATATTGATGACAATCGCGTGACAGCTACAACATAGATTGCATGTCTACATACTTACAATATCTATTTTTAGGAGTAGACTGTGATAGAGCCTAAAGGTATGGTAGGCATACTGCATAGGCTGTAGGTCCATGGTTTTAAAACGCCTGCTGATGTTGTTGGTTTCTGTGTTAAGTAGGCCTCTGTGGTTGCCCCAAAGAAATAGATTGCAATTTACAATAGGATGATTGGAGACTGTATAGCTTTGCCCAATACTTAGCTAATGAATTGCAAGGTTTTCTTACACAAGATAAATGTTAACCACAGTTTGCCATACAGGTTGCTAACACTAAATTTAGAACCAGTTGTGCAAAAGTTGTGCATAAGTCATGCCAAAAGAATATGAAATATGGAGAGATGGACTGCTGGCGTTTAGTTCGCGTAGAGTCCTAGGGGGAAAGCCTTCTAATTGTAAAAAAAAAACAAATACATCCTGCAATATCAATCGTGGAGAAATTTCAGGACAAACAGGCGAAATTTTTCGGAGCATTTTGAAACGGTTCTATCATAGATTGGCCACAGTAATTGAATTTTATATGTACAGGAAACGATCGGTGTGGTAGTCCCGAGGTTAGAGTGCAAGAACTGTAGCCAACTTGTGTTCGGGAAGGTAACATGTCATGTATCGAAATGTAGAGGAGCATTTATGGTACTAATTCAACAGGCTTTGTTTGACGGTTCTACGATTCATAATGCCTTTGTACAGAACAAATTGTAACAACATTGTGCATAAAAAAAGAGTTGAATCCACCCGAACAGAGCGGTAGTGTGCACAGCGTTCGCGGGGGAACATGGTGGGACATGATAACGCGCTGAGACTGCCAGTCAGTCTAAATGCTTGTCGAGTCCTGGTCACATTTGAATTAATCGTGTGACTTTACTATATTTCCCAAGTGGTTTGGAATCTATGTACTATAATCAGGAAATCCACACTGTCAGTCAAGTCCCCTTCTCCCTGGGGTCAAGGTGAAGGTGTCTTAGGGTGCCTCAAGTTAAGACAGCCTAAACCCCCCCGCCGGGCTGACAGGGTTGCTTGAAGCAGAAATGCTGGAAGCCGGCGTTGGGAAACAAACAAACAAAAAAACAACTTTGTACAAAAACGCATAGAGGGGGTACTCAGATTTGATCATAAGCTTTGTAATCTGGATAGCCAAACATGGGCTAGTGTTTTTTATTAGACGTAGCGTCCCCGGTCCCAGCATATCCGATATTTGGGCTTCTCCTATTTTATCCATTTTCCTCCTTATCTATTTTATTTATGTTATATATATTTGGTATGATTTTTGACAGTGTAATAATAGCTCTGGAGGCCAGTTGCGTAACATATGCATCAATGGCATCTTTTGGTCCAATTAAAGAGGAGCCCCATCTATGTTGGTAATCATAATGGAGATATGTAAGCGTTAACTGGCATTCATTAGCAAGAAGGGCTAAATTAATGTAGGAGGTAATCATGACTCACACTTCTTTCTTTTATTTAACAGTCAGCTTTCAGATACGGTTCTGTTATCGCGGAATTCTGTTGCCTGTACTCATATACCTGGTTTTAGTGCCGTCATCAACAACATACTCGGTTTTTACCTTATTGCGGTGTTAGTGTGTGTCTGTGCGTATATGTGATTGGTATATTACATTTAAGGGCATTCGTAAACCAAGGGCGTGTAATTTAACGCATCACAGTTGTAGGTCTTCATCGTCATTTCCACAGCGACTGTGTGCCTGTCTGCTATCATAATAAGATGAGACTCGCCCATACTGACTTCCTAAATAATGGTTTTGAGACTTTCCCGCGTGGCTCTGATCTCAAAACCATGTCTCCGATCGTTTGAAAGTCTTGATTAGGCACACTGCACAGCTCCGCCATGAATTGGAACAGGGGGTGCCGTACAGTAGTCCTTACCGAGACTTTTCAAGCAATCGTGGGAGCCACTCTCAGTCATTCGCAATGGATTTGAATATATGGTACATCAAGACAAACACACAGTTTGTTTAGAACGGTGTGCAGTATCTTTCGAATCCACTTAATATCGGGAAACCTACTGATTGGCCTTTGATGCCTTAGGGTGGTTCCCACGGTTGTTGGTAAAGGTTTGGATAATGGAACCCGAAGAAAGCAACCATAGTTTTAATAAACAAAAAATAACAAAAACTGAGAGTTTTTGAAAAACTTGTTATAACAACCCGAATTAGTAAAACCCAAATAATCGTTAAGAAATTAACTTTGTCTAAGAAACCCACTTGTGTTAGTATAAAACCCTGAGCGCTTTCGGCAAGAACTGCCATCTACAGAGGGAAACCCACTAGCACAGTTACACCTTATCTGCGATTTGAGACTTGCTCAACTCGAGGAGAAGATGCAAATGTGACTAGGGAGAGAAAACCTTGGTTTATATAGGACTGGGAGCGGGGGTGGGAGGGGGCGTGGCTGGTTACCTATTCCTAACCTACTAGCTAGATCTATTAGAGGGGATGATTGTGTGAATGTTATGTCGTTTGTTAATTTTTCCCTATTGTGTAAAGCTCTTTTGATTTCAACATTTTCAAAAAAATTTAAAGTGTAACTTTTCTTTATTTTGTGTATGGCTCTCCAATTGTGAGGATCGAATGTGTGATTTTCCGAGTTAAGGTGTTTCGCGAATGTGCTGTTGGTGTTGTCTCCTATACCTGTTATATGTTCTCTGACCCTAATTTTAAGGCTTCTGCCTCTTTGGCCTATATAAATTGCGTTACAATCGTTACAATTTAGACGATAAACTCCATTGCCTTTTTCCTTTTCTGGTTTGGTTTTGCAGTTCATGAGTTTATTGGCTAAATTGTTGCGGTTGTATGGGGCTGGTGTTTTGTCTGTTGTAGAAGAAATGATGTTACTTATTTTTTCTGCGATTTTTTCTATGTATTGTATCCTGAAATATGATTTATTGGTTTCCGGGTTTAAGCTCTCTGGGGGGTAAATTTGTTTGAGGTTGTGCTTGATTTTGTGATGTCGTAGGATTATGTCTATTAGATTGAGATTGAAATTGTTATTTTGGGCAATTTGTTTTATTGTATTTAATTCATTATTATAGTTGGTTTCATTCATAGGGATGTTAAGGAGTCGAAAAATCATACTATGGAATGCTGCGTGTTTGTGCTGGAATGGGTGAGAAGAATCAACAAGGATTATATTATCGCTATGGGTTTCTTTACGAAATATCTTGAAGTCTAGGGTACTATTATTTTTGGTGATGGTGAGGTCTAAGAAGTTCAGGGAGTTGTTTTCTTCTACTTCCATTGTAAATTGGATTTTTGGGTGAATTGTGTTGATAAAACTTAAGAAATTGTCTAGTTGTCTGTTACTTCCTGTCCAAATGCAGAAGATATCATCCACATACCTTGTCCAGAAAGATATACAGTATTGAGTCGAAGTTTGTGTTCGAAGTTATCCATAAAAATTTCAGCAAGAAGGAGAGAAAGGGAAGAACCCATAGGTAGGCCTATTTTTTGTTGGTAGTAGTCGGATTCGAAACGGAAATAGTTTTGATGAGTGCATGTGTCTAATAGAAGGAGGGTCTCCGAAATAAGGCTGTTCGAGGTATTATTGTGATAGAGTGACTGGGCAACTAATTTACGTACTTCGGGTACGGGAATATTAATAAACAGATTTTTGACATCGAAAGAGACGAGTTTGGCATTGCTGGATAAGGAAAGGTGCTTAAGGCGGGGAACCAGCTCGAATGAGTTTTTGACGCTGTGGCGGGGTGTGAAGTTTGATAGCTCACGAATGTGTTTGTTGAGAAAACTAGCTACTTTGCTGGCTGGGGCACTGTTATACGAAACTACTGGGCGGATAGGTTGATTGGGTTTATGAAGTTTAACCAGACCAAAAAATGAAGGAGCTACGGGGTTCATGTTGGTAAATTTATAGACTATATCTTGAGGTATCGTATTAGAGCTTTGTTTAATGGCTTTTTTGGTTGCTTTTTGGAATTTGTTTGTGGGGTCTACTTTAAGTTTTACGAATGTGGATTCGTCAGAAATGAGGTCTAAGACTTTAGAAACATAATCTTGGGTAGGTAAGATGACAATAGAATTTCCTTTATCCGCCTTGGTGAGTGTAAGGCTATCTTGGGCTAGTTTCTTTTTTATAGATTTAGTATCATAGTTTTTGTGTGTAAGTTTGACGTTTTTCAGAATATCTGCTGCTATGTGTTTTTCATTATTGCGGTTTTTTAGGCTAAATTCAGTGTCTGACATTAAGTTGGTTAACGTGTTTTTGTTTAGACCTATATCGGGGCAATACTTGAGGCCCTTGTTGAGAAGTTCCATTTCTTTTGTGTTGAAAATCGTCTTAGATAAGTTGACGGTACGAGGATAGAATTTATGTGTTGTGATGGGTAGTGTAGTGAGTGTCTGCGCTGAAGGCGTGAGGCCCTGACCTACCCCAGTCTGCATCGATCGATGAAGGGGGTTAGACCGGGAACTCACGTGCGTCTCGCGCATCTGATGTTTCGTGTCGCGATGTGATGTGTGATGTATTCCGTTGGATTTGTTATTTTGGTTTTGACTCAGTTCTTTTATTTTTTTATTTAGTGTTGTGCATTTTTTGTAAGTTATGCCACTAATTTTTGCGTATATTTGATCTTGGAAGGTGGTCCATTCTAAAAAGTGAAGTTTGAAAGGTAATTCTGAATGTAAAACTTTAAGGTAAAGGCTTATGCTGTCTCTGATTTAGAACCATTTTTTGATTTCTTCTGCTAGCCAGACTTTCTGGGCGATTCTAAGTGCTTTATTGGATTGTGTGGAAAAGGTTGCTGTTTTAATTTGGATGTATTCAGGAGTGATTCTAAGTCTTTTGCAATCTTGGTTAAATTTGAGGTTAAGTGAAGCAATGGCGAATTTTTCTTTAAGTTTCCTATAGATTTTGAGTTGTTCAGCAACAAACGACATAACATTCACACAATCATCCCCTCTAATAGATCTAGCTAGTAGGTTAGGAATAGGTAACCAGCCACGCCCCCTCCCACCCCCTCCTCCCCCCGCTCCCAGTCCTATATAAACCAAGGTTTCCTCTCCCTAGTCACATTTGCATCTTCTCCTCGAGTTGAGCAAGTCTCAAATCGCAGATAAGGTGTAACTGTGCTAGTGGGTTTCCCTCTGTAGATGGCAGTTCTTGCCGAAAGCGCTCAGGGTTTGATACTACACAAGTGGGTTTCTTAGAGAAAGTTAATTTCTTAACGATTATTTGGGTTTTACTAATTCGGGTTGTTATAACAAGTTTTTCTAAAACTCTAAGTTTTTGTTATATTTTGTTTATTAAAATGAAATACCACGAAATCACGAGTAATCTAATTATTTATGTAAGCCATAGTTTTTCCTATTCTAATGGATGATGGCATCCTTTGGCTTCAATGATTGCGGTGAATTATTTTTGTAGAATTCTGCCTATAAGAATAATCAGGTGCATGGAGCACATTTGTTATTTCATAATATTTTTTTTAACAAAGGAGGCCCAGGGGTTTTTGACAACATTAATCAACTGCCTGGGTCACAGCCACAAAGATATGGGTAATTTCTCTTATGAAAAATTCTCATGTTTCCCCTCTCGTACTTGGTGTTGGTGTTCTACAGAAGGCTTTGGGTGGAAACTTCCTCTTAAACCACATTACCATTAGATATTATTAGTAGCAACCTGTGTATTAATGTATGCCTAAATATCAATATTAGATGCTTGTATGTTAGGCCAATTCCTACTGGAAGTTGGCATTAGCACTGCATTTAACTGATTTTGTAGTATATTCGGAAATACAAATTAATGTTTCATAATTATTATTATTACCATTATTATATCTTTGCAGCTGTGGAACGAGGAATCAATTCATTTCTGCAAAAATGCCAAGCCTTTTTAGTTTACAAAATATTTAAAAAACTCTGTCTTAAGCCACATCTTTGGCAGCTAATGTTAAAATGTTTCCATGGTGGGCCTTAATACTCTATAATGAGCAGTTTTGGAATTTGACATTGATGTTTGTAGGGACCCTCAAAGGACGAAGGTACATTTAAGCACACAATACAACTACAATGTCATTGAAGAAGAAACGTCCGAGGAATACAGAAGGGGCATTAAAAAGGATTGCTTCCATTTTTGATATTTTTACGGTAAGACGTATGACTGTACGGTACTTACATATATACTGTAATATGATGAAGCAAGGACAATGTTGACCGGGTTCAGTTCGGTTTTCGAATCAACGCTATTCTGTTTCGTCCTAAAAATAATTTCCATAACATTCAAGTACTAGTGCCAAACTATTTTTCTGCAAATCAATAGGCTGCGATCTGTCTTATTTCGCAGTTTGTGCCGTGCCTTTGGCAACCTCGTGGGCTAAACTGTCGTGGGTTTGCTTTGTTCCATTGATTTATAGAATTGTGCAGAATGATGATTTATCAGTTGGTTTTTGGAAATTTATCGCCCCTCCACCATTCCTTTCATTCCCCAATATTCTCGCTTCATTATGAGATCAATGGAAAGAAAGTGCTAGTCTTGGCTCTTAATAAATCGCCAATTTGAACGGTTTTTGCACTTGACGTTTACGCTCTTTTGGCAAACTCCGCATGGCTGGTGATCGTTTGGCTTTCTCTTCAAAGCCATGTTTTGCCTCATTTAAATCATCTATAACGTCGAAATTTTATTTTTTTTCTAGGGGAAATTCAAAGGAAATGTTTAGAAACTGTTTTTTCGGTTTCTGTGACATAAATTTTATTCTGGAATTTGTGGTGGCAATTGAGATTTGCTGGTCACTTACTACTTTGCCTTGCTGTACACGTCTTGTACATTTGCCGATAAAAAATGGTTCTCTGTGCCCTATGGCAAATATATAGCCGGGTTTCTTTACGAAACCTGTTTCTATCACTGTTAAATTGTTAACCATAGTTAAAGTTTTGTTAATCCCATTACATTAAGGTTATGCTCCAGGACAGTCAAGTTCAAAACATTTTATTCTTTTAAAGTAAAGCAAAAATTGTGATAAACGATTGGTCGAGGGAGGGGAGGGGGGATACTGATTGTCTTGATGCTAACAATAAATAAATAACAATGAGCGGATACTCGCGAACAATAAATAGTTATTATCGACATGAGCCCATTCATTTATAATGCTTTCAGCTCTTGAGCTTAGTTTTTTTTATTTCAGTAAGAATAAATATCCTCCCAATCGTCTATCGTAGATTTATGTGTTTGGGGCTGGTTTATTTTAGTATTTTAGAGCCTTATCTTCCATATGAAATCTTCGTAGACTACTCACGTAAAGGGCGGGTGGTTAAATCTTTAAATTCACGTCGTTTTGTTTGTAATAACAGTTTGTTACAAATAATTCATATAAATTGTAATGCAGGTATTGTTTAGAATTAATTCATTACATTCTCAAATAGGTGCATTTGTGTAAACCCTTAAGGAAGGTATGCATATATATATGCATTGTGCCGAAGTGTTATGACTTTTTTAATAGAATGCCTTCTATCACGCGATTGTTAGCTTGCCTATATCCCATTGAAGCATAGCTCTATGCCCTGTGTCAATGTTTACTGCTCAGGTGCATGCAATCGCGTTTTCCTCGCTGATTGACCATTGGTATACTGGCACTTACCCCAGATATCCACTTTTATTCAACCTTGAATAAATTGGCAAACAGGAAGGGGCAGGATAGTCAGGACATGTAGAGTAGTGGTATGGCGCCGCTAACTCACCCAACAGATTGCTTGTTCGAGTCCGATGCTTGCTGTATTTTTTTGCGTGGGGGGGGGGGGTTATGCATGTAATACAGGAGGTCCCGGGTTTTCCTAGTTGAGTGTATTAGAGGGCTTTATATCTTATGTACTTCTTCCTTCAGCCAACGCCAGTCCTTGGCTGATTGATTATTTTGCCGCATAGTAAAAGCAGTGTTTTTCCCTCCAGCGTCGTAATAAGGTTGTCTGCCTCCAGGACTCTGGAACTCAGTAGGTGACCGATGTTTCCTTCCCAATGCAAACGTAGGAGGCATTCGGATGAGTCAGCGATAGCCAAAGCCGTGCCCAGGTTTTTGTTTCGGAGGGGGTCCAATTTTTTTTTTACGTATCTTATTAATGATAGTCCATTCTATTCAGTGTACAGCCCTTCTATTTCGGACCCCTTGGACCACCCTTCTGGGCACGGCCTTGGCGATAGCTATTCTAGGGAGGTAGCTCTTGAGGTAGTCGTGTCCTGTGTCCACTCGGAACGCTACTAAAGCGATGTCCCGGCGCAAAGAACTGGGGATGGTCTTCGACAGAAGTGGTTCCCATCGTTTGCCTGCTGCTTTTGCTTTCCATGTTGGCTTAGGCGGGGTTTCCACATACGTCAATGGTCAATGATAAATATGGTTTTGACGTGGTAGCAGACATATTTAGTATGTCTTTAATGTCTGCTAAAACGTCAATACCACATTTATCATTGACCATTGACGTATGTGGAAACCCCGCCTTAGTGAAAAAACTATAATCATTATTAATTTATTAAGATTTGAACTAGAGTTCAATATATAGGAGAGATGGGACATTCGAGTTCGCCATATATATTTTTTTAAATACCGTGGCCACCTGATGCCACGTCTCCAATTACCAGCCAATGAAAAAATTCACCAGGTGACCCGAGGATTCCAAAAAAAATTGGCGCTTTCAGATGTCCCATTTCTCTTATATAGAACTCTAATTTGAACCTACTACAAGTGGAGTTTCACATACTGTGGATGGCCATGTAAAGGTATTGTGACACGGTGGTTGCGGGCCAGTGACCGCGGTGGCTACACGGCATTTACGACCTGTGTACCGACCATCACCATCATCATCAGTCACTGACACTTTCAGGAAACACGTACACTCCCCCTACCCCCAACGAACCCTCTCTTTGTTCTCTGAATTGGGTTCTTCGTTCATAGACATTCAGATACAGTACTAGGTGACGGCAACATTACTAAAAGATTAAGACTACTATCAATGCACTTGCACGTCATCTAGAAAATTAAAAAACTGTAGAAACAAACAATACAAGAACCGGTACGAGTGAACCCGTACATGCTTTCCTATGTATCTATTATAGTTGTATAGGTATCGAGATAGATAATTTGAGTATTTCTAGTGTAAATAATTGTCCTAGGGTTAGTTTCGGTTGCCTCGACTTTCCCTATCCCAAAGCACTGAATTATTAAGTTGTGTTAACGCCCGTGACATTTTCAGTAGTAAGCATGTCTGAATTTGACCATTGGCACTTGCAGTCGGTGTGGTTGGGTTGATAGTGAGGAGTGAACCTGCTTGCCAATGGCTAGAACTTCATTCGGAAACTATACCAATAATGTCCGGGGTCGTTGGCAGGGCAAGGTTCTACTACAAGTCGATAATAAAAGGTATGCCGGTGGTAATCTATCCGTATTACGTATTGATTGTCAGCAGATGGGAATTGACTGAGTGGAACCGGCTGTGTCTGCAAGTTAGTAATACCGGTAATGAAAAATTTAAAACACCAGAGTGACCGCGTTAAAACTTTTGGGAAATGGTGTGGAAAATTTTTGGATCCAACACTCGGAGCTAATGAATGATTAGTTTGTTTGCTCAATCTGGCGAAGGAATACCCGCAAACCTGCAGCTTTATTTGCAAAAGGCACACAATGTTGGGTTCCAAATAATTTACTTAGTTCATGGGCGCGTCAAAGCATGCAAATCCCCTTCGTCCAATTTCAAGATTTAACAGGCTATAATACCTTTTCCATGTTTGCCACGCTTCATGTTAATCCAATTAATGTATCGTTCCTCTTCCAATTTTTCGAGGCTACAAAATGTTATTTTCATGTGCAGGAACGGGTAATCCCTTGTTTTTCTTATCGTTTATAATGCATTTTGTTTTAACATTTTTCAGGGGGAATTTTAATTAAATGTTAAATTCTACCATAATCGTTAGCATCTGGACAAGCTCCTCACTGTTGGTAATACTGTAGCCGTAGCCGTTTTGTGGCCTTTCGGGTTACTTTATAGAATATACTTTACAATCAAGGTAAAGGCCAAAATAAGTGGATGTAAACATAGTACAATATCTGTAGTAGAAGAAGAGGAGTACATACGGCTAGTGTTTTCATATTATGATTGGAACGTCGCCATAAAATGGCTACGACTACTGCCCCTCTAATACATTCATTTAATCTAATACATATACATAATATATATATTTTGTACAAAATCACATATTCACACTGAGTTTCCGCTTTCCCAGTTTCGCTGGGATAGTGAATATCCAAGTACCTAATGGGCTCCAACTTTTTCAGAATTCGGAATTCTCTCCGTATAAAATTCGCAGGTATGTGGTCAGTTTTTAACGGCTCCATCCATCCGTTCGCTGAGAACCTTTTTCACATTGATTTGCTCCTCTTGTAGTTTGTCGATAACCCACGTTGAATAACGAGATAACAATGGAGTGCTGAAAAGGATGAAGAACAATGTGGAGTATTCTGGGGGAAAGGGAGTGCCCTGGGGACCGCTCTTTCTCTCGCCTAAACAAATGGTGAATGAAGTATTGTTACCCACCGTCTTCAGCTCACCCCTTTCTTAAAACCATTGGGGTGGTAGCTTTTCTTGCGAGCTCCCGTGAAACACTTTCAACTTTGCCAAGTTCTTTTTGTGGGCGCCTATGTAAAATCGTGTTAACTTAAGTTTTCGGAGCACTTTCGCTCGTGCCTTTCCCCCGCGTGGGGCTTTGGAGGGTGTGACAACCTTTCAGGCAATAATGTAATTTAACTTAATGTAACTAGTGTAATTACTCTGAGAAAAATATTCTACAGATCGCTCCTTGATTTGCCAACTGTTGAAACTGCAAAATTTTATTTATTTATTACCTACATCAAATAATTTCTTTATTTTCTCTTTTTTTACGTCCAATCCAAAACGTCGTATCTGCAAGACTGTAAAAAAATTTTTTTGGTTGTAATGTAGGAGATAATAAATTAAAACCACCGGAAAAAACTTTGGAACACTCTCCTAAAAAGTTAGTATTTTGCAGTTAGAACAGTTGGCAAATCAAGGAGCGAGATATCCATCCAATGTTGGCAGTTTCTTTTTAGAAAACTCGAATTTTCCACGGCCGCTTGTTTCTCTAGTTTCTCTAGTTTTAAAAAGGCAATTAGCAATACATCAATTTATCCTGGTGAGGTGACAGCATAGCATGACTGTTTATACTGTGGGGGATATTGAAAATAAAACAGCAAAATATTTGGTTTGTAGCCTTTAACTAATTCATTTAATGAATGAAAAAATTATTGAACTACTATCTATAATCTTATAGAACTTATCTACCCGGTTATTATCACTTTCTGAAACTTTGACCCTTCAAAATTTAAAAAAATGTTCCTTCCATCTGCAGCCATTTTGGACAATCTGTAAATTGAACTACCGGGCGTAGGTACCGCCAATACGAACCCGGCTTTTCATATACAATAGTTATATACTGTATGTAATATAAATATAATATAATTAAAAATAATTTTCTTATCCATGAGAAGGTTAGTTCCACTTGCTCCTAGCCGCATAAATGTTCTCTTTTAAAATAATCAAAGTCGTGCCCGGGAGCTTTAAAGAGGGTAAGAAATAGCGGTAATAGGAATTGTGTGGGGAAAAGGGACCCGATACCGAGGAAATAATAAATAACAATAAAGTTGGGGTGATAATGGTTTAGGCCAGTTCCCAATCCCATCCCCCTCCCCTCTTAACAAAGCCCTTTGTTGCCCTCTTCATTATTTACCTTATCTCGACTGGTTTTCTTACCGCGGAACCATCTTGAGGCCTATTTCCCTTTGGCTTCTTTAATTTCCTGTGCTTTGAGGTATTTTTATAGAATTTGAAAAGTACTGTGCCTAGGAAATTTAATGGAAAATGTTTACAATTTCGGCGTTACATCATATGCCTGTCTGTCCATCTGCAGCCCGATCATGGCGATTTGGGATTATTATAATACCGGTGTTTATTCAATTGTTTTAAAGAAATGAGTGCAAAATCCGGGGAAAATTCAAATTGATAAATTAAGAGTTTTGGTGAGTTTTTAATTTTTTCTCCCTTAGATGTAGACACATTAATTAAAATTATTATTATGTTTCAAAATTCTACTAGTACATTTGAATGTTAATTAGTATTTCCTTCAATTATTAAACAATGCAATCATTATCTTGTATTCTAATAATTTATTAATTTAAATTTCCCACGCATATTTTAACACCGTCACGTGATACATTAACATAACGGCTCTATAGACCCACATTAGCTGTAAGTCCAATGAACAATGAGAAAATGTGGCGCAGTCTTAGTTAAAAGTTAAAGCTTCATTAAAAGTTAAACATTGTTGCATACAAATATACAGTTATACCTAACAGTACTTTGTTTCATAAGTATACTTAGCGATTCTACTTATCCTTAAGCTCATGCCAGGTTCAATTTTGTTAGGAGACAAATGACTTGTTTTCATGATTAAATCTTTTTTTCCAAATGAAGACCACAGGCTAAAAACGTGCTAAGTCACAGAAAAATATTTTTTGAGTTAACCACATGGCTGTGGAGCTGCTAACAAACTCTTATCATTTGGGCAAGGCGTACCAGCTAAAAACTAAATAGGTCCCGTGTTATTGGCTTGGGAAAATATGTTATACATGGGAAAAACGGGGTTTTGTCCACTTTAAATGCGATTTACAGAAATTAAACTTTTTGTGACTAAGCACGTTTTTAGCCTGTGGTCTTCAAATGGTTTGTACTAAGTTATATCGGTACTATTGTGCAATATAATGGATATTAATCATAAAGACGAATTGAAGTATAACAACATAAAGCACCTCTCATTGCAGAATGCACATACGTTGACGTGGTAGCAGATATTATTAATAAAGGCGGGATTTCCACCGACCTCTCATTGCAGAATGCAAATGACATTGATGGAAATTTTTGTTTTACTCTATGCCATAGTTAAAATTGATCAATGATCATAGAGTAAAATCACAAACAAACAAACTAAAATTAAAAAATGGCGTCATGGGATATGTTAAGTGCAAACATAGATTTCTATAAAAAGAAAAATTCAAATTCAAATGTCATTTCCATTCTGCAATGAGAGGTCGGTGGAAACCCCACCTAAGTCTTGAATGTCTGCTACCACGTCAACGTATGTGCATTCTGCAATGAGAGGTCGGTGGAAACCCCGACTAAGTACATGAACAGGGCGAGGAAAGTATAATCTCACTCCTCGTAGCATATTCCATTACTCAAAGGATAGCTTTTAGTAACTTGATGACAATTCTTTCAGCACGAATGAAAATCTATCCTCGAAATGAAATATTCTTTTTGAATTCTTTCTTCAAAAGGTGCACTGGAATGCGTTGCTAGGAATTGCTCTCATTCTGCTCGAGTGACTCAGGGGAATGAAAAAATGTCTAAATATGAGATTAATAAAAACCCTGGCTCACATTCCGGGGACAATATTTTTTGTCAACAACAATACCGGCACATTTCAATGGTGAAAGTAATGTTTACTTTCCAAATGAGGTATAGGATGCAACCGGTCTTTCTGTTTCAATTTTGAAAAAAATTAGGGTTTTTGACAGAAGCTGATATATTGTGTCTGAAAGTACAGTATGTTTCATTTTTCTGGCCTTAATTAAATTCACGAGATGGTGGTTATTTACTAGAAATGTATTCTATTTATCAGCTAATTTCACAATAATTGCTACGTAGGTGCCCATTCCATTGACCGGCTAGAGCTATTTCCAAAAACGGTGACGTGGTAGCAGACATTCAAGACTTAGGTGGCGTTTCCACCGACCTCGCATTGCAGAATTGACGGAAATGTTTATTTCCTCTATGCTATAGTTAAAATTTATCAATGATCATACAGTAAAATCACAAACAAACAAACTAAAATTAAAAAATGTCGTCATGGGATATGTTAAGTACAAATTTTAATAGATTTCTATAAAAAGACAAATTCTAATTTCCGTCAATGTCATTTGCATTCTGCAATGCGAGGTCGGTGGAAACGCCACCTAAGTCTTGAATGTCTGCTACCACGTCACCGTTTTTGTAAATAGCCCTAGCCGGTCGATGGAATGGGCGCCTAAGTGAAATATAGGCATAAGTTAAATTTATTAACCAAGGGAATTTGGCTCTGAATAGTAAGGGGTCTTGGAGTCCACACCAGCTATCAACTGCTAAGCTCGTATTGACAATTGAATTTTGCCGGGATTTCCCCATTATACCATACTTGGGGCGAGAGTCACCATTACTCCAATATCACGAGGAAATTTTACAATCAATGTAAGCCCATATAAAATCGACAACTTCACCTTAAGCACAATGTATTTCACCAGATTTCACACAATCGTCAGTAATATGAGTGGAAAGGTGGAGAGAGGAAGGGGCGGCATTCAAGGCCCATTTTGGAAACCTAATAACCCCGACCCGGCCCCCGTTACGTACCTCAGCGTTATCAGCAGTGGCTTTGCATACACAAGCAATGAAAGCCCCGTAAAGGAAACTGTGCAATTAAAATGCTAAACCGCAGCGAACTTTCACGAACCAAATCCATTGGAATCCTTTCAAAATCGTTGTTGTCATTATCGAAAAACCATCTTTGTTTGAGATTAAAACGAGTACTGTAGGTGTGGTTACACCATGTGCCTGATGATTGCAATGAAATTAAATATTTTATAATTTAAACTTCAAATGTATGCAAGCATACGAGTAACACATGTATTTCCTTTTGATATTTTTATTATTGTATTATTAGGTCTATACTGCAATTTATTAAAGTTTGTGCATACGCATGTTTAGTAAACAGAAGTGACGTCATCAAATATATTTTTTTAATTCTTCAATTCGGGAATCATAAAGTAAATTCAGTTGCATATATAAGGGGTCTTCACATTGTTCGTGTTATCGTGCTGTTATACCTAGTAAAGTGTGTTATATTAAGTTAAGTTAATACATATATAATAGCCAAGATAACCAGCGTGCTATCCTAAACGCACTTCCAAGTTGGTTAACGTGCTATTTAACTATTTAGCTTGCCCTGCGATCGATAGCTCAAGTTTGACCGCCGCGATCTTTGTTTTTGTTGATTGATTTGAAACACGCGTTTAAAATTTTGTAGTTTTTAAATTTATTTGGCAAATCTATTATCACAAGCAATTACCGTAAATACTTAAAATTATAATAACCAAAATGAACAAAAAATATAAACAAATGTGGCACTAGAATAGAGTTCTGCCACTTTCTTTAAGTCCGTGCCACGAACGACTGACTACTACCACGTTGTTTACTCTGTCGATATAGCATGATAACTCACTCCCGCGGTCCACTCACGATTGTGTGCTAACTTGGATAGCACATGTAACTCGATAACACCAACATTGTGAAGACCCCTATATTGTAGTAAATCGGTTGGACTCAAGCATCTCCTTACAATTTTGGTTCCATTGCCGTCGATTTGACTATCTTGTCCGTATTCATTTAGAAAAGCGAATTATGGTGTAACTAATAGCCGTACAATTCTTAAGACGCCAAAACCATGCTCAAAACATTCAGTATGGTTGCTTATACTATCTTATACTATATATCCTAGATATGGGCAAACTTGGCAACCACGATGTCAAATAATAGGGGTCCAAACCCAACCTTACTGAAATTGGATATTACTACTATTAAAATGCGTAAAACCCTTTGCTCTTATATTTTCAATGTGTCCTTATCCTGCCTGATGACGTTGACGTCATAAGGTCTACTAAGTTTTGCCCCCGCCATCATTCTAAAACTTTACGCCTCTGATATTGATATACCAGAGTAGATACCGGTAGTTGGTAAACAAAGTGCCATTTACGAGATGTTCGCTAACAAATTAAATTCCTCGTTTCTGAGATCACACTTATCTAAATGTTTTCTCCATTTTGTTTCAGGCTCATACACCTCTACTCTCCGGTGATGCTAGACAGGTAAGTAGCTTTTACAATAAATATTTTCTACTCTTTTGCAATACAATTGCACTGTTTGTTTACCTTATTTGTAATAAGTTAGTCTTTTTTATATTTGTTTTTAAGAAAATCGTAACGTTGCCCATTTGAATCACTAATTGTAAAATGATTTTTTCATGTAATAAAGATTACTCTACATTTTACTCCAAATATATTATTATTTGGGGACATCTACATTATTTGCACATAACGAAGATGTTCCTTAATGGAAGTTTGGATTATATGAAAGATGCTAATCCTAATGATGCTAATACCCTTTCTAATACATATACATATTTAATAAAGAACAAAGAAGATTTTATTATTCGGAAGTTGGAAGTTTTCTCATGAGTGCTGCTGAGTGCTTTAACCGAGTAAGTCTATAAAATTCTCCAGAGAAGTTCATTTCTACAATGACTTGTTAGGATTTTAAAAAAATCCAGAGAAAAAGTTTGGTATTAACTGGGCTTTATTCCCATATAATATTTGCCATGTTCTGGGTATTTATTAACAAAAAGAAAAATAACCAACAGTCTTATAGCCAATCTAGTGGAACAGAAAGTGCAGAAGGTTCCTCGCTGCAAACTTCCTGCGTTATAAATCATTTAAATATTTAAGCTCTTTTGAATTTTTTTCAGCTCTTCTTAATTTATTTAAGAGCGGATGGGAGTGTAGCTTTCTGAAGGTTTTTAATTTTCTTTTCTCAATTAAGGTTTCTTCTTTTTCGCCGGTTTTAAATACCCTTTGAATGCTTTCCTACAAATGAAATTTGTAATGAATTGTCTGTGTATAATTTCAGAGCAGGTAGTTTAGTGTCCGTTCGATGGCAAGTTGCTAGCTTGCTTGTACTTGTTCGAGTCTACACGCCATGCGATCAGACTGATCAGAGACGTGTCGTAACTCAACACGGATACTAACCTACAGAAACGACTAAATAGGTTAATCGGATGCATTCATTAAATTGTTTGTATGCGATTAACCTTTAAAGAAAGTTAAGTAAAGTTAAGTTACCTAGACTGGACGTGGACCGTCTGTCGAGTGTTATTACTAATTTCAAGAAGTATTACAACATTTTACTTTCATCGTTATTTACTGCAACTTGTAACCCAAATTCCATAAACGATAATAAGCTCATTTTTTTTAAAGATGCAGTTTTAATACAAACTGAAGCTAATAATTTGTATTTTGGAAATGTCAAATGGCTATGTCCATTCTTAGCTGGAATATTGTTTTCACGAACTAGACGGGATATACCGATATTGCTAAGGCGGGGTTTCCATTGACCTCGTTTTTTAGCGTGAGTGTGATATTGACGTGGTAGCAGACATTAAAGACAGTCTTCAATGTCTGCTACCACGACGAGGTCAATGGAAACCCCGCCTAAAGAAATATGAACATCGTCGTGCTACTTTCGTAAATAGTCTAATTCTGGTCTGAATTAGTAAACTTATAAAATATATATGTACAATATGCTTATACAAATAGTACAATACAGCACTGTTCAACAAAAGGCATTTTACTGCACAAAAGACAATATAACAGCCATTATCGTGTTTAAATGTTTTTCACCCTTACTCGACATTTTGGGTTCGCAGCAATTTCCCACACACATAGCAGGTCTATAAATCAGAGACATGAGTATTGCCTGTTGGACAGCATACGGCCACTCCCGTAAATCTTTGGGGACTCGGCGGTAACAACTCGTCTCGGGGTATTCATCAAAAAAGGGTTAATACACGGCCAGCGATGTTTGCTAACAGTCGTTTAGGGAAATACGTTTATCCTGGGGCAGGAGGTGGGGAGGTGTCATTTGGATACGTGGGGACCGCTTGTTCAGCGATCGTTCGGCCTGATACCTGTCATGCCCTTTTAATTACCATTTTTACTGATATATTTACATGTTTTGGGCGGTTGTGTTGCAGCGGAATGAAAAATGTAATAATGGTGAACACTTCAATTTTTCGACAACTGAGGTTTCATAAAATACGTATATTGTAATTTTTTCGTCATTCGCTATTACAGTCCTGAAAAAAAAACAACTGCGAGTATAAATCAACAATAATAAACTGGAATAAATGGTGCCAAGCTATAATCTAAGTATTGCCGATTGCGGTGAAACGTGTGTGGAAATCTGACAACCTCGCGATGGTTCAAACAGCGAAGGAAGCGTTTGTGAAGTGTAGGGTTCCGACATAAAAAAAGAAAATAGTTGCTAAAGGAAAACGAATCAACAATTCAACAGGCGCAGTAAGTCTCTGCGTATTTAACTCGCAATCTAATTAGCTTGCTTTTGACGGTATTGGGTTATGGCGAGTTCACCAGCTTACATGAGGAGACTACCACAAAATTGTTGAGTGACTGCGCTCCGGATGCCCGCCTGGTATTAATACATCCACCGGACTCCACTATTATCCGCATTGATCTCCATACATACGAATATATAAATGGATAGCTACCTCCATTCACCAAGTGCGTGCCCCAAGGCCACCACCCTCTGCATGGCAAGAGTTTGCAGTATGCATAAAATAAACTTTAAAAAATGTGTAAAAAGCAGGAAATAACTATAAAAAACGGTCCAAAGTAATTTTTAAATTAAATTAATGCCAATGCACTCGGTAGAATTCATTTCTTTCTGCGAATGTTCCGTGCAAACCAAATTTGTCTACTGCTAGTGCGACCTTGGGGGCACGATTTTGTTGCATTGCCCATATGGCGAGAACCACCCGCCTGATTATACCCGTTAGCAGGAATTGGACTGTATGCTGCGGCTGTATTAGCAATTTAGACCGTAAAAAGTCACTCTACTGGTGGTTAAAAATTTAAAACGAAAGTAACGCTGAAGGTAGTGGCGATCTGATCGCCTCCAGCTATCAACTTTATGCTGCTTATCGCTCACTGTTGACCCGAACATCGATCCGGTAAATTACGCATTACAACATTAGTTAATTTCGTAAGGCATTTTCCCATTTCCAATATACGCCACTGACTGAAGGAGATGTCGAACGGTTTCAGCCGACCAACAAATTCCTTTGATCTTGTGATCTGCTCGTAGTAGGTTAGAATAGCGTTCTTCAACCTTTTTTCCAACGGGCCACATTTATAAACCTATTCCTACTAGCGGGCCACACATCCACTGGTATGCTACTATTGCTTACAGGGCGAGGGAAATTCCCATTTTGGCGCCTCCTCCCGTCTACTGTTTACGGTCTAAAAGGTTCTTTAGCCGTCTTCATTTTCATAACAGTCGACCGAAAGCTCAGGTCCTGTGACACCCTCCTTTTGGGAAGAAATTGGAAAATATATAGGAAATGTGCAATAGCATGTTTTATAGCGTTCCTAACCAGCAATGCGTTTCAGCGATGAAATTGAATATTTGTACATACAGAAATAACATGAGTGCTGCGAATGGGGTAGGGGCTTAAATTCACAATCGATATTGGTAATCTGATGCTATGCACTTTCCATTTTTATTTTATTGTTTTTTATTGTTTACAGTATATTTGCGTTCAGATAACCTGTTAATAACCAATCTCTGACTGATCAATATTGTAAAGAACCGGTCCGAGTTTACTCGTACATGCTTTCCAATTTATCAATTAGTAGATAGAGAAAATGAGTAATTTCATAGTAAATAATTTCCCAATGGTTAAATTTCGGATATCTCGGGGTGGGGGGGGGGGGGGGGGTTGTTCACCTGACGTCACTGGAGGTGAGGTAAATTCTAGATAGGTCAGACCAACACATTACCACACAGTAATAATGGGAGGGCACGCAATGCATTTCAGCGTGAATTTTCTCGCATTTTTTGAAAACAATGAATTTTTTTTGCACAAAACCAAATAGTTTTTGGGAAAGCAACCTGTCCGGTTTCGTTACTCAATTTAACACCTAAAACATGTCAGAAGGTAGAAATCATCGATAGAAAGGTTTCGCGGAAAAATTATTTTTTAGTCATTTTTCATTAAAATTTAGTTATTTTTATTTTTTTACCCCCAGAAGCAAACTATCAAGGGGCAAGCGACCCCCCGTATTTTATTGACATTAATAACGACTACAATATGTGTGAATTTAAAAGAAATCGTTGGAGCCGTTTTTGATAAATAAATTTTTTCAGACGTTTTTTTGGAGTTCTTTGAGAATAACCCCCTCCCCCCCAAATTGAGTTTCCCCAAAATAAAAATAAAATGGTCCTGAGGTATGATTTTTGTGAACCTATATGCCAAATATCATCCATATCCACCGAGTAATTTGCCCGGAAATCGATGAACAGACAGAGAGACAGACAGACAGAGCGACAGACAGACATTTCGTAAAAACCACGTTTTTTTGGGCTCCTGGTACCTCAAAACGTGTAAACCCGTTGAAATCTCAGAATCGGAAATTTCGACCATCACAAAGCTTTCCTTATACTACGTATAAATTGGAAACCAATAATAAGACAGGAAGAAAATAAGTATTATTTTCAACTTTTGTAATGTTTTCAGGTGAACGGCGAGGATGACTGGGAGTACGAGGACATTACGTTGGAGCGGGGCGGAGCGGGGCTGGGGTTCAGCATCGCCGGTGGCACCGACAATCCGCACATTGGCAACGACACCGCCATCTACATCACCAAGCTGATCCCTGGGGGCGCCGCCGCCGCCGACGGCCGGCTACGCGTCAACGACACCATCCTCCAGGTCAACGAGGTCTCCGTGGTGGACGTACCACATGCCGCAGCTGTAGATGCCTTGAAAAGGGCCGGCAACCAAGTCAGACTGGTAAGCAAAAGTGGCTGTATGCCGAGTACGGAACGTCTGAATAATAACGATACAAAATGCATTGCGATATATTGAATTTTTTTCCCATTAATAGGCTACTTAATAGTTGTAACACTAAAATATAGAATATGCTAGAAAAGGCAGCTAATAGATTAACAAAAATAATACATTGTGTTTTTTGCATGTTTTTTTTAATAAGATTAAAATATTAAAAAATAAATAAATTGTGTAAGTATTTTTGGCTGTGGATTACATGAGCCAAAACTCCAACAGACAGGGGTAACATGAAAATGACGTCACACTCCAAACCCACGTGACCCGCTTTTAACCATCAATCGAAAATACGCTAAATCGTAATGACTGTTGCTTGATGCCTGCAATTAGTCCTAAGAGATTATCGAAATATTCGGTTGATTGTGTCTAAAAGTAATAATGCTGCTCTTTTGCCCTTTTGGTCTTCCATAATAAATACATAAATCATTACTTTCTGTTCCATTGTTCATCCCATGTAACGAAGTTACGGTTATCAACCCCTCTCTTCCACTCAGAGAGTATCGGAGGGATCCGTGACCCCTTGTTTCACATTGATTTGTCTGTGGATTGTAATTGCAACTGTATGGAGCTCGATGAAATCAACGTGTAGTTAGTGGCCTCACTGGTCGCGATTATATGCTGTAATGAAGCCGAACTGCGCATAATATTGCCTATTGAGAATACATGAAATGCCTGTGGTAGTGAAACAAACAGCACGGGGAGCATTATAGACCCATATGTGGCATGTGCGACACTTGTCCGGGGTCAACTGAAACCCTACAGCATATTATATTAGAATGCCCATCACACTCAGCACAACGTACAGTCCTCCTTAATTGCCTCCCAAATTCCATAGTCAGACCTTTCAATCTACTTTCAATTTTAGAAACATCCAGCCCAACAATATATTTTGCTCTTCATAATTTTTTAAAAAACAGTAAAAAAGCTATTTAAGACTGCCGCACATTAGTGGCTGAATGGTTTACCGGCCATGTCACGTAGCAACTGATTGATTGAATGTTGCTGAGACTGGAATAATGAAAAATATTCCTTTGTGAAATACGAAAACGTACCACTTTTCCACCCACGTAGAGCCAGAGCCCTCGCTGAAATTGATATGCAAATTTAAAATGATATGAAAATGCTATTTTTTTTTTTTAAAGAGAAAAATGCTGTATTCTTTATATTTGCGTGGAGTGCGGTCGGGTTCAATCTGGTACTTTGGGAGTTGAAGATGCCTTCCAAGATATTTGTCTGGCTGAGCCCCCCGTTAGTATAATTATTAATTGCTAAACGTTAATGGCAATGGTGTAATAATGTACAACTTACATTTCCTGCTGTGTTAATAGTCATTAGAGGTGGGCCTCCCAGTCATCGAACAATTAGGACTGAGCCCCCTTCTCCTGACAATGAGCTCCGCCCTAATTTTTCGTTAATTGTGAGGCCCCTGTTTCTAGCTTCTATTAACACAACAGGCAATACAAGTCCAAGTAACCTTTTGTTAAATATTATTATTATTATTAAGACTTATGTATGAGCCTTTTGTCCCAAATAAGCGCTAGCTTGGGGATGCGGGATGGTATTATTATGTATTGTATTTTTTTAATATATGCTCCTTGTCCAGGGAATACTGGAGAAGGAAAAGAAAGAAAAAGAATACTTAAACTAAAAGAATTGAACAAAGTAGGGAAAATAAAAAAAGATATAAAAAAAATACTTAATTTCAATTGGAGACTATTAGCCATTTTATTATAGGCTACATATAATTATATATATATATATTATATATTATATATATAAATTTTATTATATATATAACAATATCATCCTTCAGAGTTCAGAAGGATCTCATTCGCTGCCAGAAGGCTAGAGTGAGTACTCTATAATGGTTTATTATTATTAATTATATTTTATATCTTGCACTGCCACTGCACTAAGATAGCTCGATAAGGGGACGCTTGAGCGTGATAATGTTAATTAATAACAAATTGTTTTTCTCAATATATGCACCTTATCCGGGGTTACTGGTCAAGGACTATTAACATTAAAATAACAAGTAAAAATAAATATACAAATAAAATAAACTTTATAAATAAATAACAAAAATAAATAATTAAGCCTTGTTTAGCAGCACTGTATGAGCCTTTTGTCCCAAATAAGCGCTAGCTTGGGGATGCGGGATGTATTATTATTATTTTTTAAAAAAGGGTTAAATGTTTACCATCTACTAGCACTAGAAACCTTCAACAATGTTAGAGGTGCATACTCAAAGATTCTTAATTAAACTGTCTACGAGTAAGTTATATGAAAGTTTCAAACTCTGTATGCAATTAATATTAGTGTGAGAGCTTACTCATGTCATGATAAAATAATAGTGACTATGTACTGTTGTTGAGGTTTTCTTCATGACTTCGAGGAAGTTTCGGGGTGGCTGTTTTTGCTTTTGCTTCCGTGATGAGCTGCAGCACAAAAATTCAACTGTAGCACTATAGCTAAGTTATATATTACATTGAAGTCATAAAAAATACTTTCTATGATTTTGCAAATTACATAAAATGTAGGTAATTTTTTTTTTAATCGATTAGTTTCTTAACTCAACGTTTGGGTACAGTTATAATTTGTTAAATTGCATCTTCATTTGAGTTATTTCAAATTTGTTGCTGGTAATAAATAAATAACCTAAAGCATTTCGTGAAATTGGGGGAGATACCCCCTGAGAAGTGAAGGCACCAATTAAACTTATTCCCGGCCCCCGGCATTGTTCCCATTTTTATCCCCGGGAATAAGTTAACTTGGTACCTCGTTCTACGGCTGCTGAAGTGTTTAATTGTTCAGCCTATTTTTCAAATAGGAAAAGGCTATTCAGTTTGCATTGCATATAATTTCCTATAGCTAACATTTGGAAGAAAATTTTCAGGTTTTGGAATCATTACTGTAATTGCCAAGGTTGAAATAGAAGATTGTTGTTCATTAGTGAAGGTACTAACGAGAAACAGAAGAGCTCTAAGAGACGCTGAAACAGGCTCAACTTTATTTTGTCTAACTCTAAAGAGCCGAAGGAAAATTTAAAATAAGATACTGATTTTCAAAAAGTTTCGAAGCGCAAGTTTTTTTGCTCTCAGTTTTTGCCTTCCTTCCTTTCACCGTCTTTTCCCCCTAATTATATCCTACTTTGTCTCAGAAAAATGGTAATTGCAATATGCAGGCGTTTAAAAAGTATTTAAAATAATTCCAAATTTCGTACGTACGGGAATTAGCAACCTTAAGGCTCTGTATAAATAAATAAATATATATATATATATCTGTTAAATTATACAATACAAGTAATGAATGAAAGTATGAATAAAGCCCAAGAAACCTTTAAGTATACTTGGAGTCTATCAATTATTTATTAGAAGGTTTATTGGACTTAAGCCTAAGTAATATTAATAATAATATAATATATAAACAATTTACAACATTATGTCATAGCAATAGGTGGTAGTGCAGATATTATTCTTCTTAAAGCCGGCCGAGTCTGTGATTTAGCCTACTTTCTTGAGTATGATAACCAAAGCACCTAATGACATGCTTAGACTTGTTTTGAACGCTATATTCATGTAACGCCTTCATTGTGTGAATTTCTATTAATTTAAAGTCTTTACTGTTAATACTGTACTGTAAACAGGGAAGCCATTCTCATAAATTTAGTTTTTGCACTTTAAATTGCAATTTTCTAATAAAAACTCACTTCGTATTTTTAAATTGCTGCAAAGGTTTGGGTATATATGGGATAGGTGACAATATTATTAGTCTGTAATCATGAATCCTAGTTCTATTTTATTTTTTAGCACGTAAGAAGAAAAAGGACTCCAGGGAATTTAAGATTGGTGGAAATAGAGCTTCATAAAGGTGCTAAGGGGCTGGGGTTCAGTATCGCAGGCGGGATCGGCAATCAGCACATACCTGGCGACAATGGCATTTACGTTACCAAAATCATGGACGGCGGCGCTGCTCAAATCGACGGCCGACTGCTCGTGGGTGACAAGCTTGTGGCTGTGAGAGGTTCGGTAAGTCTCCAACTCCACTTATTTTAGGGAGATTCATCTACCTATCGAGATGGCGACCAATGTTCGACTTTCCGAAAATTTCTTCACAACTTTTCATGACCCCCTGAGCAAAATGTTATACATATTGAGGAGGCTGTTTACAAACATGGCCAACTCCAAGTTGTAGAATTTTTCAGGAGAGAGGATTTTCTGTTGAAAATTGCATTAAGTTTATAGCTAACCCTGGACTTATCAGTGCTTCTGTAGGTTATATTCACTTCTTTTAATTTATCGGGATGTTTCTGAAGTTAGTCAGTTTTGTTAACTTTTAGTGTCCAACCAACCCTACCAAAATGGAACACAACAATATTCAAATACTGATGTCCAGTTAGCAATTACACTGACATCAATCCGAAAAAATACAAAGGCGATGTAAAATGGTAGTTACGGAAGTAAAAAGAAAATTTTCCCCCTTGTGCTGCTGACAGAACCAGGCGGTTTTGCGATTATTTTTCAAAGACTTAAAACAAAAAGCTTTTAAATACATTAATCAAGGGAGGCGGTAATGAATTGTGTCAACATTCGCGACGTTTCTCTCGCCTCTTAATCCAGAGTGAATTCAAGGGGAGAGGCCTAAGGTTGCTTTACTATGTTGAGTTAAAGCTGCCTCCGTTATTTCAATTTTTCTCTTTTTGTTCCTTCGGATAATAAATAACAAAACTTGTCTATGGCTTCCGATTGGATTGGATGGACAGGTAGTTATTTCATAACTTGGAAATTGGTTTTGTTGTTTAGAAGGTTTTTGCAAAATCTCACTTCCTATTTAAGTCAAGTCGCTAGTTCGAGTTAAAAACAATTTTATTATCTCCTTACCATTCCATTGTCGTCTGTGCCGTTTTCTCAACTACTTCAAACCTATTTTATATGAACCGAAATGAACCATTGTGGCTGCAATGTAAGTGTAAAAGGAAAACTTTGGTTTCCCTCCACCATCGTTTCTCACTATCACAATCATTTCATCAGCTAGCTATGGGGTTTCCACGAATTCCAAGTTTGAATACGGTAGCAGTTGCCCTTTTGTATGTTCTACAAAGTTGGGTTACAGGTATTGAACACTAAGTTTCGTTGTGGGTTCTTTTGTGCTTGGAAGCACGGTGTTTGAGAAGTCCATTTTAGCTTCCATCCACAACTATTGATGACGGTTTGGCCGCCTATAGAATATTTGTTATTGTAGGTAGGTACGCTGCTGATTTTCACTTTGTGTATTGCTTACGAAGTTACTGAGAAGATAACGCTTGGTTACTATGTTAGCTAATTATAGATGTTTGGCATCCCTGGTCCACCCCCAAACTCTGAGATTTAATTTTATTTAATTTAATAAGTCAGTTATTAAGATTTGGTCTATCCAACTGGAAGTGGACTATTTCATTTCATTTCAGGGACTATTTTTTTTAGTGTTTGTGCAGTGATGTTATATTAAGCTGATAGGGGACAGAAATTTACCGAATTTTCATAATGATGGAATAATATAACACCAAAATTTAAAAATATCATAATTATGGTGCCTGAAATATAGTAGTCATATAATACTTGAATAGACCAAATCTTTATAACTCACGTATTAAATTAAATAAAAAATGTAATCCACTATTGTAGAGTAGTAGTACAGACATGGACTTTCGCCCGAAGGATTGTTGGTTCGAGTCCCACACTTGGTACATTTTCTGGCCATGCTTCGGAGGGCATGTAAAGCAGACGGTCCCGGGCTTTGTTAGTTGAGTGTAAGAGAGGGCTATATAGCCCTAACTCCGCTAGGTTGGCTCAGTAATAGAACATAAAGTCAATATTTATTTATTAGATTTGGAGGTGATTCAGGGGTGAGAACAGTCAGCTTCATCTTAAAATGAATAGTACCGTTAAATTCATATATAACTCATGTAAAATACAGACAAACATCTTTCGATGATTAGAAACCTGTCAAGAGTTATACCACTGAGAAATCAGAATGAAAATGGATTAGAAAAATTTGCCCTTATTGTACGGGACTTTATTCATATATTTCGCCATTTCCACTCACTATTTGGATAGTTTCTATTATTAGAGAGAATAGTCTGGTTAAGGTGAATGAGGTTTTGTGATGGGGTGTGGCAGTGTGATGGTTCTGTCAGCTGGAGGTGTAGTCGGAGTCTTGAGAAATCTTGCAGTTTAATAACGGGCCCTTATCGCTCAAAATATCGTCACCGGGTGCTCTGCACTGCTCCGGCAATCACCTCGGGCTGTCGTCTCAAAATTTTGGACTGATGCTTCGTTGCTTTGGGAATTCGCAGATAAATTTCCTTCTCCATTATTCCGCTCGTTATGCTTTGAATTTCGCACCATATTTTCGTATATTTTGTGCTCAGGAAAATAAGAAGATGCTGCTGTGTGCGTGCATTCTATAAGGAAAGAAGTTGTTATGAGGATGAGGAATGTAGATATTGGTCAGCCCTGGGTTATTCGGTTGCTATTTTTCATTTAATTTACTATGTTAGTTATAAAGATTTCGTCTCTATGAAAGTTGTTGATGATTAATAAATACGCAATTTCATAGAGTATTTTTAATTGTTCGTGTTGTAATTATTTAATGAACTTAACTAAGAGTCACATTTTACGCATTGTAAAGTACATGGAGAAATTGTAACACCAAAAAGTAAAAATACCTTAAGATATTATGTGTGAATAGCCCTTTGTCACTTCCATTGACCAAATATTCATGGGTTGTCTAGTAAATTAAAAGGATATGGAGCAGGTAATATTGGGCACCCCAATATCCGATACTTTAATAATAATCTTTCTTTCTCCTTTCTTTTCCTTGCCCAGTATCCCCTGGACAAGGAGCATATATTTACTAAATACAATAGACATAATGATGCCATACCTCATCCCCAAGCTAAAGCTTGATTGGGACAAGAGTCATTATCAAAAACATTGACAATTTCGTGTCCAGTGTATATTAGACCATCTAGTGGCGCTTTGTAGTTGGTTGCGGGAATGAGATTGGCAGACTTTGTTACCATACTCTTAAACTAAAAAAAATAATATTCATATGTGTAAAATAACCATTTTTTAAGTGTGGGACATTTTTAAAGTTGGAAAGTGGGCTCAAAATGTGTGTCCACACCAAAAATAATATACTTCATGATTTTTTCTCGCCTAAACTAAAAGACTGATCACTTTGGCGGTAGTGTAATGTATTGCAACAACTATCCATCTTACATTTTGTAATGTCTTAAGAGGCCTGCATCCAGTCTTGAGCTGTTAACACGAAGTTTTTGGATTGTCTGTGACATAAGACCTGATTGCTACGTCATGAGTGCAACGTTAAGAAATAACTTAGAAAGGCGCGTGAAAACGTATCACTAGAGCAATGTCGTCGCCATATATGTTCGCATCGTTGTTATCTACCTATAGACGTTTCTGCAAGTGTTTTAAAAATTTTATAGGGGTTACTAAAAAAATGCGTTTGCGTATTTTTATTCGATCTCATGAGAGCAACATAAGGTTCACCTATAAAAATTATGAATTGTTTGTTGGAACATAATTATTTTTAACAATGAAGCCATTCAGCTTAACTTCACAGCTAACCTAGCCCTATCAGGCTATTAATACCGGAGATTTTTTTTTAGTTTTCTCGGTTTTCTCATGAGTGCAACGAGTCATGAGTGCTACAAAGCCACTCGTGGCACTCATGATCGAGCGTTGCACTCATTATGGACAATGTTAATAAGATTTTGGAAAGTACATTTTCTTTTATAAATATGACCATGAGTAGTGCAGAAAGATCAAGAAAATGCCGAATGAATAGAAAATTGAACCCAGAGCGAGAATTACTACACAAGACAAAGCATAAAATGAGGAATGATAGAAGGAAGAAGGTAGAAGATTTGACAAAACTTGAACAGAAAAAACCAAGAATTTGTCAGCCTTCACCACCCCAACAAGGTGTCAGAAAACTAGCAGACGATCGAGCAGTTACTGGCGACAAGCTACAAACCGGAACTCACCTACTTGAAAAAGGTTCCGTTATGCTGCATTGCTGCGGTTGCAAGAGAAACTGTCGACGACGATGAAGGAGAGAAGGTGGTTGTGTTCATGAGGGTGTGCAAGAATAACATTCCGCTTGGACGATAATGATATAGCATAGGGCCTACATCAAATTCGATGATATTATTGAAATACCTACTTCCCTCTCTTAATATTCAGAACAAGGGGAAAAGATTTTTTTTAAGTTTCAATGCGACGTAAATTTCTTCGAAAAATAGATATTTCGAAAAGATACCATTGTTTCTATTTCTTCTAGTCAGTCAAACCTCCACCAGTCATGAGTGCAACTAGATAATCATGAGTGCAACGGACCTGTTTTAAATATTTTTCCAAACTTTCTTATGACTTTTCTTAGACGAAGTTTCAATAAATTGCGATAATTTGTAAGGTCTCATACGTTTTTGATGTGTCTTTAACTTTTCCCTTACGTTTAAAAATATTTTTCAGAATTGAAGACCTTCTCATTACAAGCAATTGTGACATTCATGACTTCGATTTAGTAGAAAATTGAGCAACTTACAGATATTGAGACAATTAGCAGAAGGGCAGGGGGATAGGACACATGGCAAAACTAATTGGGTTGAAAAATGCTTAAGGAAAGTTTTACGTAAGACGCAAAATATTTGAAGTTGTCTCGTTGCACTCATGACAAATTTCGGTAACTCCTAATCTTCAAACACGTTTAAAACTGTTATTGTTGAAAATGAAGACTAACCACGTCAGTTATAGGTAGAAAGAATATAATAGGACCCAAAAAAAATATTAACGGGCAATTTTGAGTTGATAAAATAATTAAAAGTAAACAATTCAGATTTGTCAATGTTTTTGATAATGACTCACAAAGGACTTATACAGTGCTGCTAAAACAAGATATTATCATATTATTTTTTATTTATACTGTTTTTATTTTATTTCTTATAATAATAATAATAATAATAATAAAGTCTTTATTGAAAAGAAATTATGTAGATACAACGAGATTAGGGCCTCTCTTTTAAATACTTTATATTTTTTATTTAATTTACTTAGGAACATAGTACCATTTCCTTAATAAAAATTCAATAAGAACATCAGATTTTGGGATCCATAATTTTCTGTGTTCCACATCCTTTAAAATGAAAAATATAAACAGACTGATTTTAGCGTGATCCAGGGGTGGCCAATATCTAAGTTTCATATTCTCAAAAGCTACAAGAGAAGATTCTCTTTGTATTTAGTTGGCACTGCTTGATAACCTGGATACAGTGTGTAAACTTATGTTTTGTTTCAGCACGGGGATAAGAACCTAGAAAATGTAACGCACGAAGAGGCCGTAGCTACTCTAAAAGCGACGCAAGAACGTGTTGTTCTGATCGTCGGTAAAACCGAGTCTGCATATATGACTCCTCCACCGTCTTCCAGTCCTCTGCCACGTAAGTCTCAAGTCAAGAGTGATATAACTTTGCAGAAAACCTCTCTACAGGCAGGGGAATTAGGGAAAGGAAGATATCATAAGTAATGGAAATATAGTCAGCTAAAGCCATGCATGCGAACAGGTTACCTTCGTTCAGATACATAAAGTTACAACTTCTTGTGACTGTTTATACTACTTGTACAGTTGCTGCGAACAATAAGTATGCATATTACTACTGGGGACTACTTGGTTAAGTCAAGCTAACCCCTGTTACGATGTTAATGGTAAGCATGTCTCAGTTTGTCCATTGTCACCTGTATTCGGTGTGGGCTAACATTGAGGTTTTCCAACGGCCAAAAATGCATTCAGAAACATTACCAATAATGTCCGAAAACACAATGGGGTCTTGCCAGGGCCAAGTAGGCTTACGTCAAAAAAGTTCTCTCTCTCTAACTTTTCCTGACCCAGTATTCCTTGGACAAGTAGCATTTATTAACCAATACAATACAAAATTATGCGCTTACCAAATATTTACCAATGCAATTACGTACTACCATAGAAATATATTAACTGGAGCGGTGGGAGCCATAATGTAGCTTACGAGGCACCCGTCAACCATAAGCCAACTATCAGAGATAAGTACCAACGCAAAAAATATCGAAGTCATACACATTGCAGCATAGCAGAACGGATACGAGGACCCGGTCAAAAACTCTGTACTTAGCTTGTGCAGGCTACACTAGCAGTCATATTGATAACGGTCTCCAGCCACGGGATGCGTACTACTACTACTACTACTACTAATAATAACAACAATAATAATTATTATTACGAGGACTTGTGTTGGAAAGTCAAATAATTAAAAGAGCTTGGAGGGTGAGTTGTAACTAAAAGTCTCGTCCTCGCTCTTGAAATGTTATATTTTCCATTGGCACCCGGCCCCCTTGAGACGATGAAATTCAAAAACGGAATGTAGAGAAATGTAGACGGGAGTGTATCTTTGCGGCAGAGTGCCAACCTAAAGGATTAAACTGAGTTACCAACACAAACAGCCCAACTACCAACTCCTCCGGATCCCAAACATCGTTTTTAATGAACAGCTCAAGGAAAAACTTTCCTTTTGCGCGGGGAGAAAGAAAAATATTTGACGGAGCGCCAAAAGCAACGCGGGTAACTTATTTTAAACGGTCCATTGATTTTTGTCCATGTTCTCTCGTCAAAGTTTTTGAAAAATTCTTTTTTATTTATCTTCGACAATTTAACAAATTTTTCAAAGCGCGCTTTTATAAATTCAAAGATTAGTTTTACTTCTTGTTTTTCACATAATCAAGAGACGTCATCATGAGCGTCCTTTAAAATCCGTGCATAATGAAATGCTGCCTGCATAATCACCGTTTTCCGATTGTGGCTCGTACCCGAATTTTTGAAGTCATGCTCACGCCTGTGACATAGTGTCAATAGCAAGCTTCTCTGAGCTTGTACATTGTCGTGTGTCGCCGGTGTAGGTTGCCATCGAGGTCGTAGTGTTAACGAACAGTCCTCTATTTAGGCTCCCATAAGCAGCATCTGTCTTTCGCTTCTACAATGACAATGAAATCCTTGCTGAGGGGGTAATAAAATGCCCTAGAGAAAATTCCGGAGAAACTTATTTTCACCATTACTATTTTTATTCTTTGTCGTTATCCCGCAGATGGTGGGGTATATACTGACGTAGGGAATAGGCTGTTGCAATTTTGAAATTTCCACCGCAGCTATTAGAGAAAATTGTTCGTACCACCTGGCACGCACGTTTCATCTGTTGCAATAGTTCATAAAAAAGTTGTTCGTTCCGTTATTGCTGGTTTGTTATGTGAAAACTTCTCTGATATTTTTGTGTTCAGATCGTTAGTAGTATTTGTACTTTTAATGAATGGAACCGTCCACGAAAAACTTTGGTCACTGCTATCGCTTGAAAAGTAAGAGATGCTGCCATCTGCCAATGCATGGTGGTGTCATATTCTATAATTACCGAGTCTTCTCAAGCTATGATGGGTACATCACCCTTAGTGATAAAAAATTTCCCCATCCGGAAAGTACCCATAGGCTATTAACCGAGATAATGCGTGGTTAGAGTGGTCTGATTCACATATTTAGGAAAATACACGGATTATTATTATTATACAGATTTTATCCTCACCATTCCAACACATTCTTAATTCTATGCTGGATGACACAACATTAGAACACTTAACGTAATCTATTGCTCGTGTTTTTGTGAATAAATAATTCGGACCTCGTTTACCAAAACGCCACAATGCCCCTGTACTCAAATATCCAATATTCTCCCCCAACCGATAACAAATGATGTTTTAAAACAGATGTTTGCGAGTTTTGAAACCCTGAAATAAAGACTCACCTCACCTCAATATGTAGCTGACGTTTTTGAAGTCCCTCCAATTTCCTGACCTATTCAGTGTTGTTCGCCACGGTTGAAGCTGGAACGAAAAAAAGAGAAAATCGACCAGCGGTTGGGACTTCCTTCCCCTCCCCCAAAGCTATATTGTCGCTGTTTTTGTCGAATACCCCAAGTTCATCTCTACCTACATTTTCGATACACAACGATAGCATTAAACGAGAGGAAGTTTCGATTTGTTGATTACTTTATGGGAAAGTTAAGCTCCTGGAATTTGGAACTTTGATAGTGAAATCATTTTCAATTAATTGACAGCCCACTGCACTGTTTTAAGTCTGTAGTGTTTTTCTTTTGCCTCCGATAACTAGTAAATATCAATAGTTTCACAATCCCTGTGGTGTAGAAATAGAAGTTCGCGTTTGCTTCTGTTTTGGAGATTATTTCGATATGAGGTTTGCTGGTTGAACATGGGTTTTGCAATGTAATTGGCAAACAGCGTTCCTTTGCTTGTCTCTCTTTCCATGTGACTAACCCCCGGTTTCATTTTGAAATTTCATTCCTTTTTTTGGGACGAAAATGATATGTCTGACAGTGTACCGCTGAGAAACATGAATTGACTAGTGAAACATTTCATTATTTATCTTCAACAAGAATTTAGTTAACGTTTTATCATTCATGTGTAAAGTTCCGGGCCAAAACCATTGAAATGATGAAAAATGTGCAGCAATATCTCTTTTGTTTTCAGCACCGCCGACAGAGGGCTCCCCAATACCGTATCCTGAAACTCGAAACTTGAGTTCCTCCATTTCTGCACTGCAAACTTCGACTTCTAGAGCTGTAAGCACAGAAGATATTTCTCGGTGAGTTTAACTATTATGTTACATATATTTTCGTGTTCCATGCTTAAATTTTTGGTGCTTATTGGAATCTGCATCGGCTAAAAGAATCTGGTAGACCGGTAGCTCTCATTATTATTATTTATAAAATCTTGTTTATTGTTTAATGTTTTTTAGTATTTCCTTCAATTATTAAACAATGCAGTCATTCTTTTGTATTCTAATAATTTTTTAATTTGAATTTCCCGCGCATATTTTAACACTGTCACGTGACACATTACTACTGTGGCATTAAAAAAATAAACCACGGTATTATAATAATCTCAAATCGTCATGATCGGGCTCATGTTGCTACTTTTGTAATCTGTTATAATTTGTCCTAACAATTATGACAAAAATATCGTGCCTTATTTGACAATATTAGGTAACTCATCTGGATTAATACCGTAATACGAGAAATCTAGAGGCCTGTACGATAGTAGTCTTTTCCTTCTATGATTACCAGTTTTTAACCCTAGAACTCATAGACTATATGTCATATGAAATATTACTACAGTACAAAGAACCGGTCTGAGTTTACTCGAACATGCTTTCCAATTTATCAAAATTAGTATATAGAGAAAATGAGTAATTTCATGTTAAATAATTTTCCTATGGTTAAATTTCCGAAATCTCGAGGGGGGGGGGGCTCTCCACCTGACGTCACTGGAGGTGAGGTAAATTCTAGATAGCAATACTGGCAGGGCACGCAATGCGTTTGAGTGTGAATTTTCTATAATTTTTTTCAAAAAAACATTTTTTTGTACAAAACCTAATACTTTTCTGGGAAAGCAACCTGTCCGATTTCGTTACTCAATTTAACACCTAAAACATGCATGAAGGTAGAAATCATCGATAGAAAGGTTTCGCAGATAAATTATTTTTTAGTCATTTTTCATTAAAATTTAGTTATTTTTATTTTTTTACCCCCAGAAGCAAACTATCAAGGGGCAAGCGACCCCCCGCATTTTGTTAACATTAATAACGACTACAATATATGTGAATTTAAAAGAAATCGTTGGAGCAGTTTTTGGGAAATAATTTTTTTAGGCGTTTTTTTTGTGGAGTTTTTTGAGAATAAAATTCCCCCAAATTGAGTTAGCCCCAAATAAAAAAAATGGTCCCGAGGTATAATTTTTGTGAACCTACATGCTGAATTTCATCAAAATCGACCGAGTAGTTTGCCCAGAAATCGACGCCCAAAAAAAAAAAAAAAAAAAAACACTTTTTTGGGTTCCTGGGACCTTAAAACGTGTAAATCCGTTGAAATCTCGGAATCGAAAATTTCGACCGTCACAAAAGCTTTCCTTATACTATGTATAAATTTGAAAGCAATAAAGTCCTTTTACTTCGTGTTGCATAAATTAGTGAATTGTTCAATGCACCTGTTTGACCCCTTTTCCATTCGTAAGACTCCTGTGACTCAGAAGTGGTTCCAAATTTTTGTCTGACTACGACTACGGCATGGTATGATGTATACATATTCCACACGAATCCACCTAAGTTTGTTACATACAAATAGATACATGTGCTCGTATAGAGCGTTCCTATTTTTTGTGACCTAGAGGCAATTTACGATGTTCGGGATAGGGGTGAGTAATGAGCAAAAACCCATCAAATGTGAATAAGGACCTGCTCTTTGCGCCATCCCGCTAACCGCAAGCTTCCGCCAGTAATTGCGAATTAGACATTCTGGGGCCAGTAGCTAAAAAATGGGGTTGTTGGCGAGATTTATTACTGCTGGCCGCCCCGAAGCTCCATTAGGCCTACATGTCATGCCTCAATGTCAAACTTGCTGCCTAATATCACTTTTGCTTGATTCCCAAAGGCTTTTTAGTTTTTTTTGTTATCACTGGAATTGTCACTCGTATTTCTGTCATCCGAAAAATTGATCAACGGGGCTTGGTTGAATTGTTACCTTGTTACGCATGGTTTTCGGTTGAGAATGAAACATTAGAATAATTCCAAATTGACACCACCGCATATACTGTTTGTATATTTGTGTGATTTGAGGATTATGGTTTTTGTTTTAATGCACTTGTTCAGTTCGTCAGATGTGCTGTTGCTTTTCAATTAACTTGAATAATGAATACGGGTGACTGAACAAATTATTATATGATACATTCGTTCTTTGTTGTTAATTTTACACAAAGATGAAAGAATTATTGACATTATATCACTTTTACTGTTCAAAATGCGAAAAAATCAACTAGATGTGAAAAATTACCATTCCAATGGGTTCAATTTAGTTAGGCCGGTGGACTCTTTAATTGTTCAACTCTCCTCACATTCCATTAGGTGCCGTTGTATTTTTCACATTTTGACATTGGGAAAGAGAATTGTAATGTAAAAGTGTAAAACGGTCTCAATCGGTAGTTTACGACACAGCTACAGTGAGATCAGAAGATTTTGGAAATTAAAAAGAACAGATAAAATGACCGTATTAATCTCTCTAGTCTAGTGTGACCAAATGTAAGCAGCAGCCATATCTTTGCCCATTTCTTAAAAATCACGGAACTATATCTCAATACCAAAAATTGACCCGATTGGCGCGCATTTTCAGAAGCTCATTCGGTGTAGGCTACTTGTTTCAGCGATCTTCGGTTCCTGCAATTTCATAATTAGGCAACGCTGCACGAATATCAACGAATCAACACTGCACGTTCTACCAAATTATTTAACTTCAAAAGGCCGAAGTAATTTGATCAAATTCATTTCTCTAAAAATATTTTTATTGAATAACAAAAGCGAAAAAATTGCCGAGGAAGGGAGGAAGAAAACGAACGGAGCCAGTGATTTTACCGTTATAACCAATTTGGGATCAACCTGACCCACGACAGGCGAGATATAACGCAATATTACGGTAAAAGTGGAACAAAACAGCTGAAAGGCTAAAAAAAATTCTCGTGATTTTTCATCTGACGTTTCCCCAAATCCGTAAGAGCCTATCTGGCGAAAGTGATTGCTAAACGTGATGATGCCATCCGTCAGTTTTGAGGTGGAGGCCTGCAACTGCCAGGGTTTCAGCCTCTAGACAGGTGAAGGTGAAATGATAGAACCCAGATAGCTCATTTTTTACTTTCCGTCTATCTTTGTTGAATATTTTCAGCTCAGTTATGATTCAATGATGATGTAGGATGATTTAAAAAGTTATAGGTACTTTTATTATTTTATTGACCCTTGTTAAGTTTATTTAAATGTTGTTTGATCCCACTCTTACTTATATTTTTTTCATAAATGGGGATAATATATAATATTTTTTTATTATAAATTTTACTAACCAGGAGAGGGGCGAGCTTTGGTTTTGTGGCACTTATGAGTAGGAACCTACTGTGTCAGTATTTAAATTTTCCATCATAATGTCAAATAGTAAGACGTAATTTAGACTATGGAAACATTCATGTTTCAAATTATGATGAATTTGAATTTTTGGTTCTTAACAGATAGTGTCTCAAGCTAGCGTTGACGTTTTGTTTCAAAGACCTCTAACCCTGTCGTCGTCCGCAATTATGTGCCTTATTTTCCTCTAAAATCCTTTTTGACCCCCTTCCTCCCTGATAGAAAATCAGCTCACGTTTTTTGAATCTGATACATCTGATCGCATCCGTCGAATCTGTAAAACCTTTCTTTTTATTTCGTTCTTTTTGTTTGTTTTGATGAAGGTATCTTTTATTTCTACAATACTGGAGAGACAACCTTTCTTTCGAAGGTTTTCCAATCCATTTTCTTTCTCTTTTGTGCCTCAAATTTCTTTATGCCCTCCCTTGTGGCTTGGATATCAAGTACCAAAGGAACGATCGCGATTGAATCGGTTTGTGATACTTTTTATGCTTAGAACATTCGTTCATTTTCTTTTCTTGAGAATAAAATTACCGAATACAGATAGCCTATTCTTTCTTTACTCAGTGATTTTATTTTATTTTGGTACACTGTACTATTTCTTTTGGAAACGTGCGGAGTATTGTGTCCTACTATAAACTTTTGTAACAAAATCAAATTGATAGAGAAACTTTTTAAATTATTAGCTTAATATCTCATGATAATTATTGCTATTATTTTTAAGGACTCGTACCGCAGCTTCTCGAAAGTATGGAAAATAGAGCAAAAAACCCATTCATCGTAAAAATTCTTATGTTACTAGCTGAGTTACGATCAAGATGTATCATTGTTCGTTTTGTGTGGGTGAAGGCCCACGTCGGACTTAAGGGGAATGGACGGGTAGATGCACTGGCTAAAGCAAATACTGGCGAGTACAGTGCTATTTTGCTCCCCAAAGAGGAATTTTTTAAGAGCAACAAAAACAACACCATTTCCAGTTCTGGGTAAATGACTTTAAATCCAATACTTCTGGCTCCTTCTATAGGTCTATTCTACTTCGACCACTTAAAAACGAATGGTTTGTTAATGTTTCGGGCCCAACTCACCGTATGTATTTATCAACCATCTCACGTCTGAGGACAAACCATGGACTCTCTGAGGCATATATCTATCATACCCTACGGGGCTCATACTCTCCCCTCTGCAGCCATTGCCTGGAAAGTCAAGGCACAATGCAGCATGTTATATTGGAATGCCCTGAATTCACCATAGCTAGGAACAAATTACTAGACCGCATCTTCCCCTTAATGACAGTCCTTCCTTTTAATTATACCCACATAATTTCTAAAAATGACTTCTACCAAGCTATATGTGACTTCTTAAAAGAAATCCACACGGAGTTTTAATCCCACCTACCCACCATGGCTGTATGTGAATGCCAAAAAAAAGTACTCGTATAAAATCGAGAAAATTTCTCGTCGTTATACGAAATCTCGAGAATACCTTTAATATTAACAATATTACCACTCACTTGTCATTTCACTTGCTAAATTATTTATTGCCTGTCCTGAAAGCTTACAATTTTGCTTTTCATTATTTATTACACATAACTCTTTTCCTAGACTAGTTATGTGATGGGAAAATTAAGTTTACTCCGACGATGAAAATGATAAGCAATAAGCAGAATATGCTTACCTATCGAACTGTTTGTGCAAGTGGTAAAATCTGGGTTATAAACTTCTATAAGTTTGCCACAACACAACCTGTCGGTACATTCCAAACTTAATGCATTTTAATATACTGTGTACAACGAAAAATGTAGGAAAAATAATTGAAATCGGAATTCAAAACCAGTTATTATTATTAAATTCCTAAATGAAAGCATCTGATCGATTACGTCTTAATCCAGGGTAGCTCATATTTAAGAAACAAATTCTCAAACTTCATTATTTCAGAAACTTCACTTGAAAAAATGCCTTGAACTTTAATTTTGTCGTCATTTCCGAGCTGTATGGCGCAAAAATGGATTGGAACTTGTTCCATATTTACGATTTTAGTTTCTGATGCAACGGTCCGAATCACCAATAAAAATCCCTTTCGGCTCTGGCCGATCCGGCTTAGGGAGATTTCCGGAAGTCGAACATTAATCGCTGTCTCAAAATCTATTAAACTTAGGTCCTGCCGTCACAAATCAATAGTTGGAGCCATTAATTTGTATAGTTGTGATAATACTATTAATACTACAATAATATAGATTGCACACATTTCACTCTGAATTTCTAGTTTAGACTTTCTAGTTTAGACTTTCCGCATCGTGGATGGGACAAAGGAAATAGTTTCAGCACAAAATGAATATTTTGAACACTTAATTGCTATGGATGGTCAAAGCCATCCTCATAGCTTATTAGTGGGAAATAAAATAGCGCCATTTTCTTATACATTACATACTCGTATATATAACGTGATTAAACGCATGTGTTTCACGTTGATATTGCCGGTCATCTGTCAAAATTTTCCCGTCCATTACTTTTATAGTGGTTTCCTTAGCTATACTTACTGGAGTGAGCGTTCATTCGTTTTATGTCGCTTCCGCTTTTCGAATTTTTCCTGTATTGATTTATAGATTTACTGTTTGATCAGCAATAAACTTCACCCAGAAGAAAACCGAAATAGGTCATGTAGTGAGTCACTGGTATCATCAAGTAAATAGTACTGTAGGTACTTTATTTTTTTGTAGTAGCATGAATCTTTACTGCTTCCCATTGCCTACTGCAGAGTAGCTGTTGATTTCGAATGCCTTTTCTGTTATTCTTCTTCTTCTCGTGCCCCTTCAACGTTGAAGATTGGCGATCATTTGAGCGACGCTCATGATGATTGTACAAGGGATGCCCCGAAGGACCTTTAATGCAGTGGTTTCCCGTTGCCTTCTGCATCCTTATGCCGTTGACTCCTCTGTTGAATTCTTCCGCCTTTAGGGAGCTTTTTCTCTCCCATGGACAAAAGGGTGCCCATGCCCTAGCTCCAAGGAGCTAGGTGGGGGATCTTTAACCGGACCCCACTCGGTACTGCTTGGTCGGGGACTGCTTATTCATCTTATTCGCAGCTAACCATCATATCTGATGGCCGTTCACTATCCGCCACCTGTGACCCCACTAGTAGCCTGCAGTTCAGCCCTAGTTATAAAATTGTGAATTCTTTCTACAATACGCTATATCTTTGATAAAAGCTATAGCCCTCCAACTTTACTGGCGGGAATTAACGTGGAATAAACTAATATTACAGATTGTTTTATCAATTGATGCATATGCTTAACTTATGTGTAAGTTATAGTGGTGCCCACATGACAAATACTAAATGAATTTCGGCTGTTGAGACTGGGAGAGGGCAATTTTAACACCGGTATGAAAATGGGTTAGATAATTCCCGGGGTTAGGTCTTGTAAACATCACTATACGTAAACGTCTTCATACGTTTATAAATATTTTCTATCATCATCTCTGGTAAAAATATAGAGCTTCTACATAGCGAAATGACTAAATTGCAATGTCAAGTTTCTGCTCACATGATTCAGGCACAAATTTGAAACTTTGCGGGTACTATAGCTTCGCTCGAACGGGTTCAAACATTATCATTGGAATAATTTATTGAAATATGCAAATGGCGGGTGGATATATGGAAGTGAGAATTGACGTAATGGATTTTGGAAAACAGAATTTGCCTCACAAATAGGCTTCACATTTACTACACGTGTCTTAATTTGATTTCACCCCAGTCAGCAACTGTAATTAATTATGTACTATATGAACAGAAATGTCTCTAGTTTATGCATTTTGGTTTTTCCTCGCGTCTTATTCTCGTAGAGACAATGAAAAATGAAAGAAAATGGTAGATTCTCATCTCTCACCCTATTTTTCCAAAGTTTTTTTAAAACCCATTTCTGTTATTATTATTTAATATTCTTAATAAGGGAGATTTGTATCCTACTGTATTGTAGGTTAAGCGTCAAAAAATTCTTATTTGCATTGTGTACTGAGGCATATCCTTCGCATAATATTCCTGAAGGAGAAGAAGATAACCTAAATATTCGTTTAACTTCATTCTTCATCCCCCCTATCAATCATACGAGGCTGTCCACATTTCAAAGAAAAAATGTCCGAACTTTGAAAAGGTATATATGAAGAACTTGAGGAAAGGAAAGTTTACTTCCCGTTGGTCCCATACGTTTGATATTGTACGTGTTCTTAGCGAATATTTGCGTGCGTCCGTCTCGTCTTAGATATTGATGAGAATTGTTGAGCGTGTAGCCTACCTTGCAGAAATTTTCAGAGAGATAGATTACTGCTGAGGAATTTAAAACCGCCGGGATCCTCAAACTTGCTGTGAAGAGGCGGAAAATTTATGGGCTGCCAGGGAGGAAGCATAGGAAACCGATATGGGCTCATCTGGAGCTTACTGCCTTAGTGGCCACGTTTTTGCCCACTTCCCTGGACCTTACTTCTTGCAGTGTCCCTCCCCTTTGTAGCGTGGCCCGCTAACTTTTCCCCTGACTGAAAATTCTTCCATTTAGTCCTTGTTTGTCTCCTCAAATTTCGCCGACTTTTGCGGTTTTTTCTTCGATTTTGTATTGTAATTTTTAATTTACCTACTTGTGAGCTGCCTATATTTAGAATGGTTTGTGGTGAGATTGGTAACTGGAAATGGTTACATTTCAATGGAATTCTTGGACTTAGCCCTTCTATCAGCAATAAGATTCCATCTATGTGTCCTAGATGCACTGTGATGGGCCTAGTTTTGGACTGTCTTGGTACTGCCTCGATCTGATTGACTTGGTGTTGAAGGATATGATTATTAATCAATTATGCTGTTGAAAGTGTCCCAAGACCTATGTCAGCCGACATGGCGCCTACTGTCAATTTGAAATTTGAGTTTTATTGGATTTAATTCGAAGTAGAAATTTCTCGAAAGAGAAACGATACGGAAAAGGAAACCAGAAAAAAATTGGTTTTACCGTGGCAACAACAACGGCCTGGAGCTATGATGCGATATCTATTATAGTTGCGGTATTTAAAAAAAAGAAAAACAACAAAAAAAAAAAAACAATAGCCGTTGGGGTTTCCTTTATTAACTCTGAAATCCCATTTCGATACAATAAAATAAACCTAGAATGATATGCATGAGAATACAATATTTATGCAGGAAGGTATGTAGAGTAAAACGTGATGGAGAGAGAAGTTAAATATTGAATTGGTTTCTGTACAAATAAGGGTGAGTCTCAACTCATCACCCGCAAGTTTCAAAATCGAATTCCCGCTGGGAAAATCCGCAAAATCTGTTTTTGATTGAACTTTTCTATTTGTACGTGGCGTTCTACAGTATTAACTCCATGGAGGTATCTGCCTTTCATAAATTGTGTATCCTTTCATAAGAAACGTAATCGGGCTCTTATATTAGATTTCTTTGGATGTTTTCTTTTCTTTGATACTAAAGTTAGGTATCCTTCAGCATCCCACTACTCGTGTCAGTTTTTAAAACTTTTATTATTGCTTATTATTTACTAGTACTTGTACAGCTCACTTCATCATGGCTATTTTGTAACAGATGGACTACAATAACTGCTGATAACCCATTGAATCGATGAGACCTCATATTGTTGTAACTATTACAATAGACATGCCCTTAAGTTTTCTGATTATCTCTCAAAATTTGAATTTTAATGTTTGCTGTATAAAAATGTTAAATATCGTATTATGTGTAACAATAGATATCGAAGTAGGTTCCCATATCATACTGGCTAATGCAAAGCCATCTACCCCCATCTTAATCACGACAATATTATTTCAGGCTCGTGTATTACAATAACTTAACTCTCAGGCAATTATGTCTGAGATCAAAGGAAAACACTATACGCAGGGTTTTGTTGTATATTGGCCTATTATCGGTGGAGTTTGAACTGAGTTTTAGCAGTACCGTCTCATCAGATAATACTCGTGTGTATAGACGAGCTCGAGGCTGCTGGACGCTGGTTGCTCATGAATAATTATTATTTATAATTTATTTATAATATAATTGAAAACAATTCTTCAAAATACCAGAAAAATAGAGATTAATACAGGCAATATCGAGACTGAGCAAATTCGAGATACTTCCATATCATTCACGTTTTCGAATAACAAAAAAAGAGGTGAAACTCGGGACAAAACCTTTGACGTCCAATTTCAGATTTTCATACAAGCAAAGCTAAATGTAGGAAACTAAAACAAAATGAATAAAGTTTCATATCAATAAACTTTATTTTGGCCTCAAATCTAACAGTGACGTTTTGTTCAGATTCACTCATGCCCCTCCCCCCCCCCCCATTTATACGGTAACTAATCGCAAAGTCGATGTCCAGCTTTTAAGTATTAACATGGGAAGGACGTCGGGCAGTCGTGACTGCGAGAATCATCGGCGTTTCAGAAGTAATAAAAAATAAAAAACGTAGTTAATTAAAGTTACCGGTTTTAAATACAATCTATAGTATATATGAGACTACCCCCACTTATTTTTACCAGGCTAAACTCAGAAAAGGTTGGGGCAATGCCTATCATGTTCCCTACTATTGATAACGCCTACGCCCTACATATCATAGTATCAGCATGTAGTACGTGTTTCCTTCTTCGTTGTTACCTGACAACGAAGTAGGCACGATATTGCTTTTCAATGAAATGGAAGAGGAAGTTCAGATACTGTCCAGAATTTCAATGAAGAAATTGAGTCGACTTGCGGCGTCCATAACCCGTTAGCAGTTTGTGGTAGTGAGTGTGTGGTGTCAACAAAATTTGCTTCTTCAAAACTTAATTGTATAAACTCTAAAAGACACATAAATTGAGATTTAACGGTTTAACTTGTTTATAAATTGTGATTCATTCATTAAACAAATAGTGATAGTTTTGCCTTTTGTTGTTGTGGAGTTGTGAGTGATTACAGCAGACGATTAACAAAAGTTTAGTATTTCTCTGACAGTTGGGGGGCGTGGTGAACATAGTAAGTTGGAATCACTATGCTTGTATACGGATTACTTGGGCTATTGTATTATATCGTACATTGTTGCATTACTCACCTGCATGTGACACCTCCACTCAAACCATCCAACAAGTTCTAACAAAGTTGGAGCAAATCCGTATGTGTTCCCTTGCAACGTTATCAAAATTGTGATAGTCGTCAGGATTTACCGCAGTTGATTTGTTTCCGTGCTAATTGAATAGTTGCCACATTTCCCCTCGGATATCGTGCATAATTGACTTACGCCTGTCACATTTCAATATCACTTGCAGCTGGTGTAGGTCGAGATGAAGGACTTGTGCCAATGTGTGTAAACAATACCAATGATATCAGTAAAATAATTGGGTCCGTTGGCATAGAGCTAGTTTCCATGCGCTGCTGTTTAAAAATAAACTATGATCGTGCGTAATAATTACAGTAATTATTACTTATTTCTATTCCGGAAATTGGCCATATTTACTTAGTTTTTAATCAATTTGTCAATTGAAACTTTGGCGAAGTTCGCGAAAGCCCCCCTTCTCCCTGTATTCCGCGCAAGTCTTAGTTCGTTACTGACTCATTTCACTTTATAGAGGAGCCTTTTCAATAACCAAGAGAGTTGCCTTTTCAGCAGCCACCCCGCAAAACCCGCGCTCCGGTTTCTCTATACTTCTTAACGAAGTTTGCTACAACTTAAAGACTAACTTCTTAAGTTGGAATGAACCTTGGTGAGCTTACCGTTTTTGGTCATTCAAACTGCTCCTGTTTTGAACAAGATTATCGGTTAATAGAACTGCTGCTGCTTTTAATGGTGTTTCAAACTTTTTCGAGTTATCGGTTTCTTTTTAATTTTTAAAGTTTGTATAACTTTTCACAAATTGGAATGTATGGTTTGAGGCTACGTGTGACCAGTGCTCCCAATGTTTGATTCTTTTGATATGAGTTATTTAGCGTTTTCTGGTTTTGAAAATTTTGCCATGAGACAATAAATGAAAATTTACAATAGCCTAGTAATTAAGAATGTGTCTAAAATTGTGAAAATAGCTATTTAATTGATAGCCTCAAACTTATTTCATGCTTGGTGTCCTGGTACTTATGTGTTAAAGCAGTTGGGTCAAGAGGGACGGTTTTGACGTAATCTATTCTGGATTTTGGTTCCTAATTTTGAGAAAAACGGCCATCGTTATATCGCAATAATATGTTGTAGGGGAAGAAAAATATAACGCAATTATTTCCACGAAGTTGCTTCATTCGTTTGTGAGCTCTTTTCCTTGTGCAAATAAATTGTGCACAGTTTGTGTGAGACATACCACATGTATACGCTGCTTTGTATGTTCAATTAGTAACCACCCGATGCCGAATGAGGTCTAGGGCTCGGTATCTTTCGTCTCAGTGTCGTCTAAGAGCAAGCAATTAAAAATTCTTATATCTTTGCGATTTTAAATTGGTTTGGCTATTTCGCGCTTGACATGGAAATCATAGCATATCTTGCATGTCGAACCTGTGCATGGCTATCCGTAGTAATCTTACAGCTATGAAAGTGGTTTGCGTATCGTGACTGTGAGCCGCACACATACATTTCATTGGAAAGATGAAGGCAGCAATTTCCGTACACGTATAGGCTTGCAATGCGCACATCACGTTTCATTTCTGAAGCAAAGAGAGAAGAGTTTGCGTCTCTGGTTGTTTATTATATATAATAATAATGACATAATTATGGTCTGGATGTGGTGAGGATGAAATTAGATTCAATAGAAAAGTTGGACTAAAGAACTCTAAGTTGGACATTGGGCAGCAGCCTATAATAATAATAATAATAATAATAATAATAATAATAATAATAATAATAATAATAATAATAATAAGAGTAATATTATTATTTTTTAAATAGTATAATAAATTTCCCAATCGTTAAAAAAAAATTTCTTTTCTTCTATAGCCTCGGGCATTAGCAGTGTTTGTGTGTGACTTCATTACAGGGAGCGTCATTAGTCAATTAATCTATATTGTTAGTTATTTAGCTTCTATTCTCTAATTCTAGCCCACCTTCAAACAAAGAGATAGTCCGTTTATTACCATAGGTACCTACTTAAAAACGAGTCAGACGGACAAACAAAGGGGTAAAAAGGCGTATAATAATAAGGAAATATTTTACCTATGCTGTGCTTAGAATTGGGAAGTAAGTAAGTTAGAGGCAAGATCTAAAGTTTAAGTATTTCTTAGACACTAATGAAGATGAAATTTATCAATAAGCATAGTTTTTATCCAACTCTACATCTACACAAACTTTAATTTTTATCGGGGTTTAATTTTTAATTCAAATCATAACGTCAGATTCTTTGCAGCAAACATCTCCATTAGCTGAATTGCCTATAACGATAGTATTCGATAATTGGATAATAGAAACTTTCCTCTAAAAAAAATTGTTTGACAATGTTACGCATCCCTTAGAAAATCATTATATTGACAAATGAGACAGAAAACAAGGCAAGTTTGGTGTGATTACTGGAATAGGCACATATACAGTACGTACAGCAAATTGGCGATACGTAAAATATGGTTCACAAACTTCCAAAAGCTTGCCACAACGCCGCATTTCCGTAAATTTCTTGAACAAAACCATGATATCACAGTTGCTTGGCCAACTCAATAATATTTATTCATTTACTTTTACAATTTAATGTCAAAGACTGTGTTAATGGTTTAACTGAAGGAAATTAGGGGTTAGTGATATACAACCTTTGTGGAAGACTCGTATCTGTACTTGGTTATGGCAAGCTTTCGCCTGTTTCAGGCGTGAATGGTAAGCTTGTCTCGGCTTGTCCATTATTGTTTGTAGCCGGTGTAGGTTGACATCGAGGACGCATACCAGTTTGCCAGTGGCCAAAAATTCATACGGGAACAATACAAATTATGTCCGAAATCCGTGGAGTCGTTGGCATTGGACAAGGGACTTATGTAGGCCTTGGTCCATAAAAAAACCTTTATTGAAGTTTATAAACAAGACCTTATTTAAATTTTAAGTTACACACGTACTCAGTGTGTAATGCGCGTATACTGTATATTAAAATACTTCCGTGCAGCACACTGCGATCAAAGCGGCTCTCATAAATCATTCTTCCGCTAACGACCGAATTCTTTTTCTCGTTAGTGATTGAGATTTTGCATGGTCATTACATAAAAACACAGATGTTGTCTCGAATTCTTATCAAGAGATACCTTGTTCTTTTTTAAATTTAAGTTATTACTAAATAAGCGTGTTTTCTTGCAATGTTTTTTTCATTTACAGCTTTCTATAGGGGCACTTTCTCTTTGATAATCAGACCATTCTTGGAAATGTGTTTGCGATGTTAGCTGTTGACTTATAAGGCTAAGGCGTGCACGACCTTTGGGGTCAGTCGGGTATTATTTCGAGATATTGATGCCTCTATGTTATTCAATTTGGTTTGTCGTGGGATTATTAATGTGGGAGTGAAGGGTCCGTTATCTGTTTTATTACCTTAATTGCCTAGTTTCATTAGAGATTAGAGAATAGATCTTCTTTCACACTGTCAGTCTCAGATTATTTTAATTTGGCTATATTCTCGTGTAAGGCCCATCTCGCAACTAAAAATAAATATTAGCCTCATTTCCCTTACAGGGTAATCTCTTAGACATAAAGGTCCTAAATTAGCCATTCTTTTCACGAGAAATATTGAAAAGTGCAATAACAGTCTAAAGATTCGTGTAATCTGGTGTAAGTACTACAACTCACATAAGCAGGGAACGAGAGCCCTCATCAGTCATCACATGTGTATTTTAGCATAAAATAAAACATTTTATTACGATGTTAACATTAGTCACAGCGTTGGTGAACTAACGTTTCATTTCATCTTCTTTTTGTTTCAGGTAAGCTTCAAAATTACTAATTATATCATCCGGCACCCTTAGTAAGTTACTGTTTTTTCTCTGTACGATGAGTTTTGTTTGGTAACTGAGCAATACCCATGAATAAGTATAAAAAAGATATGGAACCCTTCCTGTGTTCCTTCGATTACATGGATGTGTGTAAATTTCTGTATTGGAATATACACAATATTTCATTTCTTTCAATTCGTAGGCATAGTGTGTGTAAACATAATATTGCTTCAGGTGGAACTCATAAATGCAGTGACATGGTGCCGGAACAGTCCGAATCATTTTCACCCTAAGTTGCTATACTCTTTGGTCTCACTGACCGAGTACATCCATGCTGAGATAGTCAAAATATTGTTAGAAAGTAAAAAAAAATCGTGCCCGGATATAACCTAATATGGTTATTGTTTATAATCTTAACCTGGGATTAAAAATTTAAACAAGATAATTTTAGACTATCAAAATTGTTTTGTTTACATTTTTAACCCCAAGAAAAAGTTAATGCTAAACGGCATTTTAGGTCCGCTGGAGTGGAGTGCATGTGACGGTGTTGATTAGCTACGATACGGTGACTAACGATCCCACTAATAAATCCAGGCCTTACAAATTAATAACGCGTTAATGACGCAAAAATGGCGCGAAACACAAGTCACTCAATGCGTGGTCAGAGAAAGTATTTCGAATATTGAAAGAAAAGTGTGCCAAATAATACCACAGATTCCCGGTGCATCGGTATTCAGATATTTAGGAGGGTCTTTTAATATTAGCGAAGGGTGACTGTCTAGACCAAGTCACGCTAGTTGCCCGACCCTTCCTCAGTCCCTGCTGTTGCCCTCTTTGCCACCTGCTTTTAGTCGTTGAGTTCTACTTGAAGTTGATTTCCAGACATCAGTTCTTGAACTGACTCCGTGTCTACAACTTCAAGTATGACTGTAGTGCTGCTTAAAACCGTATATTTTCGCGAATTTTCTCTGAAATCATGCAATGTCATTTGTGTTTTGTGGGTGCCTGAAAACCATTGAGGAGTATGGGTATTAACGTTTATCCTTGCTATTACTATTACAGATCACGACATATTTAAAGCTTAAAAAATGTTTATTACTCTCATTTTGACATTGCTTCAGTATGGGTAGTTTTGAAGAGAATTATAGGCCTTGTACCTAATTGAATTGAAACATGTTATTATAGTTAATACTCAGGCAATCGGTAGGGAGAATTCCTTGTCAACTTCTTCCCTCCATTACATCTATTGTAGATTTCCATAAATTACCGTGTTCCATATTTTTGGTATAGTTATAAATAGTTTTGAGACCAGTTTGGTTAGAAAAAAATCTTATGGAGGTTCTCAAGGTCATCTCATAGGTCTTCAAAATTCCTATACCATGCCCATAAGAACGCAATTCTTCACTCATTAGGGGCGATAATTGGTAATTAATTATTAAATACAGTTACAAATGTACCAATGAAGTACATTAACTCCGTGGCAAGACGTATTCGACGTAATTAGTATGATGATATGAGTGATGCGCTAAAATATATCATTTGTCCTATGAATGTCATGTCAGACCGTGGTCGCCATTGAAAGCCTTAATTATTTACACTTGTTGGAGTCCTTGTTGTGTTGTGCTGATTTGTAGGAAAGCTTTTCTGCACGAGAGCTTGGTATTTGCAATTTACACTCTACACAACATGATATTGTGTGGTTTTAATTTCGTTTCAGCATTTTATACCATCATTTGACCATTTCCATTTACAAAGTTGTAATTAAAGTTTATTTCGTAAATATAACAACAAAGCGACAAATAGCTATTTGAGAGTGGGTTTTATTCTGCATTGTGTGCTTATTTGCTGGTTTAAAACTGACCTGTGAGTTAATTCCACTTCACCAACTGGCTACTACCGTACGTTGCCCTGCTATAATGGGCTAATTGACAGTTGTAAAAAATATAAAATATGCTGGATAAGGTAGCTTATTGGTTAACAACATTAAACCAAAATTGTATATATTAGAAGATAAATAAATAAATGTTGGTGTTTTTAACCGTGGATTACACGATCCAAAACGCAATTATGTCATCTGACCTGCATTACTGCATTTGTTTTCAAACAAGAAGCTGTGACATAGACACATGCTGGTAATGGCTGCCATGAGGCAAGGACGGCAGCCGTCCTCATTCCCTCTGCCTCATCATACAAAAAACATTAAGTTGCCATCTCTTCTCCTGTCATGCGGGCTTTGTCAAGGTGAAATTTCCACCGTCGGCACTGTTTGCCACAACCATTTCAGCCAATTTTTCTTGCGTTCCTTATGTGTGTTCTATCTGTCTTCATCTAGCACGCGCGCCTATTTTACGACCCATTCAAGAAATGTACCTGATTATTAGCTTGCCCGACCCCAGGCTGAGAAAGTCGTGTTAAAGTTCTATTCATTTGCACAAGCAGGCCTATTATGATAAGTGAAAGCTTAAGATGTGGATCGTAGAAAATTGGCACGCCAAAATCTGCGGTTTTTATTGAATTTTTATTTTTTATTAAATTTACAAATCAAGTTATTACAGATTTAGTCTACTCGTATTATTTCGTACTATTTTGTACGTCTTATTTTGAGGTATTTTTAATTTTTGGTATGACAGTTTTGAGGGCTCGAATTCCCCCTACTTGAAAGTTCATGGAATGACACAAATAATTAAAAATACCCTATGATGTAGACATAGTCTTCTACTACTTGAATAGGCCAACGTTTTAATAATTTGCTCGGTAAATTAGTTATGAAAATAATATTATTAATATCGTACTTTGAAATGGCTATATTCTACTATTGTCATGGAAATTAATGATTGAGAACTGAAGAATTGTCGATTTTCACGTAGTCCATTTGGTATATAGCTATGAAACACAAGGTTTAAGTTCTGACTCAAATGGAAAAATGATGCTTCGGCTGGGGTCCATTTACCCCTAAGGGGTATATTTTCTTCTCCGGTGGGGGAAAAGCGCGGTTGGCGGGCATGTTGCTAAAAAATACTCCAAACATAAAAATGGTTAAGAAAGAGGACCCTCTACCAGTTCTCAGGCTTAAATTCAATAATTTATCCTGCTTCTGTGTTTTTCTGTATGCTGAATGAATAGAAGTTCTCTTCGAAGGACATAGATAGTTATCGAACTATACTAGGTAGATGGAAATTGCATAGACTATTTTTTTTTTTTTTTTTTTTTTTTTTTTGCTGAAGGTGACTAAAATTAATTTTATCTATTGTATTTTAGAGCTTTTATTTGACTGTAGAATATTATGCAGCTTACCCTCGTAACCTCTTTGGTTCCATCCGTCTTAACCATTTAATCAAGCTTGAGTTGAGCTCCCAATATTTCCTTTTTTTCACATCAAAAGATGATCTTGTTCAAACGAAAAATGTAAGGGAAGGACATTCGATGAAATATCTCTTGAGAGGATACTTCTTTACAAAGCAACCTCCTGGTTGTATAAGAACCCTCCGTATCTGGGCCAATTCATTCGCATCTTATTTTTTATCCGGATGATGGATTTATTCAGTGTGACATGAGAAATTGCCACTAACTAAATCAAAATGTTACAAAGTGTGGCTTAAAACAATTGTAACGTCTTGCCCACCCCTTAACATTTCATTTCCCAGGAGGAAAGCTCTCAAAATTGCGGCACATCAACTTGGACTCCTCTTCATTTTGTTTGGGGGGAATTTGTTGGAAAACTTATACTTTCATATTAGTGAAAAAGTCACTTTATATAACATTAAAATTAATTACAGTACTATTTGTTAGGGCTATGTTTAATTTTGTGTTTCGCATTCTCCTGTAATTGGACTTGTGTACCCGTTAGGTCCATACTATCGCAAATACAAATATTATGCAGTCATCTTAGCAGTTTCTAACAGCTATTACACGTTTTTCATGATATTTTTCCTTATATAATAATCTATTCATAATTTAAGGTACAATCAATCAGGATATCGCCTAGCCACCAATTAAAAATATCTCCCTAAATAGCCGTAGGCGACTACTAGTAAACAGTATTTAATTTTTACCAGTATTTGAATCTGTAATTAACTGATAATTATCATGCAGATTAGTTCGTGTAACAAAAAGTTCACATTTTACTTTTACTCGAATGTCTGTAATAAGGAATACACGGGGAACGGAATGTACCCCGTCCCGCGTCCTCATTAAACATTGTCAATAAAAAGAAATATAGGGGAGGGAACTACCTCAGACTGGATAAAAGAAAGATAATTTATTGTATCACTTACGACTAATAACATATTTGCTAGTGGATGTAGTAAGCTACGTACTGTATCGTATATATGTATATCATACCAGTGCCGGGTTTGGCCTTGTGGGGGCCCTGGGCCGGAATTGTGGGGGGGGGGGCCGTTTCTCGGGCAGAAAAGTCTTGCACCTTTGCACGGATATTCCACTATCATTTATAAAATTGAGGTTCAAGATGCATTATAGAATAGGATAATTAATTTTGAATCATGTCATTGTCATAACATTGAATCCGTAAAGTATTTGTGTTGATTCGCATAAGTTGGTGCACTACTCAGGCGGCATTCACATGCTGTGCTGTGCTGTACAATTATCCGTAGATTAGGTGTCGGAAGGTCAGCGCAACGTGTCATTATGGCAAATGAGTCAGCCGAGAGGAGGCTGCGTGACAGTGGAAGCCTGCATCAGCTTAGTGGGCTCTCGAGACCAGCGAATTTTCAGTATGCACATTGCACAGTACAAGATCAATTTATTCGCTGAGAGAGAATTTTTAATTTCACACAATCCGTGACTACTGAATTATTGTCCTATAATTTGGATTTAAGTAGCATGTTTATTCATTTTTTTTTTAAATAGAAAAAGTAAATAATAATGAAACAAAATTAGGATGGTATTGATGTTTATTTATTTATTTACGGTTTTTGTTTCCGCTAAGTGAGTACCCCCCTCTATAAATGTTCGGCGTCAGTTAGCGTGTACCTAGTTGGTCGGTAAATACTGTCACAACTTAATTAAGAAAATGGTAGTTAAAATAATATAGTTTTGAAATATTTCTTAAAAAATATATAATTTATAAAATAGGAATGCAAAAATATTCAAAACGTCCACCTCTTGCTCGAATACAGGCTCGGAGACGACGGGGCCAGACGGGCCAGTCATATCATTGATAGCTGTACGCACCGCTGGCATGTCTTTCTCCTCGACTATCCTGGTAATGCGAGTCCAAATTTTTATGACGTGGCTTTGCACAGGTTTTCTCCACATTGATCTGCCAGATGAAATTGTCCAAAAGATTCAAGTCTGACCTGGAAGAGGACCAATCAGTGCTAGAAATTAAGTCAATTTTGTTCTCGATAACTCTTAGTAATGGAACAAAAGTATTTATTCACTTATTTATTAATAGCTGCTCTAAGAAACTATTGATATTTATCAAAATAACTGACGTTCTCGGTGGTAGTGGGAAGTTTTTGACGACCCTGAGGTAATGGATTGGCGCAAGGCTATTGCCCAGCATGATGGGTTGGCCTGAGTCAGGCAATACGTAGTGGTTAGCTGCACGAAGGGTCACCAGGTCAGCCGGTCCCACCCTTAGCACTCAGCAGTCACCCCTGGCTGCCATCAAGCTCCACAAGTGCTGTGATTCTGTCGGTGTCGGCGGAAGTGTTGTGTCGTGCGTTTCTTCAAATAAGTGACCCTTAGCTGCCACAAGTTTGTAACTTTTAAAATATTCCAGTATTGCATTCAGAATTTGCCCACTTCATCCTTTATGCTGAATATTGTAGCTCCATGGACCTTCCCCCCCCCCCCATAAGTTAAGCTGGTTATGTGGTTTTTATTTTCGTACATCCCCTTTTGACCCTGTAAGGCGTAAACCGCAAGTATTCTCCCTGGGGTTTCTCTCATTTGAACGTGCCTGTTACACGGCTATTGAAACATTGCACCTGCGATCAAGATACTTGTTTAGTGAAAGGAACATCACATTACGTATTCATGTATTGTTTTTTGTGACTTGCGATGGTAAAGGAGACATGCCGCTATGCCAAAATACTAGACCTTTCTGACCAAAAGACGTTCTAATTGTGGCATGTTTTCGATTTTATTTAATGATAATTTAATTTTCTATCGTAGCCCCAATTTTGCCGCTGCCTGACACTAGTATAAGAAGTGGAAAAAATCAGTAATTTGGCATTAATTAGTTAAGCAAAAGTGCAGTAAGCTCAGTAAGCCTTTTTGTGAAATTCCCAGATTACTCAATAGAATGTACCTTACCATATGGTAAGCAAGGCAATATATGTAAACATATGTATCAATAGTAAAAACATTAGAAGGTTTGTTCGCACAGTGTTTACGACTTCGATGGCCAGGTGGTAACGTGCTTGCACTTGTGCGAGTCTACACCCCATGCAATCGGAGACGTGTCGTACTCATCACGGGTAATAACCTACAGAGGCGACTGAAAAGGTCAATCGGATACATTCATTAAATTGTTTGTAAGCGATTTATCTTTTTTAAAAAAAAAACAAAAAACATACGGGCAGTGGTTTCACATAATGCTTCGAATGATTTCACATAATGCTTCGAATGATTTCACAAAATTCAAAGTTTTAGTGTAGGTAGCGGTAAAATTGTCGATGTCCTAGTTACAATGTTCGAATCTTGGGTACGATTCGTACGAATCAATCCAATCGTTCTGTTCTGACCAGGTTCATGCTATCCGCCGAACATGGTTTTAGCCCTGCTTCCTCCACTTACCGACCCAGTATCGGATAGACCATCGTCATTGCTGGAGTTATCCTCCCTCTGCAATTCGACAGCCATAGCACGCATCAGCCTGGATGTAAGCTTGCATTCAGTAACCAGATGCCCAAAAATTGCCGCCCTGGTAACATATATACAGTATACATATATTTTGACAATGACCCGGAAACTAGGATAATTGCCACATACTTTGGAATGAGGGAAATTGGGGAAAACGATAAATTGATCACAAGGGTTATCGAAAGTTGATTATAAAAGTAAAATCTGGGCTACTTAAATCCTTTGCTGGGAATATGACCATCAAAAGAACTGTTATGTGCTTATGAAAAGAATTTAATATTGTATAAACTAGCGCATTACTACAATACTACTGCAGGCCTACTAATTACCCATTAATTTTAATCTTAACTTGGAATTAAGAATGTAAACAAGATAATTTTATAATGTAAAGTGCTGTTCAAAATTGGTTTGTTTACATTTTTAACCCCAAGAATAAGGAAATACAAATCGCCATAGTAGGCCCGCTGATTTAAAATCAATGTATTCTGCTTCCATTTGTAATTTCGCCGGACTAAACACATGCGGAAGAAAGTAGTCTTAACGATTTTACCATCATCTTTCCATTTAATTAACCGTCATGTGAGAGTTCCCTATCTATAGTAGGTACTTATCTGCACTTACATCTAAATGGATACATGCGCTAACTTGTGAACAATCGATGAGGCTGACGGTCATACTGTTTAAAACAAAGGAGTGGACTTGGGAGAAAGTGCATGGCACTGGCTAATTACGAAGGTCTACCTCAAAGTGTCCGAACTGTCATTCCCCATTCGTTAAGCTCTTATCACTTTTAACCAGTATTTTATTGCATGACTACCGTGGACCGTGGTCTATATTTAGTCTGCTCCTTTCTCGACGTCGTAAATATCGCGTAGGCTTATCTGAAACCGTTCTTTTGTCCTTTTACTGGCTGGCGTACCTGTATAGTTAGGGCCGTTCCCACCAACGATACAAATGTCAACTTTTTTCCTCGCTTTTATCCCAAGGAGGGGTCAGCTTCCACTCCTTCCGATTCTGTGTTTCGGCTGCAGTTGCTCCTACAATTTTCTAAAATGTCTCAGTAAGGAATAATGGACGCCACCGCCATACATTGCCGTCCAGTATTCTTTAACGAGACATTTCTATGGGTGGTGGGTCTCATTATCACTTGACAAGTTTTGGTAAGAGATACTGCACGGCACGGCTATGCTTTGGAAGCAGGCTTTCCAAGCGATGGTGGGACCTGGTATAGTTCTCAAACCCTTTCCAAAGTCACTTCCATGTACATGTGTTATTCTGAACCAGTCCAAAATACTCGCATCAAATAGCACAACTTATCATTAAAATTGGCGAAATAAATGATATTTTACTTAATTGTTTTGCTGTAACTCAAAATTATCAGACGAGCCCAGCGAGTTAAGTTGGGTGCATCAATCTTTGTCGATATCGTATTAAAACTGAATTTAAACTGTCAGAATATGCAGACACTTGATGTTTGTGGGGCGGTTGTTGAGTGGATACGCTACGGGGACGAATGATACCCAAACTATACGAAGCAAAAACAGGACTTAGTCCAGAGCCTACCACAGTAGGAAAGGAAGGTGTAACCGCAGGGACACAATGTCAAACCTCGGGTTACAAAACGAAGGCGAATCGGCGGGTAACAATAAGCCAAATGCTACAGTAAGGGCTACCAAACCCTAAGAAAAAACACACAAAATGAGTTGTTTACCTTGTGATGCCGTTGTTTATCTACATTTGGCAGTAGATAGGTATATGCAGGTACCTAGGCACATATTTGATCTTCAATCTTGCTGAAGTTAATACACTATTCTTTCCGTGAGCGGGTTGAGATAGACTGCAGTTTTTGCCATTCACTGGCAGGTTCGAGGTTCACCAGCGGGTAATCAGGTATTGTGCCTGGTAATGGCATTTACTATGGTAGGTACTACGGGGTACCGTGGTAGAGCCGACGTATCGTCAGTTGCGCGGGATTGTTGGTAGTGTTCGGAGTGCTTTAATGCTCGCTGCCCTCACGTATTATTACGTTGTGACTTGCCAGATGGTGCTCACCTCTCTGTAATAATATCACTGTTTAATTGAACTTAGAGGGTTCGTGTAGAGAATTCGAAAAAAAAACTAGGCTCAATGACACATTCAATAGAATCAACTGAATTTTCCCTGTGCATAGCCTGTTTGTTGTAAACATCTCTCTTCACCCCTCCTTTAAATTTTCTAATTTTGGTCTCACCCCGTTTCTTCTTGTAACTAAAGGTGGATTTTGGGGCAAGGAATCATCTCTTGTTGAAAGAGCAAGAACTAAACTTCAGAATTCTGAGCCAAGTCATGCTGAAGTCAGCATATCTTGGACTGACCCTAGTACTTAAGTACTAATATTGATCCATTAGTTCGACCTTTAACTATGACAATAATGCTTAAAATAGAATAATGCCTTAATATAGTAGCGAATGATATCATCTGCAATTGGTTGTCTCGTGAGTGTGTTATCATTGTCTAGTGACTAATAATTTATTTTAAATTTAAAAGCACGATAAGGTCACCACCATTGTAATGTATGCCCTTACGCATTCTAAAGCTTAGAAATGTGTTTCCTTCCATCTTATTTTGACTTATATTGTAGATATTCGTTTTAAGTACTCCTTTCTACTTCTTTAAGATCTTTGAAATATGGAAGACGATTACACTTTAAAATGAGATGCTACCCTAAAAATGTGTAAGTGTTTAGAACCCGCTCTTTAGAATAAAGTTTTACGCTCTTATTGATCTTTATTAATTCCTCTTTCTGGTTCTTCTTGAACATCTCGAGATCGTCTAAATACAATTAAAGTTAACAGTCCAATAACTTAATTGTAACACCATGTATTTTGAACCTTATGTACGCATGGCAAGGTTTGTAGCTTTTCATATTAGCATTTTTATTTTCAAAACGAAAGAGAACTCCGCTTGCTTACAAATTACGATACTATTATAAACCTAAATTTGTTCCTGAAAAAGTCTATATAATTTCATCCTGCTAGCATTGCCTTTATCAAAGGTTCTGCCTTTTTTCTGTGTCCTAATCCATTATGCAAACTCGTGTTGTTACCATGTCATACTAAACGAATGATACGATGCCTATTTTGTTCAGATGTGACCATTCTTTTACTCGTAGTCGGCAATTTCTTAAAATTTAATGAGAGCTTTGTCTTTTTCTTATGATTTATTTAGCTGTTGAGGTTAGTCCAAAAGCCGTGGTGTGCAGTTTCTATCAGTGAACACATTGGCACAGCAGATTCTCTTATTACATTTTTAGAGGCAGTGATTTTCGTAACTCCTCATCAAATTTCCTCAATTATATTTATTTCTCTGTTGCCACAATTACCGAAGACAAACATAGTACGAGTTTAATAATTGTCTTCCCCTTTTTAATTGCCAGAAGGATGGTTAAATAACCAAACTTTTTAACATCGATTGAGGCATGCTAGGTTGATATGATGGATGGTTGTGTTTATTGGTTTATCACTTAACGTAACGAAACGCTCAGTAAACATTCATCCTTTGTAGAGATTCGAACCCGAGATTCTCGCGAAACAATCGCTTGCAAGTTGCAAGAGAAAAGTTGAAATGGAAAAGTGCGGTATCATGGCACTGGGGGTTAAAACCCTTTCTACTTTTAGACACCCTCCGCCCTCCGCTGAACTTGGCTTGTCCCTGTTATTGAATGGGCACGAATGGGATTAAAGATTAGGTGGAAGAGCTATTAATGCCAGTTGTATCCCAATGACTTCATTACTCATCATTCTCACTACTTTTCATAGCCTATATGCGTCGTATCCCTCAGCTTTGTTCTAGTTCTTTGACGTGTGCTGATACATATCTTAATATTGAGAAATTTTGATTTTCCCTATGTAAACGAGCGGACCCTGGAGATGACATTGAATTAGAACTGATTGACTAACATGAGAGATCTGTAATTTTTGAAATTACCACTTAATGCTAACCGTTAATTTGAGATGGGTGTGTAATAACGTTAATATGGTGAGGTCCATAGGCGGAATCTTAAAAGTAGTAGGTTATCTGTCTGGTCACGTGGGTGGAACCTTGATTTGTTTAAGTGACCTTGGCCATCATCAACTTCCGGTTATCACGGCTTTCCTCTCACATCCCGCAACTACTGTTGTTACAGACGCATGCAAATGTCCTATACTATCAGTTATTGCTTTCCAATTTATACGTAGTATAAGGAAAGCTTTGTGATGGTCGAAATTGTCGATTCCGAGATTTCAACGGATTTACACGTTTTCAGGTCCCAGGAACCCAAAAAAGTGGTTTTTACGATATGTCTGTCTGTCGCTCTGTCTGTCTGTAGTTCTGTCTGTTCATCGATTTCCGGGCAAACTACTCGGTCGATTTTGATGAAATTTGGCATGTAGGTTTACAAATATCATACCTCGGGACCATTTTTTTTAATTGGGGCTAACTCAATTTGGGGGGGTTTTATTCTCAAAAAAACTCCAAAAAAAGTCTAAATAAATTATTTCTCAAAAACGGCTCCAACAATTTCATTGAAATTCACATATATTGTAGTCGTTATGAATGTTAACAAAATGCAGGGGGTCGCTTGCCCCTTGATGGTTTGCTTCTGGTTTTTTAATGAAAACAATTTACATGATTGTCGCCTATCAAGGACTGATACAGCCCTTTTTTGGCGTGGCGGGGGGGGGGGGGGGGGTAGCGGCAATATGCAATAGAATAAACTTAAAATTATTTTTTTTTTTGGGGGGGGGGGAGCTCTTCCCCAGCCCCCTATATCCGTCTTTGTGACCTATCAGTCTCAGTGACGGCCACATACCAGAATATATGAATATAAAATTCTTGTCTTCTAGTAATAGCCCTGCTGTCGATATCTCCTGGGATTTTTTTTTTAATACATATTTTCTACTCTCTTATCTCTTTTAGTACGTCAACAAATTATTACAGAGATTTCCAAATATTGTACAAACAAACGAAGCCTGGGTATTTTTGACTACATTAATTAATTCCTCGTGTTATGAAAATGGTGTCATGAAAAATACAAGCTTTTGAAGTAAATTTACAATTTCGCAAAATATTATAACTCTACAAAATCACGATAAAGTGCGTTACAGATTTTATAGATTATAGATTTTATCAGGAAACCTTCATTTTTTTCTCGAATTTTTCAAAATTCTGACATATCTTTGCTGCTGTGAAACGAGGAATTCATTTATTTCGTAAATAGCTTCCTATCCTTTTTATACAAAATATTTGGATATCTCCTAAATACCTGAAATCGCCCCTGGTGTCCCACCGCAATGATCTCCTTATCGCAATTCACCTGGGTGTTGCCTGTTGATTTGCATCTGTGACTCACTTGTGGCTACGATCCACTCATACTAATTACCACTCAACTGGATTGGCACCACTGAACACAAGTACTATTCTCTTGCCATCGCGGAAACATTAAGAATCATGGCTGCTATAGCTTACTATAGTGTAAATTTATTAAAACATGCCGGATTTAATAAAATCGAATATTTTAGCAGCAAATTTATGTACCGTACATTTCGTTAAGAAAAACCTCTTTTGGTTCCTGGGAACTCAAAACGAAAATTTCGAACATCCCAAAGCTTTCCCTTGTATATGGATAGGAGAGCAAGAAGTATCTGAGTTAGTTGAGTCCTGCTATGTCGAATTAAAGACAGATGGCGTTCACTCCAGTGTCAGTGGTGGCAACATGTTAAACTGAATCATTCGATTCATTGCCTACTGGGAGTAAGATGTTAGTCAACACCAACAATGGTTCCCTTATTCTGTTATTTCGATTATCCAGTGAACGCGAGGCAGTTGATATGTGAAGACATTTTAGTGGTATCCAAGCTTAAGGTGTCGCTATGTTCTTGAAAGAGTGTGTGGAAAAACAGTGTCGTGATTCGAATACCGTAATGACAAAGGATAAAGCTGTTGAGGCTTTGAGGCCTATTACCAACTTTGGAAGGAGGATACTCAGCGGGAAAACTACTCTCAGGTAAACATAGCCTTTCCTTTTACAGTAGTCGTAGCTGTTTTCAGGCCACTTTCCGACCAAAATTGGTAAACAGTGACCGGATTTAAAAAGTCTTATGGTTCTACTTTTGGTAATTCAATGCAGTGCAACGCAATATTGTATATCAACGCATGACGGAAGACTGACGTATCCCTTTGCTGCCAATTTCCACAGTAAAACCTGGAGTTGGTGGGAACCACCTTAAAGCAGGTGGTCCCGGGCTTTCTTTCTTTGTGTAAGAGGGGGCTTTATAGCCCTAACTCCGCTAGGTTGGCTTAGTAATAGAACAAAAAAGTCTTTATTTATTTAAATTGCCTCTGCAGCCTGATCGAGGCGATTATAATACCGGGGTTAAATAAATACCCTAAGATTATAACTGTAAACAAACAAATTTTGAATAGGACTTTCCATTATAAAATTATCTTGTTTTAATACCAGGGGATTAAATAAATACCGGTATTATAATCCGATCAGGCTGCTGGAAGGACTAATATCGCAATAATTCCCCTTTTGTCACCAATCCATCATTATAGTCTGAATTTCATAACTGAGACCATCTGGGGGTATCTTACTCTAGCCCATAGGAAACTCTTTCTCTGCCTTACAGTCCATCTAAGATGACACTAAATACATAAGCCTACCATAAGAGAAAGATACCTGGTTTTCGTCTCCTACAGTGACCAAACTGTCTACGTCATATGATATCGATCTTAGAAACAATTAATCTCTTTGCACGCAAAGAATTTGCTACACCCACACACAAAACAGACACAGCTAATCATATTAAACATTGGCGTACCCAGCCCAGTTCAGGCCAGCATCCTCTCCCTAATGACTGTATGCCAGAGAAAGAGTTCCTATATTACCTATGGGTTAGAAGAGAGCCCCGGATGGTCATAAGTTATGAAACTCATCAGTTTCGGGAAATTTTTGGTATGTATAAAGGTAGGCGAAGTAACACCAGTAATTCTCTAAACCCAGCAGCTTCTTTGAGTGAGAACCCTTGTCTTGGTTGAAGACCTTAAGGGCGAATTTCTGAGTTAAATTGTCTGAAGGATTCCTTTAGTACTTCTCCCTATCAAATTGATCCTACTGTAGCACGTAACCCTGCCTGTAGGCGTAAAGAGGGGGAGGGCAGGGGGGGGGGGGTAGCAACAACAACAAAACTTATCTTTTTCCATGTGACTGAACTTATACACTCACGTGAGAATTCCTGTGATGAAAAGATTCTTTTTATTGAGAAAGTTATTTTTTCTATTTGTCTCGTGTCTTTACATTTTTCACACAGTTCTTTTATTACATTCAGATCTAATTCTGGCATATTTCGTACGTTAAGATTACAATGCGCCATGAATTAGGTTATACTATTATTGAAGTTCCATACTGTGCTGAGATGGCCAAAATACTAAAAATTGTGATAAATAATGTGTCTGAAAAAAGAGAATGTTATTGTAACTTGGTCCTTTTGTAGATTAAAGATTAAAACCATACTTGTTTGTTTTATGTTTTATCCGCGCCTTATCCCTTCGAAGGGGTCGGCGACTTGGATCTTCTTCTTCCACGCAATACGGTTTTCGGTGTCCTCTAAGGGGGACGCCCTAACCGTATACTCGCTTCTGTTTCAATCCATGCATAGTGATTGGCCACCTTTTCAGCCGGCTGGCCAGGCCTGACGCCTTGGTTTGACATCGGAGTACCTTCTCGTAGATGCTTGCCTTACTAGGCTAACGGGCACATCCACCCGTGGAGCACGCTTTTAGGGCGGCGTGTACTCGCCCTGTCACCAGCTCGTCATTGGTTCTGTGGGTGCTTCTGGACAGTCAGGCTTCTGCCCCCGACTGCCCCCCACACCTGGTAAGCTGGCCGCTGCATTGTCAGGGATTGCTTATTTGGTAAACCTTATTCGCAACTACCCACTATATCTAGTGGGCGTCCCCCTATCCGCAACCTGGGGACCCTGCCGGTAGCCTGCAGCTCGGCCTCGGCTACTTATCAGCTATTAATACCCATTGATTCAATGGTTTTAAGCTTGACTGAAAAATAAGCGGGAAAATCAAAATAATAAATTATTGGAATTATTTAAAAGAATATGGTTGCATTGTTTTATAATTGATGGAAATACAATAAACATAAAAATGTACAGTTCCTGCAGGAAGAATTTTGGAATTTATTAATAATTTTAATTAATGTGTCTAAATCTAAGGGAGAAAAAACTAAAAACGCACCAAAAATATGGCTGAATATCAAATTCCCTTGCATTTTGCTCTCTTTTATTTAAAATAGTTGAATCAGTGCTTATTAATAGCTGATAAGTTAAATGGTTTTAATCCTGTCACGTGACACCTGGGGTTTATTTAAAATAATTTAATCATATTCCCGGTATTAAGGTAATCTAAAGTGTTTTTTTGGGCCCCTTTTTGCTGAGAATAATTTCAATTTAGCCAGATTACGAAAAAATACTGGTGGGAACATACTTCTACCATAAATAAAGCCTAGGTCCTGTCGTGAACTCTCCCCACCCTTCTGCCCACAGTTGCCTATTGTTTTATTGACTGTGCTATGGCGCAAATTCCACCGACCGGCTAGGGCTATTTACAAAAATGGTGACGTGGTAGCAGACATTCAAGACTTAGGCGGGGTTTCCACCGATTTCGCATTGCAGAATGTAAATGAAATGTTTGTTTTCCTCTATGCCACAGTTCAAATTGATCAATAATCATAGAGTAAAATCACAAACAAACAAACTAAAATTAAAAAATGGCTTCATGGGATATGTTAATTACAAACATTTTAATAGCTTTCTATAAAAAGAAAAACAAACATTTCCGTCAATTTCATTTGCATTCTGCAATGCGAGATCGATGGAAACCCCGCCTAAGTCTTGAATGTCTGCTATCACGTCACCGTTTTTGTAAATGGCCCTAGCCGGTGGGTGGAATGGGCACCTATGCATATGGAAAGGGTCCCGATTTCATGATGACTGGGTTTGGGGTGTGGTAATGGCCGGAGAGAGTGCCTTGCGTGCAATTCGTGAACGCAACAACGCAAATATCAACTATGCGAGCTGCACCCATCACATTTAGAGGGAACTGCCGGAATTATGCATGTGACAAGTATGGCCCAACTAGGGGAACCTAGGCTGCATCGTAGAAGGCGTCAACCGATCTGGGCGCACGAGAAAAGAGTATCTACAGGAAGTGATGGAGGATGTAGGGCCCAATACAAACGTGGGGGCTGAAGAGGGCATGCCAGGATCGAGGGGAGGCCTCGATGCATCTGCTACCAACTTTGCAATGTAGGTGTAAGTACGTGTTATTGTTACGATTGTGTCTGGTGTAAATGTTATATTTATTTGGTTAGCTGGAGTTAGTAGGAACCCCACCTATAATGTATTTAGAAATGTTAAAAATATTGAGGATGCAAAAATTATTAGCTGGAGTTAGTAGGAACCCCACCTATAATGTATTTAGAAATGTTAAAAATATTGAGGATGCAAAAATTATTATTACATGTTGTTGCCAACCAGCCAGCCGGCTGTAATTTGAAGAAGAACAAGGGGCACCTATTTAGCTAGATCCACCAACAATACCGTGATCCTGTACGACTAGGGTTCGTCGGAGGGTTGTGATTTGTGAAGAGGAAATTAGTCAAGCTGGATTATTCTACGTTCTGACATACGGTGTGACATAATCGGGTAAGCTCCCCAGCCGCCGGTAGCAGGGGGCTGTCGTAATTGCTTAAATACGTTGAATCAATAGACGTAGTCTGCATTGTTTGGCTTCGTTCCCGCCATCTGCGAACAATGTCAATAACGTAACAAATCTTACAGGCAAGCTTACTTCAATATGGAAGCCCTCTGCAGAATTTCCTCTGAAACTGTCGACGCAATTGTTAAATTCTTAGTTCTTCGGAAGTAGTGATTTTTTTGTACTTGTTAAGAGGATATGGAATGTATTGTACATGTTGTTCACACCTGTATCATCTAAAATATTTCAGTTTCTATTTACTATTTAATTTACTACGTAAGCTAAAAAAAAATTGGTCCATCTAAGTTGAAGAAGACTACTTTATATACAATATCGGGTATTTCTATTTATTGGTGCAGCCATTTCTCCACTAACTTTACATGCGTGAAATTTTACTTTCTAATGGACTAAGATATTGGTATGAAGTAGTCCTCTGCAACTTCCAGAGACCAAATAGTAAATGAAATCATAATAATAACAGATTTATCCAGGGGTGACCAATATCAACGTTTCACATCCTGTTATAATGTTTAAAGTTGAAATGACGTTACCATGTGGAGCAGACTTCTTGTGCTGCAATAAGTATTTAGCAACGAATTTGCAATACTATGCTGCGCTGATTTGGGGAAAGGTGTCTGCGAAGTATTTGCTGGTGCCTTTCTCCACCGTTGTACGTGGTGTACTTGTACGGTATGTTATTTACACGCACCGGTGAAATAATACTTATGCCATGCGAGAGCGCGTGCGAATGCTTTCGAGTCCTTTCTCCGTCCTTACTGTGTACCTTGTCTGGAGTACAGACGGGGGTCATTGTTGCCCGTGACTGCAACGTGCACAAGGGCAGTTTCTACTGCGACAGTACTCCGTCATAGACTATTAAAGTTACTTACTTAATGTTGAATATTATACTTAAAAGTGTTCTTTCTTAATAAGCATGACTATCTTCATTGATAATACATTAATAATATATAATATCTTTATATTCATAATCGAAGACTAACCTTTATCCAAAAACATATTAAAAAACAGAAGTGCCGTGTCATCATTTTCTTCTTCCACGTATTTATTCTTCTGATACTTTTGGCGCACTTTCCAAACTTCATCTTAGGTTTGCATTCCAACACTTAACGTGTCCGGGCCTAGGACACATTCATCCAAAACATTGCGGCCTGGATGTCCTTGTCATTGGCATCTGAAAGATCTGTCTGGGACGCAGCTTCTTCTAGTCTCGGACAAACCAGTGGCCGTTGTCTTGTTGTTGTTGACTATAAAAGTTAAATAGAAATAGTCGTTTTGTTTACAGCTTGCACATAGTCTATTATGTAAACCTCCAGAACACTGAGATGCTGAGATGGCCAAGATACTAAATAAATTGGGTGGTTATAATACAACGGAAAATAGAATATTATGTGAGATAGTAGGCAACTTGGTCCTGGAGATTATTATTATTTGTTTTAATTTTTACTGAGAATATATTCAATTCAACGGCGACTATAGCCCGATTACGAAGAAAATACTGGTGCGAACATACTACTTAGTATACCACAGTATATGTCATAGGCGGCTATGCCTACTTTACTCCTATATTGTTTATGACGGAGTACTGTCGTCAAAGACCTGCCTTTGGGCGCCAAACCTTAAAATCTATGATGCAGTCTTGTGTTGTGCTGTGCTAATTGAGAGCTGTTTGTGGTCTGTGGGCCTGGTTAGTTTTTCTTTTTTTTTATCTTATTTACCCGTGTTTCGTTGGACAAAGTCCGATTTGATAATAGGCTATAATCGCTATACACACATACAATTTGGTAAATACCTATTCTACTACAATATAAGCAGTATACGAGTGCCTCATGATTAGAGGAAGAAGAACGCAATGATCCACAGTAAAATTGTACTTCTAAATTGTAATTCTTCCTCTACTCATGATGTTCTCCAAGTTCCACGAAGTCACCAAGGAAACTCTCACAAGGATACGAGTGCCTATGAGATTTGTTGGAGTAAAAAAAACGCCTTAATTTAAAAAGCCTCTGACGTCAATCCACATACTCCAAAAAATAAAACAAAAAACACACGAAGATAAATTAGCCGCACTCGCTTATATACTGCATATTTCTTCTATTTGTATAGTTGATTTTTGCATCTCCATTGTCAGAATGGAAATTTTAGAGAAGTTATCCTGTTTTATGATTAAATGTAATTGGTGGGTCCTTGGTTGACGTGAGCATCTGCCTGCCGTCCTTGTGTTTTGTCACGCAGCGTTACCTACCAGACATGTCGAAAGATTGGCGAGTTTGTTGGTTGCGAGCACGACTTGTCTGGTTATACGCTTGGTTTCCTTCTTAGCTTATTGCTGCATCTTGTCTTGCTACAAACTCGATAGACTGGCCAATATTTGGTGAGATTTGCTAACAACTAGCAGATTGTCGGCTTATAGTGGCAGGAGTCAGGACCCGTGTGGAGAATTCTTCTACTGCGTGTTCATACTTAAATTGACTAATTTTGGTGGAGTGGGGGCATTACTACAATTATTGTAGGGGAAAAAGATTACATTTACATATAAAAAATATTACACGGTACCCGATATAAAACTATAAATATGAATACAGTACGGCGGTACCCATAAATAATAGTAAACTTCTTCCTTTTCCATTTCTAAAGTAGTGGCTCGTCATAATCTTTGTAGGTTTAAGTTGAGCGACTTCTGTGGCGGTTGGAGACGTGTTTGATGTTTTGTTTTGATTGTTTTGTATCCATATAGCGGGCACTAGGGAGCAGGAAATTCTTAGAATATGCTTCAAGTCATATCAATATACAGTTCCTTTGTAATATTAAGTGATCCAACTCTGTCAAGTTACCAGACCCAAGCACCTTTCAATACATTATAGTATTATATGGTATATATAACACTGACATTAAATTAACATTGGTTGAAGAGGTAACCTCCTCGTTATTTATATAAATACCCTGTATATATATATATTTTTTTTTTTTTAAAAGGATAAATCGCATATAAACAATTTAATGAATGTATCCCATTAACCTATTCAATCGCCTCACTAAGTCACCTAATAGGTATTTGTGTCGAGTTGCGACACGTCTCCGACCGCAAGGTGCATGATGAACCACATCCTAATGTTTTTGCTTTCCAATTTATACGTAGTATAAGGAAAGCTTTGTGATGGTCGAAATTTTCGATTCCGAGATTTCATCGGATTTACACGTTTTGAGGTCCCAGGAACCCAAAAAAGTGGTTTTTACAGAATGTCTGTCTGTCGGTTGGTCTGTCGGTCTGTCGGTCTGTCTGTTCGTCGATTTCCGGGCAAACTACTCGGTGGATTTGAAATTTGGCATGTAGGTTCACAAAAATCATACCTCGGGACCATTTTTTTTTTTTTGGGCTAACTCAATTTGGGGGGGTTTTATTTTCAAAAAACTCCAAAAAACATCTAAAAAAATTATTTCTCAAAAACGGCTCCAACGATTTCTTTTAAATTCTCGTAGATTGTAGTCGTTATTAATGTTGACAAAATGCGGGGGGTCGCTTGCCCCTTGATAGTTTGCTTCTGGGGGAAAAAAATAAAAATAACTAAATTTTAATGAAAAAATGACTAAAAAATGCGAAACCTTTCTATCGATGATTTCTACCTTCAAGCATGTTTTAGGTGTTAAATTGAGTAACGAAACCGGATAGGTTGCTTTCCCAAAAAAATATTTGGTTTTGCCCAAAAAATTATTTTTTGAAAAAAATGATAGAAAATTCGCGCTCAAATGCATTGCATGCCCTGCCATTATTGCTGTGTGGTAATTAATGTGTTTGTTTGACCTATCGAGAATTTACCTCACTTCCAGTGACGTCAGGTGGACAACCGCCCCCCCCCCCCCGAGATATCGGAAATTTAACCATAGGAAAAATATTTGCCATAAAATTACTAATTTTCTCTATCTAATAATTTTGATAAATTGGAAAGCATGTTCGAGTGAACTCGGACCGGTTCTTTGGTTGGTGGGACGATGCATCATCGAGGCAGATGTGACGACAGGTTGCATGGGAAAGGCTGTTATCACGGAGTTATCGGTTACTCTTATCTACGCATGCGCTGTGAACGGGGGATATGCAAGTCAGTAGTCAACAGAGTTCCAGGGGCCGCACCACCCTGACTCCAGCTTATCCAGACGCCCCAGTGCCTTACATTCTTTCTCTCTGTTACTTTTCTTTGTAGTTTTAACTAGTGCTGCTCCCACTCTACCGCTGGTGTTTGCTTCTTTGTTATCAGGTGCGTTTTATCTGCCATGCTGGCTCACGCTTCCGCTTATTTCTTTTCGCTTTGTTTGCATAATAAAGCTGTGAGAGACCAGTTGTTTTATCTTGAGCACTCATGCTAATAGTTTCTCGTGCTCAAACAAATATACAAAAATGTTGCATGTGTTTTAAGACTTGCTTATAGTGGGCATCCCACTTCAGACTATAGTCAAAATGCCCCATGTTTGAGACAGTTTTCTTCTGAATACCACGCCTATATATTATATAAGTTACTTTCTTTGCATAGATTTGTTTTGCTTCCATATTCTGTTTAAGGCAATGACGAGAAAATGATGTGTTTTTTATCTCATTCCTGATATGGCACCCTATTTATGGCCACGGTATGCGAAATGGCTTTATGTGTGATAGTTACATTACCTTGGCATGCGAAGCTATTAGTTTATTTATGGCAATGTTATGCGTGGGCATAAAATAGTTTACGAACTACCAGGCTTATGACCGCAGTACAATACAGTTTTAATGAGTTTAGAACGATTCATAAAATAGTCTTCTGCTGTTTTAACTTTTATTCGATACACTATTTGAAATTTATGGAACCTATCTTTTTTAACTCCATACTATATGATAAACAGTACCGACCGATTTAAATTCTATATCATCTTGCCTTATTTAATCGGTAGTAAACACAGGGGGAGGTCTTCTTTGCCTGGTGATAGACCATTCTTGTGTAAAATTGTACCTTTTTCAAATACTGTATACATGATATTATTAATATTAATTAAAAAAATTAATAATATATAATTTGGACATAAAGTTTATGTCTATATTATGAGTAGTTAGTATTGATTAAGAATTAACTCCCGAGTAGCACGGCCGCGTGGGAAACGTGTCGTTTTACACGTTGAAATGTTCTTTTTGTGAAACAGAACATTTCGATATGTATAACGACACGTATTCCAATTCCCCGCGTCTTTATCATTACTATTATTATTAATGTTTTTATTGTTTAATGAGTAAAAATCTAAGTGCATTTTTTAATAAAAATAATTTAATGAGTTGTATGTACTGTACCCAAATACTGTTATTAACTGTACATTGCTCATTAGGTCGTTGGCCCCCGTTCTTAAAAAAAAAAATCATTTGTATGCCGAGTATAATTTTTGCCAGTTAAAAAATAGTTAAACCGTTTTTCTCGATTTTTGCTTTCCAATTTATACGTAGGTAGTATAAGGAAAGCTTTGTGATGGTCGAAATTTTCGATTCCGAGATTTCAACGGATTTACACGTTTTCAGGTCCCAGGAACCCAAAAAAGTGGTTTTTACGAAATGTCTGTCTGTCTGTCTGTCTGTCTGTCTGTCTGTGCATAGATTTCCGGGCAAACTACTCGGTCGATTTTGATGAAATTCGGCATGTAGGTTCACAAAAATCATACCTCGAGACAATTTTTTTATTTGGGGCTAACTCAGTTTGGGGGGGTTTCATTCTCAAAAAACTCCAAAAAAACGTCAAAAAAAATTATTTCTCAAAAACGGCTCCAACGATTTCTTTTAAATTCACATATATTCTAGTCGTTCTTAATGTTGATAAAATGCGGGGAGTCGCTTACCCCTTGATAGTTTGCTTCTGGGGGTAAAAAAATAAAAATAACTTAATTTTAATGAAAAATGACTAAAAAATAATATTTCTGCGAAACTTCTATCGATGATTTCTACCTTCAGGCATGTTTTCGGTGTTAAGTTGAGTAACGAAACCGGACAGTTGGCTTTCCCAAAAACCTATTTGCTTTTGCGCAAATTTTTTTTTTTAAATGATAGAAACTTCACGCTGAAATGCATTGCCTGCCCTGCCATTATTACTGTATTGTAATGTGTTTTAAATATATTGAGGTTACCTCACCTCCAGTGACGTCAGGTGGACCCCCCCCCCCCCCCCCCCCGAGATATCCGAAATTTAACCGTAGGAAAATTATTTACCATGAAATTATTCATTTTCTCTCCTACTAATTGATAAATTGGAAAGCATGTTCGAGTAAACTAGGACCGGTTCTTAAATTTGTATTCTGATTATAAATTTATTTATAAAGCTCTTCTCAGACAGATTCTGTCGTAATTATTTCCGCTGAAACTCAAAGCTTGTCTGAAATCTCCTTTCTTTACTTTTCTGGGATTACATTTTGTTCGTTAAATCCGCATCACAAGGGACTAGAAAGTTTTTTGTGCTACAACTCATCCAGCTGACCGCCTTACATTTCAAAAAGAACCGGTCCGAGTTTACTCGAACATTCTTTCCAATTTATGAATTTGTAGGGAGAGAAAATGATTAATTTCATGGTAATTAATTTTCCTATAGTTAAATTTCGGATATCACGGGGGGGGGGGGGGGGTCGTCCACCACCTGAAGGTGACTTAAATTCTAGATAGGACAGACCAACACATTACCACACAGCAATAATGGCAGGGCACGCAATGCATTTCAGCGTGAATTTGCTTTCATTTGTTCAAAAAAAAAACATTTTTGCACAAAACCAAATAGTTTTTTGGGAAAGCAAACTGTCCGGTTTCGTTACTCAATTTAACACCTAAAACATGCCTGAAGTTAGAAATTATCGATAGAAAGGTTTCACAGAAAAATTATTTTTTAGTCATTTTTCATTAAAATTAAGTTATTTTTATTTTTTTTACCCCCAGAAGCAAACTATCAAGGGGTAAGCGACCCCCCGCATTTTATCAACATTAACAATAACTACAATATATGTGAATTTAAAAGAAATCGTTGGAGCCGTTTTTGGGAAATAATTTTTTTAGACGTTTTTTTGAAGTTTTTTGAAAATAAAACCCCCCAAATTAAGTTAGCCCAAAATAAAAAAAATGGTCCCGAGGTATGATTTTTGTGAACCTACATGCCGAATTTCACACAAATCCACCGAGTAGTTTGCCCGGAAATCGATGAACAGACAGACAGACAGAGCGACAGACAGACATTTCGTAAAAACCACTTTTTTGGGTTCCTGGGACCTGAAAACGTGTAAATCCGTTGAAATCTCGGAATCGAAAATTTCGACCATCACAAAGCTTTCCTTATAAATTGGAAAACAATAATCACAATCTGAGACGACTTCTGCGTGGACAACATTGTATTTAAATGGATTATAATTTGGCCTTGAACAGTAACGCGGCATTCCATAAAAAAAAGTGTTGATGGTTGATGGTAAAATTGTAAATTTGAAGAAAAAACTTCGTAAATTTCCATCTCTTCCTGTCAACCGTATTGAGGGCTACAATATGTACTAGAAAAATACGAATACCACTTTGCTGTAGTATACTTTTATATATTTGTCTGGGAAAATTTTGAGTTTTGGCAACTTCCGTGTTCCCCATTATAAAAAGACCCAATTTTCAACTGGTTTTACTGTCTGCTGACGGCCAATTTATTTAGATTGGATCTTAACTAACCAGGAAATTCGGTGTTTTCTACCTCAAAGGATCAAACCTAAAAATTCTTTGATTTATTCCGGTGAGATCTAATCATAATTATAATGCGATTGCCCCAGGCCTATTGCCTTAATTGTTACCAGCATAAACGATACATGTGCCCTTGGACATTTCAGAGGATATCGACCGATAAAATGCATATTATCTGATGGCCAGTCCTAAAACTAATGTTTGTTTTAAAAGTAATTGACTAAATGGTGTTGTCTTGACAGCATGGCCACGCCCATGCTTGTCACTTTCACTGGCTTTGGCCGCCCTTCTTCTTGGTTTCCGTTCTCCCCGTTGCTGGAACCCACTCCTGTTTTACAATGGAAAATGTTAGCGGCCGTTAAAAATATCATACGCAACCCATATCGATCCTTGTGGGTTTCCTGTCTTTCGTAAGTTTTCTTTAAATTAAAATTTTATGTCTATTTGAATATTTAACTGCCTAGTCAGGTTAAGTTTAGCACATAAAGTATGTAATATTCCTTGTTTTGGTCAAAAAAGAAATATCTTCGTCTAATCTCGATGCCGTAAGTTTGGATTGATTCGTTTTGTAGGTTTACTTTATGTTCATTCATTTTGAAACATTGTTCTGGAAACTGATTCTGTTTGCTAAGCTGCACTTAGAACCGTTCACATGTTGGTACAGAACTAATAAACCTTTTTTTGAAACATCATATGTGGACACCAAATGGAAGCTATCAATATACCCACTTTCATTTGTTGAACTGATGGACCAAGTCCATAGGGTACAGACGCCTGTCCTATAAGCAACTGAAGACAGCTCAAGCAAGTCAGAATCCAAATGAGTTATTTTCTGCACCAGTAGAGAAATCCGAGTCTGACTGCCGAGTGAATATTTTTCTCGGAATTCCGAGAAACTAAAAAACATGTACTGGTATGTTTTCAGAGCACACAATAACGGCGGCTCTGCGGCTTTAAGACCCTTCAATTTTATTTCCATGTTAGCTACGTACGACATTAAGTTGCTCTGTTAGGCATTGCATTCCTTATTGGAAAATGTGAGTGATGCTTACATAATGTTTTCCTTAATTGGCTGAATGGTTAACTAACTGATTCGCTGACAGAATATCGGAAATGATTGAAACTAACTCTGGACAGGTTACCTTCTTGAAGTGGAGTAATGCTTTTGACATTATTGCGTCAGCTCTATGGTCTCATCACTCTCAATACATGTCTGAATGTAAAGGTTTCGCGATAGAAAGCTAATTTTGTGTTCTCTTTGTTCTCAGAGAGATCCGGACTGTCGCATTGAATAAGGGAGGCACAGGTTTGGGCTTCAATATCGTCGGCGGAGAAGATGGCGAAGGCATCTTCATTTCATTTATCCTCGCGGGTGGCCCTGCAGACTTGAGCGGGGAGCTGCGGCGCGGCGACCAGATACTTTCCGTGAACGGCGTCAGCCTGCGGGATGCGACCCACGAGGAGGCGGCACAGGCTCTGAAGGGTGCAGGGCAGATCGTCACACTGGTCGTCCAGTACAAGCCGGAGGACTACAATAGGTTCGAGGCCAAGATTCATGACCTGAAACAGCAGATCTCGCAGCAAATGTCGGGGACGCTGCTAAGGACATCTCAAAAGCGGTCGCTCTATGTCAGGTCCGTACTTTTTCAGTATTTCTTTTCACTGATTATGTTTAGGTTAGGTTCATGGCACTTTTAGAGTTTTCCAATAATTTATGCCAAAATAATGAGATTGTTAATTTGTATGGTGCACAGCCTTAGGCGCCCATTCCACCGACCGGCTAGGGCTATTTACAAAAACAGTGACGTGGTAGCAGACATTCAAGACTTAGGCGGGGTTTCCACCGACCTCGCATTGCAGAATTGACGGAAATGTTTATTTTCCTCTATGCCATAGTTAAAATTGATCAATGATCATACAGTAAAATCACAAACTAAAATTAAAAAATGGCGTCATGGGATATGTTAAGTACAAATATTTTAATAGATTTCTATAAAAAGAAAAATTCTAATTTCCGTCAATGTCATTTGCATTCTGCAATGCGAGGTCGGTGGAAACGCCACCTAAGTCTTGAATGTCTGCTACCACGTCACCGTTTTTGTAAATAGCCCTAGCCGGTCGGTGGAATGGGCGCCTTAGATATTTGACATCGTCTGTTAGAAGTGAATGGAGGTATATTATTGTTGACCTCTGTCTCCACTCTCCTTCGTTTGTTATGTTATGCGAGAAGGCTAGTTTTTAGCCAGGCAACATCAACCTATCTGAGCTGCCTAGATTTTATTTCTCCTCTCGTTTTATTTTATTCCTCGGTTGTCCCTTTGCCACGGCTATTTAACTAGTTACATAGTTCTTGGATATTTTGGGGAAATTAATAAGTTATTATGGAGAACTGATGCCGTCATGCTGAAACCCAGTTTAATTTTCAGTTTTATTAGATAAGAACCGATCAATATCTCTAGATAATACTACTTATCCGCTTGAAAGTCCTTAATATTGTTATCTATGAGACACGAAGATGCTTAATTACCCCAAGGTCACAGTTTGTACTGAAATTGGGCTCGGATTGACTATTGAGACACAACTTGACTACTTTTCAACGGAAATATTTATTAACAAACGTGTTATGATTGTAGTTCGCATTCTCGCGTCTTGAGGCGTAGTGTAGTTTTATCATCCGTGAAATGAATGTGCACTCCATCAGCCCGTTTAAGAAAGGTTGTGGACCGTGGTTGTGTTCGCCAATTTAGACAGTACGCAAAAATGGAAAGATGATAAAGCTACTACTACCTGGCGGCGCCTGGGGGAATAAAGTACATCGATGTATCGTGGTGGATTGCAATCACTATTCCCTAGTCAATTACTTCTATTCCTTAACTTAGAAATTGTTCACCTGAGAAATTCGGAGGTGGTTCAGGGTGATCTTTTTCTTTATATAGGCCTACTTATATTTTTAATGTTTGAATGAATGAACGTGTATTAAATATAGAATTATTATTATATTATTAGCTATAAGATATTTTGTTATTCCCCGAAGGCAATGCGTTGATGATTGTTCATTAATTAATGCCTTCACTAATGTGGTTGGACCACTTAACATAACTAATTCATGTGTCAGTTTTGTCATAAGGGGTACGGTACATTACCGGTACCGATAGGCACAAATTCAAATGGACTTACAGTAACCTACATTGTATCCAGAATAAAATAGAACAATTTTTTATAATCAGATATAATTTTTTATTATCTTAGAAATCCCTTTAAGTTATACTTTTTTTTCTTTAGTTATTTAAAATTATTTCTGAGGTTGTTTGCCAGTAAATATATAATTAAAATGAAGATTATAAAGACGTAATCTGTGATTGATTGCAGGGCGCTCTTTGATTACGACCCGAACAAAGACGATGGGCTGCCAAGCCGCGGCCTTCCCTTCCGCTTCGGGGACATCCTCCATGTTACGAACGCGAGCGATGACGAGTGGTGGCAGGCGAGGAGGGTGCTGCCGTCGGGGGAGGAAGAGGGGATGGGCATCGTGCCGAGCAAGAGGAGGTGGGAGAGGAAGCAACGGGCCCGCGACAGGACCGTCAAGTTCCAGGGGCACAACAGCTCGGCCCACAGTCTTGACAAGGTACGCACAGTGGTAAACTTTCGCTGACGTTGAGGGACGAGTACCCATCCCGTGGCTGTAGACCGTTATCACTATGGCCGCTAGTGCAGTCTGCACAAGATAAGTACGCAATTTTGCGGGGAAAATAGCCTGCACAAGCTAAGTACAGAGTTTTTGACCGGGTCCAGGTATCCGTTCTGCTATGCTGCAATATGTAAGACTTCGATATTTTTTGCGTTGGTACTTATCTCTGATAGTTGGCTTATGGTTAACGGGTGCCTCGTAAGGCATATTATGGCTCCCGCCGCTCCAGTTATTATATTTCTATGCGTGCACCTTATTGTCATATTGGTTGGCCGGCTTATCTTCGAGCGCGAACAGCGACCTTTAAAGCTCATACACGGCCCCATATTCGAATCCTTCAGAGGACTTTTGGAGCTACTTCGTCAGTGATTTTCTCTAAAGATATGAGTCACACTGCTGTATGTACCGTACCGCCACCTAGAGTTCAATTGGGTGATTGGACTTTCGCTTCCCGCCAAAAATATATATTTTTCAAATTCCTGTGCCACCTACCACGTCTCCTATGACTAGTCATTGAAAGGACGTACATAGTAGGTGGCCCCAAGATGTAATAACTATTTTTGGCGGGCTCGAATGTCACGTCTCTCTTAAATAGAACTCTACAGCCACCATCTACAATACATAACTACGAATGGCCGACTACTTTGATGAGACGTCACTTGTTAAATTACCCGTAAGAGTGAATCCGTTCATGATTTCCCATTTTTTCCTGTATTCCTTAATTTAATGCTACCTACACATTAATAATGGCAGCCGGCAGGGTATTGTGGTATGGATTATCCATAATTGTTTCAAAGATTATTTTTTTCCTTCAAAATCAAAACTATCAAACCGATTCGAGGTTTTTTTTTTTATCTAAGGCCCCGTTTATAGGAGGCAGAACTGCGGCGGGCCTGGCGTAAAATAAACAGGATTAGCTAGTCGTTCCGTGTTTATAAAGCGTTGCCTTCTTGTAAGCCTTGTGAGAATTTTCTTAAAAAGATTTTTAAAAAAATTATTTAAATAAACAAACTAAAACCTAACCGTAAAATATAGCTAAAGTTAGGAAGCATTGCTAGAAATGTTCCTCAGAAAAATTAATTTTTTCGATAGTTTTCATGAAATAATAATTATAACAAAACCCCCCGAAATGAAGTTATTAAAAACAAACCCCTGGACAACAATTTTCTGTCAAGACATTTCGTAAATGCAACTTTGTTTCCTGGGACCTCAAAACTCCTAAATCCGTTGAAATCGGCAATTTTGACCATCACATAACTTTCCAGTGTGCTTACGTATAAATAGAAAATCAATAAGTGTGGGCTGTCAAATAATAAAGGCAACTCATCTATAGTTTTGTTCTATTCTATTCACCCAGTTTATACGACTTTGCATTGTTCTTATGCTTGCAAACTCGGCAGTCGGTAATACGTATTATACGATATAATACAATGTGTCGATAAAAGAACGTATAGTACCAGTAATGAAAAGCTGAGTATGAAATACGTTAATATTGGATTTCCTCGAGAAAATTCCCAGTGAAACAAATTGAATATTGATTACCATGAAAATGCGAGAGCTTTAGAAATGGCTTGCAATCGTAAAACTGATGATATTTTTGAGTATCAATTCCCCGGATTTCGATCTCTGACGTAATGTGATTATTAAGTGATGTGAAAAGACTGATGATGCATGGTGATGACATGGAATAAAATATCATCCCCCTTTCTAATTGACGTATATAGGTACTCTCGTCTCAAGTTCTTTATATCCTGCATCGTATTCACATCAAATTTTCCTTAGTTTTTTTTAAGTTCCCAGTTTTTTTTTCTTAATATGAAGCGTATCGTATGCATTTTGCCTTATTGGCCTTTTGTACTCCCTATAGAGTACAGAGTATTAACACTGTACTTATCAATCACTCAGAGAGGATTCGTCTTTTTTCACTTTTGTTATGCATATACAATAGTAGCCCTTATTATTTTTGCTTTCGTTATGGCTCGGGTAATATTGGGTGAACAGTGTTCATATTACAACTGCAAGTTGCTGCAAATCACGATTACCCGCAAGGGGCACTGTGTTTCCGCATGCTATGCCAATAGCCTTAGTTCACATCAGTCTATAATACATTATTTGAGGCCTAACGGAGCATTTAGCTTATTAGTATGGTAACAGCTATTGTAATTGGCATTGATATTACGGGGGAAAAAGTACAGTGGCCGACTTTTCATTTAGTACCCGGCATAATATATTTTATGTTTACTCTCAAAGTAGGCTATTCATAGCCAATGCCAAGGAAATGGAGAATCTAGAACGCCAAAAAGTCATAAGCTAAGTCCTTACTGGTTACAATGTGGCTGGTTACTCGGACTTGTTTTGGTCATTGATTTACGTAGGCTATGCTCACCCGACAGTCCACCATTCACCATATTCCATAGGCCATTTTGAGATTGTCTTGTATTGAAAGCGGATTAAAATAAAACCTTGTTCCCATAGTAGAATAAAAATTACGTGAACCCCACGGAAAGACAAATTTGAAATGGAATATACAATTTAAAAAGACATATATTATACTACTTACACATATATACAGTATATATAGGCCTATTTATGCATCTTTGTCAATAAAATGGTCATCATAATTCCTTTTTGTTATAATCAAGAGACCAATCCGGAGAGCCCTCGGCTTTCCGCTTTATATGCCCCCAGAAGTGAGGCTAGGAAATACCTGTACCTCCTATACTAACGCCACGCGGTGATTTTTTTTTTGCAGCAGTCAACGTTAGATCGCAAGAAGAAGAACTTCTCATTCAGTCGGAAGTTCCCATTTATGAAGAGTAAGGACGACAAATCCGAAGATGGCTCTGATCAAGAGCGTAAGTATTTGTTTCTGTTGTCATTAAAATGGAGTGTGGCAGTGCTTGCAGTAACTCCGGCATGATGTGAATGCTGCCCTCCCTAACTCAGTTAACTCAGTATCTGTACTACCGGGGTTAGGCAAGTTGACAAGAGCATTATCCATTATTGATAATACTATAGTTACCTTCCTACAACTTAACAAGGTCCATGTTTTTTTCATCAATTGTTATTGTTTCGCCTTAGTGCGCATGTCATTTGGGAAACTCACTTTATTCAATTTTTTAGGACCTGTTTAATTTATCTAATGCACTTACTAGTTCTAAATCGACACGTTTAATTTAGTCAGGCGGGTAAGGTGGGCATCCGCAGCGTAAACAATGAAGCGACAAAAAGTAGTGACAGAGATTAAATTTGGAGGTTCTCGTCATAAGCTATCTAGTCATAAAAACTATTTAGATTCCGAGTTAAGTGCGCAGATTCTGTTGTCAGCACTATCTGTTGGATTGTACATTGTTCTTCATTTGCCGCAATTTTATTTTTGTCATGTTGGAACCCGACGAACCCGTCACTTTTCCTTTGCCCACCTTTGTCATTCCCTTTACATTTCCCGTTACGTTTCACCGCTATCAGTATTACTTAGGCGTCGTTGAGGTGCTCATTATTCATGATATTTGATTATAGCCAATGGCATTCCTACTATGAATAACAAATCAGTGATGCGGTCAAGGATAAAAGAGTTGAAAAGTCGAGCCCGAAATTTGCATAAAGAGAATCTCTTGCGAGATGTCGCGTTGTTGGGGAACGTGCAAAAAATCGTAAAGCAATCAATGCAGTCCATTAACCATCAACTTTGTAAAGCTTTTTTGCTTCAATGTTTCAATCAAAAATTTAATAGGCTCTAATGAATGACGTGGCAAATATCCCCATTTTTTGTTTTGATTGAAGTTAAACATAGGTGGCAAGTTCTTTCCCCTCGACGTTCAAAGTGGCTTCTGCTGTATTACCCAATACAGTATATGAGAAATTAATGACCTGCATCTCACATTTCAATATTTGCCAAATTTCTATTTATTAGCCCCCCTTACATTAATATGCTCCTTTGTTGTAGATACCTATATATATATATACTATAAGTTGCCATAGGATTATGATTTTTATTTACCCTATTCTGTGCGCTTTACTTTCTAAAAAAATATTAATAAATACTGAAAGGATCACTGATCATAATCCTAATTAGGCTAGGCTTGTGCATACTCTTAATTATCTCACACGGCAACATTGCTGCTCTTAGTTACTTGTAACCAAACCCCTACTATTCGCTACTCGTACTATATTGTAGTTTGACGTACATAGGGCGGATTCTACAATACGTCTGATATATTATACTCTATTCAAGCATTCAACTCTCTATATTATGGGGGGCTTATCTCGCCAATTAAGTCGTCTAACTCGTCGAATCTGACCCTCCATCTTCCCTATAACTTGTTGGAAATTTTCAAACCTGAATTGAATCATAAACATAAAAGGTACTTAAATACACAATACCTACTGTAAAGGAAAAACCCAAAGTTAATAAATATAGAGAACACATTAGAATCCGTCCTTACTGTATTTTGTGTTGCGTTAATCTTTTCGATTTATCTGGATTTTGCTTTTACCCCACGAATTTTTTAAAATCAAACTGTCGGTACCGAAATCAAAATGAATTGTAAATATTCTTGTTATTTTATGTTGCTGTTATTAATTTTGATAACTATCGCTCGTAATGTTGAAGGATATTGAACCACTAATCTCGATGCATTAGTGCATTTTCCATTTAAAAATTATCTCTGAGCTCAGCATTTTGGTTATAGATTTGTCGAAATTACTCGTGCTTGCAGTTTGCTTTAAAATAGATATCACTACTTCGGGAAGAAAAAAGACACAACTCAAAAATTGTTGATTTCGCAATAATAACGCTAAAATATTGTTTTTTTAAAATCTATTTTGCGTTAATGTAGTGTGTATATTTTCCGCGCGAGGATAGTTCTGCAGTCGTTTTCTATTTGGCGGGAACCGGCAGGTAGCCGAATTCATTCAAAACACTTCAATTTCTGTAAATAGATAGAAATTGATAGATTTAGAGTTGTGTCCTTTTTCTTCCGATGTAGCGATATATACAGTATGTGTAAAATGCAAAACCCGGATTTGTGATAATGCCACCTCTCTATACTTTCTCATGCTTGTTTTGCTTGTCTGTGATGTGCCTGTTTTCTGTCTTCTCAGCTTCGCCAACAACACCCACCAATGACAGCGATCCTAATAATTTGCGTAAGTATTAGCCTATCTTGCTTTCCATAATTCTTAATATTTGCAGTTTCCTTTTCCCTCAAACAGTTTCTAAATAAGTATGTGTGTTTGCTATTTCTTTTCTCTAGTTGTGGAACAACGTTTTTAGTTACTGAAACTATTGAGATTCTAGTAAAATAAACGAGGACAATTCAGTCACAATTAATTTTTTTATTAAACTTATTGTTCGTTATAATGCAGGTAAAAGTAAAGTAGGTAAACAGTGTAAAAACAGGAATTCATTCGTCAATGAATTGATGAACTTTTATATTTAATGTTATGTTATTCTTCTACAAATTTCACACCGCCCTTTGGTAGCCTGCAGGCCTAGTCTAGGGCTAAAATGTAATTGAGACAAATCTAGCCTATATACCCTACGTATTTTGTCCATTCCATGTTTCTAGAGTTTTCAAGTATTGAATACCACCACCAGGTAAGGGGCCTTGCTGTATGCGCTGTGTGAAGTACGAGAGACGCTCCTAAATGTTGGATTTATGTCTCGTGGCTGTGGCTTGAGGTTATTAAATGGAAGATAGAGGAAGAGGGCTTAGGTGAAGACGGTAATTGGGGGGAGGGGGACATGTTATCTCTATTTGCGCAGCTGTTCCCCAGATCTCGTTTTTCACATATTTGTCCAACTAATGCTGTCCTTGTTGTGATTTCAGCGTTCATGCTCTGCTACACACAGGACGACAACACAGTAGAAGGTATTGAGATAGACACGTTTTTAATACTTGCTGTTGTCAAAGGTAATCCTTCACGTAGTGTCTGTGGCGTGGGCGTGGAGTGGACCCCGCGTGGCTCCCAGCAGAAGACGCATCCGCTGACGATGCTGTCCCTGCCACCCAAACGTCTGCATGCTTTCATACCTTCCATTGCATGAAATTTATGGTCTTGTTCTTTAACCTCTTGTCTTTAATGCAGTTAAGTGGTCAGGGAGTGTAAGAATTTAATGGAACCGACTGTGCCATGAGAACGTACGGTATCTATTTGGTCTAAGATCCAGGATGGTGAATGTCTACCCTCATCTGTTATTTGAATGTGATAAACACAGTAGGCACTATGGCAGGTAATAATTCGAATGAGAATTAGACATAGGTTGCCTATCAAAGTAGCATAGCATAACCTGTGAATAAAATAGATATGAAGAGCATTTAGCCTCCATATTTATCATATTCAAATATTATATTCAATAATATGTGTCGACATTGTGCGATGGAGGCCGAAAGTGGATGGCACATTCTCGCTGAGTGCCATGTAATCTGGCGCCCAAGACTGGAACGTCTGGGATGCACTGTTGCCACTGGCTCCAGTAGTCCAACCCGTTGCCATGGCGAGATTCGCAGAAGCAGTGGGGCTCGACTAGTGCGACTGGCGGACCTATGGGCCCAAATTGTGGCCTGGATCTACAAGTTCATACTACTACATATTCAAATAACAGATGAGGGTTGTTATTCCTAATACCGGATCTCGGACTAATTAGCCTGGGCCTGCATGATCGTAATCAATGCGTTGCATTATTCGGATCATATACTGCATTGCATTATTATTATTTGCATGTTTGAGAACTCAACTTTTTAGCGTGATGTTTTGTTGCAATTTAACATTCCGTACCAACTAGGGCTTACATTATACTCTTCTACACGGCTAACTCCCGATTTTTGTAGTAATCAATATTAAAATTTAATTTCCTATCTTCACGTTAATTATTTGCTTTCTAACTTATATAACTTACATACCATACTTTGACCACAATCTCCGCTAAAAATACTAGAACTTGAAACTAATATTAGCGAATACTGTATGTTTCAGTGGGCTGTAAATCTTCGCTTTATGTGTTGTGTTACTAACTGAAATGGTTTGTCAGAAAACCGTAATCCGAAGCATTATCTTCACCATCCATATTGCTGTACTGTATCTAATGCATGTTTTTTTTTAAAGAAAGTTATTATCGAAGGCAGTCAAGGCAATTGGTATAAGGGCTGTCCCCTGAAGTATGTCTCAGTCTCTTTCCTGATATGGAAACGATCAAATGCCGAAATATGAGTAGTCTACCTACCTATACAACTTAACGAAGGCTGGTCAATAAATTCCATTTCATTAGTCAGCTACAGTATTTAAGGTCCAAGCGAACAAAATGCCTTGCGTTTGCTTGATACCGTATAGCATGGGAGAGACTCATCACTATTTGTACTTTGCATGCTGCTATATGTATGTAGGCTCTCGTTCCGGGGAGGTCCATTATGTTAGCTTGGGGTTGGGCACCGATTAATTTGGGATCTCATCTGCTAACGCTTGTCACATTTGGCACAATTTCTGTTGAAGTATTCATTCTTGATCTCTTTCTACTTTCACTTAGCTTTCTATAGCCTGCACAGGATGCTTTGACACAGCAGCAATTTTTTTAACTGTTTCGCTCCCGTACCTATCTATAGGGATGTGGTATTTTTCAGGAGGAGAGGAAACAGTGCTGTCGTACGAGGCTGTCCAACAGCAGCAGATCCCGTACACGAGACCCGTTATTATTCTTGGGCATCTCAAGGACCGCATCAATGACGATCTTATTTCTGAATTTCCGGAGAAATTCGGCAGCTGCGTTCCTCGTGAGTATTATGTTTTTTTTTTTTTTTTTTTTTTTAAATAGCAGCATGAAATTGATTATTCACTTACACCATTAGGTCAGTGGGATGAAACAATATATAAAAGTGTTTGCTATTGAAATGGGTTAATTGTAAGGGATATACTGTATATGGAAAATAAAGACAGTTTTATTTCTTTCCTTCTTGAAGGTTATGTTTCCATTTGAGGGTCCTAAAGTTGGTGGATTTGCCCTAGTTAAAAACCTAAATTGGTCTCGTAAACATAGAAGGAGTAAGGTCCTCGGAGTCATGCTTAGACGGTTAAGGGAATCACACCAAGATCAAAAATGGTTTGCTCTTAATTTGCTAACGCGAGCATATCAACATTGTTGCGTCTTTTGGGGGCTGATCTTTTATATTACATCTTTCACGGCTGGAATCTTTGGAGTACTCTCTGCTCTGCCTGTGTTTAAAGAGCCGCACTTTTTATTCGTAGACACAACAAGGCCAAAGAGGGACTACGAAGTGGCGGCAAGAGACTATCACTTCGTTGCGTCACGCGAGCAGATGGAGCACGACATCCAGAACCACCTGTTCATCGAGGCGGGACAGTATAACGAGAACCTGTACGGGACGTCTGTGGCGTCGGTGCGCGAGGTCTCGGAGCGCGGCAAACACTGCATTCTCGACGTCAGCGGCAACGCCATCAAGCGACTGCAGGTCGCCAACCTGCATCCCGTTGCCATATTCATTAAGCCCAAATCGACGGAATCCATCATGTAAGTTTAATTAAGAAAAAGACGGAAAGGCACTGTGCACCCTGCTGCTGCTATGTTCGATGGTCTCAATGACCGTGAACATCATAGATGCTGAAAAATACATGTCAGAATGTTCAAACACTTGCAGGTCTGATAGGAGTTGGCAAATGTGTGATGCGATTGTTCACTGGCTACTGGCTGCGGGGATACCTGGTAGATAGCGAAGCAATATCAGGACAAGCTGGGTCAGCTCCTGAGCTAAGGCGGGTATTCCACTGGTCAATTTTCCCGTCAAATGTGATTGAAAAGAGTCTGCTACCATATTATAACTTAATTTATAATATATAAGTTAAGTATCTACATAATAGTCTCCTTAAATTAAGTTATAATATGGTAGCAGACTCTTTTTAATCACATTTGGCGGGAAAATTGACCAGTGGAATACCCGCCTAAGGAAAGGTGTAATTTTTTAAAAAAGTTCCCCAGACCCTCGAGATGGCCCCGCGAGGATGTCGAAATGGGGGGGGGGCACTATGGCCATGCTCCCTCTTCCCCCAATTTAAAAGCTGCGTGCGGCCTTGGCTGATGCAATACTGACAAGTGCAAAGAAGGAAAATTGCTAATTGGCAATTTCTACTTTGCAACATTGCTAGCTATGACTGGGTTTCGCAACGCGGAAATTGCCAGTCAGCACATTTGATGGTTTACCAGTCCTAATTTTTAGTCTGAAACCCACAGCTTGTTCAATTAACAATTTGTGAATGTCTTGTTCCCAATATGCCTGAGCAATTAGTTGTTTTAATTACAGGGAGATGAACAAGAGGATGACTGACGAGCAAGCGAAGAAATCATATGAACGTGCCATCAAAATGGAACAAGAATTTGCAGAATATTTCACTGGTAAGCTTGTAACATATACATTAAAGTTTAAGTACGACGCTTTTAGTACAGTACAGCTTACAGTACAGTTCAGACTTATTAAAGGAGCCCTCTGGAAAATTGGTCAAAAAGTAGAATCGATTAATTTTTCAGCTGAGCAAAAATCAGCATCTTTCACCTGAAGCTCCTAAAAACCATGCTGCGGTCGCCTACCAACCTACCATGGTTGATGAGAGGCTCACAGGGCTTTGTCTGCTCAACATGCATCATGATCAACTGTACTGTACTGTACAGAGCAGTAAGGCGCGGATTCCACCAACGCCAATAGTGATATTAAATGTTTTTTTACGTGGTAGCAGACATTTTTAGATAGTCTAAAAATGTCTGCTACCACGTAAAAAAACATTTAATATCAATATTGACGTTGGTGGAATCGGCGCCTTAACAGTGCCGTGTTTATTATAGTTATGCTTGAACTTGACAAAGAAATTGATAACGGAGACGCAAAGAAACGCACGTGATTTAATCAAACTTATGAGATTGCTACATATTTTATGTGATGATTTTGAGTGGCGAAACTAAATTCTCTTATAGGCAACCTTCTAAATATAGAAAATCCTCGTTGAACGTGTCGTAGAGGTTCACGTTCGAATCCCACTGTCTTATAGTTGGACGTTTTTTTTTAAAATTTGAACCTTCACTTAATCACTGGAATGACTTGACAAATTAAAACTTTACCTTTACTACCAAATGTTTGAGGTTAAGTTGTCCCACTGCCAAAAATTGAGAAGATCAAATGGATATTGTTCAGCATTATAAATAAGGAGGCTGTTTACAAACATGGCCAACCCCCAGTTGTAGAATTATTGAGGAGAGTGGATTTTCTGTTGAAAATTACATTAAGTTTATAGCTAACCCTAGACTTCTCAGCGCTTCTGTGCGCAATCTGGCTGCTTTTGTCACTTTATTTTACAACGTGCAGGTGGACATTAAAATTTTCTGCAAGGTCGGATCAAAACCCCATTTTGTACAAAAATGGAGTTGGCCACGTTTGTAACCAAGCTCCTCATATAGTTCATTTAATTGACCACCCCCAAATGAAATCGACTTATTATTACATGGCCCCTGAAAATTTTTAAATTTGTATTGTTGTCGTTCAAGAACTTTAGTTGGCGAAACATTGCAATAACATATTATTGAGCCCAAGGCCGTGCCCAGGTTTTGATTTCGGGGGGTGGGGGGTCAATTTTTTTTAACTTAATTTATAATGAATGAATTCTTCAAACAATACAGGTTTACATTAAAATTATTTCGGGGGGGGGGGGGGGGGTTCCGGGCCCCTTGGACCGCCCCCCTGGGCACGGCCATGATTGAGCCCTACCTCAATCCCGAATCCAATATAAAGTTTCCTAAGCTACATCACGTGTCTTTATTGCCGTTACTTTCAGCGATCGTACAAGGAGACACTCCGGAGGAAATCTACTCGCGAGTTAAGGAAGTGATTTCGGAGCAAGCGGGACCGAGCATCTGGGTGCCTGCAAAGGAAGCGCTGTGACAACCGGCGGGCACCGCGTGGACGGTGCCAGGGCGAAGGGAGTGAGCCCACTGCCGCGCCGCGCCGCACTCATTACAGCCTTGTAGTCAAATACAATTGTAAGTCATTTCAAATTGAAGCAATTAAACGTGGGCTTATAGTATTGTATTTGAATCTGACTCGTTCCCATACTTGGTTAAGTTACAATGTCAATGGTAAGCGTCTCTGAGCCTGCCCATAGTTGGTGGGGATGAGATCGAGAAGTGAACCAGTTTGCCAACGGTTAGATATTAATCCGGAAACAATACCAATAGTGTCCGAAAACTGTTGGGATCTTTGCCATTATTATTATTGTTGAAGGACCTATTATGGACATTGGCCGACTTGTAGTGAGGCCTATTAAAGCTTGCCCTGCCACCGGCCCCATCCGATATCGCATATTACTGGTATGGGGTTCATTGATGGCGTCATTTTGTAGATGGCAGCACCAGTTGCAATGATATCAAAGCGTTGATTTTTCCATAGGCCTCAATACTATTTTAAAATTATTTTTAATTACGTATTATTTTAAAGTGATATTTTTCTATAAATCATGGAGAATATATATATTAAATTATATGCAGCGAAATAAGGTCCAGGCATAGTAAAAATATTATAAAAAATATTAAAAGAATTAATTAGATGCTAAGAGCTTAGTTTTCGCATGCAAACGGCGGCCATTTTGAATAATATGGATATCGGTTTGTCGTCAGCGAACCTAGTGACCAAAACTGTCCCTACAGAACCTCATTGTTTCCGAATGAATTTCTAGCCATTGGCATACTGGTTCACTCATCGCTGTCACAACCACACCGACAACACAATCATGTGCCAATGGGCAAGCTCCGACATTGACATTGTCAATACATCGTCATAACCAAGTGTGGGAACGAGCATGGACAATTTAATATTATTATTTAAGAAAGTAATATAGCACCAAAGCATACTGTGGGCATAGAGTTATAACTTTTGGAAAATTGTTCGAATTTATTGACTGAAACGATTCTACATGAAAATAGAGGAAACTTTCAAATTTACACTAATATTCTAAGACTTATAACTATATTTATACAAAAAATAAGAAAGACGCCGATTTTAGAACCTTCCAAAACACACACCATTTTAAAGATGAGTGATGTCGTCACGCTTGCATAAATTCCCTAAAGCCCCTATGTTTAGCCCAGCTTCCCATCCTTCTTTCGGGGGAATGCGGCCATATTCAGGGTTATTATGCAAGCGTGAAGTCATTTTTAATATGACGCGTATAGGTTAAAAGTATCTCTATTTTTAATTTTTTATGAATTATTAGTATACATTTGAAAGTAAGTTTCCTCTTTTTTAAAGTAGAATCCATTTCAACGATAAAAAACAAAGTGTTTAGTACTCTATTACCATGGATCTAATTTTTTTTTTAATTTACAGGAGAGAGTTGGACGTGACGGGTGGTTGCCTCTCTAGTCCCCATGTCAGCATTGCCTTATGGAATGTTGTACCTCCCTCTACCCCTGTAGACACCTTGTGTTCATTCTCACGTCTTGAAGGCTAGCCTGACTTTTGATATAATATAAATGCAAAATAGCAATGTACTTCTGTTTCTGTTTTTGTTTATTGTAATCAAGGCGGCTTTTCGGTATTGTCTGTTACGGTAGATGACTGTTTATTTATGTAATTGTGCTGGGGATCGCTGGAAAGAGCGGTCGCTTTTGTTTTGATGATATTCAGTCGAAAAAGTTGTGGTTCCCATTTTACGTTTTCAATTCGTATTTATCATTCTGTAACTAAACTACTTACTATATCATAATCATTACATATTTTGTTTACAAAAAAAGAAAAAAAATGGACCCCCTAGGCTTTTTGTAACTGATATTTTTATTTGATTTTATTTCATGACATTCTTCAGGGCATATGCATATGTTATTTTCTTTAATGAATATTATTACGCCTGGTCGTCCCTGTGCTTAAAGTGAAACTACTATTTAATGCATCAGCGGGCTTACTATTTCGTTTAGTATTAACTAATAATTAGGGTTAATAATGTGTACAAAACAATTTTGAATAACACTTTCCAAGAGTGTATACGGCAAATATTTCGGGAGGGGTCCGAACCCCCTGGACCCCCCCCCCCCCCCTCTGGCTACGGCCTTGACACTTTCCATACTCAAATGATCTTTACATTTTTAATCCAGGTTAAGATTAAAAACAATCGCTTTAAAAGCCCGCAAGTGCCGTAACGCATAGTACGAAGTAAATTCCAGGATTAAAAATGTTAACTAAATATGTTTAGAATGCGGAGTGCTATTATAAATTGCTTTGTTTACATTTTTAACTCCGGGAATAAGTTACATTGCCATGTAGTGTTACGGCTGCGGGCCTACTATGGCGATTAGGTATTTTTAATCTTGACCTGGGATTAAAAACGTAAACGAGATAATTTTAGAATGAATAGCGCTATTCAAAATGGTTTCGTTTAAATTTTTAGCCCCCAATAATAAGTTAATAACAAACGGCACAGCTACTATTCTATAATTTTCCATCGGGATTTAGACTGGTTACAGCTAGGCAATTTTCAAGCATTCTATTGGAAATAATATATGTTTCTGGATTCAGAAAAAAATATCCCCAAACATTAAATTGTTTCATCATAACCGAGCTTTGTGCATCAGGATTGAGAGCGTTACATATGCTATTTTCATTATCTGTATTTTATCTTTTTTTTTTACTGACGTTGAAGGTATTTATACTGTAAAGTGATTGCCGAGATTGTTAGAAAGGTCATGTCACAAGGCCAAATTTGTAAATATATTGAATGTGGACTTGGCCTGAATGGTTAGGTTAAAGCAGCGCAGCTGTAATGTAAATAATATTGGAAAATAATATCTTAACTGTTTATATACTTCGATTTTACACCTGCCTGTGTATCCTAAGAAATTTCAGGTGATCAAAGTATGTAAAAACAATTTACGATATTATAATTGGGTCGGTCAGTATTTATGCAAACAATAAGTTACAGCCAGGTGAGCTAGATGGGCATCCGGAGCGCAGTCACTCAACAATTCCTCTGTAAGCGGGAGGAATTCGCCATAAGCCTAATACAGTCAAACGCAAGCAATTTAAGGGTAGTGCGCAGAAGCTTACTGCCCCTCTTGAATTGTTAATTTGTTCTCCATTTGCCACGATCATCTTTTTTATGTTGGAACCCTACAACGAGGACACGCTTTCATTGCTGTTTAAAAACCAGATTTCCCCCTACGTTTCACCACTATCGGAATATTGGCTTATGGTTTGGCGCTATCTATTCTTTTATTATCGTTGGTTACAGCAGGTTACGAAACTAAACGATTCTATGACACATTCTTATCTGTAAACTATGAGCTATGAAATGGTTAAAATATATATATGTATGTGTATATTATTTTAACTCAGAGATCGAACCGATACTATTATGGGTCAGATTTCAAAATATTTTGTTGAGGAGAAATGTTGGTGTGTTTTTGACGAAATTAATTAATTATTCGTTCCACAGTCGCAAAGTAATGACAGTGGCCTTGAAAAGTTCATGAAAAATACAAGCTTTAATTCGCAGGAACTTTAAATTTTCTCACAGGAAAGTTTGCTTCAGGAAACCCCTATTAAGTCTATTAAATAGATTTTAAAGTACAGTGGTAAACCAGTAGGAGAAATAGCCAGCTTGCATGTATTTATGTATTTTTCATCTGACCACTTTCATATCCTTGCGGTTGTAGAAATAGAAATTAATGAAATAATATCGTCAAATTCACGAGCATCCCATGTTTACGTATTATTTTGAAATCTGTTCCTTAATTTGTCAACTGAATGAGAGGATGCGTAGCTAGGCATTTTCTATGACCGAGAATGTGTCATCCTTTCGGCGTAGTCTGTAGTAGTACTGTACCTACTTTAAAAATATAACGGACTGTTCTTATCTGTTAACTAATGGTAGCCACAACATTTTTTTTATTTTATTCATGTTTTTATATTTAAAATGTGTGTTGATTTTAGAATTTTTCCTTAGGAAATGATTGAAACAAAAGTAGGCCTATAATCCTCTTTCGGGTTTACTCAAATAAACTGCGTTGGCAACGAAATGATACGAGAATATGTAGGTATCTACATAATTATATGTGTTAAAAAGCAATCCGCACTATTTTGATTTGTGACTTTAGATTTGTAACTACAATTATTTCAGGTTTGCCTGCATGCATATGGTTGTATAGACTGAGGGAGTCTTGCTCTGCATAACATGCAATACATAATAAATATATTGTATTTTCGGTAGATGATGAGGCTTTGCCCATTGCCAACTTGGGTACAGGCTGGTGGATGCCTTCTAGATGTACCAGTAGGCCATGCCTACGGTTAAAAAACGTGTAAAAATGAGCGTTCTAACAACAGTGTTGATACAAATTGGGTGGCTCTATAGCCCAAAACGTACTTCTATACTCAAAGCTAGCATTGTATTAATGATTATTGTTGTACATAGTACACACGGGTGTTTCTCCCGGTCGCGATTTGCCGGCGTCTTTTCCATGGTAGCCATAGGGCAAGAAGATTTCTTGTCGATGTCTCGATGATTACGCTAGTTGGCGTGAAGCCGACCGCACAAAACTGCACGGGTTTCCCTTAGTCACGCCAGGTCATAGAAATCTTCTGAATTAGACTCTGGTTTTGCAAGCCCCATCCCTTCAATTGAAAATACGTTGGCAAATCGTGACTGATAAACTCTTCCGTATGTACCGGGCCTATAATATGTAGGACATAGAGACCTATAATTATTGAAACCAGTTTCGTTTCAACGCACTTTATTTCATTTCCCTCCATTGAGACCCCTCTTTGTTGTAAATAGGTAATTATTTATATAAGACCGTTAAGTAGTATTTTTCTCGTAAATAAAAAATTTCCTGGATGCACACAGAATGCATTCTTAAATTGAGATCATTAAAGAATGCCTATAAGCTTGTTTATCAGTCTTTTTATTTTCAATAGGGCTGTAGGGTGACCATGCCTCTAAAAATCTTACGTCTCAAAGAAGAACAAAACCCCACTACTTGTCTTTGTGGGTGCGGGCATTTCGTATGTAGTAGAAATAGGTCCATTAAAAACGCTTAGTGGGGTTGTCTCTTGATTTGCTCTTAATTTTATTCAATAATGAAAAACATATTACACAGATATTTATTTCACTTTCACTTTTCTGTCACTCCAGGGGTGTCATTTCAATATTTTTCATGGGGGGGGGGGGGGGTAAGATGACAATAAGGTAAATTTCAAAATTACGTTGTAACGATTTCCATGTTAGTCGGGGTCAATGTCCTATTTTTTTTACAAATAATCACAGGCTTGGAGGGGGGGGGGGGGGCAAATGACGCCCCTGGTCAATACACACTGGGGTATGGGCAACTCTGACTATACAGTGCTGCAAACCAAAACTAAATTGGGGGCTAAATGTTATGGCTTTTATTAATAAAACATCCTTGTGACATAAAACGACAGCGCAAAAAAATCGTATCCGGGAATGAATCAGCGGTGCACAAAGGCAGATCTACGACCACAGTACTGCTGGGAGATTTGACATTGGAGCAATGGTGTTGTAAAAGTGTGCACCAGCATTTGCTTGTTAGAGACAGATCTGAACTGCCTTTGTGCCCCGGGTCTTTGTATAACGAGTAAAAATGGCAATCGAAGCGATTGATATAGATGAATCGATTCCAAACACTCGTTCATCAAAAGAAATTACTGGCATCGACTTGAATGGAATTGCATGTCCCTATCTATACCATACGCCTCTGCATATTGTAGGCCCATTTCAGGCGATGAAAAGTGATTCAATTTTAATTTTGTGGTAGACCTATAGACATTGAATATCCTATAGCAAGTACAATATTTATAGGGCACTGCTGCTGGGATGGCTACTAATGACTCTCAGTAGGCTAAACTAACTAGGCCAAGATAAGTTATAGGTAGCTAGTTGTTAACCGTACGGTAATGGTATTTTTGAATCTTCAAATTGTGGAATTGGGCGCTATATATTAGCTTAAGAGATATAAAGCGCCATATTATTAGTTTAGCGCGCTGATAGAGTTACACAATGGGTAAGCCTATGGGAAAAGGAATCATGAACAGTCTTCCTTTGGGCGCGGATTCCACCGACCTCTCATTGCAGAATGCAAATGACATTGACGGAAATTTTTGTTTTACTCTGCCTAGCAGTTAAGTGTAAGAAAGGGCCATTGGCCCTAACTACGCTGTTCAATAGACGATTTATTATTATTATTATTATGCCATAGTTAAAATTGATCAATGATCATAGAGTAAAATCACAAACAAACTAAAAAATTGCGTCATGGGATATGTTAATTAGGTACCGTTAATTACATTCATTTGAATAGATTTCTATAAAATGAAAAATTCAAATTTCCGTCAATGTCATTTGTATTCTGCAATGAGAGGTTGTCGGAAACCCCGCCTAAGTCTTGAATGTCTGCTACCACGTCACCGTATGTGTATTTCGCACTTAGAGGTCGGTGGAAACCGCGCCATAAGTCAGGCCTACTTTTATTTTGACTTAGTGTACGTCCAGGCCTATTAGCCTAGAATTAGATAGATAGTATTTCTTTCAAAGAATAAAAGAGGTGAAGAAGACCCCTTTAAGAATAGGCAACCTAGATAATTTTCAGTTCGTTTTGTTAAACAATATTGTACCTATAACCGCATTGATCTCGAAATAAATTCATTCGAGCAGGGTGGTTATCAGGCATGAGCCTACTAGGCTATAGGGCTATCTAGTGTCCGATTTTCAAATGATGAGCGTCGTCTGATTTCAAGTAGCACTGATCTAGCTGGAAAGAAGTTAGCGCAGCAGACAGCTAGGAGTAAGTACCGCAGTCAGCTGATTCAGGCTGAGAGCTGTACGTGTATGGTTCAGTAGACTAGTTCGATACCATCACTTCATCCTGGCCCAGTCTAAAAAAAAAAAAATGTAATTAGACGTGGTTGGCCGAAATTGATGGCAGAGGGTAAGAAATTCGCCCCAGCCCATTTGTCACTAGAATACGGTACCGAAAACTAGGGAGACTTGCACTGGGACGGATTTGCTTTGCATTCCACCCCAGCTTTCTTCTCTTTCTAAAATATATCTCTAAAACCCGTTCAGGTTTTACCTTCTAGATATGACAAACTTGTCCTTGAGAAATTAAGGCAGAGATTTCCAAATACTTTTACAACAAAGCAAAGCAGGCCTGGGTATTTTTGATAAAATTAACTAATTCCTTCTTTCACAAGTAAGATATACATATATAATTTATATATAAATACAAGCTTTCCAAAATAAAATCAAGCCTATTTTTCCGTCTGATTTGCCACTATTCTATAAAATCTGCTTGATTCACTTAATAAATCGTGATTTTTTAGAGACATGATATTTAGGAAATCGCAAATTTATTACGAAAGCTTTCTATAATGTTTTGCGGCTTTGAAATGAGACATTAACTGATTTAGTCAAAAATACCCATGCCTGTTTTGTTTAAAAAATAATTGGAAATCTCTGTCTTCAATTCTTAATTAATTGCATGATTTATGCCTCATACTCTTCTGCAAGAACCGGTACCGTACGAGTGAACCCGTAGTCTACATTCTTTCCTAATTATTAATTAGTACCGGTACCTATGTGTACCGAGATAGAGGTCTACTACTAGTATAGTTACGAGTAGTTCCACAGTTCCCAATAGTTCCATGGTCAATAATGGTTTTTACGCAAATTGAGTAGTTTATTTTTTGCACAACCATATAAATTACAGAAACGAAAAAACAGGTACCTGATAGACCTGCAATGCTGACGACAGAGCTTACCAAAGCCGGGCGATACAGGGACTAGACATTAAGGTCAGCCATCATGCGGCGGAAGTCAGCCAGCGTGTCGTAGTCGGGATCTGAGTCCATGTCGGCGAAGTCGCGGCCAGAGTCCGACTGCGTGAAGCTGGCGTTGAATCTGCTTAGGCTCAGCGGACAGGGTAATAGCTCCGGCATAACTGAATGGTGAGTGATTAGTGCTGTTAGTGATGAAAACTCTTTCGTGAAACCCTGAAATTGAGAAAAGTCTTTTGAACACTGGAAAAATGTGTAGGAAACATTATCAGAGCCACATTTTCACACGAACAGTGTTCGACTTACATGTATTATTTACCTGCCTATAATGTATTTACTCTAAGGCGGATGGTTATTCTAAATCCCACCTCATTTAAAGCAGTAGAAATTTGTTGCATAATCGTAAAATTGAAGAGAAATCAAAGACGGGTTGGGGTCACCCGAAACCCTGTTGGTTAGCTATAACATCACATTAGTGTAGGTAGAACAACATGAAGTCATCAAGGGCAGATTTTAGGGGGGTCAGGGGGTCTGGACCCCCCCCAAAAAAAAAAATTTAAATGAACTTACACAAGATACTATGGATTTACAGTGGGAATTAAAAATAATAATGTTTTTTAATGTTATAATCCGCTGAATCTGCCCCCCCCCCCTAAATTGCAGGCAAAATTCGCCCTTGGACGTCATCTAGTTACAATAGATTACAACCTAAAAATAGTGGAATAATTGGTGAACTACAATTAGTTTAACCATACGTCACAGCAGAAAAATCACGGTAAGTTGACTGAGGCATACTGTGCAAGCGTTACGCGAACAGTTATCATGCAAATAATATATACGAAAGCTCTATCCCATCATTTGTAATATGCATCAACATACCGAAATTTTTCTGTCCGTTTTTTTGGTCCAACTTTACAAGTTTACAGCTGGCTATAAACGCATTTGTTGTCTGCATTGAATGGCAACTACTGTATAGAAGTAGTTTTGGGTGGCCGCATAAGCTAAACATTGAAATAGTAAACATATGGACTAAGACTTACCTTAATTTTGTAACCTTTAGCAGTCCTTAAGATAAGATAATGAGCGATCCCGGTCGGTTGGAAATCTCTGGGCACCCGCAAGGATAACGCGTAACATCCAGGCTTGCTTGTGCTCTCGCGGACCATGAAGGCTCCAACTGGTTCTTGTCCGAGAACTTCTAATGTTATTTCTCTGTAATTAAACAAATTTAGGTTAGGACACTAGCCTGCTTCTGTACAGACAATACTGCACTCATGCGGTATCACTAGGTACCATACTAGTAATCATTACTCCAGCGGCCAAGCATTAAAGAAAAAGCCTAAGGCCTGGTTCACACGGACGAGTCGCACAGTCGCGATTTGCCGACGTCTATTCCATTTTAGCCAGCCATGGAGATAGTAGAAGAGTTATTATTAATTTCTCGACGAGCTGGCGTGAAACCGACCGCACAAAAGTGCACGGGTTTCCCCTAGACACGCCAGACCATAGAAACATTCTGAATCAAACTCAGTGGTTTTGCACCGACCATTCATCAACCCCTATCCCTGCAATGGAAAAGACGTCGGAAATACGCGACTGGGAGAAACGTCCGTGTTTACCGGGCCTAATTTTAAGTAAAAAATCCCCTAAATTGTGAACAATTTAATTCGTTGTTGAATAATTACATTAGGCTACAGGTGAGTGTGATACGTTGCAGCCTAGTGTCTGAAGATATTTTTCTACAGACCCTTTATACTGCATATTATTTTTATAATATAATAACAGTTGTCATCCCCTAAATTAATTTTATGAAGAAACCGCTCGCTCTGCACATAAATCGATTAAGACTAACTTTTCAGAATAAAAATAGCCAAAGATCAAAAAGTTCCTTCGGAGTATAGAAACATCCAATTGTACCAATTCAATGACTCAACTCAGCAAACATTATTTGAAACTTGAAATAAATTGGATTCAAAAACCAAAATCGGCTTAACCCACCTAGGAATACCAGCTTGAAACCAGGGCGCCGCCCGAAGTTCCCCCTCCTCTGGCCTTCCCGTCAGACTGTCCACCCTCGCGGGCGGGGGAGGGGGAGGGATGGAGCCCCCACTGCTGGAACTAATTTGTGAAATTCTTTTTGACTTCCCCTCATGCTCCGTTGAACTCTGGGACAACCTGCGTATACAAACAAATTAAGTAAATTTACAGTTTATTTCGAGTTACCACATCAGTCCATACTCCAAAATTGTACTTTTCAAGTTGCATAAGATTCCTGCTGTAGGCTATTTATCTTGGTCCTTGTTCATCTAGTGCAGTATTTTTGTACAGTGGTTACTGCAATGTTTTTATTATTATTATTATTTTAGTATTATTATTGCAAACAAAGATGTCAAAGCAGCTAGCAAGAAAATGAACTCTGCAATCAGAGAAATTCAACAACTGACCCAAGACCTCGGTCTGGCAATTAACTTAAAAAAGACAAAAATCATGCACATGAGGAATAGAGGACCCAAACAAATTGAAAGCAAATACATATTCCACAAACATGGATGTCTGCACTCCAGCAATACCTGCAATTGCACACAATATATAGACATGGTAGAAGAGCACAAATATTTGGGATTAACCATTGACAGCCATCTAAACTGGCAATCGCATATAGAGTCATTGTGTAAAAGACTGCGATCTGGGAGTGCAGCTCTCCATAAATTAAAATACGGGATGCCAAGGAAAGTAATAAAAAATGTTTATCACGCCCTGATAGAGTCTGTAATAACTTACGGAATAACATCTTGGTGCAGGGACGAAAACACTTATGTAAATAAAGTGCAAAATGCCCAAAATAGAATAATTAAGAATATATTGTCAAACAAACTAAACAAAAAATTTAACCACATTGATGATAAATATAAGTATCTCGAAATATTAAACCTAAAACAACTCTATACATTTAAAGTAATTAAATATAACTTCTTTGACAAGAATTTTAACATAGAAACAGAAAACAATTCACATCACAATACTCGAAATCCAAGAAACGTCAATTGGAAACCAGCCTACAACAAATACGGGAATAGATTAAATAGTATAACGAAAATTTTTAATGAATTGCCCATACAACTTAAAAAATTAACTAAAATAGGAGAGATAAAAACGAAAATTAAAAAATGGCTTTTGAATTAAAATACTTCGCTTTAAAACTTACTTTACTTTTTACTTTAATTATTTTACTTTTTACTTTAATTATTTTACTTTTTACTTTAATTATTTTACTTTACTATAATTACTCTTTACGTTAACTTACAATTTTAAATGGTATGAATTAAACTGATTTGAAATTAAAACTAAGTTTTTTTTTGCTAACACAGACGTGAAATAGAAAACATGTTGTTGCATCATCTACAGCGTTTACTGTGCGAGCCCCCGACAAGTTGATTAACTTGGGGGCCCACAGGTTATTTGTATTATAAGGGTATAATTGTTAATTTATAAATATATTCCTTCGGCGCAGGGGAGTACCGGCCGAAGAAGAAGAAGAAGAAGAAGTATGGTATTGCCATTATTAACCGAAAATAAGCATTACCTATCTAATAATCTCTTATCTTGGTCAGCTAAAAATTAGCACATGGTACTGGACAATGTACAAAAGAAGGCTCAGCGATACCTAGGCCTATCTTATTTTCACATGGATAAGCCTAAGTGGGGAAATCTATAAACTAAAATTCTTCTGGATTTTCAATCCAAGTTTCCGAGCGTAATAATGTGAAATAAAAATATTCCTACCGCGGCTACCACATAAAAACTCTGTACTTAGCAAAAAAATTTCACGTATTAGCCTAAATTAAACGTCCGTAGCAAAAGTATAATAATGGTGGTACCACCGAGCGTTACCACTTACTTGATCTTACTTACTTACTTATTCACTTTATTATTGAAGTGAAAACTTCCGTAGACACTTTTCTTGTTAAAAAAGTAAATTCGTGTCGGGGTGGTACTACCCGTGGTACAGGAGTTTTCAGGTTGCATCAACAGCCTCCTGTTTAACCTATCGACAGTCAGGGAAGACTGCCGGGACCGCCGGCTTTACATGCCCTCCGAAGCATGGTAGTCAGAAGATAAATAATTGTACCACTAGAAAATTTTGGCATTCGGGTGGGACTCGAACCAGTCACCTTCTGGATGATAGTCCGAGTCGTTACCTCTACGCCATTCTGACTACTACTTTTCTTGTTAAAGGGTATAAACCTGTACCGGTTACAAAGCTGTCACCCATATAACAAGTCTCAACGCGTCTATCGGTCTGTAATAAATACTTAGGCCATTGAAAAAGGTCGCCGCGAGTATTTATGGTCCTAAGCCCTATTGACAACGTTTCTATTGAATTCTATTTGTGTACCGCACCGGGCATATTTTTTTGGAATTTTCCCTTCTATCATTAGGTCCTAACTCCAAAGCAACACCCGTTATCCCGCTTTTGTAAAAAGAGTAACTTCTTATGGCAGGCTCTTGAAAGCAGGAATGCTATCTTTTCGTGTGACGCAAGAGCTGAGTACCGTAATAGAAAATAGTGCGAGGTGTGCAAGTACGCTGGAGTTGTTAAGAATTTGAGCTCTACTGTTTTTAGAATGTTATTGTTTTGATCATGCTGCATTTAGGCATATATGATAGAACCGGTCCGAGTTTACTCGAACATGCTTTCCAATTTATAAAGTAGTAGATAGACATAATGTGTCATTTCATTGTAAATAATTTCCTATGGTCAAATTTCGGATCCCTCGGGGAGGGGGGGGGGGCTATATATTAAAAAAACCCTTAAAACTCAATTGAATATTCTGGAACGAACAGACCAATACATTGTAACAGTAGTAACAATAACAAGGCACGCAATGTAATGCAAAGTGAATCTTCCATATAATTTCTTCAAAAAAGAATTTTTTGCACAGAACCAAATATTTTTTTTGGAAAACAACCTATTTGGTTTTGTTACTCTATGGAACACCTAAAACATATCTGAAGGTAGAAATCATCGATGGAAAGGTTCCGCAGAAAAATTATTTTTTAGTCATTTCTCATGGGGAAAGCGACCCATTGCATTTTGTTGACATTAATAACGACTACAATATCTGTGAATTTAAAAGAAATCGTTGGAGCCGTTTTTGAGAAATAATTTGTTTAGAATTTTTTTTTGGAGTTTTTGGAGAATAAACCCCCCCCCCCCCCCAAATTGATTTAGTCCAAAATAAAAAACTAAACCCGAGGCATGTTTATTGTGAACCTATGTGCCAAATTTCATCCAAACCGACCGAATAGTTTGCCCGGAAGTCAATGAACAGACAGACAGACAGACATTTCGTAAAAACCACTTTTTTGGGTCCCTGGGACCTCAAAACGTGTAAATCCGTTGAAATCTCGGAATCGAAAATTTCGACCATCACAAATTAAGCTTTCCTTATACTACGTATAAATTGGAAAGCAATAATACTATGATGACTAGGCCCACTTACTTTCCAAAAGCATAACTTAAGGAAATTAATAATTAGTAATTAAGTTACTATAATTAGCAAGATCAAAGGAAATTTTTGTTGAGAAGTTACACTTCTATATCGTGTGTTCTCTTGTTCATTTTTACGAGTACCTAGTTGGAAAATTACCTACCTATTGCGCACAATCTTGAATAAGACAGAAACACTCACCGACTAGAGTCGAGATCTATGAATTTCGAGGTGTGTCTCGTCTCGTTGTCCGTCACAGCCTCGTTCACGTAACCCCCCGAGAGAGGTCTCGAGGTAACCAAGGGCCGAGTCTCTTCCGTCCGCTCGTTGTTCGTCAGACCCATTGTTAGCCTTTTTACTAAAGGCGGCTTTTCTGCAAGTCTCTTATACGTATTTAGTTCAGTCGGCGAGTTGCTCTCATCGCTGCTCGGGGTGCTCTGGTTCGAGTCCCCGCCAACATGAGGGCGCAGTCCCGGGATGCTGCGGGGCGGGTCTTTCCCCCCGCCCAGGCGCAGGGCTACACTCATGTCGCCCTTGACTCCCCCACTGTCGGTCAGCTGCGACGCGATCACCTCCTGAAACGTAGGCTGCCGCTGCAGCTGCGCTGCGTAGGCCATTCGAAACGCATTCCCGACTATTGAGTTGAGCTCTTCGGCCTGGAACAAGGAAACAGCTGCGTCAGTCTATGCCGTTATTAGGTCATTAACAATCAAATAATCATGTCCGGGGTCAGTTAGGTAAAGACGTGAAAACAGGGCAACCTAGCAATGTCCGAGAATCAATGTTAAAAGAAAACAGAGACCCCGTCATAGCGGGAGTACAGTACATGTTTCGTAATGAGGGAAAGACGGCCCTGCAGAAGGGCCTTAAGTGTAATTAATTTCACATAAAGACAACTCCCACCATCGTTTGAAAAGCTGCGGTAAGGTGGAATCAGAAGGGGCCGCAATGTTTTTTGCCAGTCCTATGCACGACGGCTTCTTTCGTATTCCAATTCGTCTAGCTTCACCAACGATGGTGAGAGCTATCCTATGTCTGGGCTGGGGCCCCATTGCTAGAGGCAAACACTGCTTAGTTGGTATTGTAGTTTAGGAAGGAAATCAGGTCCTCCAAATATATACTTTGTTTCTTTTATAAAAGGTTATACTTTTTTTCCTTAAAAAAAAAGATTATTCGCATACCAACAATTCAATGAGTGTACCCGAATAACCTCTTCAGCCGCCTCTGTAGGTAATACCTGTGTTGAGTTACGACAGGTTTGCGATCGCATGGTGTGTGGAGACTCGCACAAGTACGAACAAGCTACCACTATACCATCGAAGGCACGGTTCACGTTCGCATTCGATAATATAATAGGCTCTGTCTACTTAAGTTCAATGGGGGAGCTGGTTTCATTGTCTTCTCTTCTTCTTCTTCTGGCTCTACAGCCTTTGATGACCTATAGCCTGCTCGACAACACTCCTCCAGTCATCTCGTGTCTTACAGCGCTCCACCATCTACGGACTCCCAACTCGCTTAGGTCAGTTTCAAACTCAACCTTCCAGAGTTTTACGCCCCGGCCAGTCGTCATTAAATACAGCTATGGTAATATTAAACTACGCGATATGAATTGAGGGTCCGTATGACTATCCTGTTGATAAGAAAATACAGAAGTGCGTCACCTCCGAAGTGTCTCCCTCCCACCTGGCGATCGACAAAAAATCGAAAAGGTGCAGGCGGCAGGCCACAAAAAAGGCGCGCGCGCCTGTACACTATAGAGGGATCACTCTCAGTGAAATGGGTCCGGCATGCAAGGAATGTTGTTTGGCCGCGTGGGGGGCTCCCTTGATTCCTGCTTGCCTTGCCTGTACCGTATTCCCCAAATAATAGTGATGATGTCCTAGTGCGATTGCCCGCCCAGCCTCATCGACTATTAATAGTAACGGATGACTCACAAATTCATACCGCCGTTGGTTTGAATTAGCATTAAAATTGCAACACATGTTTTTTAAACGACAAGGCGCAATTAAAGGAAGAATTTTTTATTAGACTGGACACCGCTCGGTTCAAAGCGATATTCAAATTAAAAAATTAAAATTAAAATGAAAATCAAATTAAAGAGCCAGTGCGAGTGAAACCGCATATGCTTTGCTATTTATTAGATACACTAGTATAGGTACCGAGATAGATAATGTGAGGAGTTCCATGGTAAATAAGTGTCCTAGTGTTAAATTTCAGTTGCCTCGACGTTTCTTATCCCAAAGCACTGAATTGGTCGATGGGGCGATTGCATAGTCAAGAACGGGCAGACCAATATAATACAACACAGTAATAATGGCAGGATGTGTACAGTAGGTACCTATTTATTCAAAACAAAAATTTCGGCCATCACAAAGCTTTCCTTATATATTGTACTAGCGTACGCATAAATAGAAAAGCAAAAAAAGAATAACTGTAAATCCGCCGAGTCGCCAGATAAAAGACCGCACAATTTCCATGGTTGCAATTTTACGAGGATTCCCAAGAGGAGCTAAGCACAACACACACCATACAAAGGCGCCCACAGCGTGACCAATGTGAGAACAAAAAAATCTTTTCAACTCTTCGCACACAATATGCCGACAATGTGGAGAGTACATGTTAGGAATTAAAAATCCAGAGCTTTCACCTTTGCAGAGAAAGGGGTTGGTATTAGAACAATGGGGTTAATTTTTCAACCAAAGCCAGAAGCTATGGCTTCCAGCCCAATATCCCATAGGTTGGATAACAATGGACTTTCTAGTATAACACGTTCCATAGTCACTTGATTCTATATTATATAATGTACAGTTCAAACGTAGTCCAATGGACGGTTTACTATGTGTCGTGAAAGACAATAAATACGAGTCAAATGGCTAAAAATGAAAACTGTATTAGCTCATTTTAAAACATTCAAAAACACACCAACATGGCATGATGCCCTCATTTCTTTTAGGTTCGCCAACACAACATATAGCAAAAAGAACACTTCAAAGATCTTTGGACACTATGTTTGTTTCGTTTTTGAAGGACTTGTCCAATGCCAACGACCCCATGGATTGCGGACATTATTTGTATTGCTTCTGTATGCATTTTTGGCCATTGGCAAACTGGTATACGTTCTCGATGTCAACCTACACCGACTGCAAGCGATAATGGACAAGCTGACACTAGTTTACCATTTACGCAATGAAACAGGCGAAGACATGTCTTAACCAAGTACAGATCAGAGTTTTATATGTCCGTTATTTATCTAGGAAAACTTCAACTTCAACGAAAATAATATATGTAGGCCTTTAGTAGGTACAAAATTATTTATTTATCCAATGCATATCACCATCAACTCTTCCTGTTCCAACTGTTATGATACATAACCAACCTAACAAACTTAACAGACTGATTTTAATGTATTTAATTAATTATTATATTATATATTATATTAATTACATAATTAATTAATTCCTCGGTCCACAGCCGCAAAGATATGATAGTCATGAGATGAAAAAGGAAATTTACATTTTCTCATCGAGAATACTTTTAGGTGCTTCAGCAGCCTGATCGAGGCGATTATAATACAGGTATTTATTTAATCCCCTGGTATTAAAAATGAAACAAGATAATTTTATAATGGAAAGTGCTATTCAAAATTTGTTTGTTTACAGTTATAATCCTAGGGTATTTATTTAACCCCGGTATTATAATCGCCTCGATCAGACTGCTGCAGCCCGATCATGGCGATTTGGGTATTATTATAATACGGGGGTTTATTCAATTGTTTTAAACAAATGAACGTTTATTAGTACCGTATTTCCCTAAATTATTAAACAATGCAACCATTCTCTTGTATTCTAATAATTTATTAATTTGAATTTCACGTGACACCTTACTACTGCTTTAAACCGATGGAATCAATCAATCAATCGGGGAAATTGACAGCATTTTGGGAAAGTTTGATTTTTATTATAAATAATTCATCTTACTGCACTTTCATATCTTTGCGGATGTGGAAGGAGAAACTAGTCGCTTTCGTCTATAATACAAAATACAAAATATTTTGTAATAAGGGACATGTTGTCGCGTCGCAGCAGTATAGAATTGGCATTACCAATAAGCCTAGGTTACCAGGGTAATCCAAAGTGAAAGGAGGAGGGGGTAAGATGTATACTGTAGATAATCACATTTGGTTGAGTCCATTACCCCGTAGATAAACACGGGCAGCTTCCGAAACCTTTCGTGCGATATCCCCTTATATTTCGCAGCTTAGCGCCAACTTTGGCGAGTTTCCAACTATAGCTCTACGGGACTTAAACGGGCTTAGGACCATCTTAAGGTTTCTTAGGATAAACATAAGCGGAGTAAAAATATATCTTAACTGACTTATCAGACAATTTACTGTAATGTATCTAGGTTACTATACGTTACACTACTTACTAGCACAAGCATATGCTTAGCAAGTAGGATTTTTCAACTATTTCTTAGGGAGATTTCATCCACAGTTTCTTCATAAATTTTCATTTCATGACCCCATTCAAAATGTTATATACCGTACTGTATAGGCCTATGTATGCATATATGTATGTACGGTATGTATCGATTTTAGGAAACACTGTAACATCCGTCTAGATATTATGCGATTTTGATGAAACTCGGCACAAAAATGTATCCTACGTCATTTTGTTTCAATATGGCGGCCGACCAAAAACATTAAAAAAATCAGTTATATTGGCCGCAGAGGCAATAGACATGGAATAAGATGTGACGGAAAACGTGCATTTTTATCTACAACAATTGTAATTAACACATTTTACGCAAAATGTACGATTTCAAGACGGTAGCCAGTCAAAGTAAAAGTAATGTGATACTTGCAGAAAAGTTCATATCCGTCCGACCGTCCACATAGCGTTTTAAAAGGGAGAAAGCGGGATCAGAGCTTGTGCGAAATTTGTCTCCCTACAGTGGCGGTTTTAGAATTTTCAAAAGGGGGGGGGGGCATTGACAAGACTGTGATCCTATCTAGTGTAAATTTATTCATTGAGCATTAAATTGTATCAAGTGTATTAATTAGATGTAATTCTTATATTATTTTATATTTTATTCTTGTGTTATTCGTATGTATGATCAAACGCCAATTTATTGGAGGATTTAGCTTCGGCGCGAACACAGGCATACAATATTTTAATAATATATAATATTATATGCGGACTAAATCGTAGGTAATGCTATCAATACGACGGTTTAGATAATATAGAAATAATATTGCATATAACCCGAAGAGGGGGCCCGGGGATCTCCCCCGGGGGGATTTGTAAATATAATTGCAAAATTGTGGGGTTTTACGCATTTTAACAGCAGTAAAGTATGGATTTTACAAACCTTACAAAAAAAATGCGCATTCATAAAAATAATATTGCAATTGATTTGAAAATGTACCTAAGTGCAAAACAGTGGGGTTTTACAGCAGGAAAGCTCGCAAAGGAATGCAAATTTGCATTGTTCCAAACAGGGAGACCGGGGTTCTCCCCCGGGGGAAAATGTTTGAATAGATCCTAAATAGTGAGGTTTTATGATTTTAACAGCAGTAAAGTTTATGTTGTAATTTACTGAGGAAGACATATTCATGTTACCCGAATTATATTTATATTTCGGGGGTGGGGGGGTTGCAGCCTAATAAGCCCCCCCCCCCCTTGGCTACAGCCTTGAAGGGGGGGCCATGCCAGTGTCTCCCTACACCTGACCGACCACAGTCGAAAGGTAGTTTTTCTGAAGCTCGGGAGCTACTCAGTTGAATTAAATTGTATTTAAGCAATTTAATAGAACGTAGGGTAAACAGGAAACTTCAAACATATTTATCAACTGAAAATATAAATTAGCCGTTTGGCCTTATGGACAACGGCTAGTGCTTTCTGTCTGAAAGTAACCCCAGAACCATGTATTTTACTTTATTATATAAACTTCATTTTTATAAAGCACAATAAGGCAAGGATATATACGATGGACAGGAAAAACTTTCTCAACTCTGTCAATCTTCAAAGTTCAAAACTATATTCTTGTTCTTAATTGTCAAATTCCTCCTCTTTCAAGCACTGAACTAAAGGCAAGTTCCAATACAAGACAAAGTTGGGCTTTTGTGGTCAAAGTCGTGAGTTTGTTGCTCATATTAAGTTACCGTAACATGACACTAACTTACGACTCCCCTTAAGAAGTTTTCCTGGCATATGACAGCAGGTTTACAGAGTAACAAAAATACCAGTAAGTTAACTGATATGCCATACCACGGTATATGCCCCGATACCCGTGGTAGGGTCGTAGGGATATCATTTCCAAGACAAAACGCGCTATACATGTCTGAAATTATTATATGGCACAAGCAGGGGCCACATGTGGGTTCCCAAGGGGGTCATTTGTCTCCCCCCTGAGAATGGAAAATTCACGACAATGACGCTGACTAATGAGGACATTGTTACAACCTGGTTTAAGAATGTGCCTAATTGACATCTTGCCCCCCAAATTGTTTTTTGAAATTACGCCCCCCCCCCCGGACACAAGTAAGTACCACACGCTCTCACAAAGAATCACAATGTCCCAAAAAGTGGTCCCAAAGTCCCAGCATGAAAATCATCTAAACAACATCAAAAGTACTCCACGTAAGTATATAGTGACCTGAGGGAGGCTGAATATAATACGGAAAAGGGTAAAAAAGCAGAGTATAGGACGTTGATTCAGGCTTACAAAAGGCCAAGTCATTTGTATAACCTCCACCAGGGACAACTCCTAAATTGAAAAATATAAAAAAGGCAGAGAACGAGAATATCCTTTTTCAAGGGAGCCAGCTTAAGTAAGGGGCCGGGAGGATTCCCAGAGCACGCGGGGCTTACCGCCTGCATACTCCTTGTCATTACTCCCTTCCAAGACGAGGTTCCATGGAAAATGACAAAATGAACAAGAAGTAAGCCGGAGATTACACAGTTGCCTAACAATAGCCCCCTCCCTACATATGACAGACTACTTTTCCCATATTTAGCTTACATAACTTTCAGTCATCATGATGGGATATTTTGGAAAGCTTCCTTATGGATATATGGTATTAGAGCGATATATTTTATTTTCACAAAAGAAAGTTGACAAATTGCGGGTTAAAGCGGGGGACTTTCTCGGTTCAGCTAATGGGAAAATTGTGAAATAAATGGTATATATACAATAGGACACGGAGCTTTTTCTCAGAAATTATAATGTAAGTTAGGTACCGCATCATAACTCAATTTTATTCTTAACTCGACTTCCATTAGTTTTTTTTCTGACCTAGATCCCATTTAAAAACGAACCTATATTAGCTCATCACAGTCTATTTTTAATATTTTTTAATAATTAATAATTAATATTTTTAATATTTTTTAATAATTCTAAAATACGAAAATGATCCTTAAAGAACGCCATTTATTCGGAAAATATATTATATTGTAATCGGTTGGTTGGTTGTATGTAAGGAATGTGATGTTACCGTGAAAGTAATGGTCAATCAAATCAAATCAAATACATTTTATCCCATTCTTCAAGACCATACGGGTTTAAATAAAATATACCACTAAATATAAAATGAAACTCAAATTAATTAAATTGAATTCAAAATTTATGAGAAATTAACCAGTCCAACTGTGTTCCCATGTGCTTGGGCCGATGCAGTGTTTTCTGTAATTTGTTACGAAGTTGTGTAGGTGTGTGTGTTACCTACGTATTTACGTGTATAAATGTATAATTTAGAAGAAAGTTAATAAAAATAAGTTTCGTTCTTCATGTCTTCATGTCTTCCATTGTTCTACATGGAATAACTTAGTAAGTTTTCTAGATCTGTTCTTGCAACAGCATCCTGCATCCAGTCAATGCAATGAATAAGTTTGTCAAAATGGAGAAGCCCTGGTTGCTTAATCTGCTGGAGCTGCCATTGAGATGAAGCGTCAACTATTGTCTATTCCTATAATATATGGCTCCGTTTTGCTAGTGACAAGCATTTTGCAGGATGTTCTGCATATTGTTTTGTGTTGTTTCACGACTTAAAAACAATAATGTACAGGCTCGTACGCCCTCATCATGTCTTATACACGACTTACTGAACTATCTTGATTATTACAAATCATTATTTTAGTTCCACTATCAGCAGCTTGATCGAGGCGATTATAATACCGGTATTTATTTAATCCCCTGGTATTAAAAATGTAAACAAGATAATTTTATAATGGACAGTGCTATTCAAAATTTGTTTGTTTACAGTTATAATCCTAGGGTTGCTATTTAAACCCGGTATTATAATCGCTTCGATCAGGCTGCAGGAGCAAGTATGTACTGATGGTTTTGCAATTCCCATAAGATACTCCTTGTATATTGAAACGTCCTCATTAGTCGCATCGTCTTTCAGAGCCACAATCCGAACAACATTAAAAAGGCATAAACCAGAACTTTCCAATTTTCACGGAGCGGCGTCTTAAAGACGGTGAGAACGGGCAGTTTTCCAGGTGGTGCGGTTTGCCGGTTTTTGCTCGGTAGGAGCGGTTAGCTGACTTGGTCACGGCCTGTTCGTGCCGTGACGTACGTGCCTCTCGTTTGCGTTCCTCCCCGTCCTCCAAACAAGTTGACCAGTCGTGCACTCCCAGATATTGTTGACGTAACTTGATGGATTAGGGAATAATTCAAGGAAATCGGCCCAATTTGGTTGTGCCAGTTTTTTATTCTCTTGTGAGATGGGGTGGGGTTTATCAATATTGCAGGCTATATATGTAAGACTTTAGGTAGATACGCAACGTGACATTGCATGTGAAACTTGCATTTCAGCACTGTCTTTCAGAGAACCTAGCTTATTATAAAGCTGTCAACTAAAGGAAATGAAGAAATCATCGTATACGCAGAACAATTGCCGATTTATCCCCTAATTTGTCACCAAGATAATAATGAATCGTGGAATACCAAATTACTTCGGTGGCCAGGTGGTAGAATGCTTGTACTTGTGCGAGTCTCTATACATCTTGCGATCGGAGACGTGTCGTAACTCGACACAAGTACCTATAAGGTTACTTAGTGAGGCGATTGAAGAGGTTAGTCGGATACATTCATTAAATTTTTTGTAAGCAATTAACCTTTAAAAAAAACAACTTCAAATTATGTTTTTAAAGCGAACGATTCCTCATTCGGTGCATCTTTTTCTACGGAAGAATTTAGATAGCCTGTTACTTTGAGGAACCTCCGGACATTCTATTTCCCAGTGCTGCGATGTAGTACAGTATGGTAATTCAACTGCCAAAATATGAACACATTATGAAAATATGAACACTATCCGTTTGTAAACAAAGTGCGACAGTGTCATCTTTTTATTTATTAACAGTAGAAACTTAACATGGCAGTGTCGCACTTTGTTTACATATACGGTTAGTGTTTTCCTAATGGAAAGCTGGAAAGTCCCACTACTTATGTACGCACATTGTACATGTATCTGTTAAGCTATAAGTATCTGTAAAACAATCTACTTAGCAAAATCATAAAATTTACTAAATTATTCATGGCTTTTTGCTCAACTATTACTTAACTTAGCGGGGCTAGGCTGTTAGTGTTACGGCTATATAAAGCCATTACTTACAGGTGGACTAGCATTTGTCAGGACATGAAGCGTAGTGGTACAGACTTTCAAGGTTGTTGTTTCGAGTCCCACACTGGCTGCATTTTCTGGCCATTCTTCGGGGGGCATGTAAAACAGGCGGTCCCAGGTCTTCCTAGTTGAGTGTAAGAGAGGGATTTATAACCCTAACTCCGCTAGGTTGGCTTAGTAATAGAACAAACAAAGTCAATCTTTATTTATTTATTTGAATGGAACGAAACACTTTGCTTATTCCGACAATTCCATACGCATACACATTAATAAAAATCGAACGATATTTCCTTCGTTTCAATTGCGGGTCGAACAGCACACGCAACTTAGGATACATCCCTACCAATTTCCTAAGCATGGCCCGCATAGGTGCATACGAACATTTGAACCATTTAACATGCCTCCACATTTTGGGAACCATGTACTTTAGTACTGTACAGTATGTACACTGTACAGACTGCGGAGGGTTGGCGGAACTGATTGGATAGGAGTAATAACAGAGCAGTCGGCACCGACTTGTCGAATCCAATTGGTGAATTGGTTGGAATGCGAGCCTCCAGCTTCAGGTCACGAGGACCAGGCTTCTCTTATACGCAAACCAATGCTCAATGCCTTCTCAAACCTCACAATTACACACTGTCGGTCTAAGACCTAAGTAGGAGTGGCCAGATTTTGAAAAATAGCAAGGAGTATATCTTGGAAATCGAAGTCTGGAATGGGGGGGGGGGGGGGGGTGGTGCGTTGGTGGGACCGGGCCTTAATAGGATAATCACGAGGATGGTCGTAGTCGATGTTCTTCAGTGGGTGTCGATCAATCAGTTCTCTGTAGGATGGCAGTTAATGGTACCACTACCAACAGCGAAGATTAATTATTAAACTGTAAAAGAAGTTTTAATTATAGGGCGTCCCCCTTCCAACTTGTAATTTGTACAAAAGTATGGATGTAAATTTATAATTGGGTAGTCGTGAATTGAATTATAGCCCAGTTTGAGCACAACTCGGCACAAATCACGAAGATCTGACTCATACAGCTTCAATGCTTAAATGATTCACTTTGGAAAGTACAGTGTTATTGTTATTTAACGATGGGGGAGGGAAGCGTTGTAAGCAAATACAAACTTTTGGAATATCTTAATCTAATGAATGCACAAATTCCACAACACCATTACGAAATGAATACTGTATTCGACACCTTGATATTAGAATATTTACTGGGGAAACTATAATCAGTCAGCTAAATGTTTCGTTAGTAAGCTAACAGCGTATAGAATTGGTTCAATAATGAATGAGCAACTGAAACTACTTAGTTACTGAGGAGGGAAAGATTTAAAAATGGTATGATACGTATATTAATAATTTTTTACGTTCAAAATAACGCCCGCGTTACTGAAATTTTGGCAGAGAATAAAAAAATGAATGGATTATGTCATGTGGGTTGTACTAAAAAAAACCATATTATCATTTAGAGGGTTGAATTGGGACCCTTTGAACAGCATTGGGATCACAGCAGGAGTTGTGGAGTAGTGGTACGGACTCTGGCTTTCACCCGAAAGGTTGTTGGCTCGAGTCCTACACTTGCTACATTTTCTGGCCATGCTTCGGAGGGCATGTAAAGCAGGTGGTCCCGGGCCTTCCTAGTTCCTTCCGCTTGGTTGGCTTAGTAATAGAACAAAAAGTCATTATTTATTTATCCCAATCATTCATATTATGGCCATTGCCAATTAATAAACCGTTGAAAAACAGCAGCTTAACCTTGTTATCAAAGAAAGTCATGTCCTTCCTTCAAGGGCAAGTCTATCAGATAGACCTGGTCGATGTAGGCAGCCCCATAGGTACATCCACCGTAAGAATTCCATGAATAATGAAACCAATGCAATGTTAGCCACACTGTGGGAAAAATTGAGTTTTCTTTGTAATATTCCATTCAAATTTGAACAATAACAGTATTTTACGATCTTTTAATTATTTAATCGACCATTTGTAGGTAGGTACGGTAACCATTCTCCAAACATACATTTTGGTTACACCTTGCCAGTATTGTCGATTGATTCCGAAAGATCCGCTACTGTACGTAGGTTGTAATCGTTATTGTATGCCACTCCACAGAAACCGAGTGAACTAAGTCACATACTTTCCGGTCGGTGAATTCAATGAATGAACCCTTAATCCCGATAAATTACAGGATAAAAACATGCCGATTCGTATTGCGCCTGTGGAATTGGCAAAAAACTAAATTGTACTGCCACAATCATTACTTGAAATTTTCGTAATGAAACCAGCCACATTTTTGTAGGTACAAGTGTCACCGTCAAGTAAAACAAGTTTACCAAGTCTGTTCATGGCAGTCAATGGTTCATCCATCGCGAAATCATGCGCTGGTCTTTCGTGAAGGAATGTCAATCGTACATACATGAGTTTAAGACAGGCCTACATGAACCAGCTACAAATGGAGGCAGGGTTTGGCTTCGTGGAAAGGGATTGCGTTGGCATAGCAAGTTAGCAACTAGCAGTGCTGTAAAAATTAATCGATTCTTTTGCAACTATAAGTCGAAAGATTATAATTTTTCTACATTTGAGGAGGCTGTTTACAAACATGGCCAACCCCAAGTTGCAGAATTATTGAGGAGAGTGGATTTTCTGTTGAAAATTGCATTAAGTTTATAGCTAACCCTAGACTTCTCAGCGCTTCTGTGCGCAATCTGGCTGCTTTTGTCACTTTATTTTACAACGTGCAGGTGGGCATTAAAATTTTCTGCAAGGTCGGATCAAAACCCCATTTTGTAAAAAAAATGGAGTTGGCCTCGTCAATTTTAGGGACAAGCTGTTCTTCATCGACATTGGGGGCTATAACTCACGGACCGATAATGTCAGTGTTTCCTGTCTCAGAAATCTTTGGAATATCAACAAATTTTATCCTTTCCATAATTTCAACTAAACCTTGTTAAACAGTGACATTAACTGCATTGTAGAAAGATAAGAAACAATTGCAGGAAATCTAGAACCGATAGTAGATTACGATACGTCATGTCAGATTGAAATGGATCTGTCTAGCATGGCCCTGGAGGTGGAGGGATGCAGCGAGTGCCTCAATCTGAAGGATTGCGTGATGCGGAAAAGGATGGAGATATTGTGCTCCCGAATTTGGCTACCTGAATTTAACCTGGCGCATTCCAAGCATTCTTAATTCTGGAACCCGAATTTTATTGTCTGACTCATCTACTTCAAATCCCAGATCAACTAGTTTTAGGTCTGCCCAGTGATGACGACACTAGCAATGGAGATGGGGTCACTATTAAATTAGAGAATGAATTGAAAAATAGTGCGACCAAAAAAACTCCCTAAGGGGGGAGGGGGATCGTCATGCTGACTCGACCGCCGTTGCAATAAATTGCCACCTTTAAATAAGAGGTTCAAGGAAATTTCATTAATTAATTTCATTCGTTCATTTCATTCATTCAATCATTAATATTGGCGCTATTCCTTAAATAATTTAAGGATTTTACGTATCATAGTTTTAAGGCTTCAAAACTAAATCGCTGAAAATCGAGAATAGGGTTAACCCTAACTGTGATTTTATTACTACCTCTTATTTTATTCCTTTATTAAGTATGTAGGTAACTGTTTACACGAAAATACTTGGTCGAACCGTAAATAGCCTCTTATTCATAAAGATCAATTAATATGTCAATTCTTGCATAGTCTACGACATCTTGAGCTTGTTTCACTCTTAAGTACCCCCTCTGCATATACTTTTCTTTTTTCTCTCCCGTTTTTTTAATTTCCTCTTGTATTAATTTTTAAGTACTACATTTATATTACAATCTTTTTAGGGTTAGCATGAAGACAAGACATTATAGTCTTATTGTTCTCTTTTTGAGTTTTTCAATAAAGTCGTTTTCATTTCATTAAGAAAACCACTTAAGGAATTAAAAGAAGTTACGGGATTGGAATACTCTATGATACAATGAAACCCAAAATTGTATGTATCAGTTAAGTAACTATATAAATACACTGTTTTTTTACTATTTTCTTTATTCCATATAACGCCTCGATTAGGTGTGAACTTCTCACAAATATTATCTAGTTATTCGAACAATGTGTTCAAACATCAAACAACTAAGCCTGCCTACGGTCCTGGACTACGGTCATTGACTCTGACCCCAGAATGTCGCGGAAAGGGATCCGCGGCATAAAACTTTAATTAGGAGAAAGAGCCTATAAACACATCAACAGTTTCCCCTGGAATCCCGCTCGTCTACGTCAATCAACTGCTGGCTTTCCATAAAAAAAATCCATCAACTGATAAATGCTTTTTGTGGCTGCCTCGGCCCTCGTCATCCCTATACCCAGATTTGACATCCGCTACATTTAAGTCTTATTTTGGCATATTCTACAATTTTATATTGTACATAAGTGAAATCAGCTTGAATTCGTTTAAATTACAGTGGACCTATGTGTACTGTTTGTGGGTTTGGGTATGTATATGTTCAAATACGATACAAGTACGTAACATAGGACAAAGAGAACGACAACCATCGACAGGTAAGCCTTATGCAGTAGGTACAGTACGTACGAGTATGTCCTTCAGTTTAAACAACACATAAGAACAATGGTAGGCAAAATATCGTACAAATTCTTTAAAGCTATCTATGGCGATTATTTTTAATCTTAACCTGGGATATAAATGTAAATCAGATAATTTTAGAATTGAAAGTGCTATTCAAAATGGGTTTGACCCCAAGAATAAGATTATACTAATGTATGCCCGCAAAATTATCTTGTTTACATTTTTAATCCCAGGTCAAGATTAAAAATAATCGCTATAGTATCTCAAAAGGTTCTTTCAAGGGAGATGCTCTTTAATTTAAAATAAAAGTAGTATAGCTGAAGTAGAAAGTCAGCAACTGAGAGAAAGTAAGGGGAAATTCGAAAACTAGAAAGAGGAGTCGGGGGGCAGCTCGCCCTTTGACGCTATTGACACGAGATGCCCACCAACAGCCAAAAGACTCCGGCATTTCTGTCCTTCTCCCCCCCCCCCTTAGCATTCTGGAGATAATCCCCCTCAGTATCTCAGCAGTTGCCCCCGTCCAATAATATTAAAGTTTAGCTGACACACGCCGCCGCGGGGGGAAGACAGTCACAATAACATTGAACACTTTCAATTTTGGAATTTTTACTGGTTTTAGGGAGATAACAATGCATCTGTTACTGGAGGGAATGTTTAATCCTCAGTGAATTTTTTTAGCTTTCACATGGTTTATGGCTTATGCTTATTACCCTGGATTTTTCGCGGGGACGGAAAGAAATGAACAGCCTCGAAATTTTCCAAACTGTGAGAAACTTTAACTGAGTAAATTAGACATAACAAGAATTTTCAGAGCAGGGACAGCGATGTGATACGGTGGTTAAGGGATGGACCTTTCCTTGCTCCAGCTCAAGATTTGTTAATATTGTCAACATTTCATGGTAGTTGCCAGTTGTGCCTCTGGGCTCTGGCTCTTGGATTTTTGCTTCAGCAGGTGAATTATAAGACATGATCTAATGAATATAAAATGGGGTTGGATAAAACATGGCTAAGTATTGGATGAGTTCAGTGACAATCTGTGCAACATATTAATAATTATGAGGTAATGGGTGTATCAAATGTGTAGCCATAAACTTTTAAAAAGTTTTCTTTTAATGGCAAAAATAATAGTTTTGTGGAACCTAAAAAACTTAACATGTAACAAAAGTGGATGACATTTTAATATCCACTACAACACTGAAATTTGCATCAGCAAAATCCCTAATAGTTTGTTTAGAACTATAGGTTAAATCTAATCCGCGTTCCACCAACAAAGTTTAGTTTTCGGACAGTTCGTTAATCTTTACAGCAGCTAAATTCAGTTTATTTAGAGTTGGTAGCGAGATAAAGTAAATGCCAATAAATACATTGAATAAAACAGATTTTGGCCGAACATTTTCAAACTGAGACATCTCCATTCTGACAGCTGTGACAATGTAACCATTTTGCGCAATCCAACTTATTTCGCACTATACTAATTTTTTTATTCGACATTCAACTTGGGACGGCAGTCACGGCACCAACTTTTCATTGGATTTTCTTAATTATTTTATTTTATCTAATAATACTAAAGGTACCAGACACCTACTACTAGTACTATTGTATCGCATTATATATAACAGGCATTGTATTATTTTAATCTGGAAATATACTATACCGTACTACAATATCTATATAGTAATAATCATTATAATACTAGCAGGTTCAGCTATTATAGCAATTCGATATTAGTTCTTAGACTTCTTAGACTAGACTTCTAAATTACAAGTAGCCTAGACACCTATAGAAGGGATGGAATAACAAATTTTTTTGGTAAGAATTAAAGTTTTGCCTCTTTTGTGTAGTCTACATATTATGTACTGTAAATATTTGAAAATTATATTTAAAAAAAAACACATTAGTTTACTTTATGAGATAGCAATCCCCCCTATTACACACTCCAATATTGTTCCAATACTCGTTGTAATAAGTCCAAAGCTCGAAAGTGGAATACCTAAATTCAGTTTCAATACGTATACTTCAACATTTAAACATTCCTAATATTGTATTTCTTCGATCGAATAAATATTTAACTGTGTAATCAGGGCCTATGGTAGGCTAAATAAAAATAAAATATTGAGCAACGAAATGCCAGGCCAAAGAATTGAAGGTCGTATTACGCTCCAAAGTAAACGTCAGTCACTTCAACACAGGTCGCCTGGAGGGCGTAATCCAGTAGCTGACTGGAACAGGTGCCTGGCCTTTGCTCTACCTTATCACACTCCTATTTATGGCTCAACTACAATAACTGCAAGTGCATTAACACTGAATAACTAACAAGTGTGCAGCAGGGCAGGAGACGTCTTTAAGAACCTAACACTGCTTTTATTTAATTAGAGCGTAAACAATATTTTCTTGTCGTAGACAGTGCTTTTTCTGCAAACAAGAATGAAATAATAACAATCTTCCAACAATCTTATAATCATTTGCTCGTGGTATCTTGGGAGGGGAAGTGGTCAAGGTTGGTGTCCATATCTTTAAATTGATTATTCTCGCCAAGGGAATGCAATAGGCCTATATATAAACATGTACATCAGATTATTACTGTATAGTAATATTATTACTATATAGTCCAGCATGTACATGCATGTGAGCCCTAACCGCCGACGCCCTTGAACATTTGGGTCCATTCAAATCTTTCAGTATTGTCAGATAGGTAGTGATAGTGATGGATGGCATAATCACTTCTTTTTTCTACTAAATCTAGTGCAAAAAGTAATTAGGCTGTAAATCTAAGTAAATAAATATATTTTAACACAGTGTTACTAGAATTCACTCACAATTTATTTGGAGAACATTATTAATGTCTTTTGTTTAATACTCGTACATAGAATAGAATAGAATAGAATAGAAAGTCTATATTGCACCGATTTTCAATACAATAGCGTAAATAATAAATGTTAAATTGTACAATGCAGTCAAGAACTTAACAGAATCCAAAGAAAAGTTCAAAGTGCTTCCCTATTCAAAAAACTCTTGAATGTTGTACAATGTCCTTTGAATAAGGTAACACTTCAAACTCCTTCTGAACTCTGCCAAGTTCTTGGCTGTCTTTATTAAATTGGGCAGTTTGTTATATATGCGCACACCGATAAAAGACGGCTTACATTCGTACCGCCGGGTTTTGTGTTGCATGGCAACCAAGTTTGACCTTGACCTCGTTCCATGATTGTGGACATGTTCTACCCGCTGGAAACTGCTTAAATTTTTGTGAATATACACAGCCACGTGCAAAATATAAAGGCTAGGTACCGTTAGTATGCTCAGGTCAATGAAGTGCTGTCTACAGCTCTCTCTTTGATTAATTCCCACAATGTACCTAATAGCTCTTTTTTGGAGTTTAAAAATTCTGAGCAGGTTGCCAGCGCTAGAATTGCCCCAGAGCTCAATCCCATAGGTAATGTGGCTTTGAATTAGTGCATAATAAACTGAGATAGCTGTAGCAGCACCACATACTTTAACAATGTTCCTTAGTACAAACAAACCAGAGCATATTTTGGTTGATATGAAGTCAATATGGTCGACCCACTTTAGATGAGAATCAATTTGCATGCCCAGGAACTTAACGCTCGATTCGTTATTTAGCATATTCTTCTCCAAAAAAACACACGGTTCCGGCTGGTTGTTCGTTTGCCTCGTTTTGAATACCATTATAGAAGTCTTTGTGGAGTTAACCATCAGATTGTGTGCTGCTAGCTCCTGGGTAAGCATGTTGATCTTTACAAACATGGAGAGCTCAAGGTCGCTAGGTGTAGGAGCAACAGTAAGACATGTTGTGTCGTCCGCATATACAAAGTTATCCTTTACAATGCTATTAATATAGACTAGGAACAAAAATGGCCCCAATATAGAGCCCTGCGGGACACCAAATGTAACATCCATCAAATCTAGTTCAGGTAGATGCATAGAAGTATTATTGTCAGCCTCAATATTAGTATCAGGGAGTGATACAAACTGTTTTCTATTCGTCAGGTACGAATGCATCAAGTCGTAACCCTTCCCTCGAATCCCATAGTTTCAAGCTTTTTCATGAGCAACCCTCGATCCACACAGTCAAAAGCAGCTGTAAGGTCGAGAAAGGTAGAAGCAGCAGCATTTCCAGCTTCCATCTCTTCAATAACTTTTTCAACCATGGCAGTAACAGCATCTATAGTAGACCTACCCTTAAGGAATCCAAACTGATTAAGTGATAGTATCTTGAGTTTTATGAAGAATTTAGACAATCATTCAAGAATTAACGTTTCATATACCTTGCTAATAGAGGAAAGATTTGAGATTGGTCTATAATTTTTAGCCTGATCACGATCCCCTTTTTTATAGACCGGAGTGACTTTGGCAATTTTTAATTCATCAGGAAAGATACCCTGCTCCATGGACAGATTCAAGAGGTGGACAAGAGGTTTGACAATGGAAGGTGCAACTTTTTTCAAAAGGTTGTTAGAAATGTAATCGTATCCCGATGAGTTTTTGTTCTTAAGATTGTGAATGCAAGTAAAGACTTCTTCCTCAGTAACTGGATGCATGAATATGTTTTTGTTTATTACACACTCTGTAACAGAGCCCATGGAGTGACCACCTCGCAGACCCTCTATAGCAGATAATACATTATTAGGAACCGATAGAAAATATTTATTAAATATCGAACAAGCTCTGATTGAATCAACAACCTGGCCAGAGTCATCCCTGATTTCAGCCTCTCTCCTAATGTTTTTATATCTCCTAGTTTCATTGTTAACGATTTGCCAGGCGCACTTGACCTTGTTGCCTGAGTTAGCTATATTTTTATCGTAACAGTGCTTCTTATATGTATGGAGTCTACTCGTGTACTCCTGTTTTAGCAATCCTAGTCTATCAGTAGACTCAGCAGTTCCAAGTAACCTGCAACTGTCACTGAGTTGAATAATTTCAGCCTTAAGTTGACGAATATCATGATCAAGCATTGAAGAATTTTTGTTTTTGTTTAAGGGTTTCATACGCATCAATCGAAAACATAGTTGAAAAACACAAACAATGGTATTATGAAAAACACTATAGGCCTCCTGTGCATTTTGACACTGCAGTATCTCTGTCCAGTCCTTTTCTGTTAACATCCTTTGAAAATCGGTAATAGATTCTTCAGACATGTTATACCTATAGATATTTAATGGTTTCTGCTTTTTTAAAGAATACATTTGGAAGTAGGTAGCATCATGATCAGAGAGACCAGTTTTGAGAGTCCCTGTTCTATATAGGGATTCGTCTATGTTCGTAATGACACAGTCAATAGCCGAAGCTATTGTGTCAGTGATACGTGTAGCTACCGTGAGAGCATAATGAAGGTTATATATGGCCATGCATTCCAATAGTCTCCTCCTTTTATAGCTGTCCTTGAGAGAACAAATGTTAAGGTCCCCAATCACAATGATGCCCTCTTCCAAATTCGACAAGTGTTCAAGGAGTTCGGTTAGTAGATTAATTGACTGATCTACATCAGCTTTTAGATCAGAGGGAGTTCTATAAACAGTAACAACAATAATTTTCTTATAATTTATGGAGATATAAGCAGCTGCCGCTTCAAGTATTTTCTCTTTACAATAAGAGCTGATGTCAATCGGTCTGCAGTCCAAAAAGTACTTATCTAAGACAAACAAGCCCACACCACCACCCCGATTGCCAACTCTGCAGTATGATGAAATCAATTGGTAGTTATTTACTCCATAGTGTTCGACTTCATACACATATAGGGCAAGCTCAGTTAGACAAAACAGGTCAGGGTTAAAGTCTTTCAGAACCGACTCTAATGGAGCTTTTTTATTCTCTGCAAAACGCATATTTTGATGAAGCACCGTTAACACCCTACGTTCAGTATTATTGTAGGCGTCAACAGGCTCCCGGTTTATGTCCAATTTAGGTTGGCAGTAGTGCGCTGCATGTTTTTTAGAAAATTAGCAAAAACCATTGTCCCATTCTTTTGTAGATGGATTCCATCAACGTGAAAATGATTTTTATTCAGCAAAAAGTTTGCGTCTAGAAAAATAACACCTAGTTTCAGACAGACATCATTGATTTCTTTATTAAATTTACGCAGTACTTTAAAAGTAGTATCTTTGCGTTTTAATACGCTATTAACAAATATTTTTGCAGTATTAAATTTGCTTTTACATATTTTTATTAAGTTTTGAAGATCTGAACGTATATCAACATGACTAAACAGATCGTTAGAGCCAACATGTAGAAATACGTTTTTAACCTTGTAAATATTGCCTTTAGTATTTTTATACGTATACAATAATATACGAGTAATATTAAATTTGAATCAAAAACTAAAATAGTGAAGTTTCGATTGATTTTTTCATAATAATAATGACTTTTTGTTCTATTACTAAGCCAACCTAGCGGAGTTAGGGCTATAAAGCCCTCTCTTACACTCAACTAGGAAGGCCCGGGACCGCCTGCTTTACATGCCCTCCGAAGCATGGCCACAAAATGTAGGAAGTATAGGACTTGAACCAACAACCTTTCGGGTGAAAGTCAGAGTCTGTACCACTACTCTACATGTCTTGACTTTCATAAATTTTTTCTACATATATTTCCTCTTAAGGTACAAAAAATAGTGGCATACAATAAAAGTCATACCAGAAATAGAAATAGAAATAGCATTCATAAAAATTTAAATTTGCTATGTTTTGTTTTTAAAAAACGTGTATTTTACACCTACACTTGGTAAGTAAGTCCCTATAAAAGGTTTGGGAGGGGGGGGGACCTTCACCCTGTGAACACTTGCCCTCGATATGTTCAAAATGTTTTGCCCTCCCCAAAATAAAATCCAAGTTTGTGCGTGTATCTGAGTCTCTGCCCAGCCCTGTCCAATGTCCACCTCAAGGTTCAAAAGTTCAATAACACACACTGTATTGTACTTCTAAAAAATACGCGCTCAGCTGAACGGAACACAATGCACTTCCCATTCTATGGAAGTCATTCACATTTAGGAAGGACACAAGCCAGAAGCCCGGTTGCTCAAGTTATGAGGCAAAGAACCCGAAATGCGAAAATACTTTTGAGAGAATTACTTGAAGCGATAACACCTTTTCATCCCTCATCCGTTGAGTCCATTATTGCCGAATTTCTGAAGAGGGTAGCTCATTACATCTTTTGTTAAAGTAACCGTCCCCTATCATAATAGTTGCGGTGACCGTAAGGGATGCTTTTCTAAAGAATATTTTTATGTGCCATGGGCCTTCTATCTATTGTACTGCACTACTGATGGATTTGGTGGCAGTAGGGCGTATGGATACGTGCTTCTTGGGGAAGGTAAGCCTAAAGAGAATTGACCAGATACTGTATAAGTTCTAGCTCAAGTCCTCATCGTTAAAGTATACTAAATAGTACAGTAAATAATAAAAGAACCGGTCCGAGTTTACTCGAACATGCTTTCCAATTTATCAAAATTAGTAGATAGAGAAAATGAATAATTTCATGGTAAATAATTTTCCTATGGTTACATTTCCGATATCTCGGGGTGGGGGGGGGGGGGGGGGGGGTTGTCCACCTGACGTCACTGGAAGTGAGGTAAATTCTAGATAGGTCATACCAACACATTACCACACAGCAATAATGGCAGGGCACGCATGCAATGCACTTGAGAGTGAATTTTCTATCATTTAAAAAAAAAAAAACATTTTTTTGTACAAAACCAAATACTTATCTGGGAAAGCAACCTGTCTGGTTCCGTTACTCAATTTAACACCTAAAACATACCTGAAAGTAGAAATCCTCGATAGAAAGGTTTCACCGAAAAATTATTTTTTTCATTTTTCATGAAAATTTAGTTATTTTTATTTTTTTACCCCCAGAAGCAAACTATCAAGGGGCAAGCGACCCCCGCATTTTATCAACATTAATAACAACTACAATATATGTGAATTTAAAATAAATCGTTGGAGTCGTTTTTGGGAAATAATTTTTTTAGACGTTTTTTTTGGAGTTTTTTGAGAATAAAACCCCCCCAAATTGAGTTAACCCCTAATTAAAAAAATTGCTCCAAGGTATGATTTTTGTAAATGTACATGCAAAATTTCATCAAAATCGGCCGGTAATTTGCCCGGAAATCGACGCACAGACAGACAAACAGACAGACATACAGACAGACATTTCGTAAAAACCATTTTTTTTGGTTCCTGGGACCTCAAAACGTGTAATTCCGTTGAAATCTCGGAATCGGAAATTTCGGCCAACACAAACCTTTCCTTATAATAGCCTACGTATAAATTGGAAAGCAATAAAATTATAATAATTATGTATAGCAAATATACATGCAGGAACCTCTTTTGAATCTCAGTCACACAACAAATTACAGTATCTATCTGATGGGCAGCCTGAGAGCATTTTACATATTTAACAGCCATGAAATTATCTTATGTAATTAAAGCATTGGGTAATGTGAACCACCAACCAAGCTAGTGGTATGCTACTCACTTTATTGCAATGAAGGATAGAATTTAAATATTGTGTGCTGGCGCCATGAGTCTTAATGACTAACTCGCTAGAAGCCTGGAACTCAGACTGGATACTCCAGCAGAATCAGTTATGGCAAACGTTAAGCTTCCAGTTTATCTCAGGCTTCTGGGCTAGCAGTTATTTTGCTTTCCAATTTTTTAAATAGGTACTCGCAAACGCTTAACGGAAAATATATATAGGCTAAAGCCATTTGAAATTTACGAGTAATTTAAAATACCATTCCAAGAACCAACTTAACGTTTGAAATGGACTAAAACTTAGACTTTTGTGAAATCGTTCGAACCAAAATGTGAAAACACAGTGCGTACCAACCTTTTAATGTTTTTACAATAATTGATAGTATTTTATATGGTAAGGTGCATTTTATTGAGTAATCAGCAGAGAATTTCATATTAAGGCTCAGCCTGCTGTAAAAGCTTTGAAGTGCGCAAAAATAATTAATAACCTAGTTTTCTTCAATGTGAACAGTCTCTGATAGTTGTTCGAATTTGAGTCTAAAAGGACAGTAGAAACTTACAGGAGGATACAATAATTATAAGTTATAACTACTACTTTTGTCTTTGTTTATGGACGTCGGTATCGTTCCGATTAAATCACACGGAGTTCAGAGTTGTTCGATTATAAAGACGCAATTACAAGATAGGTCTGAGACAATCAAACATTTCTCATGAGCGAGTCTTGATTTCCCAATTAATCGATACATCAGGGTTGCGGGTATTATTATTAACTCCGCATCAATCGACGTTCTACGTATCTACTAAGAGAGGCAGCAGTCTAACACTAACACCTGTGATTTCAATGTTAATAGTCAAACCTTTCTTTGTTCAAGCTGGTTAGGACTTGGGATAACAGTACCTAGCTGAGTATTTGTTAAGGAAGCGAGCTCCCGAGTGAAGAAACAAACATTGACTGAGGATAGCATTGACAGAAGGAACAGGAACGATAATGAAACATAAATATTAGCAGCCGGTGGTAATTAGACAAGCATTGTCAAGTGACCTAGGACATCTCCAGAGAAAATTCTTTGTAGATTGCATGAACATCTTTCTTCGCCTGTGGTTCAGAGCCTTATTACACAATGGCACAATGCATACTTAGGTTCCCTACAATGTACCATATTATTATGAATTTTCCGTTGCGAGAACAATTTTGCAGCAAATGAAAGGTGTGATTAAGACTGTCATGGATGGTCTGCCCTGCCCTTTAGCTTTACTAATTTAAATGTAGTCCTATTTCCTTTTTTTTACCGTAGTTATTAACTTATTAATGTGTGACCGTGGGTACATACCCCTCAGATTAATTACAGGCAGGGAGAAATGACTCTTCTAATTATTTTAGTAGCGGTGCTGTGGGTGTAGCTATCAATTTGCTGAATGATTATAGACAGGTAAATTATCGCGAAGAAACAGGTAGTAAGTAGGTAGGTGGCCTAATCTGTCTCACCATTATAGGAAGGTTGTAATTAGGTATATACCTAGGTGGAGAGCGTTGGTGGTTGGTGACTGATAACTCTGTACGTTATCAAGGCTCCCAACGCAATTTAAACGTTAATTTTATAGCCCTATAATTGACTGGGTACCCAGTAAGTTAAATAATTAGCAATCGTGGAATTTTGGGGCACCTACGTAGCCTAATTAGTGCGGTAGTTAAAACTGGACAAACTTGAGCTACGGGAAATATCATTATATGTGTAGGATGTCGTATAAATTAGTGTTGATCTGCAAGTTTTAAATTGGGTTTGATTCATTGAAGCCCTAATTTACCTCATAAAATGAACTTTAAACGGCAGTCTAATTTACCTTACGGCTTACGGGATATGTCCACCAACATATTTTAATCTAATGATTATTTAATTTATACCCTGCGTTACAATAATCCATTTTAATATATCATCATTGTAAATCCATTGATCATAAGATATTAGTTGTCTATCTAGCTGTTGTCTAGAACCAACAAGGTAATATAGAATTAAATTTTGAAGCGGAATAAATGATTTTGAACAGGAAATTGAATCAACTTGGACGAGGTACCATAATATATTATAAATAAAGTGCAAATGAAGCAGCTTGTATAATATACATATACAATACAATAATTACCTAATATAATTTTATATTACTTTTGTATATACGACTTATATACGACTGTGACTAGAAACTTTATCGGGGGGGGGGGGGGGGGGGGGTCCATTTGCCGTCACAGGAAGTGAAGTAACCTCAATACATTTAAAACACCATTCTTCTACCTACTGTACGTTGCAAGACTCCAGACCCCCTGGACCACCCTCTGGCTATGGCCTTGACTATGCCCCACTATAAACTAAAATTTGGTCGGATAGGAAGTACCTAAAAAAATGTACTACGAGTTAATATTGTACTGTTTGATTGAGACTTGTCGCAGAATAGCAATGTACACAACCTTGAAAGCAATTCAGAGCTTTGTTTTTCGTGGGTCGGAAGTTAGATAACATCTCAAAATAAATGATGGAGGGCAATAGTCCAAATATGTGCCTGGGGATAACTCACGGAAAACTGGTCGTAACTGCATACTACGCAGATTATTGTAATCAGAAACCCAGCCGCTGCCAAAAATGAGTTCTAGCCTATAGCTAGCATTGACCTGTAAAAAAAGGAATATTTCACGCTTCACGCCACTATTATAAGGTTTATTTTTTAACGCTGTGGCACGGTTGGCCATCTTAAATTCCCGAGCCAAACCAAAAGTCACTTATACTGCCTTTTTGGATTTTGAAATGTCCGCTATGATTAATGGTCTCTAGTTTACCTGATTGGCGGAATTGGTGTGGCTTGCTTGAGTCACGCACGTGAATTGATTGTGGCCAAACCAAAACGACACTAAAATTGCCTTTTTGGATTTTGAAAAATCATGATGTCCGCAATGATTAACGGTCTTGTTTACCCTATCGACGGTATTGGTGTGGCTCGCTTCAGCCAATACCTGTAGTACTTAAATTTTGGTTATGTTTGTGACCAGCCCAGCAGATAATAACGCCCGCTATTTATTATTCTAATAATATGGCTCGGGTGTTTCTCGTGAAACAATTATTTAGAAACATGACTTGAAGCGTGGGCGATAGCAAATTACACACCTTAAAAATATCCGTACTCGTTTTCATTGTAGTAGGTATTGATAAACTAAGAAATCAATTATGTAAAGGCTCATCTTGGTCCTTGGCATTTATTAATCTAGTAGCTGAGACGATTTTAAGAGGACTATTTCATACACCGTATTATAAGGTGTTTTAAATTTTCGTTGTTTTTGTTACAATTGTTCCATGAATTCGACAATTCGGTAATTCTCTGTCGCCTATCAGTTTCATGAAAAAAAACCTGCGCCAAAACTAAAAACTTTCTATAGTGTTCTATATATGAAATTGTCTGCTAATTTAACGGACGAAATCGTTATAATTTAAGTATCGTATGAAATGAAATACAAATAAATAGACCCATTGCCGTGTCCAGGGGGGTGGTCCAAGGGGTCCGGACCCCCCCCCCCTCCGAAATAATTTTTTAAATGAATTGTTTGAAGAATTGGAATAAATTTATTTGAGTTTCAACACTGGATAGAATGGACATTCATTATTAAATAGCGTAAACAAACTTTTTGGACCCCCCCCCCCCCGAAATCAAAACTTGGGCACGGCCTTGAATAGACCAATCTATTAAATTTTAGGGTGATCCAGGGATGGCCAATGTCAACGATCAGCTTCCTCTTAAAACTAACAACAAAAATTGAAAAGAAAATGCGAGATGTATAAAAAAATCTATCTTTTCCCATTGTGGTGCGTACGCCACTGGAAAAGTGGTATATTAATTTCCTAGGTCCTGGAATGCCTGGAATGGAACGCCAAACCATAGAGCACACACCAGCATGACTCACCATCACGGCATCACGATGGACCGCCGCGGCTGCGCCGGTCACTTTGCGTTTTTTCTAAGATTTAGAGGCCAATCATGTTATCGATATGCATCATTACTTTAATTATTTTCCCCCGGAGAGGAGGTGGCCAGCAAGTCACGAAATTTTGCGATGTTATTGCTGCCCGCCGCAAACAACTATTCTTTTTCTTCTAAACGCATTCCTAGAACATTTCAAAGGTATTTTTTTATTAATAGTGCCGCTATTGAATGGTGAATCACGTTGGAAGGAAGCTTCTACAGTCTGCAATCCGGCGATTATTAATTTTTTTAGGCTTTTTGTAGGATCATCTACATTTTCTTGAATAATGTGCCTGTCGTACTGCATACCGCAGTGCATACGTCTATGTCGGATACAAATGTCTGTGGTGTATTGATTGTTATGTGAGGTGTTTGAAAGTTTAAGGGATAAAACAGTTCATCTAGGCTATGTAATGTAGGCATTACTGATAGTTAGTTAAGGGGCCTATAATTTACTAATAATACAATGGCCCTGATTACACATGTTTATGTTCAAGTATTCAATATCTGAATTTAGGTATTACACTTTAGAATTTTTCTTGCACCCATGTTTATTGGATCGAATATTGAAACAATATTTGGGAATGTGTAGTATGGGGGAATATGATATTAATTAATTAATTTTACATGGCCTGCATCCACATACCCTAAAATTTAAGACGGTAGTCAGATGACAATTGGGTTAATTGGTTAAATTTCTATATTACGCTGAGGGCTGGAGACCGAGAGAGAAGAAAGAGGTGCTAGTTGTACAAAAATCCCGTTCGGCTGTGGTCGATCAGGTACCCAGAACAAATTTCGCACTATCGCTAACCCTGCTTTTCCTCTATGCTACGCTACTGTATATGTAAGTAATTAAAAAAGTACAAGAGACTTCTAAAGGAAAATTACGCTCTCCATTGACTCCATTCTTTTTCCGACCATTACATCAAAATACAAAACACTCCAGTGTTACAAATTTCGAACCACAATGTAGACGACTATGAACTTTTACTTAAGGCGCTTATTCCACCGACGTCAATAATGATTATTGACGAGGTAGCAGACATTAAAGACAGTGTAAAAATGTCTGCTACCACGTCAATATCAGCATTATTTTGACTACTGACGTCGGTGGAATAAGCGCCTAAGTATCAAGTTAAAGTCAATTTGACATTGAAATCGTTGATTTTTCGTAAAAAGTTCAGTCACATTTTATTCCACTTTACGGCGACCATAATATATAATAACTACAGAAGTTAATGTTTCATAAAATCTATTTACATACATATTGTACTACAATAACTAACTAACATATAACATTTTGGACGGGGGGTGGTTTTAGGGTTAGCCGCTTAGGGGACATGAAAAGTTATCAAGACAAGTGAAATCTCCCTAAAATGGAGAAAATTACAGCTATTGACTATTGAAAACTAGACTTTTTAATCGATAGCCTGTTGAAATTTATAATCGACTTCAGCGTAAATTCACATTTAAGAGTAGCCTAGGAGTAAAGCATTTCATTCTGTTATACGCCGAGACCCAAAAGTTAAATCTGAAACCTAGGAACAATTGTAGGCGTTGGGCGGAACCACCCCGCCTGTTAACAATACCTGAAGTCTATGAAATGGGTGCGGGTCTCCAAATAAAGCCACCGCTGGCTTTGAATTCCTGGAGAAGGAATCACACGTCTCAACCGAGATTACGATTAATGCCGTCTAAACGGAAGTTTGGCGATTATTTTAAATCTTAACCTGGGATTAAAAATGCAAACAGGAAAATTTTACAATGGAAAGTGCTATTCAAATTTGTTTTGTTTAAATTTTTAACCCCAGGATTCAGTTAATACTATTCGCCATAATAGGCTCGCTGCTGGATATTTTTGTTTGTAAATCAGAAATTGTATACTAGCAGCCTACATGAGGATGCAGCAACAGTTTTTTTCCATTGTTTTTTTTTTTTTTTTACATCGATTCTGATGTACGTTAATTAAATGAGGATACAGCATCTTGGGTGACCAGACGTTTCAATATAGTTTGTTATGCTGATATAACAACCATTAGAAAGAAAGAAAGAAGAAAGAAAATTGTCATTATATTTCACATGGTCGAATATTGGGCCAATTAGAGATAGATACGAAGTACCTATTCAACTTTGTAGAAAGCAGGGCAGAAGAATTAGAGAAAGGAAGACATGAAAAAATGGACGAAATGGATTTCGAACCCGAGCAGTCCCTTTGCCATGCACTGCGCCACTGCACTGGACGGACTTGGTTGCATACTACACGGTCTACACCATCGATTTTTCCCTGCCTTTCTGTCTCAAAGAGACCAGACCGCCTACTATTTTTCTCTTTTTGGTATTTTGGGGAGATGTACTATTTAAAAACCGTTTAAAAGAATGATAATTTCACTCTAAATTTATGAATTTGAGCATATTATTAAGGAGAATGGTACTAAATTAAAGAATTTTCGTTTGAATACATACCCATTTCTGACGGGAGCTACCTTTCTACCTTCCTATTATATTATGAGAGTTAGTTGCGCCTGTATTAGCCGTTTAACGGTACCTCTAATCTTAATAGTTACTAACCTACCCTTGGTACTCGTTAGACATGACGTACTCCTTTTTCTTCCAGACACCCGAATTGCTTAATTTTGAATTTGACTTATGTAGATAAATTGAAAAGCTAAGAAAATCCCCATTCTCCGGTAACATTCTCATTAAAGTACAAAATAAAGAAAATGCGGAATGGCCTCAGATAAATGATTCTACAGTATAGGTAGTGTACGAATGGTACTAACAATCCCAAAAATGTTTCAAGATTCCATCTACAAGATTCCCATTCGATTGCAAGCATGTGAAACAAAGACAAGTATAATAATCGACGGTGGAAACGGTAAAACGATCTCCCGCAATGTAATTTAATGCATATTTACGAGTTCACTACCACCATGTGCATTTTCGCTTCGGAGAAAATTCGCTCAATCGCATGGGAAAACATACTATTTCCGGTCGAAACCATGATGGGGGTTAACCATTGTATGAAGTTCCCAGCATCAGACTGTACATACAAGCCGACATACCCGTAGAGCTTTGCTACTTTCGTGTACAGTGAGGACTTAGAGATTTTCTTCATATATGCACTCTATTATTTTTGCATGGGCTAACATGGGAGGTACTACACGAGTATTATGAAGTCTAAGGGACAATATCGATCCAAATTACAAATCGAAATCCATAAAATATCCATGATACACACTACACAGGATTTTAACATACAAACTCGTACATATTTTGTGCGGTGGGATTTCCCTCATCTACGCACATAGTGAAAAAGCGAAGCTATACAAAAAACAAATAGAGACGTTGAATATTGCCTAGTTTTTATTTTGGAACTTGTCAGTACCATTTGTATTGTATCTAGGTATACACGAGTAGGCCCGGATTTACACCATTTTTCTGACAAGGTCAAGAGACGAATTTGCAGCCCTCTCCCATAGGCCTACATAATTTTCTTACTTTACTACACTAGTAGATAATTTTTAGCCTCAATTACCAAGCGAATTTAAACATATTTCATAGGAAACTAACAAAATGATCTAATATTCAATAAATAATGTTGTAACTTGTAATATTGTATGTGTATGATATTATGAATATTATTATGATATAATGTTTGATACTAACTTTTTTATTTTATATTGTACCTTAAAATTACGCCAGCTCTTAGAGATTTGGCCTAGGTTGTTCTTATGGGAAATTCATATTGTATATCTGATTGTATATCGTACGTGTAATACGTGGTCTTGGCTGGATTGCACCTTATGATTACTTATGTGTTCGAATGTGTTTTACTTTCGAAATGCTGAATTTAGAACTATACCTAGCTTTGGCTCTCAAGCTAGAAAAATTACAACTCAATACTGTAAATCTTGTATGCTGGAAGTCTGTAACTGGCGTAGAAAGTGTTGTATGCATGAGCGTGGAGTCTGGAGATGTGAGGACAAACGCGGCATTCCATCTCTCCCATTCACCCACCATTCTATTCTTCAGTCTTTTATGAATAAATTCCACCGGGGAAGGACACGATCCACTTCTCCTCTCTTGTCCATTTTAACGAGAACTAGTCTCACAACTGAATTTAATCAATACACCCACTTCGAATCTTCAAAGTCCAGTTGACTTGAGCATTACCCCCTGGGACACAAAGCGCCGTAGAGAAGAGCCGTTGAAAGGTTTCAGCACGGTATTTAAATTATGTTATTTCTTCGAGTTAGATATCGGTAATACTGTATGTGCAGCAGGTTGCGCTTTTTATATTATAGACACCACGTGTCCTAAGTTTCTAAATTATAATAAAATAAGGTCAAGGTATAATAAAATAACAGAATTTGGTTATGTATAGTTTACATAGCTTAAGAGGACATGCTACGTAGAAAATGAGCACCCCAAAATTTGTTGTTTTTATGGACTTTTTATTTTTTATTTAATTAACAAAGCAAGTCATTAAAGATTTGGCTCATGGAAGTTGTAGAAGACTACTTCGTGCATCATATAATCGAGTATTTTTACTTTTCGGTTTTGTAGTTCTTCCAAAAATCCCAGAATACGCATAATTTTAGTCCGTTCTGGTATTTATGAAAGAACTAAGGCACCAAAAATTTAATATTTCCTATTACATGATGCATGAAGCAGTCTTCTACAACTTCCATGCGCCAAATTTTTAATGACTTGCTTTGTTAATTAAATAAAAAATAAAAAGTCAATAAAAATAACAAATTATGGGGTGCTCATTTTCTACGTAGCATGTCCTCTTAAGAGAAATCCTTTTCTTACAGAATTAAAGGTCAGCAAAGCATAGTAACTGTTATTTCCTTGCATCCCATTTTATGTCGAATGTTTGCATTGACAGGCATTATGACAAATTTAATGGAAGGAACATGTCACAGGCATGCAAATATAACAATCCATGTTTTAAGTATAAATTACCTTACCACTGAGACAATGACAATTTATATGTATTTTTATTAGACTTTTTGAACCGCGGGGTTGAAGTCTTTCCGGACCTTTTCCGTTATCATATTCCACATAGTTTTTTTCAGGTTTTTACTTAATACATATAAAGAAAAACAGTATTCTAAACTGATTTTATTGAAATTTATTTAGGCTTATATTATTTAACTCAGATATATTCTTTAAAATTCGGACAAATTGCTGTCGACCACTGTCTTAGTTCCCCTCTTCTTGTAGACCATTGTAAGCCTTCTTTCCACACAAAAAATCAACCGCATCATTCTTTGTACCAACACCAGCCAACTCTAGGAAATTCATGTTTAACACGTAACAGACAGAAATATACTGAATCGGAATAATAACGGAATATACAGTATTAAGAGTGTACAGCCCATAGGAAATTGGCAACCCGAAATTTATTACTTTTTATTTAATTAACTAAGCATGTTATTAAAGATTTGGCTCATCAAAGTTGTAGAAGACTATACTTCATGCATCATATAATAAGGTATTTTTAGTTTTCGAAATTGTAGTTTTTTTTATAAAATCGCTTTTACATGAAAAAGTTATTGTTTATAAAATATCTGCATGTTTATGAAAAAACTACAATTTCGAAAATTAAAAATATCTTATAATATGATGCATGAAGTAGTCTTCTACAACTTTGATGAGCCAAATCTTTAATAACATGCTTAGTTAATTAAATAAAAAATAAAAAGGAATACATTTCGGGTTGCCAATTTCCTACGGGCTGTACACTCTTAAGACATGATCCAACATGCTAGCGGTTGCCTCTATTACCATTCCAGCCGTGTGGGATGATAACGGATAAGATCCATCTTTCCCTAACCAACGCCCCCAACATGCCCGGTATAGTACGTTTTTTAGGTGAAATTATAAGGTTTTTCAGACATTTAGACACAGAACATATTCATAAATTTACAGACTATGTAGTGTTTTCCTGTATACGTGGATAAGGGATATGGAGACTAATTTCCCCGTTTCAACTCGGTAGGATCGACTGGATTTAATAGAAAAATGTTTGAAGCCCATGCAGTAGCTCTGTAAATTCCGTAGTGATTTACAATAAGAAAGAAAGGTAGAAAGAAAATTGCCTTTATTTTCCATATGGTCGAATTTAAGGCCTTTCGGCCCACTTTCGCAATTAACCCATGCAATATTAGAAAAGCAGCTGTTTGAGCATTAAAAAGAACCATTTTCTCAGCTTTTTTTATCAGACCCAGGACGGAAAAGATAATTCTTATCATCAACTTACCTTGACTTTTTGTGTGTGTCCGCAGCGACAGCAACAGTACGAAAAATATTCCGGTAGTGGTGATAAGGAGCTTCCATCGCCGGAGTAATCTTCGGCCAGTTTCCGATAGTGAACACGAAGAAAAGGCCGGCCGGATGAACCGGGCCGGCTGCGGCCCAGACGGCCCATGCTGACACTGACACTATTACTTTGTCATAATGTACACTGTGCACATCCAATTCAATCGATCCACCAAATTTAACTACTAAATTGAAATGAGGGTCAGATCCAACTACACAGTCAAAGTTGGCTGCACTGTGCACTGCGCACCCTTCACTACGGAAACCATATGTAGACGGAAGCCCGATTGTAAACTGAAAAATAACGGCTGTTCTAATAGAAAGCATAAGGGAGATGAGTCATTTTACAGGAAAGCTCCATGGTTGCAAACAATGAATGCTTTGAACATGATTTGGTATGGGAGCGTTCCATTTGGCTGCAAGCCTTTTGCGATGTAGCTTTTTCCGACGAATTTTTCAGTCTATTTACTAACAGTAAATTTAAATTGTTTCTTACAGAACTTCTAAAGTAGGTAGGTACAATAGGTAAGGTGCTATACAACTAGGGCCCCAGCTGTTTTTGTTTCATTGCCAATTACTTTTAGACAAGCAAAATGTCCTACCTGGAGAGGCCTAACTTCTACGCTGGGATTGTTCGTTAAATTTTATAAGCTAAGTGTATTATGTTCTGAACGGTGAGCGGTGAATGAAAAATAACCAGAATTATCTAATGTCCGCTCCCGCAAGCGGTAAACCCACATAAATCGAAATGAACTTAGTTGCTATGGGTGATGGCAACCAAATATACTGTAGTGTACATATGACTCCCCCAGGTAACTTTCATGACATTAAACCAAATCCTATGTAAGTTTTCTGTTGCAAAATGAGGTTACTCCTGACATTTTCCTCTATCCAATCTGGGTCTAGTTGTATACTGACATTGCCATTTTTATCAATATGTATTATCCTTGGCCAATGCATTTAAAATATTGTTGGCTGTATATATGTATACAGTAGGTAGGTACCGGTACCAATTAGCAGCCCAGTACCTACACGGCAGTGATCTGTGGTTTCCCATAGCAATACCAGGGCCACAAGATTATCAATTAATTCATAAAATAACGAAAAATATAATCCCTGTCCCTACTACGCAATCATGATATAAAATCGTTGTAGATCGTAAAATTGTTTGAAATCGAAATCCGATAAAAAGGAGAGTAAACATGAGAAAAGGTAGGTATTGAACGGATGTGAGGACAAAATACGACAGTGTGGAATGTGGATGTGTTGCGTATAGAGTGCTTTTCGATGCCGGCCCTTTCGAAACACGTCTCCCACACCACACCACAATGTAGCAGTGGAACCAGTTCCACTTCCACAACGAGTCCGCTTTCATGTTATTAGACCGCCAAAAATTTCGGATTCAATCGGGTGAAAAGCATTCAGGGATTGCTTAGTAACTTCTTCTTCTTCTTACTAACTTATGATCGACAGGAAAACATGGTTTGGGGGCTCAGTAGTGAGCGCATTCAAGATGCAACGAGTCAGCATCGGATTTATTGTAGTTTTAATTGGTCGTAAATACAGCAACCGGAAACGCATTTTCAAAACAAATTAACCGAGATATTACCGTAGGGTATGCTTTTGAATGCAATGCCGAATGTGCAGGCCAGTAAGAAATGTACGCACTACAGCCTGCATAGCCACATCGTAAAAGCCAGTGGCGGACTGCGCCGGCGGGCATTGGCCGAACGTCCAAAGGGAAAAAATCGTAACATATTTCAAAATAAAATAAAATTTCTGTCAATAACAAGCATTACAAAAGTATTTTATATTTAAAGTAAGCGCGCGCCCGCCTTTTTGACCTAAGGAAGGGGCTGCGTTATCCGAAAATGCCAATGTCGATTTCCAGTCCCAGTCCGCCACGGGTAAAAGCAGTGAATAACTTTTTGGGACCGTTAGTTTGCCATTTCTTATGTGGAAATTGGGCTACTAGTAGAACGATAAGTTTCCATGTAAATAGAAAGAGAAGACATCAAGAGAATACAAGAATATTTGCAATCTAGGTGCACGACCTGACCTAACCTTGTACCATTGCTTCAGACCTTTCACGAACACAGCCCTATAAGCTTTCCTGAATGCTAGACAATTTGTCACGGAACGGGTTATCGCAAATGGCTTAGCATTGCGTTATTAGACATGCTGCGAGACGTGTTTGCGATTCCACGGGAGTTCTGGAGGATGTAATAGCACACTGCAAAAGAATGCGACCTACTGTACAGAAAAGAGAAATTTAACGACATTAAACAGGAACGGCTGAAGGTATCATCAAACAGGAAGAATCACGAGTGACTGATTCCAGGATTTCAAGCGAGGGTGCAGGGAGGGTAGCTTATGGACCTGCAGCCATGATAACTTATTCCCAGTGTTAAAAATGTAAATAAAACAATTTTAGAATTGCACTTTGCATTCTAAAAATCTGTGTTTACATTTTTTAACCTGATATAAGTTAACTTGGGAATTCGTGCTATGGCTGCTGGAGGCTGCCAAAATTTTGTAAATTTGTTGTAAGTTAATTTATTACGCTCCAATTTAATCGATACTACATAAGTTTGTTCAAGTGATGATTGCTCATAACGTATGAACAGTAAGAAAAAAGTTGTTAGAAAACTGCTTCTCTGCAGCTATCTTAAATGTGAAATTGTGAATTATAACCTATATACCGCATTTTTTAGGTTAACCAATTTAATTGGTTGATTGATTAATATGAATTAGCTTCCGATAATCTGATGGAGACGGCAATAGCACAATACATTGCAATCAGAAAGTTTCGATCAGGCAGTTGTGGACATTGTCGGTCTGTTTGATGGTAATATTGCACATAATCGGGGATCCATATTCTTTTAGCGTGACTGCGTAGCCAGCACCTTTTTTTCAGAATACTAATAAACACTGCCTACATGTTCTGGCCATGCTTCGGAGGGCATGTAAAGCAGACGGTCCCGGCCCTTCGTCTTCCCATAGTTGAGTGTAAGAGAGGGCTTCATAGCCCTAACTCCGCTAGGTTGGCTTAGTAATAGAACAAAAAAGTCCATTTTTATTTTAAACACTCGAGCAACACATAGCGGTCACTGAACCGTTTAACGAACTCATTGTACTTGCTGCATTTTAATAATAAACATTTCGTTGGGGAACATCCTGCTACCAGCTCACTTCTTTTATTAAGAAGAGTAGCATCTTATTAAATTGTATTGTAGGCACTACCACTACTTAGTTCGTTACAATAGGCTATCACCAGGTCAAATGATTTTCTGCATCCAACTTTTAAGCAATATTAATGCAACAGGCTTGCGGCCGTGACCCAGCACTCAGCTTTCACAATGCAGTAATACACTAGCGTAGTGCTTCACAAAGCTTTGCCGTACTGTACAATTTAAATATTAAGGCTAGGTAAATAGGTACAGTAGGTATGTATGCAATACAAGCGAATCCAACAGATCAGGGTAAGTCAACTAGTTCTTACAGTAATGCAAATTGTATGATATTTTTTAGACGTGCTGTGGCGTTTTAATGCCAGCTAGTCAATGAAAATTACCTAATTTTGGGGTAGGTCTAATTATATAGCCTTTATAATAATCTGTTATATTATAGGCCTAGGTACTATTGTACTATAGACTATATAGTAAGTGCATGTGATTAAATAGGCTATATAAGCGAGGAATGAACAGCTTTGCATAACTTATGGACCATGGGAGTCTGCGGGTATGAGGTATGACTCATCTCGCTATCAGCTTTCAGGGATTAACACCAAGACGTATCTAGATGTTGGCCTACTAAGGCAGAAAGCATGAAACTAGGCTGCTTATACATACAGTACTGCCTGTTCTGCTTCCTAACTTTATTACAAGTTTATGAAAAGAAGCACGTCCAAATTTGCAAACAATTTCGAGGAACCACAATATTTTCACAGATCTACCACTACACTACTCAAGAGACAACTCGACACTGCCCGCATTTTGTGCCTACTGGAACCTCCAATCTCCATTATGTCGAGTTTGGTTTATAAAACTGTTCATATCGTCTAGTAATCATGAGTCAACGAGTCTTCTTAGGTTGCATGATACCTAGAATACCTGTATTGCAAGGTTTTGTAAAAAAGCCGGGAGGATGGTTTAAAATGTTACGACGGTGAGTGTATTTTATAATATTCCTACTTGAAAGACATTTGCTGCGTTCCAGCATTCCATATCTTGACTCAAGAGAGCATCGGCAGATCGGCTCATTTTATTGATTTTTAGGTGTGCATGTGAAGGTTTACCGTAGGCTCTGCCATTGCGTCAAAGGAATAAAAACGTTAGTAAGTAGAATAGGTACTCACAGGCTCGTAATCAGGATTTTATTTCGGGGAAGGCTACAATCCTATATAGTAACTATGTACGTTGGCGTAAATGGGGGGGTCCTGGGCACCCGTAGCCCCACCCCCCCCCCAGGATTTCTGGTGACATAGACGTTATGGTGGCGAAAGGCATAGTATCCACAATAACGGAAGGGAAATTAATTCTTGGTATGCTTATTTTACATGAAAGACATCATGAGAAAAAATCAACATATTGACCACAAAAATATATTAGGTACCGTACTCAAAATGCTTAAAACCCGAATATTTCAGACCTATTTTTTCAAACTTTTTCTTCGGGGGAGACCCCCGGGCCCCCCTCAGTAGTGTAGTAGGTTTATTCGTCGGTAAAATCTCAACTGTGCTGCTTACAGAATGCTTAAAACCTCACTAATTTGGGCCTATTTAACAATTTTTTTCTCTGGGGGCGATCCCCGGGCTCCTCTTTCTACAGAGCCCATTTCTCAATTGTTTTTCTCCGGGGGTGACCTCTGGGAGCCCCTTTCTCCACGGTATAACATGCGCAAAAGCTCACTAATTTGAGCCCATTCATCAATTTTTTTCTCCGGGGGAGAGCCCCCGGGCCCCCCTTTCGCCTTACGTAAAACCTCACTAATTTCGGGCCTATTTATCAATTCTCCTGGGGATCCAAGTCTTGGGGTCCTACAACCCCCCCCCCCCCAGAAATGGGAATTAGGGAATTTACGCCAATGCCTATGTAGTGAAATGTCGCACGTCTGGGAAACTGGAAAGTTCAATATTATTTATACTAACATCAAAAAGTCTTACAGGACGTACACTCTTCAAATAATTTACAATTCAGATTGTTACAAAATACGCAGCTTGTACGCAGCTTTCTCCGGCAGCTCCATTCCAAAAATAAAGCCTCATAACCCATAACCAACAATTTGAGTTTATGAGATGGGTATAGTAATATGCTGGGTTGGTGAAACATTGGTGACTTTTGTTGTTCGATAGAGCTATGAGTAGCATAGGTATAGCATATCAGAAGCGTTTAGAGCAGGAAAAGCCCCAATCTTCCTCTCAGACGATGCAGTTTATGCACAGGAATCCTGTTAAGACAAAGGTTCCACAGCTATTTATGGAGGAAGCAGCTTAGAACCTTTTGAAAAGAAGGCTTCCAAGGGGGTGGGCATTGTCTCAACGACCGCAGCTCCTGGAAGGGATCTGTCGTGGAATCCCAAAACTTGGCTCAACTTAGCAGAAGCTCCTTTAGTGTGTTTTCAATCAACTCATTGTCTCTGCCTCGATTTTATCAGCCAGCGTTTATAGTACATCTACCTTAATCAGTTTTTGAGAGCTTACAAAGTTCCACCAAACTCTCAAGGTTTCGAACTATAGCTAAGCATCAGATTGTGCACAGTAATCGTGCCACATGGTTGCGATTGGCACGGCTTCTACATAATGCATTAGTAAAATAAAAAACGCCATGATGCCTCTCTCTTGACCACGGCAGGATTTGGAATGTTGTGGTCAGCAACATGACCGGCAGCCGTATTTCTCTCCTACTGATGAAGGCATGGTCCCCCATTTGGGTAGGCTAGGAAAATATTTCCTCTTATGTCGAGTCTCGAACCTTGACCTACCGTTTCTTGGTCTAGTTCTCTGCCAGCTGAAATATTCCTGACCTGACCCTAAATAATCCTACACCATTTATCTACACTACGACTTACTTACTTTTTCAGCGCCATTTCCCTTCACGGGGGGTCGGCGGCACGACAGCAACGCTTCCAGGTCACCCGGTCTTGGGCCTGTTCCTTCGAGAGATTGGCAATTAGTAAGTCCTTCCGTGTTTTACTCGCCAGTGAGATTTTTGGTCGTCCACGTGCTCTGGTTCCTGGTCCGGGTGTTGATCGCACTCTTTTTATCAACTCGTTGTCCCCCCTCCTCTCGACGTGCCCCCACCAGCTTAGTCGTCTTTCTCGCAGCTTTTCGTGGATGTCTCTTGTTCTCATTTGGCATCTTATGTCGGTGTTTCTCACTCTGTCAATCAGAGAAAAGCCACATGCTCTTCTTAACATACGCATTTCGGCTACATGTAGCATATTCTCCTCGTCCCTTTTGAGTGGCCAGCATTCCGACCCGTATAGCATGCTCGGACGTACCATTTGTTTATACACTCGGCCTTTGAGTTTCATCGGCATCTTGCGGTCCGTCAATATAGGTGCCATATCCCTGTATTTCATCCACCCGGCCTTAATTCGACATTTGACATCATCTTCACATCCGCCATTCTGTTCAATAGTACTGCCCAGGTACTTAAATTTGTTAGTCTTGTTTATTGTGTGAGTGCCTATGCTGATGGATCCCGGCTCCTGTCTAACGCACTCCATGTACTCCGTCTTATCTTTTTTCACTTTCAGTCCCTCCTTCTCCAGCGTTTTTACCCATGTATTCAGGTTAGCTTCAGCATCTTGGCGACTGTCTGCTGTGAGGACGACATCATCTGCAAATAGGATACTCTTCGGAGCTTCGCCCTGGATTTGTTCCGTCACCGCATCCATTACTATCAAGAAGAGGAAAGGGCTTAGTGCAGAGCCCTGGTGTAGCCCAAAATTGACAGAGAAGCTTTCGCTCAATCCTGCTGCGCTTCTTACTTTCGTGGTGCACCCCCGGTACATATCCTGGATTACCCTTATATACTCCGCCAACACTCCGTGCTTCTTCAGGCAGTCCCATATTAGGTCCCGCGGGATCCTGTCGTAGGCTTTCTCTAAGTCGATAAAAACGTAATGCAGTTGTCTTTGATGATCTCTATGCCGTTCCAGCATTGTTCGCACAACATATATACCGTCTGTAGTGCCTCTGCCTTTCATGAATCCAAGCTGGTTTTCTGAAATGTTGCACTCTATCTGGCTTCTCAATCTGGTGTCAATTACCCTCTCGTACCACTTCATACAATGGCACATTAGTTTGATAGGTCTATAGTTATTGCACGATTGGGCATCTTCTTTCTGTTTGTAGATGGGCACGGTTGTACTTGCCCTCCACTGCTCTGGGATTTCTCCCCCATTTAAAACTTTATTAACCAATTTTGTCATGAAGTTCACCCCACTGCTCCCCAGTGCCTTGAAGACATCAATTGGTATATTGTCTGGTCCCACTGCTTTTCCTCATTTCATTTTGTCGAGTGCCTTCTTGACTTCTTCTTCGTCAAACTCCTGCACGGGTCCCTCGCACACGTCTTCCTGCCACTCCTCTCTTGTTCCCCCAGTGTTCATAATCGTGTCAAAATAGTCTCTCCATCTTTTCGTAATATCATCGCTTTTTGTTAGTACTCGCCCTGCCTCATCCTTGATACATTTTATAGCTCCCATGTCCTGCTGCAGCTTTGCTTTATTTTTAGCTATTTTGTAGATCTTCTGCTCCCCCTCTCTCGTGCTCAATTCTTCGTACCACCTCTGTGTAGCCTGGTCCCTTGCTGCCCTTATCGTTCTCTTCGCCAGTCTCTTGCAATTTTTATATTCTTCATGCTTCTCAGGCACTCTATCACCTTGCCATGCTCTAAAAGCGCATTTCTTTTCCTTCAGGGCTTTCTGTACCTCTTCGTTCCACCACCAGGCATCCCGCTCTATCTTCTTGCCCCCCTTCGACTTGCCAAGTACTTCTTCGGCCTCACATATTACGTTTCTTTGGAATGAGACCCAAACATCATTCGCTGTAAGGTTTTGCCATTGTGCATCTAGGCCTTGTAAATGCTCTTCAATTCGCTGCTTAAACACCTCTCTCTTGTCTTGGTCGCTCTGGAGCAAGTACCACTTTATTTTCGGCTGCAGTTCTACTTGTCTATTCCTTCTTCCTTTAAACTGCAAATCTGCGACAAGAAGCCTGTGTTGTTCTGCGATTGGGTCCCCCGGGATAACTTTGCAGTCCAAACAGCAGTTTCTTTGCGTCTTTTTCATAATTATGAAGTCGATCTGCGTTTTCGCGTTACCACTCTTGTATGTAATGAAATGTTCATCTCGTTTTAAGAACCATGTGTTGGCCAGCCACAAGTCTTGTGATACCGCCCACTCCAATAGGGTCTTTCCTGCTTCATTTCTTACCCCGAAAGCGCGGCCGCCATGGCATCCCTGGTACCCATCGCTGTCCTTCCCAACATGCCCGTTCATATCTGCTCCGATTATAAAACATTCATTGTCCGGTATTTTCCGCATTAGGTCATCTAACTCCTGATAGAAAATTTCTTTTTCTTCACCCGTGCACCCCACTTGCGGGGCATAGGCACTGATAACATTTAACACTAACTTGTCCGTTAAAATGAGTTTGCATAAAATAATTCGATCACTTCGTCTCTCTACTTCGACTACAGAATCCTTCAGGCTGGGTTCCAGAATGACTCCTACTCCATTCCTCTTACTCTCCCTTCCATAGTATATTAGTTTGTAACCATCTCCTAGTTCTCGGCTTCTTTCACCTTTCCATTTGGTCTCTTGGACACATAATATATTGATTTTCCTGGCTTGCATAGTCTTTACAATTTCCAAGCTTCTGCCTGTCATCGAGCCCACGTTAAGTGAGGCGAAGCGGATCATCGTCTTTCTACTTACGTCATTTCTTGCTCTTCCCTTTCTTCTACACTACGACTACATGATATAATTTCAACTCTGTGAAAATTGATTATTTATGGTTTCAAATGTACGGTTCATGACAATGCTTAGGTTGCCTTTTTCCAATTTGCCACCGAAAAACAATATAAAACATGACAGTTGGTCAGTGAGAGCGCACGTGGTAAGGCTGCCCATGTAATCCTATCTACGGGTCTTCAGATGATAGAACCAGCTTCATGAGGCATAACCTAAGAGAGTTGCTGGCAGATGCTGCGACCAGCAGGCCACATGACATCATAATACGGACCACACGTGCGTTAAAGTCTATGAATAATTCCATGGCATGCTAGATAAGAATGATGAACTTAAAGTTTCGCCTAATGATGTTACAGCCAACCAAATCAAACTGCAAAAGTTTCAGAACTGCGTTAGCAAGTTAGAAATCAAAGCAGAAGTGTCAGGTGATGCGGAATGCGAGGACTAATTAGAGTTTTGCGGAAATGTTGCGTCCTGGGTGATACAACTCCGGAGCGATTTGACATTGAGGGGTATCTGCTGAAGAGAGAAATCACGTTTTTCATTTTTCATGAAGGAGAAGTTGCTTTCAAAGAAGTGTCTTGGGCAGACTTTCATAGCCATTCTTTCTGCAATAGACTTGCCGATTATTGGCTTAACGCACTTTGATTCATGTCAACAGCAACCTCCACTTTTCCGGTGTCCTCTCTGAATTTCCAAAGGTCCAAAGCAACACACCTAAACTTCATGGTGGTGTCTTAGTGGAAAGTTTCTTCTCGTGTCTTATCTTACGTCATGACACTTGCTAGCAAGGTCCCTTGCCACAAGAATTTCGCAGCTCAAGACTTTGATGCTGTCGTACTACAAGGAAGAGTGCATCCCTTTGCCATAGAAAAGCCTTCCAAGACAGTGAGTTTCTTACGTCTTTTTTCTCACACATCCTATAAAATACTTAGGAAACATATTCTATTAATTCTTCAGCCTCGAACCTCATGGTTACAACGTGCTGAGTTCCTGGGTAGTCCCACTCAGTTCGCAGAATCTCAGGAGCCTCGAGATTTAGGAACTATCAAACATACTGAAAAGTCCTTTTCAGCCCTCATGAAAAACTTCATTGGTCAATAATTATAACAATAAAGTTTCTTGACGGAATGATTGAAAAAAAATATAGCTGTGGAGGCACCTTCCTCATTTTTCGACAAAATCATTAGAAGATTTGTGCATGCCATATTAGGTTTACATATTGAAGGGTCTTTAACATGACATTTCTTACATTTTACGGTTAGTTAGTAGGTTTTCGATCAGAACCGATAAAAGTGAAAAATGCAGATTTTTAATTTACCAGGGATTGGAGCAGTAAATAAGTCATACATATATACAGTACATACACTCTCTGTGTATTACGATGATGATGTCCTTACACTGTTCGTAAACGCCGTATGTGTACTTATAATAATGACATCACAAGTACTTGTAAGTAACAAATGGGAAAATCTGTGAGCCGGAAAAATTTCGGCAAGTCACCCAGTTTGCCCCACTATAACAGCGTTACCAAAGTGATTGCACCGGAATGAGAACTAGCTGAAATAATTAGAAAATTTAAGGGTGCGCTACACCCTTTATTCTATCTCTCGCGCTGTTTCTTCCGCTTTGGTGAACTAACTCGGCTCTTCATGACAAATAAATTAAATTGCGTCGTCTGCTTGGAGGCAACTTAACAAAATAACGATACCCCTGGCAATACTGGTTATATTCTTCCACCATATACAGCTAAAGCGATAATTTCAATATTAAATACAATTTAACTAGGTATACCCGTATCAATGAGAGAAATTACTTAAGAAATCTTTTTGTATCTTCGGTGGCTTTTACATGGCACAAGGAACCAATCTTTTTTGCTATAGGACACCACCAAAGTCTAGGGGCAAGGCACTGTTTAGGCAATTGCCTTAACCTAAGACCCAGAAATCGCTAGGGAAACGGTCAAGTAATTCTACAATACGATCAACGTACGGTCCCTATACATATGCACGTATATTGTAGCCCTGTAGCTAGTTCGGCAGTTCTGGCCTGCATAGGCTAAGGATTGGTATCGAATATACTCGTAATATTTCACGATGCAGGAGTGATTTGAACATTGAAGTAGTTGTACTGTTTATCACGTGATATTATTTGACAAGGTCTTATCAGCTTATCATATAGAATATTATGCGTCTAGAAATTCATATAACGAGAGGACAGAAGAAGGAAAACCTGTTGCCCAAAAACCTATATTGTATGATCACGTATACCATTGAATTAACACGGTTTCTTTAAAGGGTTAATTAGGTATTCTAAAAAGGGTTGGAAAATTCAGCTATTTTATGTTCCGTTTCGGGGAAGCTTCTCCTGCTCAACGATGGGGATTCCAAAATTAAAACTGAACAAGATAGGCCGACACGTTTCAGCATTTGATTAACCTACATTCCCATATCACATTTAACTACAAAATAAGTAAATAACGCACATTGATTTCCTGGCATTTTTGGTAAGTGTTATTTCCACATTATTCTGCTTTTGCTGCTATTAGCACATGTTTTAAGGCTTCTGTTTTTGCTGCTATTAGCACATGTTTTAAGGCTTAGCCTATTTAGTTCCATTATGGTCCTATTGACACAACATAAGCTGGACTTAATCAACTACATGTGTCATGAATAGGAGCCATACGAGGATCTGAGTATGAACTGAATGATCTTCATGCTAGGAAGTCTGTTATAAGTTGCAGAAGTTGTTAAAAATTCAAGGCTAGGAAGCAGTAAACTCACTTAAAATTCGGTTGATTTACCATGAAGCAATCTCTGCGGAAATTCCAGCATATAATACCAAAGTCTAGCACAAGTTTCACCCCTTAAGTTCCACACCAATGCACACCCCTTATACTTTTCCTTCAACTCTTTACATTATTTTACTGCTCACGTCTTTCCTTTAAGAACGATAGATCATAAAATCAAGTCATATTTTGCAGCTTCCACTGCATTTCACACTTTTATCCGGTAGTAACACATTTATGGTTAACAAAAAAATGCACACTGACTGTGTTTGCATTTTATAGGCAAGTTTATCACCCACATGAACTGTTTCGTTCTTCTTATGCCCTGCATAGGACAGATGATAACTTGGGGGGGGGGGGGGGGGGGGTGTTAGGCTTACCCAAAATAGACTTTTTAGCAAATGGTAATAAATACACCGTATATGCTGGCTGAATTGCCAGGGGTGGGTCTGGAATTTTTATCAGATGGCGCTTTTATCTTGAATAATTATATCAACAACAATGTGTAGATTTTAGATACAAGAAAGCACATATTTTTTTTTTTGAAAAAGAAAAACAACTTTTAACAATTGCATACCGGCCAACGGCCTTACCATGTTGATTTCATTAGAGCAGAGCATGTTTCAAGCTGCGGCAACTTGGTAGTGTGCACAGCGTTGGCAGGGGAACTTGGTGGGACATGATAACGCGCTTAGGCAGTATAAGTCGAGTCCTGGTCACCTCCGATTTAATCGTGTGACTTTACCATGTTCCCCAAGTGGTTTGGAATCCACTATAATCAGGAGGTCCACCCTGTAAGTCAACTCCCCTTTCCCTGAGGTGAAAGAGGCTGCCCTTAGGGTGCCTCAAGTTAACAAACAGACTCACTCCACCCGCCAGGCTGACAGGGTTGCTTAAAGCAGAAATGCTGAAGGCAGGCGTTAGAAACAACACAATTGCATACCTACAGTAGTTAAACATTGTTGGCAAATAGTTATACAGTTCCAATACATACTTAGCATAGCCGGATTAACATAGTTTTTTTAAATATTTAAATTTTTGTTTTGAAGGGGGCAGTTCTAGGTGTTCTACCCCTGGACAAGTCCTTACCTAATAGTTTCTTGCCTATTCTTCAGTACATCCTTCTACGATAATTAATTGCTTTCTGCCATTATTATTTTACAGTTGCTTATGAACCAACTAATAACTAATTTGCACTAACCTGTTCTGACGATTGTGCAGCAAAACTATGGCAGTACTGCAGGCTAAAGTGTCCACGTGGTTCACGAGCTAAAAAACTGAAAAGGGATGCATCGGGGTCACACGTTGCGTAGGAGATGCGTCGTAACGCGTGGGCCATGTGAACGCTCTGAAACAACAAAATTGTTGTTACCCCAAACCAAACATAGGCTAGATAACACTCATCATCCTTTCCAAGTCTTCTTAGGATGCTAAACTGACAATTGACTCTGGAATAAGGTGTTAGACATTACGGTAATAATATCTTACCAACAAAGAAAAAATCGAAGTCCAGCATTGAGCGTAAACATATAGACAGTGCTTATTTACACTTTACATTTATTTAATTAGGAGACTGCTGGTAAGCTTGCAGTAAACAACTAGCGATAATGATAGCATGTAATAATTTTATACAGTACCTACAAAGTATTGTATGTACCAGAATTAATTTGACTTTTTAGGCAACTGAAATTTTAAAATACCCCAGAGTATAAATTTCTGAAAGACATAAAAAAACACTAAATGAAAATAAACAATTTTTAAAGAGCATTTATCATATTTGAGTAGAAAGAAGTGGCGAAAAGAAATCGGGAAAAGAGCCAGGGTAATTGAAAAAGTGGAAGAAAGGTATTAAAACATGGAGAGCTATCTTGTTGCAAATTGAAAAAAGCACGGTTAGTATGCTTCAACTAAGACTGACTTTCTTCAAAATGCGAAGAATTAATCTCAGTCTGCTAATATCAGCCTGTTGAAGTTCAAGCTTGAGCTACTAAGTCCCTTTCACTTGAGGATTTTAAGTAAAATTTAATATTGGAAATGAATTCTTTGTAATGAAGAGGATTAGAGAGCTGGAAGAGAATCTTTAAGAGACGCTGCAGCACCATCCTACTTTCAAAAGATTCCTACAGTATTTATTGACTTTACTATAAAAATTCCCCCAGACAAAAGATACTTTTTTTTACCGATATTTTCATACTAGCATGTCCATTTAGCATGTACTTTACCTCCTGTACCGAACTATTTACTTCGACAAGTCTAAAGTGACTTGGAATTTAAATTAACTTATGCCTATAAGAAAGAGTGTTCAAGACTTATTGAACCATCCTAATTTTGAGAACATACTCGATTGAAATTTGAAGGAAGTACCAAAGTATGATGTAGCTTATAGTACAATGTGCTATATTGTAGGCTAAGGCGCTTATTCCACCAACGTCAATAGTGATAGTAAATGTAGCATTGACGTGGTGGCAGACATTTTTAGACTGTCTTTAATGCTGCTACCACGTCAATTCTATACATTTACTATCACTATTGACGTTGGTGGAATATGCGCCTAATATGCACGAATATTATACAAGCCTATAGTTGCATGTTATGCAATTTTAAGGGGTGCAATTTTGTAAACTAATTCAATTTGCATTTGTAATCTACTGTATATTGTATAGACCGGTAAGAAACTTGTTTTAGTTAAATTCACAAGTTGAATATTTCCTACTTTGTTAGTAGATAGGCTGCGACATGGGGATTCTCCACCAGAAAGAATTTTCTTTAATAATCTATAAATCCGTAAATAAATTAACTCAGAAGGTTTTGCGCATCAATTTTTTCGCCATTGTGAATATTGAAATTCATCTCTAAAACATAGCCTACGCAACAATTTTCCTCAATGATACCTATTCAGAATACCATTGTATTTCAGTTTCCCACGATGTTCAATAGTCTCAGAGAATAGGAACAAGAAAGGGTGTAAAAGGTCGCGAAGGTTTCATGGTTCAAGGCGCACAATTTAAGTAATTACTGGCCCAGTCATCCAGGGCTGTCTGTCAAAGTCAACATTTGTCGGAGTGGGTAGGATGAGGTGTTGTTGGCTGGTTTCCAAGTTATGACCCCAAAAATTAATTTCCAGCCCACATATCGTGGCTTTTACAATAGTCCATATTAAGTACCAAAGATGGTTAACATCTTCAAGTTTATTTTTATTTTTATAGAAGTCATTCATTGGGGCAAATTCAAATGGTCAAAATCAAATCGTACACCAGCTTAGATTAACAAGCTTGCGACAACATAAAATTTCTTTAACTTCTATTGTCACAGACAAATTCTCTTACGGCAAGCCTTGGTTAATAAACTGGCTTTTAACCTATAGTAGATACACAAGGCTAAATGCTTACAAACGATCATTAAAGCTTTGTTTAATTTGAATAATAAAGCTGCTAACTCAAGAGACGTCTGCTGCCTTCACAAGACAAATTGGCAATTGAAAAGCAAGCAACCTAAAATTATTATTTCTCCGCTCATTTTTCAATTTCGAAAATGTCCCGCTGCCGCTAACAAGATCCTCTTGTGTTTTTAACAATGTAGGTCGACTTATTATGGGGTACCTACGTAAAATAAAGTCAAAGAAGGGTTTACTTTTTATTAGGATTTATCATTTTTTCCCCCACAATAAAGATAACTCTGCGGAAGAGTTCATACCCGCAATCAAAATCTAAAGTAATCAGAGATGACAAACCAGCAGATTAAAAAAACCTCTTAGTTTTGTTGCGGTTTGTGTTTCAATTTGAATTTTAACTGAATTAATTAGGATGAGTTCGTGCAATATCGTGTATTGACTTTGCGAAAACATTGATATAAATATAAGTATGTAAAATTGATGATAGAGTTGTGGCTATATTGGTATTGAAAATCGGTTTAAATCCGACATTTTGATTGAAATTTCTGTTACAAGCAGACGCTTAGGTACCTATATTCTCATTCACTTTTAAAGTGTGTGGTCACAGACGATCAAACTTGGTTGGAAAACTTATATTTACGACTTCATTGTCTTACGTCTAGGTATGAACCTTTGTTTGCATGGAAAATCGTTCGAGCTAGCAAAGTAAAGATAAAATCGGTTCTGAACGGGATTCAAGCCCACGTTTGTGCCTTTAAAATGGGACGCAGCGAGTTATAAGGGTAAGCCACTTCGTCACCATCAATTCTAAAGCATGGCGGTGCCGTGCAGTATTCCTTACCGAGTCTTTTCTATCAGTGGTGAGACCGTGCCTTAATACACCACTCCGAGATATTTTTTAAAAAGTTACTACACACGATACATATAGTAAAATCTTACTTTAGCCCTTACTTCTAGATTCCTTACAATGAAAAAATAAACCAAAATAGCACTTATTTCATCCAAGTCCAATTCAATTTTCCAACAATATGATGAGTGAGATTTCTGTATCAAGATGAGACGACTTTAATTTATTTCATAAAGTTAGCAACGCTGACAGCTTAACTGAAGGGCCAGACATTATCAACTTTACGGCTACCATCCCATTATTTTCCTGACTCACCCTGCCCATAACCACCTTTTACTCCAACAGCACTTCAATTTAATTGCAGTATTATATTGATGCATTAAATTAACTTAGCGGAGAAATTTTCTCTAAAAGACAAATATAGGAAGAAGGAAATCACAAAAAATTGGCCTGGGCGACCTGCGGCGTTCAATTGTCTTCAATACCCACTATCGTATAACGTGTGTAACACATGATTTTGGCGCGTTCCATTACTATCACCCGTCAGAATTTATTGATTATCTTTGGTCAGGAAACTGACTTTCACGTTCGTTACAATATGCTTTCTTTTCCTAGCCCATGCAATCGTGCCCAAATACTTGTTATCGAGGGTATCGTATGGTATACAAAATGAGTCTCCTTCTTCTTCAGGCAACGTCCGTTCTTGGCAGATTGGTCATTTGACGTCGAGTCGCATATACTATAGAGTTCCCCCCTGCGTTGAACTTAGGTTTTCTACCTCTAGAACGCTGCTACGTGGCTTGAACAGATTCGCCTCCCGAGCAAAGATAATCTCAGGCCACTGTAGTGGGCGTTCCTTCCCCTTGCAAGCATCGGGTGAGTTCGCAATACCTATCGTATTTTGTGGCGGATGTAATCCTGTGGCTATTAAGAACGCTGCCACGGTGATGTGCCGGCCCATGTTGCTGGAAAAGGTCTTAGGCAGAATTGGTTCCAGGTAAGTAAGTAAGTAAGTAACTGACTTTTGAAGGACTTTTTTATGAACCCAGGCCTACTTATAGTGTCCAATTCCAACTACCCCATTGATTTCGGACATTATTTGTATTGTTTCCGTGCGATTGGCAGACTGGTATACATCTTGATGTCAATCTACACCAGCTACAAGCGATAATGGACAAGCTAAAACAAGCTTACCATTGACGCAATGAAACAGGCGAAAGCATGACTTAACCAAGTACAGATACGAGTCATCGGTTCCAGGTACAAATTGGGAGAAAGCATACGGATGAAAGCTTCATCGATTGAGGAAACCCTTTTATTTGAAAACCTATGAATTGGAAACAACAGGTAATCTATCTCTCTTGCGTGAAGAGTAAAAGTTTTCCTTTGTAACTTAATTACGAGTTTTTTCAGTGAATACACTTTCCTTGAAAGTTTTGAAAAAAGTTGAAGCAGTTATGCCGACAGCAAACGCTCCCATCGCGATGATATATATGTCTTCCATCCTTTGCTTAAAAAACTTTTCATTTTCAGCTCTTCCGTCAGAAGGGGGTGAAGTATGAATGACTGGACTTTCTATTAACCCCTCGTATTATATTTGAGACTTAATTTAATATCCCCTGAGGGCTGAGGCTGCTTGAAAAGGATGTGTTGAGTTTGATGCAAGTTTCATGTTTGGTACTCTGTTGCCTTGATTAGACCCAGTGGTGACGTGGCGTACTGGCTGGAGACTACTCAGTCTTTAAAAGTGGGGGGAGGGCAGCATTAAATGTTATGAATCAAACTACTGGTCTATAAAAAGTCAGGACATGCAGAGTAGTGGTATGGACTCTGATCTTTCACCCGAAAGGTTGTTGGTTCGAGTCCTACATTTGCTACATTTTCTGGCCATTATTCGGAGGGCCTTCCTAGTTGAGTGCAAGAGAGGGCTTTATAGCCCTAACTCCGCTAGGTTGGCTTAGTAGTTGAATAAAAAAGTCATTATTTATAATAGTGCAATTGTACAATAATAAACTAGAAATTATGGATCTAAAAAAAAAAAAAAAACTCAATGATTTTTAAAACTGCTTCACTTGAATCTTGTCTACACTTAGCAATGGTATCGCTAGCTCTCGGGCTAAAGTGGGGAAACTGAAAGGGGCAATTTTTATAACATTGGCTAGTTGGAGACTTTAGCTTGATGGCCTTCGATGGTCAGGTGGTAACGTGCTTGCACTTGTGCGAGTCTTTACACGCCATGCTATCGGAGACGTGGCGTAAGCGCGTAACTCAACACGGGTACTAACCTACAGAGGCGACTGAAGGGGTCAATGGGATACATTCATTAAATAGTTTGTATTCGAAAAAAAAGCTTACTTATCGTGAGGTCTGAAGCCTATTATTACTGTATCCGTATCTAATAAGATTATTAGTAGCTCAGTTCCTGCAGTTTCGTAATTATGCAATTGTGAAAGTCGTGACTTAAAGCTTTAAAAAGTAAACAAGCTACAATATAATAAGCTATTAACTTGATATTTTTCTTCAGATTTAGGATTCAAAATATAGTACTAGTATTCCAATTTTTAACCTTTTTATGGAAATGAGCGTTCATTAAGCTAACTGAAAAGATCCGAGATGAAGCTGCAGTGGGAACAAATTGTGAACATACAAATGGAGGAACAAGTCAAAAATCTATACGGTACTGTATAATAATAACCATTATAATAATTAATATATAATTATTCCATAGTAGTAGGCCCAATTTTATACAATTTTTTACTATAGAACTGTATATTGTAAGAATCCCTATTGAGTACTTATGTACTTATTTACAATATTCGGTCTGATGACATAAAATATTTTCGGTACTTTTGTAATTTGTAGGCTAATGCGATAATCTGAAATCGAATACCGTATAGAAAGACTTGATATAAAAAAGATGGGCTACTCCAATCCACCATTCATCTAAAAATGGTCTTCCGCACGTTCAATAATTATACGTGCGCTTTCAAATATTGTTGGGAAAACGACAAAAACAAAGACCTAGCATTTGGATCTAGACGTGGATGACAAAACTGTCTTTACTTGCCTTTTTTTTTTTTTTTTTTTTACAATTTTTATGAAACCCTGCAGGAATGGAAACGTATCTTGCTTACCACTTCTACATTATGTTATAGTAATTCCATAGACAAAGGATAAAGGCAATGTCTTCGGAAGTCACCTTTCTGCGATATAAACTAACCGCTTTCAATAAACCCAATCCCTTGGTGACGCTCACTCATAAAAGTTTATTTCCAATGCTAAACCCTCACTCCTCCCCACAGATATGCTACCCAAATTTGCGTGACCAATTCAAAATTTACTGTTTCTTGAATGGCCGGTTCTACGTTGAGTGATTACTTATTGTACAATCGAAATTTATGTGAATCCCTGTGCGGTAGATTTTAAATTACTGTTTAAATGTCAGGAGTCTTAGGCCCGGTACACACGGACCATCTGAACGCCAGTGATCGGTTGAGAGGTGAGAGGGGCACAACCCCAGTGTCTACTTCAGTAGATTGCTGTCGCTGGCCCGTCGCAGGTGCACGGTCTCCCTCTAGACTCTAGAGACGCCAGGGACACACCAGCAGCGACCTAGTGATATTCAGAAATAGATGTTGTTTTTTTTTGCGCCAACCAATCACCAGCCCATTTGCAGACATTACTAATTTCTCCGCGGACCCCTGGTGTTGGAATTATCCGTGTGTACCAGGCCTTAAGGTAGACTCCAGACCAACAGAGGTTTATAAGTCACAGGCGCCATATTTGACAACAGCTGTACAAACAAATTCAAAGGAAAAAGGCCTTCGATGGCATAGTGGTAGCTTGTTCGTTGTTGTGCGAGTCTCTACACACCATACGATCGGAAACCTGTCGTAACTCAACACAGGTATTACCTGCAGTGGCGGCTGAAGAGGTTATTCGGATGCATTCGTTGAATTGTTTGTATGCAAACAATCATTTTTTTTTTAGAAAAAATAAATAAATAAATAAAATAAAATTCCAATTGAATACACACGTGTAAAACAATATGAAGTTCTTAACCCATAGTATCGCCGAATTGGGTCCAAAACTGGACAAAATAAAATGGCAACATTTTTCATCTGCAGATGGATCACCAAAAATCCTCCTTAGTCCTTGGGGAATATCCTTAAACGTCCGCCATCTTGGATTTTTCGAAGGCTGGACTATTATATAAGTTCTTTGGGCTGGACCGATATTCGGGATCCGACCAATCAGCTATCCGTTTCATCTCTAGTCTACTCTACTGCAACCGCGAACCACGATAATTTACACAGTAGCCTACTTTTAGTACAAAAGTATAGTAATAGTATAGTAAGAGAATGGTTGCGCTGTTTTTTGATTGAGGGAAATACCAACTAATAAATATTTAAATGTACAGTTAGAATTTTGAAATATAATTAGAATTTTAATTAATGTGTTATACAGTCATGGAAAAAATAATTTAATAAGAACTTGGAGCTTTTCACTATTTTCTTTGGAACTATTTGATATAATTGCACCAAACTTGGAAATGAACACCACTACCTAGATGTACTTCATTGCAGTTACCATCAGTTATAAGCAATGCTTACTTCTTTAAGAATTGAAGATAGTTGAAAATGGCTGGCAAAAATATTAAGAACGCAAGATTTATTTCATTTATTTGGGCTACGACACGATACATTTTTCCCTACTCCGCTGTTAATAAGTTAGAACAGTGCATTGGTGTCCTAATTTTGACTTTCCCAGACGAAACCGCAGACGGGGAAACCGCAATGATAAGCAAACAGCACAGTCAGACATGCACCAAACCAAAACTAAAATCCCACGTGCCCAATTAATAATTAAAAACGAGTGCAGACGGGATGGAAGAGAAGAGCTGCAGCAGCACTGCCTGTCGGGGCTAAGTGCCAACTTGTGTACCAATCACCTTGAGCTACACCTCTACTCACACACGGCGAGCTGTTACAAACGTTTGGACGGTTTAAGTGCTGTTTTCTGTTGTTTTCCGACTTTCGAGAATAACCCTTTAAATCTCTATTTCCTCTTTTCCCGCCAGATTTTATGCCGTGAAAGAAATATCTTTTATTCGCTCCTCGGTTTGTTTGGACTACCGTCCCCAACGTTCGGTAACCTACACTTTTTGCAGACCTACTCAAGCGAAAATTTTGCATTAAGTAGCCTTGTCCACGATTTCTGGCATATATCTACAGCCCTATTATGGCGATTTGGGATTTATATAATACCAGGGTGTATCATATAATAGGGTACCGGGGTTTATTTTTTAATACCACATTAGTAAGGTATCACGTGACGGTGTTAAAATATTCAAATATAATAAATTATTGGAATGCAAGAGAATGGTTGCACCGTTTTTTGATTGAGGGAAATACATAAAATAAATGTACAGGTAGAATTTTGAAATATAATTAGAGTTTTAATTAATGTGTTAGATGTCTACATCTGAGGGAGAAAAAATTATTAATTTATCAGTTTGAATTTCCCGCTCATTTTGCACTCATTTGTTGAAAACAATTGAATAAACCCCGGTATTATGTTAACCCCAAATCGCCATAATAGGGCTGCTGTTACACATTACAATTTATTGGACCGGAGATCCTTGTTCGAGTTCAATTTCGATTTCTTTTACAATAGTAGGAATAAAAACATTGAGAGAGGGAAAACTATATATTGTACTTTAATACTTTCGCTAATAATTAACTTTACCATGGAAACCACTGACATTTTAGTTGCTGTTCATCAATGAAGCAACGTAGTACCATTTTTTTAAAGGACTTTTTTATGGACCCAGGCCTACTTATAGTAGTTATGGTCCCTTGTCCAATGCCAAAGACCCATGGATTTCAGACATTATTTGTATTGTTTCCGTGCGATTGGCAAACTGGTATACGTTCTCATTGTCAACCAACACCGGGTACAAAACGATAATGGACACGCTGAGACAAGCTTACCATTCACGCAATGAAACAGGCGAAAGCATGACTTAACCAAGTGCAGGTACGTGACAACGTAGTACCATATACTGAATCGGAGTGACGTTTCCTCGTCTATTCGAGGTACAAACTCTACAAGAGGCTATTAATCAATATCCGGGTGGAGTGAGCAGGCATGATAAATGCTTTAGCAGGAGGGGAGGGGGGAGTTTAAGATAATGAGTAGGAAGTAATAAGGAAATGATTGTTGTGGGAGGCAGGCGCAATTTGTTAACTGTCACATCATTGCTTGCCACCCGTCTGAATGCTAAGGGCTGCTCGTACCTATTGTATGTCCATCAAAGACTGTTGAAACGCTACAATGTACCAGTGGTGGCTCGTGGGGATATAAATTGGTGAGACAGCATAAAAAAATAAATTAAAAAATAAAAAAAATGGCAGAGCTGTGTTTGTTAAAGTCGTTTAGAGGCAGAGTCTAGCGCGTGTCTCATCGGCTCATCATTGAACTGAATGTACTTCACGCTGTTTGAGCTTTTTACAGCTCGAATTCGTGCCTGTCTTCTAACAATGAAGAGGCAGTTGGAAATGGTGCCTTTAGATCGTTATAGCTAGTTTTTGTGAATTTTTGAAGCTAGTTCAGCTCATGGTTCTTTTTCGCGGTATTTTTTAAGTTTTAGTTGTCATCTTTTCTAGAATTTGATAAGCCTACATTTCCTATTTAAAAATACACTTTTTTAGTCGAATTATTTGGAAAATTAGGTGAGGCACTGTCTCAGTTGCCTCTAATGGCGAGCAACCACTGCAATGTACAGTATCATAAAGGAGTTTGCAGTCAATATTTTCAGCTTAATTTAAAATGGCGAGAGTCTAGCTGTTATTTTGGTGATAATAAAGGCACTCAGTGTCACATTCAAAGGAGAAAACGGACTTTCTGGAAGAAACAAAATTCGCATAAAAGACGCAAAAAAGGAAAAGTTGTTTTTCTTCGTGTCGGTTTCAGGATGTTTTCTCAGCGATTTTCAGCTCCTGGGGGAATCTCAAGTCGAGGAAATGAGGAAAACTGGAAAGGCGCTCTTTCACAGATTTGAAAGGCAGCTAGTTAATTTCTGTCCCCAGTCCTTTTCAAGCCTTTTAACCAAGACTGGAGATATTGACGAGACCCCTTTAAGCCTGAATATTCTTCATTATCGTGAGTAACTCGCTCCATTGAAAACAGTCTTCTTTTCAGCAATGCAACAGTTCAGTCCCGGTTATGTTTATTTTATGGTTAATAATTTTATTCTCTTCCATCATTCAAAACACTGATAATAATATAATGATACTGTATTTTTACTGTATTGCTTGGCAGATTGTCAACGATTTCAATTATAACAACAACACAGTGTAAGAAAATAAGTACTTTTTATGTTTTTAAGTACTAAGTCTGACTTAGGATAGGAGGGTAACTTGGACTGATTTGGGTGAAACTTTTAAAATGTACGGTAATTTAAATTCAGTATGATAAATTAACATTAATATTAAATTAATTAAAAATTAGTATTAAATTATTATAAATTATCTTCTCATGAAAATCTTCTCAGAAAATGTAAGAAAATAAATACGAAGTCTAGGAGGGGAACTTTTACTGATTTGGGTGAAATTTTTAAAATGTAAATTAAAGTCAGTATGATAAATTAACTCTGTTATGAAATACTAATATAAATTATCTTACAATAGCCCACCACCTCACCCTGTTTATTGCTCATGTAGTCAAAGTGAACAAACTGAACACTGCATCCTGCTGCTACTATTTCGATGGTCTCAATGACTGCGTACATTATTGCTTTCCAATTTATACGTAGTATAAGGAAAGCTTTGTGATGGTCCAAATTTTCGATTCCGAGATTTCAACGGGTTTACACGTTTTGAGGTCCCAGGAACCCAACAAAGTGGTTTTTACGAAATGTCTGTCTGTCTGTCTGTCTGTGCATCGATTTCCGGGCAAACTACTCGGTCGATTTGAATGAAATTTAGCAAGTAAGTTTACAAAAATCATACCTCGGGATCATTTTTTTTTTTGGGCCAACTCAATTTGGGGGGTTTTATTCTCAAAAAACTCCAAAAAAACGTATAAAAAATTATTTCTCAAAAACGGCTTAAACGATTTCTTATAAATTCTCATATATTGTAGTCGTCATTAATGTTGACAAAATGCGGGAGGTCGCTTGCCCCTTGATAGTTTGCTTCTGTGGGTAAAAAAATAAAAAATAACTAAATTTTAATGAAAAATGACTAAAAAATAATTTTTCTGCGAAACCTTTCTATCGATGATTTCTACCTTCAGGCATGTTTTATGTGTTGAATTGAGTAACGAACCCGGATAGGTTGCTTTCCCAAAAAAATATTTGGTTTTGCACAAAAAATTATTTTTTGAAAAAATGCATTGCGTACCCTGTCATTACTGCTGTGTTGTAATTAATGTGTTTGTCTGACCTATCTAGAATTTATCTCACTTTCAGTGACGTCAGTTGGACAACCCCTCCGAGATATCGGAAATTTAACCACTGGAAAATTATTTACCATGAGATTACTCATTTTCTCTATCTACTAATGTTGATAAATTGGAAAGCATGTTCGAGTAAACTCGGACCGGTTCTTTTTTTAGATTTTAAGATTTGCACATTTTGGAAGGTGCAAATCTGCAAACCTGCAGGTCTGATGAGAGTAGGTAAGTGAGTGAGGCGGTTGTTGAGAGCTACGGGGATTATTAACAGCGAAACAAAAATGAGACTTAGTTCAGGGACTGACAAAGACTCATGAGTCACAGAACCAGAGGGACATAATGCCACAACAATTTTCTGAGCATTTTGATACATTTTTTTTTAATCTCTTTCTGAGTCAGATTGGCTACATTTGCATTTGATTTGTACAAAAACGATTGGTGTGGTAGTCGGAAGGAAGGAGATCAAGAACTGTGGCCAATTGGTGATAGTGAAGGCCACATGTTATGTATCAAAATGTAGAGGAGCATTTCTGAGAATTTAATGGGTATTTTGACGGCCCTACGATCGATATTTCCTGGGAAAATCGACTTTGTGAAACTCCGAATTAGTTTTTAATATTAAATACTGAAGAATTGAGTTCATCACTGGGAGATGCCGGGCCGAGGTACTTTTGCGCTGGTGGCAAGGTGAAGAATTTGCGCCCTCCAATATATTAATATAGTCTTCTTCTTTTAATGCCTATTCTATCGAAGATTGTCACAAGAAAATTTTTGCGCCTTTTCAGTTACTTTTCCGCACTAACTTATTCCATTATTTCCAGTCTACCTTATACTCTTAGAGTTTTTTTTTTCTGAGAGCGCTTCATACCCATAGGAAAATGGAATGTTTCCAGGTGTCAATTTTGCACCCTTTGGGGCTGCGCTGTTGGCGCAGGCCCACCTCGCCACCCCCTAGGCCCGGGCCTGGATGCAAGACGGCGTCGAGCGATGGCTGGTGATATGGGTCAGAAGCAGCGGCCTAAGCTATCAATTTTAAAATAAGCAAAAGTTGAAGAATAATTAAAAATGCGTCACTGGTAGGAGAAACATGTAAAAATGGGAAGAGTGCAGATTATTTAGGGTATGTGGTAATCCTGGCAGTGCGGTCCTACTGTTGTGGGGGGGGGGGGTGGTGTCGGGGGCGCTAATCCAGGCTTACTACACTTGCAACTTATTACACTCCCCACAATATCTCCCTCCAAATTTCACTATGTGCGTTATTTACCCCCCGCAGCTTAACAACGGTAGGGTTAAAACAATTCATGATGACTTTTCGAGGTTGACTCGTTATCAGGATGGATTATCGGGTTTTGGAATGGGAAAGAATTGAAGCATTGTGTCTTTATTATACAGGTTAGAGCTTTTGGTTTTCGATACGCACATGCTCGGGGGTCTGTTGCAGGCGGACCGAACGCTCACCATGAAAATGGACAGTAGTAGTAGTAGTAGTATTTGTAGTCGGGACCCAGACCGCAATTTGGGCACGTAGGTCCCCCAGTCGCACTAGTCGAGCCCCACTGCTTCAGCGAATCTCGCCATGGCCACGGGTTGGACTTCTGAAGCCCAGCCGTCAGTAGCAATAGTACACCGCAAATGTTCTAGTCTTGGGCGCCAGATCGCATGGCACTCGGCGAGAATGTGCCATCCAGTTTCGGCACATATTATTGTCCTTGCACTTGCACACCAATCCGGGCGAGGTGTTGCCTGACGTTCCCGTGACCAGTGAGCTGGGATATCACCCGACGCACGCGCGTTCGATCCATTGCTAACCATAATTCTATATATGTTTAGTGGCAGGAATTCCAGCATTTATCTTAAAGTCGTAGAAACTCTACAGAAGTTGAGTAAAATTTGAGCCATAAGCCCCCGTAGGAACGAGGCAGGATGCAGGGGAAATAAATCTCAATGAAGTCCGCCCCATGTAAACAAAAGGTCGCGGCGGATATTGAGCTGGACGATGGCGGGCTAATACAACTTGAACCCCCCCCCCTCCCCAACCCCTAGTATTGTTTAACCCCGGGCTTTTTAATTTGGCTCCATCATGGATAGCCAACTACGAAACACAAACAATGATCCCTGCACTTCTCTGGATTGGAGCCTCCATGTGACTTAGCTATGATGTATATCAACCATTTTCTGGTTGCCAAGCAATGCGATCCTGAAATTATAATTCACTGTTGGTAAGGAGTGTTACATACTATCAAAATGATAACATTTCTCCTTCATTATGTCTTAATAATAATGATAATAATAATAATAATAATAAAGTCTTTATTGAAAAAAAATGTAGAGAATGTAGCGAGATTAGGGCTAATGGCCCTCTCTTACATCACCTAACTGTACAGTACGATGGTTTAATTGAAATAGTTGTAAACTACATTCATACCGAACATCACTCTTATATTCAAGATATCAGTCACACTAAATTCAAATTCGCTACCATCCACGTTCTTTTTCTCAAAAATTCACATGCAGCCTTTGAAAACATTTATAAATAAAATTGTGATTTTCTCAATTGATCTCTTATTACGAGATGACTACATACGTGATGCAGCGTTTCTCTCATCTCTATCAAGGCCATCTGTATATGTACTATATATTACATAGGGTCGGCGACAGCGAACATCCTTGTCTAACCCCTTGTCATATTCTATAAAATCTGGATAATGCATATTATCGCCTTATATTTTAGAATAATATTATTTTAGGTGAGAAAATGCAAATTTACTGTGAAATATTGTATTTTTATGAAGTCTTAAAATGACTATTCTAACAGGTTTGTGGCAACATCGGAACGTAATATAAACAAATTTTTATCAAATATCACTAGTCAGCCTCTGTTAGGGCGCTTATTCCACCTACGTCAATAGTGATAGTGAATGTAGTATTAACGGAAATTTGAATTTTACTCTATGCCATAGTTAAAATTGATCAATGATCATAGAGAAAAATCACGCGCTGCAAACAATAACAAACTAAAATGGCGTCATGGAATATGTTAAGCACAAACATTTTAATAGATTGTTTATAAAACAGTTTTCATCCATTAAGCAGATCGGTGAAGGTCGATCTTACTTCGGATCTCCTACTATTATTAGGTTTTATTAAAAATAATAAGTGTACGAAGAAAACAAATACTAACAAAATTTCAAAAAACAAATGCAAACAAATTTCAAAAATTTGGCGCATACGTGTCATTAGAAGAAAAGTGATCAATAGTTGAAAAAACCAGTGGAATGGCGTGTATCAATGAAAAATTGAAAATACTACATTTACTATCACTATTGACGTAGATGGAATAAGCGCCTTACAAAAAAAATTGAAAATTACCCATTTATGTGAGACCAAGTCTGCCCCTACGGCATTTAAAAAGTAGAAAATCTCAGTTGAAATTTAGCAGAGCTTTTCCGATTCATTCCTATTACTCAGTCATCTCAGTATGGTATTACATATAACAAAAATTGAGAGATAAAAAAATGTGAACAGGGGATTAAAAGCGTATGTGCATTGAATGCAGAAAATGTCAGCGAGAGGCAAATACTCGTACGAGGGTAATCGTGGAAACTCAATTGTTTGCGCGTTATCAGTCGCGTGACAGACAACCACAGAATGTTTAATTTTCAGAGATTGTCTGCCAATTACTACATTTCACTTCTTTTCAATTTCAGACTGTTTGTCGTGATTGGGACAGTGATATACGTACCCGTCAGTGGCGATGGAATTAAATTTTAATTTACAGTGACAGGGGTTTCAATTTTGATGGGATCTACATTGTATGGGAAAAAACGGATTTATAACTTCAAAACTTTTATAACTCCATAAGAGATTCAATTTCAGGGGGATGTTTAGGGGCTATCCTATTTCTATTGGGAATCTCAGTGAAAATCGGAATTATACAAAGTAGAAATGAAAGTAAATACAGAAAAAAACTTTCCATTCCAGCAGTTTACTTAGTTACTTCTTCTAATTTCTAATTTTCACTAAAACTAGATTTTGACTATCCTTTAAGATTGTGAATACCCCTTGTTGTGAGCACCAATACCAAACATTTCTTTTTCTTGTGACAAAAAACATTAGATACACAATAGTTAAGTGTTTGGTTTTCTTCATAGAGATAAAATGCCGATTTAAGTTATAGGTTATTCCGTAGTAAATACTGCATAGTGGAGCTTTAAAAAACTAAATCCTAAATCGGCGCTCGGAACGTTGAGATCTTTTAGCAAACAGGAAGATTTTACAACGATTTTACAGCGAAAAAGAAAATTCCCATTTACTCTTGAGTGAATCAATATTTTTGAGCTCTTTCATCAAGGTAGAATTGACATTCATACCTTTTCTTACAGTTTCTCTCAGAAAATATTTCTTTGAAAATATATTGTACCTACTCAATTTTTTTATTATACTGTAATACTCTATGGGGTTGGGCTATTTTTTTTTAAATCTTTCAAAGAAACCGGAAATTCTTTTGTAAACATAGATAATATTATGTTTTTTATATTTTATTTTAGAAAGAGATATCAAGTACTTCAACATCGACATCATTTTGTGCAAGCAGGTATGAGTTCACTCGTATCAGTTTTTTACAATGGCACAATCCAGTATGACTGTAAATGAAATGAAATGAAAAAACGACTTTATTGCAAACAAAAGGCGAACAATAAGACTATAAAGTCTTGTTTTCATGCTAACCGTAAACACAAAGTCAAAGTAAGGCCAGCAGTTCAGAGTGTATAGCCCGTAGGAAATTGGTACGGTAGCCCAAAATTTAGTATTTTTTAATTTTTTATTTAATTAACTAAGCTAGGTTATTAAAGATTTGGCTTATTTAATTAAATTACCGAGTATAAATTATTATCGTGTTTATTAAAAAACTACAATTTCAAAAATTAAAAATACCTTTTTATATGATGCATAAAGTAGTCTTCTACAACTTAAATGAGCCAAATCTTTAATAACTTGCTTAGTTGATTAAAAATAAAAAGTATTAAATTTCGGGCTGCCAATTTCCTACGGGCTGTACACTCTTAAGGAATAAGCATCAGACGAAAATTTTCCCTATAATAAAATAAATTGAGCATGACTTCGTAAATTAGGATATGGCTGTTAATGAACTTACGTTGTCCCAAGGTCAAAAGTGTAGGGGGGGGGGAAGGTGGTGAAAATTGGTGGGTGCGAATGACCCTTATGTCAGCCATTAAGTGAAGAGTTGAAAGTTATGCGATCGCTCACAGCATTAACGAGCTTTGTTCTAACATCATGTTTAATTGCAAACAGCCCTTTCTGAGCTTTCGAGAGGTTGGGTACAATGAGCGTTCCTCTCATTACTGCATTGTCTTGCGAGCTTGCACGCCCGCGATTTATCGCGAATCAGACAGGAGGTCGAGTGATTAGTGGGTGTTGTGATTTAAGGGCTGAGGGTGTCACAGCTTGACATACGTACCGTACGGGCAACGCGGTTGTTTTTCAATTAAATTAGTCGGGAATCTGAATTCTTAGTAGCAAGTTCAAACCCTTGCAACTAAGAGTACGTGGAATAGTTTTTGATACTACTCAATCAAGTAGGTATTATTATTTTAAATTTTAGTCTTCTGTTGAGGACTAACTATTAGGCAGGTTTTAACTCAAATTATTGATTGCCCCGTATATTATATGGGGGATGTGGCCTGATGTTCTTGCAAAACCAAATAGGTAGATTAGATAGGTGGACTACCAATACCGTACATAATAACAATCTCTGTCAACATATTGAGATTGATTGCTAATGGGGATGAATCCAGCTGACCAGAAATGTCTATAGACATTTATGTACATTATAATGTAAATAAATATAATAGGTATGTACGGTACTATATAATATGTTTATCTCATAACGTTTACAATAGTTTTCATTTTTACAATAGCTACAGAAGAACGTCAGTAGGGCCATGCGTGGCTGAATTACAGGGATTGATTTAAAAACTATGTATAGGTAGATAGTAGGTAGGTAGTTGTTAATGTCAGTTTGGCGAGATAGTTAGAATGTTAGTTAGGTTCGGTTATGTCAGTAATTTGGTTCGTTAAGTTCGCAATGTAGCCTAATTTATGTGTATTTTAAGCTTTTTCATGAATATTTGAGGGGTATTTTTATGAACACTGCAGACCTGCGATACCGTTTAATGTTAACTCATTCCGGGGGTTAAAAATGCAAACAAAATAATATAGAATATCACTTTCCATTCTAAACTTATCTTGCTAAAATTTTTAATCCCAGGTTAAGTTATTACTATAATAATTACTGATCAAATTTGTTTTGTATACATTTTTAACCCCCAGAATAAGCTAATATTAAACGACATGGTAGGTACGCTGATACGCTATTTTTATGTAAGAGCGATATATTTTGCCTACTTTGTAGTTCTGGAGCAATCTTTTGCTTATAGCAGGGTTCTCAAAAGGTCCCCAGGGAGCCATGGGCCTCTTTCAGGGGAGCCATGAGAAAGCCATGCGAAAAAATAAGTTATTGTTTTTACGGAAAAATAAGTTAAAAATAATGCCCAACTTCGAGTTTCTATCGAGTGAATTTTTAAATAAATAAACGTTTTTGATACTTATAACTTTCCTTTTTCCTTCATTACCTAAATCACCTTCTTATATAAATACATGACAAAGGTTATAAATGCAGGAGGCATAACCCATTTCATATTCACACTCTTACCTACCACTTCAGAAAATATATGCTTGCGATTTATTTTTTAAAGTTCAGAGTTCACAGCGGCGATGGGCAATTAGGCAGGGAAATTGGTTTTTAATTGAGGATGAAAGCGGGGAAAAACTGGGCGAGCTGACTGCGCTTTAACCGCCTGCCTAAAACAATAAGCAAGGGGTGGCTAATGAGAAAATGCCCATTGTTTGGAGGACAATGCCCTCATATCAGTCCCCGGAGAATCCTCTGCACGAATGCTGATATTTCCTGAGCAACAGGCTGCCATTATGGTGTTTAGACAAATTTAATTCCATAATTATTGTATCATATATGGAGATAGCCGCCAAATTTAGTTAGGTGTTATACGCCGCTACTAAGCACTACCAGTGCCGGATTTATATTTTTTATGAGTGTAGGCCACTTTATTTCCGCCACCCCATGTACATACCTTATACAGTAGTATAATATAGGAACAAGTTTCTTTCTATAGGGATTTATTGAAAGTATAAAAAAAAACCATGAGAAGACCAGTGGAGTGGACTTTTATCCTCTGAAATCAAGTGACCGTCCTCTGAAATCTAACGCCCTTAGGACACTGCAGCCCCTAGGCCGCGGCCTATAAATCCAGGACTGAGCACTAGTGTTGCGGGGGTGGCACCAGACAATTTGCAAAATTACAAATGAGCAAAAGATTTAGGCTCATTTTGCGGCACACCAGCAGAACGGATAAGGATAAATTATATGGGAATATGTGTAAATTATTCTAAATAAACCCAATGAATGTAAATTTACTTGCGCGAATCAGATATTAAAATAATTTTTTTTTTACAGTGATTAATTGCTGTTCTTCGTTGCATTATGCTAGGCGTAAAATTTCAGATGACCGCATGGCGATTTTTTTTTTTTACAAAGCACGGGAAGGAGACTGCAGTCCCTGCAGTCCAAGAAACCACTGGAAGGACGAAATAGAAACCAACCTCCGCGAGTTGGGAGTCCGTAGGTGGTGGTGAGTCGTACAAACCCGAGATAATTGGAGGAGTGTTGTTGAACAGGCCAAGGCCCATCAAGGGCTGTAGAGTCAGAAGGAGAAGCAGAAGAAGAAGAAGAAGAAGAAGAAGAAAAAGGCGTAGGACTCTATATATTGTAGGTATTGTAGGTGCCAACGTGATGAAACAGTTCATTGTAGTCTGCTTTGGAACGGATTACTTTCAATACCGTATTTAAAATGATTTAAATAGTTCCATTGGAGTTTGAAAGTGTAAAAACTCCAATGTGAACCCATATTTACAATTATAAGTGTAAGGATAAGAACGGAAAGGGAATAAAACACATTTTATAAATATTAGACTCTGGGTCTCCGCCACAAAAACGGTCACAATCAACTACTCTACTAGGTTTAGGTACCTTAAGTAATGGAATAACTGATATTGGAACAAATTGTTTTGCAAAGGTGGAAACGGCATACAAATCAGAGCACGCTTGAAAATAGTCTACTCGTAATACATCTTCCGATGTTTCCACGTTTCGTTTCCCGCGCTAATTCAAAATTAATTAAACCATTTTCAGCGCCACGGCTGGCCGAGTGCCGAGCGATATCGGCCACATTTAATTTCCTCCATTCACCGCCCACAAAATGGATTGACTGAAAATGGCCTGATAGAATCAAATGGCACGGTAATGTAAAGGGTTGTAATTATTAGCTTACCACTAATGACAAAGGCACAGACTCCGCGTAAATCAAATAGCTTTTGTCAGAATCCTACGGGCATTTGTCACTCCCACTGCCACAATGGTTAATTACAGTGCAACATATTGCGTTGCGCATCACAGAAACGGGGGAACTTGGCCTGGCTGTTAAAATATTGTATAGGCAACTTGTGTATCCTGCGAACTTTGTATCGCTCAGCAGTCAATGAATGTCGTGTTCGTAATTTAATTTCCATAATTCCTGTTGCCTCGACTAAATTTTTCATTGGGTGTAGAATTCCTTAATCCTGTATTGTCACTATCGTGTCCCGTCCGTAGTAAGCGTTCACCAATATAGGGCAACATATTATAGTACAGTACAATGCAGCAAGGAGGTGATGAAAGGCATTTCTGAAGGGTTACTGATGAAGCTCGTAATATTTTTTTACGTTTTGGCTGAGTTGTACATGGGCCAATTGCTGTTCGTTCATTATAATTCATTTTCTGACAGTAAATATCATTTGTTTTAAAACGGATTTGTGCCTTTTATTTTATATTAATATTTTATTCATATTTAATGAGTTATGTATTGTCATATTTATGTATTTTTTGGTTCAGGAACCATCTAGAGAACACCCAAAGCACCATACAGAATGGTCACATGATCATTGCGGATTTGGAGCGCCTTGAGGGTAAAAACGATTTTTAAACAAATATATATACTCTATGTATATATTTAGGGTATTCACAATTGATGTTAACGTTATACTTTTACCTCGATTTGAAGGGCTTAATGCAAAATTAAAAAAAATATATATATATATTTAATTTCATCAGTTTCAGTATCGATATGCTTTCTCTCGTTGTATGCCTAGTTAGTAATTTTAAAAACTTGCCTGAATCGCATACCGTACTCTGGATCAACATGCCCAAAGAGGCTAGAGTAATCATATTAAATTAAATAGCACATGACTTGTTCAATTTGCCATCCTCAGATAATTTTAATATTGAATTCAAATTGAAGAGATGAAATATTTCTATTTTATAGATAATCATAATTGTGCACATTGCAAAATACATTGCTACGTACAATAGTGTATAATAATGCACAATAAAATGTTTTCACAATAGAATGTATTTTGTAGATAAAACCGGGGAAATTGGAAAGCTATTTATTATTCATGTTTCATTGCTGTCGCCCTATTTATTGAATTGTTTAATTTACAATCAAATATAATAAATTATATTGAAATATTGAGTGGTATCAAAGTTTATTCACTTCGTTAAAAATGTAATGTTTGACTGGCATACAACTTTTTTTCCAAATTTCAAATAATTTTATTAGACAGTAGGTGGGATGAGGCCTACAGTACGTACTAAAAATATATTTTTTTTAATGTTGACGTTCTCTGTTTACTTCTAAATATAGGTAAGCATGTCTCGGTTCTATCATATCTTAGGCGGGTATTCCACATCCGTACATCGTCAATGAAAATTATGAAATTGAAGGACATTTCATTTTTTCATTGATGGCGGCCAATCCACATGTTTTTTCAAAAATTGACAATTTTCTATTGAAACGTATGCGCCAAATTTTTGAAATTTGTTTGCATTTGTTTCTTGAAATTGTATTTGTTTTCTTCGTCGCCTTATTATTTAATCCTTATTATAATTTTTATAATTTTTATACAGAAATGCGTTCTTTTTAAAGAAATCAATTAAAATAGTTGTACTTGTCATATCTCATGACGCCATTTTTTAATTTTAGTTTGTTTGTTTGTGATTTTACCAAATAACTTCTAATATTCTAATATTTTACTCTATGATCAATTGATCATTGATCAATTTTAACAATGGCATGGAGTAAAATTGAAATGTCCTTCAATTTCATAATTTTCATTGACGATGTACGTATGTTGAATACCCGCCTTGTCACATACTGTATACAGTATAATATTATGGCCGCCTGATCATCGAATAAGCAAAATGAAGGTAATTCCCAAGGCTGCCATCTTTTCAAAGTGACACCAACAACCCTTATAATACTGATGACCCCATACGTCATTCTGTCAGCTGCTAAAACAAAGATATGGACTACCACCAAATTATTTTTCTTCCCCACCGTTCTCATCGTTCAGGGTAATCCATAAAGCTCAGAATTTGAATCTTGGCTTATTTGAGACTTTACCGACTAAACCTCTAAAATTTCAGTTAGGCATATACGCACGGTGTTTATACCATTGAATTTAGTAAGTATTTCTCACATACTGTAGGTACATACAGTTTATGAGTCGTTGCATTCTATAATGGTTTATTTACATGTATACCCACAGAATAAGATATTCTTTAAAGGGCATGATAGGCCTACAGTAACATTCGCATCATTTGGACTTAAATGAATGGCCTATTCTGCGCACCCCAACTCAGGAAATTAAGTTAGCGTATACAAAAGTCTGATATCAGTGACAGCCCCAGCATGCTTTTAATGAATCACCGTCGGAAATTATCGTACAAGTTCTTTCAGCAAAAGGGCAGGCCTCATTGTGGATGGATAGCTAATGACAGACACAGATAGGGGAAAATCAGCCCCCTCTAATACGCACAGAATAGAAACAATGGCATTTCAATGTTTAGGGATTTACTGTCTATTTGCTCCCCCACTGGATGCATCTACCCTGGGGAGACTTGCATGGTTGCTTTCTTGGCTTGCTCTGTACTTTTTGACATTAGGGGGAAACCTCCCATTTAACTAGCCAGCCGTATGAAAAAGTTTGAGAAAGAAAAGGCCTTGCAACTCTTCAAAATTCTTAAATAGGCTATTATTAAAAATTCTTTGAGTATTCTAGTAAATATACAATAATTTTATGCACTCTATCGGGCCTCAGTCTATTTTAAATTTCAATTTCTAAAACGACAACACTCCTAATAGGGAATTTGCATGATCTAGAAGTTCATTGCGAGCTTTCCATTGTAGTCAGTTTCCACAAAAGTAAAGTTTCAGGAGAAATACAGGAATGATCCTTTCCTCCCCCACCCCCTAGCTCTAACTGCCTGTCGTGCTGTAGTGTCGGCAGGCATAGTTAATTTCCCCAAAGTACCGTCAAACAGTTAAAACTCTTAAAAGTACTCGAGGGTGATACAAACATTCGTATACTGACAGATTCAAGTGTGATGATACGGGGCTAAGGTGACGAGTGATGAAACGCAGAATCAACAATGAGAGTGAGATGGGGGTGGGGGATGGGGGGGGGATGGGGGGGGGGGCAATTACAAGAGATGGTGCTGGGAGAGGTGTGCAAACAATGTTTGGTTTCCCTCAGAGTGCGGGGTTAGAGTGCGTTATACTTCGAAGTACGCTGCCTCGGAGGAATAACAAAAGCGGCAGATAATACTACAATACAGAATACATTCAAATTTTTCACTATTATTGGTATATACGATAACCTTCCAAAGCTAATAATTAATATTAAAACCAATACACTGCACTGAGCACATTAATTGAAAGAACAATGAAGCACTTTTCCTTATTCCAATACCTACATTAATAAAATCGAAGAAACTCGCAGTGTTTCTTTATCTTTAATTCCTAGTGGCACTGCACCATTTTCACCCGAGGGTCTCAGCGTCAATACCTAGAGTACAGTATATACTGTTCAAGTGTTTTTGTTGTAATTTTTGAAGCACTTTTTATGGACCTAGGTCTACTTATATTGGCCCATAGGTTCCTTTGTCCAATGCCAACGGCCCCATGGATTTCGGACATTATTTGTATTGTTTCCGTATGATTTTTGGCCATTGGCAAACTAGTATACACCGGCTACAAGCGATAATGGACACAAGGGTGGATCCAGCGGAAAATTTAGGGTAGGTCACAAGTTTTTTGTACTTTAAAAGGAAATTTTTTTGTTGAAAAGTTGAGTTATATCCATTCTATTTTTCTAGGTATCTTAGGCGTGGTTTCCACCGACCTGCTAGTGCTAAATACAAATACGGTGACGTGGTAACGGGCATTCATGACTTAGGCGGGGTTTCCACCGACCTCGCATTGCAGAATGCAAATGACATTGACGGAAATGTTTGTTTTACTCTATGCCATAGTTAAAATTGATCAATGATCATAGAGTGAAATCACAAGCAAACAAACTAAAATTAAAAAATGGCTTCATGGGATATGTTAAGTACAAAAATTTTAATAGATTTCTATATAAAGAAAAAAAATTCTAATTTCCGTCAATGTCATTTGCATTCTGCAATACGAGGTCGGTGGAATCCCCGCCTAAGTCTTGAATGTCTGCTACCTCGTCACCGTATTTGTATTTAGCCCTAGCCGCTCGGTGGAATCCCCGCCTAACCAAGTACAGATACGTTTTACTAAGCGTCGAGTGAAAAATTGGATTGATATGTTCCGTTCATATTAATTTTAGCATCTGTACATTAGTAAGTCAGAACTCTGTTAATCCCAACGATAATAAAATAGAATATGATGACTCCTGGCCATAAGCTAAGTATGATCGATAGATCAAGAAAATGGGCGTATGAACCAGAAGAAACTTACCTTTCCATCGGGGCTGCATACTTTTATACCAGCAAGAGATATGACTAGAAGGACTGGCTTTGGTTTAATTTTTCCCTGAAAACAATAAAAAGATCAAATTACTGTCGTACCATTAATTAAAAAGTAGTGAAACTATGTGTATTCAAATACTAGCTTAGGCGGGGTTTCCACATACGTCAATGGTCAATGCAGGGACGGATCCAGCCCATTTTGGGGGGGGGGGTAGCTGAGGGTCAAAATAGGAAAAACGTATGTAGGATCGATTAAATTAGAGCGTAATAACTTAATTTACAATAGATTTTACTAATTTTTCTTGGGGGGGGGGGGGGCAGCTACCCCCCCCTACCCCCCTGTATCCGTCCTTGGGTAAATGGTAAATATGGTTTTGACGAGGTAGCAGACATTTTTAGTATGTCTTTAATGTCTGCTAAAACGTCAACAATACCACAATTACCATTGACCATTGACGTATGTGGGAACCCCGCCTAAAACATACATTTATAAAATTGAAGAAATTTGGTTTTTGTTATTTTAAATTCTAGGCCGCACTGTAGAGGGAAAATTTATTTTAAATCACAAGTTTCAAGTGACCAAATTCCCTTATTCACTGTTTCAAAGGAACTATAGACAGTTAAAATGAAGTTAAAATTAATTTAAAAATCTCAATTCTGGTGAAAACATTTATTTATAGCTGCGAAATGTCGGCGCTGGCGAGGCCACTGTTGTACGAGGCCGCACCGAAAGGAAAGGAAATTTTTTTGGGTACGGCACGTAATGCCACAAAAGTATTAAGATAGTTCTGAGTAAGGAACACTTTCTAACGAGGACAAGGTAGAAAACATGCCGAACATTGACAACTGCATTTGGCAGAATTCCAACCACGCCTCTTTTACGTAAAGCTCTTTGCACATGTTGGAAGGTTGATACCAAGTTTTGACAGTATAAGAAATCTCCTTGGTGCAATTTTTTATCAAGTTTAACAGTGTAACAATAAAACTACCAAAGTAATTTTTCGCTAATTCTCTCATAGTAATAAATTACTCCATTAGAAGGATTTTTTTCGATTTTCCAATGCATAGTTCAGATTTTTTGTAAACAAAGAATAATAGTTGTGTATTTTTCAAGAAATTAATTAATTTGTTGTTCTACAGCCACAAAGATATAATAAGCGTTCAGATGAAAAAATAGTTAAAAATGCAAGCTTTCAAGAAATTTACATTTTCTAACCTGAAATGTTATTATCATAAACCTCGATGTTTACTGTATTTTAAAAAGGTATTAAAGAATACTAGTAAACCAGTGAGTAAAATAGACAGTTTTTAGGGAAATCTTGCATTTTTATGAATTTTTCTTTTGAACACTTTCATATATTATATGCCGCTGTGAAACGAGAAATTAATTAAGAGTGTACAGCCCGTAGGAAATTGGCAACCCGAAATTTATTCCTTTTTATTTTTTATTTAATTAACTAAGCATGTTATTATAGATTTGGCCCATCAAAGTTGTAGAAGAATACTTCATGCATCATATTATAAGATATTTTTAATTTTCGAAATTGTAGTTTTTTCATAAACATGCAGATATTTTATAAGCAATAACTTTTCACGTAAATGCGATTTTATAAAAAAAACTACAATTTCAAAAACTAAAAATACCTTATTATATGATGCATGAAGAAGTTTTCTACAACTTTGATGAGCCAAATCTTTAATAACATGCTTAGTTAATTAAATAAAAAATAAAAAGTAATAAATTTCGGGTTGCCAATTTCCTACGGGCTGTACACTCTTAATTAATTTTGTCAAACATTCAAGACCATTCATTGTTTACGAATTATTTTGAAATTATAGATGTAATAAGGTTTGGAGCAACTAATTGATTTTGGAAATGTATAGCCTAACAATAGGTAGTATAACCCTAATGACTAATGAGACATCGGTCTGCGTTCTTATTAAGCTGGGCTTTGGGAAATACTGCAATATATACTATAAAAAAAAGAATGAATCAGCCTAATCACTTTCAAAAGAAAACTTCCACTGGCGATGCACCAACAATGCAAGTAATATTATCTGAAAGCACGTCATGTGTTCAACCCTTTATACAACGTTAAATCAACCCCAGAATCACTGCCAGACGATGAAAATAAAAAAAAAAGTTTGCCGAACCCAACCACTGCAATCTACGGGATTAAATCGTTACAAAATGGAAATGCCACTAACACAAACTTGCAAAGTCATTTCCAACTACAACGCCAGAAAAAATCTCCCCTCTTTAGAGCCCTGCCCTGTGTCAACAAAATAATTGAAATCGAATTTAGAGTAGTTAGTCGAGAGATACGGCCGCTTGCTGCTCTTTTTTTCCCTCGCAGGGGAAAGAAACGTCAGTTCTCCCTTTTCTGGTGCTTTTTCTGTATTTAAAATAATGAGAAAAACAGACTTAGCTTTTTTCTAATCTAAAAATTCTACTACTACCGATTTCTAGTAATTACCGGTTCAATAAAGACGTTTATGAAGAACTCGCGGGAAAACAAAACTCAGCAGTTTTTCAGCAGTTAGTAGTTATATGGTCAGAAGTCAATTATTAATTTCCATGTGTGAGTGTAAATTGGGTGACGCTCGTAAAGTTATTTTGTCATTTTTTAGTCATCAGCAGCCCTATCATGGCGATTTGGGATTATTATATTACTATTCAATTGTTTTAAACAAATGAGTGCAAAATGCGCGGGAAATAAAAATTGATAAATTAATATTTTTGGTGAGTTTTGATTTTTTTCTCCCTTAGAGGTAGACACATTAATTAAAATTATTATGATTATATTTCAAAATTCTACTTACATTTTAATGTACTAGTATGTTAGTATTCCCTGCAATTATATTAAGCAGTGCAACAATTTTCTTGTCTTCTAATAATTTATTAATTTGAATTTCCCCCGCATATTTTAACACCGGCTCGTGACACCTTACTACTGCGGTATTAAAAAATAATCCCCGATATTATATAAACCCCGGTATTATAATAAGCCCAAATCGTCATGATCGGGCTACAGCAACTCGTATAATGGAAATTTTGTAATCTTCAGAATAGTTGATTTTCATAGGGGAGCAGGTGAAATAAATTGTACTGTACGATAGACTGTACAAATTGATATAAATTCATAATAATATATATATTCTATTGAAAAGCAATAGATTTGTTCAACTCTTATTAATCGTGAGCTCGAGACCAATTTTCTTTATTCGTTTGCTGCGGATGGTAGTGAATAGCTATAAAAATAAACTTTTAATTAATGTGATTTTAGAAAATGTGGACAACTATACTCTATCACATGAAGAAGAGAAGCATTAAACAAATCGAAAAAAATCGGGCTCCCAAAAGACGTCAAATTATTCTGAGGACGTAATTATACGCACAGACTAATTAACTGATAATTACGGAAGGAGACTCTTGTATAGGGAAAAGCATCATATTAGAATTGTATATGTTGACCTACCTAGGGTGTGTGACGTGTTTGATATACGTCATCAATTATCGAATTATTGGAATTTGAATTTGCTGTATTATAAACGAGAACGTGTAGGTCTGCATACGAGTACATCTTTTATAAACTTGAGTGTGAGCGGTTCGACAGTAAGAAAACTCACCAGGAAGGAACTCAGCAGGATATTTTTTTGGTACGCAGGAGAGACCGAAAAAGGATAGGGTGGTCCGAAGAAGAGATGGCAAGGTGAGCTGAATCCACTTTATAGCGGTTAGCCTCTCATCTATCACACCCCTCCCCCACCAGCCCCACCCCAAGCCACGTGTGGTTTCCAATCTTCTACCTTCATTTTTTCATGGTAGACCTTCGCAGGTATAGATAACATCGTGACTGGCCATGAAACACTGAAGAATTGCCTGAATTCTAATGATATATTATCAAACTACTCAAAATTAAATTTACATTAATTATAATAGGGTATCTAATCCTAGTTTATTTTATTAATTTCCTTAAATCATTAAAATTTAACAAATAAAAATAAAAAATTTAAATTTCACTTAAAATTACCCTTATACAAATTATAACGATAATGACAATAAAATAATAGATGATAACAATAATTTGCAACGAGTTAGGTGGATATAAATGAAACTGCAGTCTTTCAGGATATCGAGACTATATTATGTATGAATACCATTATATTATACTGTATCTAATGTATATCTGGGATAAATACTTTATTTAAAAGGAATTTAACCTCACTATAATAACATAATAGCCTACAATATTAGTATTCAGTGGATTACCTGTACAATACACAATGAAGACCAAATTTATTTATCAAAAGGATAAGCCAATGATAAAAAATAAACAAGCAATCAGTTGTTTCATTGTTGAGTAAAATTTGCGACAGGAGGGAGCCTATAATTTTTGAACTCCGTACACACCCCCGCTGTAAGCCACCCCTTCTGCTTTAGACGGTGTAATCACTGACAAACATAAACAGCAGCTGCTACTCAATTCCGCCCTACCACAGCACTAATCCCTGTCCTTTCTCGACAAACTGCTATAATAATTTTGATAAATTTCTATTATCTAGGAAGTACAGTATAGAGCAATCAGAAATGCATAATGGTTTAAACTTTCAATGGTTATTGCATCTACATTAATTGCATTTTTATTTTATGAACGCGTGTTTTATATTTCAACATAGCATTTTACTCATATTTCATATTCTTATAGTGGGCGATTTGTATACATTATTTTAAATTTGCGCAGTCAGCCCAGTGGCAGTTTTGACCGCTCTAACATTAGTCCTCCACCTTTTGCGGTCCTCAGCGATTTGTAGTTTATTAAGATCGGTTTGTATGGTGGCTTAATCTACAATGTAGGATGTGTGTAGTACGAAATCAGTGCAATAGAGTTAGGACATGAACATTAATTTTATCTTAATTCTGGTTCTTAATTGTAAATTTACACAGACTTGCCAAACAGATACAGGTAAATTAATCCAAACCAATATAAAAATGTGTCTGAATCCTCGGAAAAAAGTAGAAATTGTGAATGCTAATTTTTCTTAATGCTATATGTGCCAGAATCGAATTGCTAGTTTCAACAAAGCTTTCTATGAATCTCAACCATTATTTCCAGTTTCCCCCAAAAATGTGTAACTATTTTCAAACCACCTAGATATGTGATCCAATGCATTATGGTACGGTAAGTATAGGAAAGCTACTAAAGTCTAAACCTCAAAATTCCCATACCTACATATCATTTATGCATACAATGTTTTCAATTTCACCACAATAAGGGAAAGCCATGAGGTTTCCATGTACCTTTCACTGTCAAAACCATATAAAGAGACTCAGCGACATGACGTCAAGAACCATTTTTCAAATTTTTATATGTTGCAAACAGTTGACTTCTCCCAACGAGCTTTTTTATCCTCCATTGAACGCCCATCTGACGCGTTCCAGAATGAAAAATTGTTTTGCTTGTTTTTATTTAAGCATCGTCAGCATAATTTTCTTTCTTGGGGTGGGGAGTATTGTTCACGTTTAATAAAGGATGAAAACCAGATGGCTGCGGACATGTCTGCTCTTACCATATAATGTTGCTAAAGTGATTAGAAGATAAGAGAAACAGTAATCCAGGTACATGGTAGTTAATAGGCCTACTAGTTTTCTTTTACAATTTTTCAAATTTTGTTTAATAATTAGTCAAATGACGAATTCGTAAATAGTTGTTTCAGTTTTCTTGGTCATTATTGATGAATAGATGGAATGCAGTTTATATTGCGACTATAATATTAATAATAATAATAATTTCTTTATTGTTCTGAATATACAGTATATGCACATTTTCTCCATAATCAGGGCATCCCAAGCCTAAAGGCGCATATTATAGCGCTGCAATGAACCTTCGATCAACCCACTACGTTTATCGTGAAATATGCAATTCTTAAAGATAGGGAAAAACGTGACAGCAGAAAATGTATCTTTGGATCGAAATGTAAGATGATCGAAAATATATTTACGAATATTGTATTAATATATCTAATCTAAACTTACATACTAGTAGCATAGAACTTTGAACTAGTGATTTTCCCGGAGAGGAGGATGGGGTTCTAGAATTGTTAATAGGGGGGGGGGGGGGTAAGGGAGGGCCGGGAGGGGGCAAAGAGATATCATCAATCACGAATAAAAGCAAGGGCGTCTGATTGTGTAGTGACTACCTCCCCCCCCCCCCCACACCCTCTAGTCAAGGCTTTACCGCCTTGTCACTGTTTTATTCTTCACAAAAATTTTATTGCGTCTTTTGAATCCTGTGAAATATGAGCGACATAATGCTCATGAAAACTGTTAGGGGTGACATTCACTTCTCTCGTATACTTTTGTCATTTTGAAATTTTAAAATGCAATCAGTGCGCTGAGGTAAGAAATTTTGCAATAAAGATGAATTTTATGGTATGCGTGACAAAGGGAATTCAAAGTAGGCAATAAATGTGCTTTTATTGAATTTCTTTTGAGAAGATTCTTAGAAAAATATTAAATAGGGTTGCAGAGTTATTGTTTTGGCCCAAGTTTTTATGTACTGTAAATTTCATTGTACTTCTCACAGATTAATCTTCAAGCTTTTTATAAAAAACAGAACCAAAGTACTGGTAAATGTCTCAATGTACACAAAACTCAAAATCCAGTACAGTAGTACTAGTAATATTTTGATGTTCTGAGCAAAACGTATATCCACGATTCTTTTAAAGGTATGTCTCCCTACTTTGGCTACTAGGAAAAGAAAAAAATTCTTCTGCCAGACTGCCACTATTACTTTTTGCATTATCCACGCCTTATCCCCTATGGGGGGTAGGCAGTACAGCAATGGCGCCTCTGCAGCCCCCTAATTTAGGGCGTACTGGTTTGTGTGTGTGAATTGGCCAATAATCTGCCTGGATGTTTCTCGGCAGCGTCATCTTTGGTTTTCCTCTTCTCCTGCTTCCTGGGACCACAATCTCCTCAATCCTTTTCAGTAGAGTCTCGCCTCGCTTTTGGACATACCCATGCCATAACAGGCGTTTTTTCCAGAGCTTGAGAAAGATTTCGGCAGTTTTCAACTCATATCTGATCGTTTCTTCGCTTGCCTGCCCAGCGTAACATCCTCATCTCCGCCACATGGAGGAGCAGCACTCAGCGTCATACATCGACTTTTTACAGTCGCAACATATTCATTAGTTGTATAGTCTGTATAGCAACTTACTGCGTTTTGATCATACAACTGTCCGACGTACCCATAATAATGCTACCCCTTCAAAGAACAAGCTCTCAGTCTCAAGGCTTCACATCAAACCAATGGCGTCAGATATTATGGAAGTCGGTTGATTCATGATGCTAAACTCAAGTTGGTATCAAATAGGTAGTTTGCCATCATTCATTCACAAACATGACACCAATCAATAGCGAACCCGCTTCCCCCTTAACGCTAATGATTAACAATTTACAATCCCTCACTTCACAAGTGAAACTGACAAGATACCTCCTCCTATCAAACGCATACATACAATCTCATAAGGGCCATGCAACAAACCAATCGTATTTTCGAAATGAGTTTAAAACAAACGTCCTACTTACACAACAGAACGGATAACTCTCTACCACTAAATAATCGGTAAACATTCCCAATTTCCTAGCGCATTCCCAACAGGGACCAGAGCTTTAATAAATAATGAAAAAAAAACGTCGCCAACAATTCTCTATACAATCCACCAATAGAATTTTCCACATTTCCAATAATTTCGGATAATCTAAGTCTGTAGCCAGCATCTTGTTGGTGCGATGTTTGTGTGACGAAATATTCTTTTTCAAAATCTCGAACCATTTTATACAGAACATGAAAGTTCACTATAAATCGTGTCAACACCGCTAACATACGGTGAAGTGAGAAGATATTACATAACAAAACTAGGCTATTGACTGAAAATACAATGAGTCTGAATAGTGGAAAATCCAATTTTAAACCATTTTTGATATTTTCTTCGAAAAAAATATTGACTTCGAATTAAAGATTTCGAGATTACGAGCATATGGGGGGTTTATTTTGAATTGTTTAGTCTGGCGAGGGGCATCTTGTTTCAATGATAATAATAAGAAAAACATTTGTTGGAGAAAATAGACTATAATGGACTTAAAAAAGTCTATAGATTTTTTTTAAACATTTTGAGGATTAAAACGAGCGTTTAAAGAGTAACGTGAATGCATACGATTATTTGCCGTATTAATTAAATATTGCTGAAAATTAAGTACACACGTATATAGGTAGTGTACAGGCTTCGAATTAATATATTAAAGATTCCGAGTTTCCGAGCATATGGGGGTTTATTTTGAATTGCTCTACCTGGTGAGGAGCATCTTGGGTCAATGATAATAATAAGGAAAGTAGGAGAAAATAGTCCATAGATTTTCTAAAAATTTTGAGGAATAAAACGGGTGATAAAAGAGTAACGTGAATGCGTATGATTGTTTCTCATATTAATTAAATATTTTTTGAAAATTAAGTACATAGTATGTAGGCTACGTTATAACCAGACTGGATTGGCTTACATTGTAGTGAAAGCTCTTAGTACTTCAGTTCTGTTAAGATAACGCGTGCTTTCATGGGCGTCGATTTTATCTACGGGAGGGGGGCGGGGGGTGGCAGATGCCTATTCCCCATGGGTGACGGTGACTGCCACACATATGACGTCACACGTGTTTCATCTACTGCTGAAGATTACATCAGTATTATGCTGACTATCACGGAGATCTTTTTTAATACATTCTCCCTTTTATTTAACACAAGCCAATGTGTCTGTTAGACACCTATTCAAGAGCTGAAACCTCGGGCTGCATACTGTATCATCATATCTAGATCGCTTACACTGGATTTGATTTGGTAAGTAGATTATATTCCACCGACCGGCTAGGGGTAAATACAAATACGGTGACGTGGTAGCAGGCATTCAAGACTTAGGCGGGGTTTCCACCGACCTCACATTGCAGAATGCAAATGACATTGACGGAAATTAGAATTTTTCTTTTTATAGAAATCTATTAAAATGTTTGTCCTTAACATATCCCATGACGCCATTTTTTAATTTTAGTTTGTTTGTTTGTGATTTTACTCTATGATCATTGATCAATTTTAACTATGGCATAGAGTAAAACAAACATTTTCGTCAATGTCATTTGCATTCTGCAGTGCGAGGTCGGTGGAAACCCCGCCAAAGTTTTGAATGTCTGCTACCACGTCACCGTATTTGTATTTAGCCCTAGCCGGTCGGTGGAACATGCGCCTTGCTCCAGGCAATGGCTAGGGTGGTTATCCCTTTTTTCTCCTGCAAGCTAGAAAATTCTGACAACAATTTGACAATAATTGGAAAACTTAAAAATTCGAGATTGTAAGTTGGTACAATAGAGGGCTATTTAATCCAATTTACGGTACCTACGTTCGATAGACAATATAATCGGAAGTCTACGTATACAATAATTTTGTTAGTGTAGGCCTTTTTCTAATTGTAGCTGCACACGGGCAGCATTTTATTATAGTAATTTTAATTACTCTTGATGGAAATACGACAAGACTTAGTGAACCTATCCCTCACTATTCATTGGGGTAATCATAGAATTGGTTGGTATTTAAAATAAAATTAATTTAAATGGAAACGGCCACGTATATACTTAACTTGCAAAAAACAATAACAAAACGTATGCGGAGTGCCTTTAGCGCAAGACTATGACTGGCGAAGGAGAGCGCAAGACTGCGCAAGCCAAAGCTAGCTGGCCAATGCTCTTCACGGGCCGTAGTACCAAGGAGTAAGTAAGTTATTGGAATACAAATTCTGGTGAGTAAGTGACAATATATTTATTCAAATTTTTGCGGGAAAACGGAAAACCTTGCCACACACAAGTCATAGCACAAACCACAGACCACCATTGTTTAAATCTTAAACTTATTTGTTTTTAGTTAATTATGAAATCTTTTCGTATAGCACAAGCAGGGGCGCTGACAAGTGGTCTCCCGGCCCACAGGATCCAACACTGATAGTCTAAAATAATAGGTAATAGTAAATCGGGGTTTATCCTGTATTACAATTCTAATTAACAATGTTATTGCCCAAATAGTGTGTGTAGTAACAGATTCTATTATTGTAACGACGCACACTGCTTAGTTAGAAAATAAGATACCACAATGTCCGGTCGAGGGTAGAGAAAGACAGGGTAAATGGGTCAGATATGTACCGCCTGATAAGCCTAGGGGCAACTGGGACCGAGAGGGATAAACTAGTCCCATTCATAACTTTCGCATGGCATTACCAGAATTAATAACATGAGGAGACTATCACTTAATTTAATGTCCTTTCCCGACGACCCCCATTGTTGGGTGTAGAAGCGAAGCCACCACGGATAATATCATGCCGTAATTAAATTTTTTTACAACTCATTGGCGAGGCTGTGGATTATTTACAGAGCTTTGTGACATAAAGTCTTTACTCACGGTTCGGGTCATGGCTTTTAAAATTGAACAGCTTATAATTTAATAACAAAATATAAAGCTGTCGTCCGTTATTCAGTCACTTTGAAAGGGGTTTTTAACATCAAATGATTGTCCCTTCGTTGCTTATTAAGTATTATGCAAGCCACTATGAGTCATGAGGGAGTTGTTTTTACAGTACCTAGGTACTACAAAAGTCAAATTTCTTTCATCGCTTAAAGCAGCGTAAGTATATGGTATACAGTATATATTCGACACGTAACTGATTTCAATAACGAACGCCTAGAGAAGACTAAGTATAGGAGTAAATAAGTATTCCTTACCGATACATTTCAAGCAATGGTGGGACCGGATCTAAGCGAATCTAATACCTACTATAATAATAAAAAATTAAATAAATAAAAATATTCACCGTAATGCCATAAGTGACAACAAGTTGTGCGAATCTCGGTTTCGTTATCTACTAATTACTACTAACCCAAGAGCTACTTGCAACTATACTGATGCTACCTACCCAATATACATATACGTATATCTACAATATCCATATATCCAAAATATTCCTCACTCACTCTAAGAGCTATACCGCCAAAGCACTGAACCTCAGCAAGCCTGAACTTAAGGTACTTACAGGTGCACTCACAGGACATTGCCACGTGAACTACCATTTAAAGAACATGGGTAAAGTCTTGAATGACACCTGCCGATTCTGCAAAGAAAAGGCTGAGACTGCTGAGCTCGTGTCCGGCAGTAAAGAACGGACGACTGCTAGCAACGTCCTCTTGGTTTCTATCACCAAGGGAGGCTTGCCAGTTGGCCCCTGGGCAGTTGTGCAGGTTTTTACGGGACCTGCTGACTGACCAGGACTAAAAGTACGGGGATTCACAATAGATCTTTAAGGTCAAAGTGAGCCAAGCTCAAGTAGCAGCATCGCCCCATTACTAATCTAATCTAATCTAATATCTACAATAAAAATAACAAGTCACACAGTGAAAGCATGCTATTTAGTCAGCAGTTTTTAGAAACTCTGCGGGGGAGTAGTAGCAGGCTTCGATCAGCAACTTAGGTCCTCCGTTAATTTGTTATACTAATATCTATAGCGATATTGGGAAACATTCTCTGTGTTACGCTACAGGTGTCGGTAAAAGAATAACCAGGAAACAATAATAAATTAAGCACAAATACAAAATTATGTTGAGTCGCAATGTGGGGCATCACATTCACAAATTAAATCACTTAAGTTAAAAGCATCAAAAAGTTAGCACGTTTATCTCAATTACAAGATTCCTAAAAGTAAAACAAAGACAGATTTTCAATGGCTAGCAGATCAATCAGCAACTTACCAAGATTAATTAGTTCAAATGAGGAAGCACTGAAATGGAACAAGGGAGTGGACGGAGAGGGGTAGTAGTATAAAAAGAAGTGGGGATTTTGGCGGGAAACCTTCGGAGAAGACCTCCCCCTCCCTGGCCCAAGCCCCGGTGGAAAATTCAATTAGGGAGCCCAACAAGTCGTGGAGATCATTGAGAGGTGAGTTGGAATTGTCGAAGAGATACAAATGGGCCGAAGGAGCTCGGTGACGCGTGAAGCCCTTGCTGCAGCACGTGTGGGCACGGTTGCTAGACAACACTCCTCGATAAAGATTCTGCCTCCCTCACTTCCGGTAATTTATTTGGAAAACTTATACCTTTCCGAGCACAAGAGTTATTAAATTTTAACGATGAGATATTATTGAACTTGCTCGTATTACCAATAAGGCTGAGGGTTGTTACTGAAAGGGGTACGCAGCAATTATTAGTCAGAGAGCGGAAGCTTCCTGGAATTTGCTTTGGTTTTTTATCAGCGCTTCCTCATTTTGGAATTTGAAATCCTCGTATCGGGAAGTCAGGAATTTGGAATTCCAGTAATATACGTAGGGTACATTGTACATTAGCAGCTCATCTCACGTCTAGCGTAATAGCTAATGCTTCAAAGAATGGGGTATTCGGAGTTTAATAGGAATGCTTTACATGCGAATCAAATGTCAATGCATGGAAATGTGCAAAAAACATCAAACATAGCACTGTTTTCAGTGGTTAGGTACATATAACTTGCATTATCTAACCATTCAGATGTCAGAAAAGCAAAAATTGCTATGGCTAGAACCAAACAATATGTAATAGATATTAGGCCCTTGTGTAAACACTCTTGCCTCTTAGTGGAAGCATTGAAGCAAGAACTTAGGCATTATACTTTACAATTTTTCTTTCCCCAAAATTTATTGGATCAAATATTGGAACCGAAATTAGAGGATATGGAAAAAACTGGGCTTGGCGGGATTAGGAACCACGATCTACGCCTAACCGGGGCGTCGTCTTAACCGCTAGACCACAAGCCCCGACAAGTCCAGTAAATGCCAAATCCTCTACTTAAGCTCTAATTGACATTATTCGTGTTGCTAGACAGGTTAGCACAACTAACACAACTATCTAACCGAACAGGTCTGTGAGCTGACTTAATTGCATAAAGGCAATGCTTTATTCAATATATTGTAGTATTATATGGTATATATAACACTGACATTAAATTAACTTTGGTTGAGGAGGTTACCTCTTCAGTATATAATACTACAATAAATCAAATATTGGAACGATATTTGAGTGTGTAATAGGGGATACATTTTTTGAAATTATATTATTTGAAATGGGCTTGAAGCAGGCAGCGTTATAATAATAATTAATGCCCTCTTCCAACTCTATTGAGATAATTAAATAGTAAAAATAAATTCGTGTATTTGTTTCGTTAATGTATTGTAGAATGTAGGTCCCTTAACCATCGGTATGCGGAGTACACACTAAATCCTTCTCAAAATATTGTTTTACACATTTAAGGCAAAATTTGGTTTCTTCCTCTTCAAAATTTTGCGAATGAGCAAATTGGCGTTTTCATTAAACTGGAAATGCAGATGAACAAGATATCAGTTAATATTTGAATATCCAGTTTCTGAGGCAAACTAGAGATTAAACGTCATTAGCTGAAATTGCATGAAGGATTCATACAAGAGACGTGATTATCGAAAAGCGGGCTCGGTTACATTCCCAAAGGAAATGACACGTTACCCATTATTATCTGATAAACATCGTCCTAGTTCCCCCCCTTTACTTAGCAGTAAAGCTCATATTCAGCTTCCATTAATTTTAATGCAGCAGTATGATCTGCTTTAGTGGAAAAACAAAAACCTCAATGAAATATCGTACGCTGCTGTAATGCTAATTTTTTAAAGAACTTATAATGGCCCAAAGGTCCCTTGTCAAATGCCAACTACCCCATGGATTTCGAACATTATTTGTTTTGTTTCCGTATGAGTTTTTGGCCATGGGCAAACTGGTATACCTACACCGGTTACAAGCAATAATGGACCAGCTGAGACAAGCTTACCATCGACGCAATGAAACAGGCGAAGGCATGACTTAACCAAGTACAGATACGAGTCTTCGTAACCTGTTGGACCAAAAATTGAGACGAGCGAAACATTGTTCATTCCAATAATGCCAAACGCCTACATTAATATTGATCAAACAAACTCAGTTTTTCGTGAGCTGGTCCAACAATATGACAGTTGCATGAATTGTTCATTTCAGTTAAATTTTGTCAATTTCACTTCCGAATGTATTTGCTATAAGTTATGAGTAGTATTATTATTCCCACTGTTTTTCAACATGATTTCTGCCGTTTTTGCCCGTTCCACTAGCACTATTCCATTGCGATGACATGGGATACATACAAGTGTACCGAGTACATTAATGTATGAAGGTTTCATGTATGCTACGCTACACAATTTAGACCGAATGAAGTATTAATTCTTAAGTCAAGATAGAGTACAGCTGTTGGTATAAGAATAGGGTACCTATTAATTGATCTTTTTGCTGTGGGTGTATGTACCACATCTTCACAATAATATTCTAAACTACCCGATGTATATGCTTATTGCACTGCCAAAGAATTTGCCTTATTCACAATGAATCAGATGACATGTCTAGTATAATGTAGGTACTCTGTAGGTACCGTTCTCAATGTGTAATAATGACGTAGAATTAAAATTATTGTGATAATTAAGTGGGCGAGAAGCCAAGCCAATTTTTATGTGTTTTATTTGCTGTTAGTTTAGTTAATTTGCTTGTTTTAAGTGCGACCAATTGTATCATTCATCTTATTGGTCAAAATAATTTTTTCTGACAAAACAATTCTCGCCCATTTCTCGACTGGAGCATATTCAACTGTACAGAACTATGCCCCCGATAAGCTACGGTACTATATTAATTGACAAGTATGACATTCCTCCATGCAAACATTCGATTTACCTCCTCAAAGGCGACGAGTCTATTGTAGAGTCTGACACGTCACTGTTTCCGGCAGCCACCCCCTCCCCACTCCCACAGCAGTATCCTGGAAGAGTCTATTGTGCTCAAGAAAATGAGACAGCCTGCCGGGTATATTAATATACCTCACTGACGGTGAAGAGAGCTCTCTCCATTCAATTTCATCATAGATTTGTATTTATGTTCATGTTGATTCATGTCAAATACATTTCATCGTATTGCATGCCAGGCGGCTGTACCTAGGTAGATTCAACAAATTTTGAAGTAAAAACTACCTTAGACGCACTTCGCAACTTTTATGTTGGACCTGTGTATATTGAAGCAAGTTCTAATATCCAGTAGGTTTATTTTCTATTTTCACTCAAATGAAATCCCTCCAATTCAGTTTTTGATTCGATTGTGAATACCTTCTATGGCTCACACGTTAACGAACTAATTATATGTACAATAATTTAAAAAAATAATTAAATACTCTCAATCATTTTGTTCAATAATAATGATATTTATTGCTTTCCAATTTATACGTAGTATAAGGAAAGCTTTGTGATGGTCGAAATTTCCGATTTCGAGATTTCAACGGATTTACACGTTTTGAGGTTCCAGGAACCCAAAAAAGTGTTTTTTTGTTTTTACGAAACGTCTGCCTGTCGCTCTGTAGCTCTGTCTGTGCGTCGATTTCAGGGCAAACTACTCAGTCGATTTAGATGAATTGGCATGGATTGCAGGTTCAAAAAAATCATACCTCGAGATAATTTTTGAAGTGAAACTTCTTTATCGAGAAGGGAGAAAAATCTTGTTATGCGCCATCTTGGTTACGCGCCATCATGGTTACACGCCATCATGGTTACGCGCCAACGTGGTTCCGTGCCATCTTGGTTACGCATCTTGGTTACGAACCTTAGTTACCCATCTTGGTTACGCGCCATCCTGATTTCTGAACTCATGGATGACGCTCATTTTTGGGCAGATGTAGAAGGCCTATCTCAATTTAAATTATACTAATGTCTTCGACTATTCTTCCTCTTTCAGGCCATGCTATATTTGTTGTGATAGGGCAAAGGGTTCGACTTTGGGGGGAGGAAACGTGAAGAGAAGCGCCAAAATGTGCCGATTTTCAGGCCTTTTTCGACCGCGTTTTTGGAGGTGTTAATATAAATTTGAAAACTTCAAACTACTTTAGTTCTTTTTCACCTTTCTTATTCTTTCTAGACATGTATTCAGTTTTACTGTCCGTCTCTTCCTTCAGTCTCAGGTGAGTGTATAAGCCATCCGTGTTTCGGCAGAAAACAGGTTCAAAGGGTACTCTTCCAATTACATGTATAGATTAAAAACATTCCACAGCTTGCAATTTTCAACCGAAATTTTTAATGTCTCATTAGAAGCAGTATGAATTAAGGTTTCAAACGAGTATAAATAAATAGGTTAAAAATGAACCCTTCACCCCTTAAAAACGAGTGGAACTTGTGGAGCGAGTTGAATTTGTAAAAAATGACGCGAAAAAATTCAATTCCAGCAAACCCATTTGAATTGCATGGGCAGGTTTAAAGCAGTTTTTTGGGCAGATTTAGAAGGCCTATCTTAATTGATATCCAATTTACACGTAGTATAAAGAAAGCTATGTGATGGTCGAAATTTTCGATTCCGAGATTTCAACGGATTTACACGTTTTGAGGTCCCAGGAACCCAAAAAAGTGGGTTTTACGAAATGTCTGTCTGTCGATTTGTCTGTGCGACGATTTCCGGCAAACTACACGGGACAATTTTTGTTATTTTGGGCTAACTCAATTTGGGGAGGGTTTTATTTTCAAAAAACTAAAAAAAAACGTCTAAAAAAATTATTTCTCCAAAACGGCTCCAACGATTTATTTTAAATTAACATAATGTATTGTAGTCGTTATTAATGTTGGCAAAATGCGGGGGGGGGGGGATAGTTTGCTTCTGGGGGTAAAAAAATAAAAAGAACTAAATTTTAAAGAAAAATGACTAAAAAATAATTTTTCTGTGAAACCTTTCAATCGATGATTTCTACCTTCAGGCATGTTTTAGGTGTTAAATTGAGTAACGAAACCGAACTGGTTGCTTTCCCAAAAAACTATTTGGTTTTGTTCATTTTTTTTTTACTGATAGAAAATTCACGCTGGAATGCACTGAGTGCCCTGCCATTATTGCTGTGTGGTAATGTGTTGGTCTGACCTACCTAGAATTTACTTCACCTCCAGTGACGTCAGGTGGACAAGCAAGGAGCTTGGCTTTGGGGGTATGCACGATTTTCAACAAAAATGCCGCGTTATTATCTACTAGTATTTAAAAAATTCAAACTACTTAAGGGCTCTTCCGCATTTCTTTCTCTTTCTAGCCATATATTATGTAAGTGAAATTTAGTAATTTAGACGTTGTCACGTTAAACTATCGTCTGTAAACCGACTTTACAACCAACTTACAGACAACCAATATAATTAATTAATTTAATGCTATTATAATCTTAGCAACAACAAGGTAAAACAATTGAATTATTTGTGTGTACATGTTTATAATAATAAAAGCCTTTTGCCTATAATTTGTCTAATTTAGCTTTATTTAACCAATTTCTGTAAAGTTGTAAATATATGGTAGTAGATCATTTTTCGAAAAATGATGTCATAAGGAAGTTTCACTTCTTACGTGTGTACACCGATACACACACGCTAATTTTTTTATTTTATTTCAATTTTTCAAATTCAATTTTGGGGGGGTTTTATTATCAAAAAACTCCAAAAAAAACGTCTGAAAAATTTAATTCTCAAAAACGGCTCGAACAATTTCTTTTAAATTCACATATATTGTATTCGTTATTAATGTCAACAAAATGCGGTGAGTCGCGTGCCCCTTGATAGTTTGCTTCTGGGGGTAAAAAACCAAACAGGTTGTTTTCCCAAAAAAATATTTGGTTCTGGGCAAAAAATTATTTTTTGGAGCAATTATGGAAAATACATTGCGTGTTCTGTCATTGTTACTACTGTTACAATATATTGGTCTGTTTGTTCCTGAATCTGCAATTAAGTTTTAAGGGGTTTTTAATAATAGTATATTGAGGTGGAAAATAAAACAAAAATCTGTCCATTTTAATATTACAAATAAAAAATAGTTACAACTGAGATGGCCGACGTCTTCCATGGTTCTGTTTGTGAGTTGGGTGCCGAGGCAAATGTACATTTCAATCACGCCAGAATGATCTGAGAATAAGTCGAGAATTTTTTTTTATATTCCGGCTTAACTTTTCAAGAAAACGAAACCTTTCTCCGCCTCTTAATTTTGTATGCACGACTGAACGACTGGAGTCAGCCTTTCTCCCACTTGTAGAAATAAATACTTGTGTTTTCTGTCGGATGCACATTTTTTCTTCTGTACAACTGCCGATGTTACAGTGTCGCAGTTCATAAAGAAAATGAAAAAGAAAATATTTTAGACATTTATAGCGTGAGATCCAGGTAAGTTAGTTATTCGATGGAGTCAGGTGTCAGTTGTGAGAAGTCTTCGCAACCTATCATACCGTTTAGTATTAACTTAACCTGGGATTAAAATGTAGAATTTGAGAATTGCTTTTTGTACATTTTAAATCCCCAGATAAAGTTAATACTAAACGGCATAGTTGGTCCACATGGAAAGATCTCAGGTAGTAGTAGTGTTCGTCGGGTTAATAACGACTTAGGCCTCATATTTGGGCCCATAGAGCGACTCCGACTTGACTGTCCTCTGCCAGCCCATAGGACAGTGGACCTCCTGATTAAATAGTGGATTCCGAACCACTTGGGAAACACAGTGAAGTCGCACGATTAGTTTGGAGGTGACCAGGACAAGTCCTACCACGTTTCCCTACCGGCACTGTGCACACGACCAAGTTATCTGCAGCTTTGAACCTGCTCTGGTCCGCTGGATTCAACTTGGTATGGCGGCCGGCAAGATCACAGGTAAAAAAATGCTGTATTTTCCATGCTGAGGGAATCAATCCGATGATTACCATGCATTGAAATTGAAAACAGCATAAGTCCAAGCATGAATTGGAATGCAAAAAAGTTATTCGCTAGGCCTCGAAAGGAATAGAAAGAAAATAATACGAACGTGTAATTCCAACAATGGAAACAAAAATTCTGTAATGAAAGCATCTAGTGAAGTGTACAGGTAGATAAATTGTGGAATTTTCGCTAATAGTACAGCCAAGAAAGGATTCTTCTTAAGCTTCGCTGTCTGTTCCGGTTAAGAAAATATTGGAAACCAACAATAGCGCAGCCCGTTTCATTCATTAAAACAAAACTGTGTTTCAATATCTCTTCAAGCATTGTCAGGAAAATTCCAGGAAAAAAAGCTATTAGCTTCTGAAACTGGAAAAGTGAATTATTTCTCAATAATGTACCGTGCCTACCTATTTAAGTTTTTTCATGTCGCGCTTGCTTAGAAAATATTATTAAAGCACTCAGAGGAATTTTAGGAATAAAAATTGAAATTTTTACACTGCCCTTATATCATGTCGGTATGGTATTATTATGTACCGAAATGGAAATAGGGGGAGGGGGTTATAGAGGGTATACGAAGACCAAAGAAGCGTTGTGATAAACCGAATTGAGGACGAACTTAAGAGAAATTGAGGGAAAGGAAGGAGTGGAGGAGTCTCATGAATCACACATGGATGATTATAGATTTTGATGATGATCGAAGAAGGACGTACATTTTATGGGCTGTAATTATTGATTCTTCACAGTGTTTTTCTGAACGGTCCTTATAAGGCATAATATCGAAATAATTACACAGTACTTAACCATAAAGCAGGAGAAATTTTAATTTGTGTCTTAGGACCCATAAGGGAAACGCGTCCTCTGGTATGCTATGTGTGGGCTAATGTATTGGCGTAAGTAGTTGTGTGTGGTTTGGCAAACGGGAGCACAGCACTGGGTACACCTAATTTGGGGTAGGTAACGAGATTACCCAATGACTGTTTAAAACAGTTTGCTCTTTCTTATAAGAAAAACAGTGCTTATTCTGGACTAGAAGTAATTAAGCCACTAAAATGAGATTTATTTATTTTACGCCCACTTGGCTTAGCAAAATGAGAGGTGAGTTCCATTAAAAAGAAGTGTCATCCATTCCATAATATAGGTACAGTAGGTACTTTATAGGTTTTTAGCTGTATAAGATTGGTTAGAGAGATTGGAATCATAAAATTACGATTCATATTTATTACCGCAAGCTTTAGGGAATACCATAATAAGAAATGTGCCTACTAGTACGTAGCAATTAAGCATAATATCTTATCAATAAATTAATAGACTGAGCAACGCGGCAAAACCCTGATGATGAATTAAAATTATATTCAGAATATTGCTAAGCAACGTATCAAGCATTTTCTTTTATTAGCATTATGCAAATACGAGCTTTTCGTTGGAAGGCATCTGCATCTCCCAGGGTGAAAAAAGAGCCTTCAGTTTGGACGATATTTTCCAAGAAGTATCTTAGTAGAACGGTTTCTGAATTTCAATGTTCACCACCGCTTGGAATTCAACAGCTACGTCTCTCAATTAGGCCGAGTTTTTGCGTGAACTGCGAGGAAAAATTATACAATTTCCAATTATGCTACGCATAATGTACATTCTTTTTCTTACGGTTTAAACAGCACGCCCAGTTAAATTAGATAATTTGCATTTAGCTAAATTTTCTACAAAAAGAACGCCATGTTTGAATTGATAGGTCATTAGCATTCTACACAGTGCCTGCAATTTTCTGGAGTTTCTGGAGAACATACATGATAGTTTTTCCCTATGGACACTCCTCATACAATACCGCATAGTCTGTTTTCCACCATTGTCGACTTCAGCCATGTCTTCACTCTCCTCAGCGCTACGCTGAATCACTAAAATTTAGTAAATACAGAAGGGCCTCGGTAATCCGGACTCCCGCCTGTTCGGTGATCGCTGTAATCCGGCCGGGCTATGGGCCTCGCGAGGGAGCAGGCGGGTGTAGGTGCGGGCTGCCATAAGCCAATCCGTCGACAGTCTTTTGTTTGCAACAGAAGAGTATCACCGATTTTTTCAAGAAGAATTAATGTTTTATTTTATCTTAATGTTTTTCATACATGGTTGTAATTTTGAACATGTAGATTTTTGTCTTTATGGTTTAATTTAAAAATTGATTAATGAAACGAGGGTTAAACATGTGTTTTATTACAATTAAATATGGCATGCTATAATCCGGACCCCTCAATAATCAGGAAAGGGTCATGTTCTTGCCTTTCCGGATTAACGAGACCCTACTGTACTTCTATCGTCGAAATGTTTCTTGGTTTCCCTAGTAGGTAGGGGGACAAGTGCCCTGCCCCCCCTTTTCGACAGCTATGCTGGTACCTATTATTAATGAAATTAATGAAAGGTGCCGTGGCAAAATTTTCAACAACAAATTCTTCAATTAAAATTCTGTCATTCCAATAAGTTTTTATTATGAGGGGCTCCTGTTATAAAAGACGTTCCGTCGAAAATAACACGGATTATAAGAATGGGAGCTGTTTGTCTGCAGAAGCTTCCACAATAAACTAAAGAAAATTCATTAAACGCGGCTGACTTGAAAATGAGAGAAGTTAATTAAAAACAAAGAAAAGAGGAGGGTAAATTGAAATTTTTGCGAACGCTATCGTTGTAAGTCAAGCACCGCACCGATGGGGGCAAAGCTTTCGCATTGTCGTCACCGGAGCTTTTTAATTATAAAAATGTTTACGTTACGGCACCGGGAATTTTCATGATTTGTTATCGGTATTGAACTCACGTCTGACGACCATACGGAAATGATAAACCTGGACAAATTTATTCATAATCCTAATATTGAATTTTTCAATTTTTCCCAGTTTGGTATTCAGACCATGAAAGGTTTTTTCATTGGCAAAATTTTCTTTACCTAGAGCTAGCCGTTCCTTTTTTCATTTATATTTATTTTTGACCAAGAAGGAAGATTTTCAAGTCAATGTTTAATGTGTAGGCTAAGTTTCATACTTTGCTGTAAATTAGAAATTCTAGCTGTTCTGACAAATGACAATACAAGCTGGCTAAGTGTCATAAGAGAGGATCAGGCGTAGACCCTTATTGGGCTGTCGTGCCACGGCGTTTTGTTTTTTTCATATTCATCATAACTTTTCATGCGACTAACAATTAAAAACTGTAATAACGTTACTGGTATACCTAACTGATAAGCAAGCCTACATCAAACAGTCTTTATTCAAAGCTCACACTCATTTTAGCAATTCTTCTTTCAAACAATGCTTTTCCTCATATTTTTCAACTCCAGCGGAAGTAACCACAGCAACTAAGGGAAATTGCTCTCTTGTTGCAAACTCGAAAAAAATATTAACAAAGGCTCAGCTTTTTTCGCTTCTGCTTCACACAAACGATAAAAATGCATGCCTCTTCATTTTGTCTGTAAAACAGTAAAAAGAAGAGTTATCCTCAAAAGAAGAGTGCGATGTGCAAGAGAGATTTAAAAAGGCAGCGGGGTATGATAAAATACAATATTAGATTTAAAAAACTCTTATCTGACGCGAAAAAAATAAAATGGATATTTTTATCAGAAAGATAGCTAACGCTTTTTGATGAGCCTACGCTATTGTTTAAAAAAAAACGGATGGTGCTCCTAATAGACTACCTACCTACCTAAGTACACAAACGCAATAACTTAATTAAATGTGCAGGTACTAGACGTCAAGTAAAAGTATTAATGGCAGTTCAGTAAAAATTAATTTTTTAATAACAGTATTATAATTTTTTCTCTTTTTTTTCTTAAATAAGGTTAATCGCATGCAAACAATTTCATGAATGTAACCGATTGACCTGGATACTTCTATACTGCGTTGTAACAGTTTTAATTAACAGTACGGTACCAATAGATTGCTGACAATTTTTGAAAACCTATTTTAATGAATTGGTAGATTTATTTTACACCTCTTGAGATTATTTTTTTATTCTAAAAAAATAAACGTTATTTAGTAGGGAAATATTTTTCCCCATCAATTATTTAAGTTGGTTGGATGACGTCATTTTCTTGTCACCCATGTCTGCCGGTGTTTTGGCTCTTGTAAAAGCAGTTAGAAAACAGTTAAAATAGGCCAAGTTCCTAACACCGATCTTGCAAAAAGTTTAGCCATTCAAAGTAATGAGATCTTAAATTTGGCCAAGTTCTTTGGCCATTAATAGTTATGAGATAGGGATGAGGGCCAAGTTCATAGGTCACAGGATTTTTCAAAATACATGACTGCGTTTTAGATAACTTGGCCTGGCAAATGATGTTTTAGGACTGTGCTGCAGTGCAATAATGTAACCTGGAAAATGATGTTTTAGGACTGTACTATTCAATAGCAGTCTCATTAGTTCATTGTGAGCCTATATTTTGATACCGTCATTAAGGCTAGAATACAATTACTGGGTCGCCTATTCGTATGAAAATAAGACGCTCCTGGTGAAGTTGTGCTATTTTTTAGGTTAAGACCTAGGGCAAGTTATCAAAAACGCAGCCATGTATTTTGAAAAATCCTGTGACCTATGAACTTGGCCCTCATCCCTATCTCATAACTTTTAATGGCCAAAGAACTTGGCCAAATTTAAGATCTCATTACTTTGAATGGCTAAACTTTTTGCAAGATCGGTGTTAGGAACTTGGCCTGTTTTTACGCGGTGTGTTTTTGTTGGGATATAATTAATTTTCAATATTTACAATTTTATGCGCGCAAAAACATATTATTATTGTTGTTAACCTATAAGCTACCTTATCTAGCATAATGTTATATTTTATTTTTGCGACTGTCAAGTAGCCTATTACCACATGTTTGACAACTTCGCTAGTCTAGCTGAAGACTTCACCAAATTTGCAAAATTAATGCGATATGAACACTCTGTTGCTGTTTGCAAGTTCATTTTGGGTGTTGAACAGTGGTTTTAAAGGAACTTGGCTCGATTCGATATCTTAAAGCACACAGCCCGGCTGCTATTGTTTTCAAGTGATCACCTCATTATTATACAGCTTACCTACAAAGAAATGTGCAACAAGAACAAGGTCTTAAGCTCAGCGAGGAGGAATTTAGTGAAAAGGAATAGAATCCTAGAAATTGAGGTCAAGTGTCTATACCCAGTGAGCTTGACACGATAAACCCGTTGCAACCCAGTTTATATCCCAACAAATTTACAAGTTGTTAGTTCAGTGAGCAGTAATCAGCGGTGCTCAGCCGTGAAGGAAAAGCACGCTCACCGGCTTCAGGAAAATGCGCAGGCAGACGCGTTCGATGAAAAGGCTTACTCGAAACTCGTTCAATTAGAAACTCCCGATAAAACCGCCCAAAATGATGTCTCGGGACCCGTATTTTGATACAAATCCTGAGAATAGAATCAATTTTCTGGTGAATTCGGAGACAATGCTCCCCTGCCAGACCTTGAAATATGTACAAACAATACAGTACCGTACATTTACAATGGATTATAAGAGAACTTGAAATGTTTCTTTTACAGTAACGAGTCATCTCAAACAAATTAATATATTATATGTATTGTATTATTATAATTCGTTACCTATATGGAGGCAGTTTCTATAGGGGTGTAGGGGTGGTTTCCACCAAGTGGAATCAGAAAGATACTCCACTCCGTTGGTTCTAAAAATTCTCCGTTAAGGCGCTTATTCCACCGACAGGCTAGGGCTAGATACAAATACGGTGACGTGGTAACAGACATACAAGACTTAGGTGGGGTTTCCACCGACCTCGCATTGCAGAATGCAAATTACATTGACGGAAATGTTTGTTTTCCTCTATGCCATAGTTAAAATTGATCAATAATCCTAGAGTAAAATCACAAACAAACAGACTAAAATTAAAAAAATGGCGTCATGGGATATGTTGATTACAAACATTTTAATAGATTTCTATAAAAAGAAAAACAAACATTTCCGTCAATGTCATTTGCATTCTGCAATGCGAGGTCGATAGAAACCCCGTCTAAGTCTTGAATGTCTGTTACCACGTCACCGTATTTGTATTTAGCCCTAGCCGGTCGGTGGAATATGCGCCTAATGCTTATGTTGAAGCTGTATCCTTATTCATAAAGTTTTATATAAGGGCAAGTTATTCTTACTCCAGCATAACGGTGTAACATTGATCAGCGCCTTATTGCTAAGGCTTGAAAACAATATCATAGTTCCTAATTCCAGGTTGGAGTAAATATTACGATCATTGAATTTTTACATTTTAATTTTGGAAATTGTAAGTGATGAAATCACAATTAAGTTAATTAAGTAGTACACAAATGGGTGGGTATGTTGTTTCTTGATGTAAAAACCATTGTACTATTCAGCAGTCGATATGGGGATGCCAAAGGCAATTGTCATTTAAAACTGTAAATGTAGGAGTGACAAAAAAGTTTTAAAATCTAAATGCTTCTATTGTACATTATGAAATGTAATATTTTAAATAATATACGATGATAATATAGAAATTGCATTAGCTTTTTTATTAATTTTTTTGTAGCAGTCAAGTCAGTTCCAGTGATACCGCAAACTGTGACAAATCGCCTTTTGCATACCGATACAAATACTATGTATTTATTCTTTTCCTTATTGAATGGATGGATCTATGGATTGCTTGCATTCCACTTACCATAAGGAAACCTACAGTTTGTGCGAGCCACCCTAAATGAAAGTACCTACGTAATTGAGGATCTTATTATTGTATTTCTCTGTGTACATACTGTACAATCTTCTTCTTCTTCTTCTTCCGGCTCTACAGCCCTTGGTGGGCTTTGGCCTGCTCGACAACACTCCTCCATTCTTCTCGGTTTTGCACAACGCTCCACCATCTGGAGACTCCCAACTCGCGAAGGTCATTCTCTAACTCGTCCTTCCGGCGGTTTCTTGGCCGTCCTGTCCTTGGCTATACTGTACAATGCATGTACAAATGAGGAAATTTCGGCCACGGGCAGCTGACTAGGTAATACGAGTATTATTTATTTCCCCACCTCCGCTGGATTTCAAGTGAATTTGTAATAGGCCTATTTAAATGAGCGGAGTACCACTTGCACTGGCGTAAAAGCCACACACAAGTAAATAAATAAATAATGACTTTCTGTTCTATTACTAAACCAACCTAGCGGAGTTAGGGCTATAAAGCTCTCTCTTACACGCAACTAGGAAGGCCCGGGACCACCTGCTTTACATGCCCTCCGAAGCATGGCCAGAAAATGTAGGAAGTGTAGGACTCAAACCAACAACCTTTCGGGGGAAAATCCGTACCACTACTCTACATGTCTTGACAAGTGGAACTTAACCAAAGGGGATGTCAAAATGTCATAAACCAGAACGTTAAGAACGTATACAAGTGAAATATTAAATACTAGCAATATAATATTTAATAATATTACATCTTGGTCACATACGGACATATGTACAGTACGCACCGTACATAAAGCTAATTAAATCTATCTGTGAGTGGAAAACGGTCGTTTTTAGGACTCCGTGAATGAACTACTTAACGCACTGTAGCGCAATAGTCTTTCTTAAACAAAGTTTTCTATTATTTATGGTATAAAGCATAAGCTAAGTATAACTAACTGCACATAAAAACATGTCTTGGAGGAAAATGCGTACGGTTTTTGATATGAGACGCTACTTATAAAATCCCCTCTTTGGCTCTTTCCAATAGTCTATAGAAAAAATATTGAACCACAGATGGGAAATTGAAGGGAAAAACATTTTAGTTTCTGTTTTCTTTCCACAGACAAACACAATGAAATAGAACGCCAAGCAAACAGACCTACCGGAAACTACAAAGTTGAAGCTTAAGGGGAGCGTCCCTCACTCAGGGCTCAAGTTATCAGTAACTGTCAGACATTTCAAAGATGTAGGGAGGGTCAGGTGAGAGTTCACACGATGCATCATCTCTCTGCGGGAAAGTATCGACAAATACTGTATTTACTGTATATAAGGTACCTATCAGATTACCAAGCCTTGTTGGTTGCTGACCAGGAACGATGCTTCATCTCTCTGCGGGAAAGTATCGACGAATACTGTATTTACTGTATATAAGGTAGATACCTATCAGATTACCAAGCCTTGTTGGTTGCTGACCAGACACGATGCTTCATCTCTCTGCGGGAAAGTATCGACAAATACTGTATTTACTGTATACCTATCAGATTACCAAGCCCTGTTTGTTGCTGACCAGGAACGATGCTGCAACTTAAGGTGATTGGTTACATGATTTGATATTGGAAACTATTATTTTCTTGCTCTTATTTCATTGAGTACTTAATCTACAATACTTAATACGGTACGAGCACATTGACGAGTACCGTAATTATTATTTTTGATTTTCATATTTATACGAAGTATAAGGAAAGCTTTATAGGGGCAGACATTTTTTGATTTCGGCATTTCAGCGGATTTTATAATAAATATATTTTGAAAAATAAAAGCTTTGGATACAATCAATTTAATGAATGTAACCGAATAACCTCTTCAGTCGCCTCGCTCAGTGACCTCAGTATTCAGTACTTGCGTTGAGTAACCGATCACATGTTGTGTAGAGACTATAGACTCGCGTAAGTACAAGCATGCTGCCCCCGTGCTACCGAAGCTGATACACACGATTTACACGTTTTGAATTTGAATGACCACAAAAATTAGTCGAATTGTGGACAAACTACTCGATGGATTTGGCTGAAATTCGGCATGTTGGTTCATAAAAATCATATCTCGGGCGCAATTATTATATTTTGGCCTACCTCAATTTTGGAGTACCCAATATAACTGCAAAGGCTTTCACGGTCGGAGTCGAATGAAGAACCAGTAGAATCCGTGCTGATGGGCCGCGGTCGAAATGATGTTTTTTCTTTGCTTTCATTTCGACCACGGCTGGTTCTTCTACTGGTTCTTCAAAGTACCCAATAGTTAGACCATAACCATAGTTAGATGATTGTGGAGCAATGTCTTATTCTTATATCTTGTGCCCAAAAATAGGGACTCTCTCTTAAAAATGTACAATATGACAATATGACATGTCTTGCTCCTCAATGGTAGTTGGCACATTTATACTCAACTCTACAATGGTGGTTTGAGTTTATATATCGACTTCGATGGCCAGGTGGTAACGTGCTTGGACTTGTGCGAGTCTTTTACACGCCATTCGATCGGAAACGTGTCGTAACTCAACACGGGTACTAACCTACAGAGGCGACTGAAGAGGTCAATCGGATACATTCATTAAAATGTTTGTATGCGATTAATTTTTTTTATTTTAAAAAAGGATATTTTTTTTAAATTTTGTATAAACTACATTAAGCCACAAAGCTAGCTTATTTCCTTGAAAAATTAACAGAGTTAACATTTGAATTGAATGTATGGTAAGTACGAACGTGAGGTGATCGGAATGATGTAAATAGTAACATACACGCTTTCTACTTTTTGCAGGGACCAAACTCTGCAAGAAATAAGATCTCCAGCAATAGTTAATAGGATCCTGACATTTTAAGACTGAGGGCATACAGAAGGGGATGCTTACAAGTTGGGGGAGAGCTTTTTGCTGCTGCCTTCTCCTTGTCCGGCAGTGGAGAACATGACTCATTTTAAATGTCAGCTACTATGCGATTACACTGTTTCAAACCAAGCCCCTACCCCATTAACTTTGATTAATTTTACAGGCCTGTTCAAGACACGCATATTTATTAATAACACGAAATTTAGATTCTGAATGAAACCGATTTCGCAATGACATCTTTACTCCTAAAGACTCGGCATACGTAAAAGAGAAAATTTAGCACCTGCCCTGGGTCCTTCCAACGCTAATGCTTTACCTTCACTGGTAGGGGAAACACGCGTTTTGCTGACCACAAAATCCCAAATAAAGCAGTGTCTACCAGTCCTCAGGCATAGACCCTCATTGAGTAGTAATGCTACTGCGTTAGCTTATAAAAGAACCGGTCCGAGTTTACTCGAACATGCTTTCCAATTTATCAAAATTAGAAGATAGAGAAAATGAGTAATTTCATGGTAAATAATTTTCTTATGGTTAAATTTCCGATATCTCGGGGGGGGGGGGGGTGTCCACCTGACGTCACTCGTCACTGGTGGTGAGGTAAATTCTAGATAGGTCAGACCAACACATTACCACACAGCAATACTGGCAGGGCACGCAATGCATTTGAGCGTGAATTTTCTATCATATTTTCAAAAACATTTTTTTGTACAAAACCAAATACTTTTTTGGGAAAGCAACCTGTCCGGTTTCGTTACTCAATTTAACACCTAAAACATACCTGAAGGTAGAAATCATCGATAGAAAGGTGTCGCAGAAAAATTATTTTTTAGTCATTTTTCATTCAATTCTAGTCATTTTTATTTTTTTTACCCCCAGAAGCAAACTATCAAGGGGCAAGCGACCCCCCGCATTTTATCAACATTAACAACAACTACAATATATGTGAATTTAAAAGAAATCGTTGGTGCCGTTTTTGGGAAATAATTTTTTTAGACGTTTTTTTGATGTTTTTTTAAAATAAAACCCCCCCAAATTGAGTTAGCCCAAAATAAAAAAAAATGGTCCCGAGGTATGATTTTTGTGAACCTACATGCCGAATTTCATTAAAATCGACCGAGTAGTTTGCCCGGAAATCGACGCACAGACAGACAGACAGACAGACAGACAGACAGACATTTCGTAAAAACCACTTTTTTGGGTTTCTGGGACCTGAAAACGTGTAAATCCGTTGAAATCTCGGAATCGAAAATTTCGACCGTCACAAAGCTTTCCTTATACTACGTATAAATTGGAAAGCAATAATCAACGTGTGTGGGCTCCCAAGGCTGAGAATCATGTAGCCAGACCATCATGGACCTGAATATTCTTACAGCTTTCTTCACGAATGTTGAAGCAAACTACGTATTGCTTTGCCAAATAAAGATTTGCTAGTGTGTGTAAAATATTGAGCCGAGAAATCAGACGTCCATGTATGCGCTGTTATAATCACGACAGGAACATTCTAATGTAGGGAAAGCTATGGCTGGGCCACACAGAGGTGAAACGCTCGGATGCTAGGGAGTTCAGGCTGTATTACATGCTAATTTGGTAAGGGCTAGTATTATTCACTCGATGAGTCTCTTGGGTCTTCACCAGCCTCTTTTCAAGACTTGCATGTAACTTTACTTTATCCAATGCCAGTCGCCAACGAGTCTCCCAGAAAAGACGCATAAGGTTTCTGTCCTGGTCGTTGGAGAGGGCTGCGCAAGCCTGTATGTGTAGACCGACCATTCTCCCAGAGTTGTAAAGGGGACAGGTGTCCGAGTCTACAACCCCGATCCGGTGAAGGTGCGCTTGTAAGTGGTCGCGCCCAGCAGTAAGTATGAATTTTGCGACTGCATTAGCCCTCGGTAGATCACGCACTTCCAAGTTACTTCACGATTATGCATTGCCGACCATTCGATGAAGCTGACAGAAGAGCTGCTGGGACTTGGGCGTAGTGGTGGGCAGAGAGTAATTGCCCTCCTCACAGGGCACGGACCCTTTCGGCAACACCTATCACGAATCGGAATGCCGATTATTCCTGAGTGTGAAAACGAAACAGGATGGCACATACTAGCAGACTGTCCAGCAATCTGGCGTTCACGTTTGAAACACTTGGAGTTTGCGGTGGCCGATGCAGAGTGTCAAATGAACCTCAGGCCACGGGAGCTTCTGAAGTTCAGCAATGTGGTCCAATTGCAGTAGAAGAAGGGCGGACTTATGGGCCCAAATAGCGGCCTGAGTCCTTGAAGCCCTTAACAACAACTACTACTACTCAATGTAACTTCATTGTATTGAAGATTAGATTCAGGCTTATTATTACAATGAAAGAATTAGATTAGAATGAAAGAGCCGACGAGCTGGCTCGAAAAGGTGCAGAAACGCCATTCATTGGTGCAGAACCTAAGTACGGGATGGCTTATTGCCAGGCCCGAACTTCTGTACAAAAATGGGTGCAGAGAAAAACTGCAGAGGAATGGAAGAAAGTCCCGGAAAGCAGATTTGCTAAGAAGGTTATTCCGGGTCCTAGTAAAAAGCTCACCGATCAGCTTCTCTCTTTAAGTAGAGAGCAAGCTAGAAGGGTGGTTGGCACGCTTACGGGCCACGGTCACTTCAACAAACACATGCATAGGGTTGGCGTGAAAAACGACAGTAGATGCAGACTGTGTGAAGTTGAAGAAGAAACAGCTGAACACATTCTCTTTGAATGTGAAGCGCTGGAACAAACTCGATACCAAACTCTTGGCCACCCTAGGTCTGAAGAGGAAACCATCCGATCTAATCCCATCACAAAAACACTAGAATTTATCAAAAAGACTGGTGTTATAAGATGGGCGTAGACGGCAAACGTGGAAGCAAAAGACCTTCTAGGTCGACGCTTATAGGAACTCAAACGAGTAGGCCCCACGAAGGAAAAAAAAAAAAAAAATTATTACAATATTCAATATTATAATTACTATATATTCCGCTCTGCTTCTCTCAGCATCGTATTTATCGTAATTATCAAGCTACACCAAAGTTTTACAAATTTTGGGCTATAAATTTGTAGAATCCTCTATTCTTTACTCAAGGAGAGAAGAAAAGTTAACTTACTAATTAGAGGTTTTCCAGGATGTAGGTAAAAACTTTTATGGCAGAAGCACATCCAGCTGGAGAGAACTTGTTATAACTTGATCACTTCACATATCCTGCAGCGTCAAGCCCTGTTTTAATTCATTTTCTCTGTTTCCACCACTTCAGCGGAAAACTTGGCCTCTCAACAAAGTTTATAAAAAGTTTTTATTGCTTCTGAGAAATGCTTTCGCGATAATTCAAATGCAATGCACTTGTACTAAAGTTTTATTCCTGTTGTGACAAACTCAACAGCTGTCATGTTGCTTTACTGCTCCTCATACATTTTATTTATTTCAATGACAATGATGATAATACATTTATTTTCATTTTTCAAATAATAAACTTACTGTATATTATTTATATATTAGGCGGGCCTTAGCCCCGAAGAGTTACCTACTCTATATTATTAAAGATGTAGAATATATATATATATTATATATAGGTCTTTGTGAATTGCGGGGATTAACTCAAAACCGGTACAAGTTGCGGGCAAGGTTTAAAAAAGCCATGTCTTGATGATCTTGAAGCGAGTCATTTTTCCTTGAGAAAATTTGCCAATCAGAGCATGCCTTGAAGTTATGGCGGGATTTGTTGTTGTTTGGAATGGTTCGGGCGTTCAGGTTGGCCAAAAAGACGTGGGGGCACGTGGCACCAAAAATTAAAAAGAAAATATTCTTGACAGTAACGAATGTCCAGTCTCTCATTTAGAACTTCACTATGGACTATATGTACGTCCGGAAGGTCAATGATGAAATGTCCAATGGTGTTTTGGGTGAATTTCCATGAATGGCGGTTTTCGATTAGACTAACTTATTGCAACCACCCGGTGTTGGGAGAGTCGGGGCTCATTTCGTTGTAATTTCGTTGTACCTCGTTGGGGGCATGATTCTCTCATCAGAGCTGTAGGTCTACGTAGAAACCGGTTTGGGGGACCAGTTCCACCCACTTGAGTAATTAGGGAGCTGCTTTAGGGATGTGGGTAGCTATTAGAGGGTCGCAATATAGAGAACTTAATTTCACCCGGGCGATCCAATGCGTTGTTGGAAAATGACTTGAAAAGCCATAAAGCACATAGCATCACGAAGAGGGTTGGTTGCCTCTCTAGCAAATGTTTCAAGCCTCCCAGTCCCCTTGTACTCCTAAGCTTCTTTCTACAACCATTCATAAGCTCCCTCTTTAACGAAAATCGTGAAGATTATTTTAAGTTCAAAATTTGTACATTATTATATTGAAAGAGAAATAAGGAATTGTTTTTCTTATCTGTTTCAAAGATAATAGTTATCATGTTGTTGTTTGTAATACGGTACAAGGTACATAATGTGAATTAATTTTCAAATAGGTTTAGTTGGTTAGAGTTAGTTGTTCCCAATCTCAATTGGAAGGTACTCACAACAGGTTTTATTTTAAGAGTATTCATGAATATTCATTCAACCATTCATATACCGGTACGAATAAAATAATTGAAAATGTACTGTATCACATATTGTACAATACACAATGCACAATATTGTACAATGCACAATGAGCTGACAAAACAATAATATGATGTATATACTGGTATTACAAATACACACTATACTACTGACAATATTACAGTCCATGCATTTTCCACTTAACTACATAACGAAAATTATTCTAATCCACCAGTCCAATTATTAATAGCTCCAGAACCAATTTACCAGCGACTTTTAACGCTTAACCTGTGCTGTTCAGATTGGACCCCTGTCGCCAGTCTTAACGTGGAATTACACGTTTAAATCCACCAAATAATACGTCGGAAATCTGCAACGATAATCGCTATCTGTTGCAGCAAAGCTGTCAGAAAACGAGTTATAGCTTTTAATTTCCTTTTGGGAAATAGCTTTCATGACGAGATTACGAGGCTTTGGAGCAATGTGTTCCATGTATTTGGCGCACTGTGGCTATACATTTCTTGCACATGAATTGATCATAGTCACCGTTATTTATAACCTAATCTTAAATTACTTAAACTATAAGTGGCTTCATAATACTATAAATAAATAAATAAGTAGGCTATGTTTTTCTGTTAAACTAAATATATTGTACAATCAAGTAATCAACAAGTAGCCTACAACAACAGATCAAAAAGAAAGTATAATGTAAATCGTCTATAGTCTTGCAACATCATCCATGGATAGGTATGATATGTTGTTATCGGTGGGGAATCTTAATTCTTCTGCTGATTAATTATTATTAACAACCTCAAATGTTTTCAAAATGTCAATTTTCTGTCAAGTTGAACTTAGTTAGGAAAGAATTGTAGTTTTGAGCAAGTTTAATGTTTCTCCTCGTACAACATTAAGTATCTACTGTACAATAGTATCAGTTAATTGAAGTGACAGTGAATTTTAGGCCATTCTATAGATAAAAGTGCCTTAGTGCATCTAAAATCCGTTTGCATGTGCTTATCATATTAGCTTACCAGGGATAAAATTGATAGTAAATACCCCTCTACCTATCCAAAATTATTTAACCTTAATTGTAATTGATTGGACACCTACAATAATTACTATATTAAACGTATTTATGTCAATTTCATTTTCTACTGTAATTTTGTTAGGAACAATGTAGTAAGAGGACAGTAGGAAATGTAGGATTGACAGAGAATGTGAGTAGATGGAGCTGTCAGACACCCCGACATGGTTCTTCCATTTTCGTTTTTTGCTAACTTTACAACCGTCTAACTTTGATGCTTCTCCCCTGACTCCCCCAAGTTCTAAAGTTCTTTGTTGTGACAACCTGATTTACTCGACAACTGCAACCTTTCTACGAAATTTGATCCATACTTTATGGCAGTTTCTTTCATATTTTATTTATGGATACGACTTCTATATCTAGGAGGTATTTAGAGATAAAAGCAGGAGAAGAAGACGCAATTTTTAGTTCCGAGCTATATACAATATTTCACCTTAAATCCTTACAACTGCGTGCAGTATACAGTATGTACAATGCACACTGTTCTATTTATTACTTGCACACACGCGGTCGAATTCAACTTATCATATAATTCACCGCACAGTATTGCACATTCAATGAAAAAATTTCATTAGTTTACCTATCTATCTACCTGCCTTTATGGCATTGAGGAAATGTAAGTCCTCAGCACTACATTCGCATTAATCCATTTTTCTGAAGATTTTTAATTTCCATAAAAGGTTTGTGCCTAATGTTAAAGAACCTTACAGAAAAGACTGAATAGTAATTTGTTCGAAAGATTGCTCTTTTTTGTAGATAATTAATTACATGAGGAGCTTTACAGAGCTTCACATTTTTCTCAGAAGATTGAAGAGGTACATAGGGTGGATTTTTTTAGACGAAGATGAGTTAGCTTAGTTTTTCAAAGGGGTAATTGGAAGGTATGGAGAAAAGTTTTTTGTTCCCTTGCTGTAGACTACTTTCAAATTAGTTCAGAATTAAGAGGGTACGTCCCGCAGGAAATTGCCAGCCCAAAACTTAACACTTCTTATTTTTTATTTAATTAACTAAGCAAGTTATTAAAGATTTGGCTCATTTACATTGTAAAAGACTATTTCATGGATCATACTTGTACAATAGGGAATAGAAATTTTAGCCTTCAATACTTTTTATGAAAAAGCTATGGTACAAATATTCAAATTCCCTATTTTATGGTGGATGAAGTAGTCTTTTGCAACTTAAATGGGCCAAATCTTTAATAACATGCTTAGTTAATGAAATAAAAAATAAAAATTGTTACATTTCGGGCAGTCAATTTTCTACGGGACGTACACTCTTAAGAGGAAGAGAATTACCGCTAGATACATCAGCAGCCTGATCGAGGCGATTATAATACCGGTATTTATTTAATCCACTGGTAAACAAGATAATTTTATAATGGAAAATGCTATTCAAAATTTGTTTGTTTACAGTTATAATCCTAGGGTATTTATTTAACCCCGGTATTATAAACGCCTCGATCAGGCTGCAGGAGCAGTTTTTTATTATTGGTTGACCAGTCCAGGCTTCCAAACGTTTTGGAGAAATATGCCTGTTCCCCCAAAATCTGGGCCCCCCTGTACAGGTTTGGTAGATACATTGGCAGTGAGAAGATTACTGTTTTAAATAATGGAGAAAAAAATATGGAAACGTCAAAATTGGGTTAATGAAAGGAAAGGACAGGTTTTTTGAAAAGTAATGTGAACATGCAAAACTCCCATTTGGTCGGTAATAGTTTTACGTTATGGTTCCCAAAATAGCTTTCATCGCTGGGGTTAAAGGAATAATCACTTATTTATGGCGGATCACGTCATTATGCATCAATCATGCTAGTACTGTCATTTACCATTTTCCCATGTATTAAGCCATGTGCATTTCTACTAATACTGTATATCTACTGAGCATACAAAACACAGTAATAGCTTCATGTAGATTGAACTTTAAAGTTAGCCTAGTTACTAGGAGTAATTACATAAGCACAAGTCACGGAGAATAGAAATCGAAAGGGAAATGTAAATAAAAATGAAATATGTTGTGTTATATGTTTACTTTTTTAAATTTTTTTATTACCATCTTCCATAGGAACTGCACTTCTATTGTAGGTACATATATAACAACCCCTGTAATTATGTCTAGTAGATGTAGAGTAGATTTTGAGAGTAGATTGAGAGAGTAGATGATGAGTTGATTTTCTTATACTGTACTGTAATGTACTATACTGTACAATGTAATAGTAATTGTAATTCATACGGGATGTAATAAAAGTATGGATTTTCACAATGCTGTTCAGAAAGAAAACCCCCCAAGAGTCGGCCCACCTCCAAACTAATCTGGTTGCTATGGTAATTTGATAGGTAGGTAGTATTAATTGGACAGTCTTGCGCTTGAACATGATCTAGTGCCAGGTACTATGACGTATGACATATGCCTACTACGTTCAGATCGGTGGGCCTACCATGGCAATAATTTTTAAATTTAACCCGGGCTTAATAATGTAAACAAAACAATTTTGCAATGGAAAGTCTTGTTGAAAATTGTTTTGTTTACTTTTTTAACTCCAGGAATTGGTTAATTTGGGCGGTATAGTAGGCCCGCAAGAGGCCTCGAACTACCGTATTCCAGATTTTTTGTGACTAATGTAAAAATCCAACCCCTGCAGCCTGAGCACGAGGTACGAAGTTAACTTATTCCTTGGGTTATAAACAGAACAGTTTTACTTCAGCACTTTGCACTGTAAAAATATTTTTGCATTTTTAACCAGAGGAGTTAACTTCTTCACACTTGGGCTGCTGGAATAGATACTATAGGCCTAGTCACTATAGGTTAACTCGTTACAAAGAACTGTCCTGTTCCGCCGAAATTCCGTCACATTTTCCCCATTTAGGTTAGTTTACTGCACAATATTTTATAGGGTTATGTTATTTTATAAAAGGTGTAATGTACTGTTCATAATGTCAGCTTAAATTAATGAATAGATAAAAGCCCTTCCTTTGTCATGGAAATGAAAATTTACCGTACTGTACTGAAAAACAAACCCGACATCGCATTTTTTAAATTACACAAATGGCAAAAATTATAACCCACATGAGTACTGTATCAACAGAAGACTAATTTAAATGGTTTCAAGCAACATATTATGGCGTTGACCTTAATGTGCTAAACCACTCATATATTAAAAAAAATAAAATTAACGGCAGATTAGGTCTGAACGACGAGTTTTATACAGCTATTGTATATTTTAAAATTTATATTGCTGCCGAAATAGATATAATTTGCTATAATACAAAATTATGTGTATTCACTCGCGTTAAGAACGGTTTTCAAGTTTTTCAGATTGTTACTTTCCTTATAAATTGTACTTTTTATCCAGGGTATCTACACTAAATTTTACATACTTTAAGGTATACCAAATAGCCCACCCTACTCACTTCTAAATTGCTTTCCAATTTATTTTAAATTCTACTGAAATATTCCAACAGTGCTGTTGCTAACGGCATAGACTGAGAAGGGTATAATACTGTCCGACTTATGTGAAGGATAAGGGAAGCCTCCATTGGGGACCAGTCTTATTAAAATATCCCTAAACCACACGTTTCATCCCTTAGACCCCCGCAGGAGCCACCATTCATTAGGTACTCAGTTACACACATTTTACAGTAGGTCATTCTTAATATAGTAAAGGGTTTCGGGTTTCGAATTCGAAGTTTTAGCATATTGATATTTGGGGGATAAAAATATGATATAAAAATGGTATTTAGGCGCCCATTCCATTGACCGGCTAGGGCTATTTCCAAAAACAGTGACGTGGTAGCAGACATACAAGACTTAGGTTGCGTTTCCACCGATATCGCATTGCAGAATGCAAATGACATTGACGGAAATTAGAATTTTTCTTTTTATAGAAATCTATTAAAATGTTTGTACTTAACATATCCCATGACGCCATTTTTTAATTTTAGTTTGTTTGTTTGTGATTTTACTGTGTGATCATTGATCAATTTTAACTATGGCATAGAGGAAAATAAACATTTCCGTCAATTCTGCAATGCGAGGTCGGTGGAAATGCCACCTAAGTCTTGAATGTCTGCTACCACGTCACCGTTTTTGGAAATAGCCCTAGCCGGTCAATGGAATGGGCACCTTACTAAATGATCGTATACAGAACATGAACAAGGGGCGAATCCAGGGTTTTGTGCTATGTTTTAGAAACGAACACCTTGTTTTCGAGCTAGGTAACCGATTTCACATCAAAGCAGTGTTGTTGTGATCCAAAGAAAGGGTTATTAAATGACTATTTTGATTCGATGTCAGGGTGCTCGATACTGAAACCCTGGATTCGCCCTTGGAGCAAGGTTCATTTACGGTATGATCATTTATACAACTTTTGCTCAGAATTAACAAAAAAAACTTAATTCTAAAAAGAATCAGATTTCAGGCATATCGTGCAGGCGCGATAGTCAACACGTGGTGAACGTCACACCCACCGTAAATTCCGTCAAAACGTCTTATGAATTGACACACACATTTTAGTGGCATAAGGCAGAAATCTGTAGAAATTCAAAAAAAATACAAATTTTTTTACTAAAACACCGAAAAAATCAGTTGATTTTTCAAGAGCAACTGTCGGGTTTTCGGAGAAAGCTACTAACACAAAAAGTTTCCGGAAACTAACTCCTAATGAACAATGTCATTGTTGTTCGCATTCAATGTTTAAAGATACTACCGGTCAATCAGTTCCTGAAGAGGACGCATTTTCCTGGAACTCTGCACATTGCCCATATTTTACAGTTATTCCGCCCCTAACTCGATATCGGTGCATTTTCGGTATTACAACATAGGAGTTATTTTTGCTCCAAATTGAGCGGGGAATACGCCCTTGAAGTTTCTCAATTTCAAAATACTTGTATTGTTAAATAGCTAATAGGCTAATTGAACTTAAATAACAAGTAGGCAGAGGGCAATATAAAATAAAGGGAGTAAATCGTTATTCGACATAGTCAGAAAAGGTTAACGTAGCTACCCTTACTACGAGTACATGTGCATTTTCACTTAAAGTCAAAATACGCTGACACTTCGTTGGATTTAAAAAATAGAGGAAGCTACGAAGGGCAGCATTCATCACTTCTTACCACGTTTTTCAAAAATTTCACCCTTGATTTTCCGAAAAATCTCCGCACGGGGGCTGATGCGTGAAGCGATTTTCTCCCTTGAGCCGTTAAAATTCAAAACTTCTCTGTTTTTATTTTGTTTATTCTATCTCAATAATTTTTCTTCCAATGTCTTCCAAGATAAGATTTCGAGAAAACAGAAATCGAAATATGAATTCTTTGCAGCTGCGAGAAGGAGCATTTTTCCTTTTCTATAGGAAAACAAAATCAGCAAAAACTCACGTTGTAGTCTACAATATTCGTAAGCAATGCTATTGTAGGTATAGTATGCATGTAAGTATATTCTTACGGATATTATGACTTTATGATTCATAGAATATTTTAATTATGTCACGACAGATGAAGTGCCGGTATAGATAATAAAAAACCTCTCAGGCCTACCCATTCAGGGCCGGATTCCCCCGGTGGGATGCCCCCAAGCCAGAGCGTCTCTGGGGGCACCTTTGAAATTTCAAATAAAATTGAAATAATGGTTCTTTGTTTTAGATTAGTTATTATTTAGCATTATTTTTCCATTGCATTTAGGGCAACTTTTTACATTAATTTCTAATTTAGCGTTTTGATTCAGTTCAACCACTTTACCATAACAAATTGTTAGGTATTAACAATATATGTTTTCCGCGTCACTGCAATATAATAATTGAAAAATACAGGGAATTATTGTATAATTTCATCTGTTTAGTGCCTTTAAATGCAATAATATTTTCTTAATTATCATGTATTCCAAGTAGACTTATGAAAATCTTTGATATAATTTTAATTCTTCTGTTGCGAATTGATCGGTGAGCGGTGATCGAAAGCAGACAAGAGAGTGGTGTAGCTTTGATTGCAAATCACCAGGCTCATTGAACCGAACTTGGATGAAATTTAACCATGAAGGGGTCTCTGGCTGTACACTCAACCGTGCCATGATTACTTTGAACCTACAGCGGTTGTGATAAATTTAAATTGCAGCAAATCTATAGATTAAGGCAACGCAGTATAGTGGCCACATAATAATAAAGTGTTTAGAAAAATTAATTACAACAATTAAAAATAATATAAATCACGAATAACATGAAGAAGTGTGGCAATTTTGCCCATTGTTAGACTTGTATTAGGGGTATTAACTGTTCGTTACTTCCATTCTGAAAGCAGTTCATATTCATCTTGTCACCGTACATCTTGATCGTTGACTTCTGAGTCAAGGCAGTTTACTGAGGATTCAATAATGAAGTAATAAAGAAAGAGACGCCAATCAGTTTACGCCATTTTATTCAAGTATAATAAAAGTCCCGCGCTGCCATGCAACAAACATAACAAATCAAGAAACCAACTGCCACTACGTGACGACATAATTGCCAACATTCACCAGCCTATGTTAAAATTGAAAAACTGTTAAATACTTGGTTTTAAAATAAAATGGAAAGTAGAGAATCTCCCATATTACACACTCGAATATTGTATATGTTTTCAATATAAGATTTATTGCATACAAACAATTTAATGAATGTCTCCGATTTACCTCTTCAGTCGCGTCTGTACCCGTATCGAGTTATGACACGTCTCCGATCGCAAGGTGTGTAGAGACTCGCACAAGTACAAGCACCCTACCATCTGGCCATTGAAGTCAATTGTTCCAATATTCGATCCAATAAATATAGGTCCAAGAAAAATTCGAAAGTGTAATATCTAAATTCATATTCAAATCGTGTACTTCAGCATAAACTTTCCAAATATTTCTTCGATCGAATAATTAATTGGGTCGAATAAATACGAATTAATGGGTAATCAGGGCCAATGTGTACAATGGAAACCTGGTTTATTTATTTGTAGGTGGTATTTGTAATTCCACATTTTATCACCGAGTTTACCACTTTGATGATACGGGATAGTGAATAATAACCCTATATTATGACAGGAAAATGTATAGGCGTTGCCAAATGTCGAATTCTCGTAAAAATAAAAATGATGAAAAAGTGGTGGTGATGAAGGTAATACCATTAGTGGTAAGTAGTTTAGTTATGATGAAAGCAGGGCTGCCGGCACCAATCATCCCCATCTCATTACAGCTGCTTTGCCCCATCATTGATTTTGTTTCGCTATTTCCCATTTACTTTGCAAGTCTTTGTACTGTTTATAGGAAACGGGTTTACTGTATAAGGTTGGCTAATAAAAGTGTATTTACAACGGGATTATTTCACAAAGCTGCCTTTAGTTTAATTTGCAGAAACATGCTGTATTTCATTAAATAACAAGTATCCAAGTAACTCCACTAGGTTGCGCTTAGTCATTGAACAAAAATTTATTATTTAATTAAGACAGTACTAGTACACAGTATACCAAAAGTCAGCATCATGAACTAATTTCATCTTAATTCAAATTTTGTTAGAGCCATAGATCGACATTATCAATAACAAACTGCCGATTCTGTAGGCTAGGAGAAGAAACTGTAGATCACATCATGTGCGACTTTCAAAAGCGCCTTTATGAACGTTTCTGTCATGACAAATGTGAATCTATCGTAGATGCTGAAGTTCATGACCAGAACTAGACTAAATAATGAACGCTTAAATTATAATTTGTAATATGGTATATTGTAATATTATATATGTATATTGTATATCAATGTGAAAGACATAACGTGTTTATAAATAAATAAATAGATTTCTGTTAAACTATACAATGCCAGTAATCAACAAGTAATTTACAAGAAAGTATAAAGTAAAATCGCCAAAATATCGTCAAAATCAGGTAGTTTTGTTTTTATCATTGTGCTAGTGTTTCAGTGACAGTGTAGAAAGCTTTCTCTAAGAGATGGTCTCTAAGAAATTTAGGCAAGTTAGAAGCATTTCTCGCCGCTCTCATTACAATCGGGAGTTTCTTAATGTACGCGAAACCTTGCAGTATAGGATCCAGTCGCTCACACATGGCTGTGCGTGGCGCAGGCCTTACAAGGTCTCCCCATTGTCTCGTGTTGTAGGTGAGGGTGTCCCCATTTTGTTTAAATTTCCCCCACACCCCAGGCTTTAAGATATGTAAGACTGCACAATGAGTTAAAATAAACTGCGTCAGCTTAGAAATAACATTAAATAATAAATACATCAGTTGAACTGTGAGCTATTTGATAAATAAAAAACTGGATAGCTGTACTTCTTACAGATAGGTATCGATAGCAAAGAGTGGAAAAGATAATTTAAGTCGGGAAAATTTAAATAACGTCTCAATAAGCTGTTCCAATTAAAGCTGAATTGCGGAATAGCTTTACTCCCTTTGTAAGCAATAATAAAAAGACGAGATTTAAATTTAATTATAATTAATATTTAGAAACTCGCCAAAAAAGGAAAATCTTCACCAAAATCAAAATGAAATAAAGAAGGGAATGATAATTTCCAATTTTATTTAATTGAAATTGTATTTATTATCGTTGCAATCAAGCCATGGGAGTGGAAAGCTCCATGAGCAAATCTGGAAATTAGAAACAAAATGAAACTGAGTGTTTTAATTTAAAATTGCCGTTTCCATTATTTTCATTACAATAATAGCTCGTAGGAATGATAATTTTAGCTTGGCATTGAATTTTAGCCTATAGCTCATAAATTATACTGTATTAAAACACATAATCTGATAAAACTAGGCTATTCATTTTATGTATGTAAAGAAAAATCAGTAAATGAACTTATTGTAAATAATTATAACATACAATTTGGTTAAGGTGAACAGAATCAGTGCATTCGAAATGTGGATATTCTGACAAATGCTGAGCATATACAGAAGGTAAGTTGCTGCAGACGGTTAAGAAACGGAAACTAGCCAACTTCGGCCTTGTGATGGGGAATGAAAAATTTATATTATATATAATTATATTGCCTTCTGCATGTAATAATCCAAGGGAAAATAAAAGGAGAACATCCTGGTTGAAAAACCTGAGGTTTTGGCAGGAGCACGACTTCCCTTTTCAGAGCAGCAATCTCAGATGTCCAAATTGCCATGTTGATTGCCAATCTTAGAGACATGCTATTGTAGGATATATATAGTATATTTGTCTCTAATTATTCCAATAAAATGTATCTACATTAATGTACTTTCAGTAACTTATGTACAGTTGTGATAAGTTGTTTTGCACAGTAATAAGGTGCAATACAACCCATTTTACAAAATCCTACATAAAGTATATTTATGTTTTCTGGCAGCAGAACAATTTTTTGAATTTAACTGCCATTTTACGATTTTCCGAAAGACTACGAAGTGACATCGAAAGGGAAAACTGATATTAACCTAAATGATCACTAGTTAGAAATAATTTCAGATGATATCAATATATATCCGAAAATGTAGTCGAGTTGTTGCTAACGCATTCACGTTATTTAGTTTCACGTTAACTTTTAAGGCCTTTTACATACGAGATACAATTTTGAAAACTTCCGGAGTGGTTGAAATAAAATAATAAAATGCCTCGGAGCTAGCAATAAAGAAAATTAAACAGTTGACTTGGAAATTAGCGGTTAACCCTGTCTGTAATTACTATTGTTTGAAATGAAAATTTCAAACACACCCAAGGGACTTATTTTCAGATTCCGTTCTTTCTCTCTTTCTCTATCTAATTTCCAGAATTTCGTACTATGCAATGTAATAGTAGTTGAAATTGAAATGCAGATGATAAAATCATTTAAGAGTATATTGACAGTTTTGTAAGGACGCAATTTTCAGAATGTCTGCAGACTAATGTCAAGATCTTAATCTAAAAGATGCACTTACGGACTACGACTACGACTACGGACTAATGTCAAGATCTTAATCTAAAAGATGCACTTACGGACTACGATTTATCAGTTTAAAATTCAACAAACCTTTTAAATGATTAATCGCTAAAAAACAATTCAATGAGTGTATCCAAATAACCTCTTCAGTTCAGTGACTTCAGTCGCCTCTGTATGAGTAATACCTGTATTGAGGTACGACTGGTCTCCAATCCCAGCAAGCTACCCCAGATGCCTAAAACCATGCTACGGTACTAAAAAAATAGGCTTTCCTCATTGTTTCTGTTTCCAATTCATTCTCCAGACCAACTTAAGCAGTATGTTTTGTTTACGTTCTGTTCCTGCGTTCTGCAGTTCAGAAAGTCACGCTCGTAGCCAATAACAAAATACATGTACACTAGACATCTATGGAGTTTGATGCTAAGTAAGAGTCTTCCCCAATTAATTAAAACTATTAAAATTATATTTAAAAGAACTTCAGCGATGTCTGTAACGAGCAGAACACAAAACAATCTTCATTCCGTCAGTCAACAGGTTACCACGATCCTAACACTTAATAGCAGATTATTGAAACGGTTTAATCCTTACCTCTCGTCCGCCGTTTACTTATGCGTTGTACAAGGTGACAACTACTGCGGTATTTTGAACGGAATTATATCAGAGTTATCAAAGTTCGAAAAAGGAAAAAGCACGCGTGGATGAAGAAAAGTTTTGCGCGCAATGCTCACCCTCCTTTCATCACAGTCAGAATCACACTGCTGCCGCTGCCCCCACCTCACACAAATTTATGCCTTGCGCTGCTGTTGTTCACTCCCATCTGGTAGAGTTACGATTGACCGATAAAATACGTTTTTTTTTATAAGAAACTTGAAACAAACAGATGGCGCATTTCAGATAGTGCCCCGCCAATAGCATGTTCACATTGAGTTGCGATTAAAAAGATATATCGTATGTTTTCATGGTAGTCTGCGTGTTTCCAGAGGTAGGAATTAGGAAATCACCAAAGTTCCGCCAATATTCAAATAGTCGCCATTTTTATAAAAAACATTCTGCGTTTTTGTGAGCACAGTACATACCAGTACTAAATTATTATTTTTGAAGGTTTTTATATGGAAGCCGGCCTAATGACAGTATTGACAAACTATCTTATGTCTACCACTACGTTTTGTACGAATCGGTAACTGTTTATCAATATCAAAGATTGTATGTTTATTATTGTACAACAATGTAATGGAGAGAACTTAAAAAACATTAAATGTTTCTTGTCAAAGAAGTTATCCGACATTATAAGGCTCTAAATGATCGGCCTGTTGCGCATTGTATGCAACATATTATGTATCATCGTTTTGTTGTTCTTAATGAAGGAATGTATTTCATGAGTAGGGCACCAGCCATTGTCAATATGGTCGGAATTACATAATTTTGACCATCCGGGGCGGGGGTCTCTTGTTCTAACCGATAGGCGACATAGGGACTTAATCTTTCTCTGTCTAATAGTAATTGGCGACATTGGCGTGAATTCCCAAAATTTCTGGAGGGGGGGCTTTAGGACCCTAAGACCTTGAAATCGATAAATGAGCCCAAATTAGTGAGGTTTTACTCATATTATACCCCGGAGAAAAAAAATTGATAATTGCAAGGGCTTGTGAGATTTGACGAATATTCTATCCTGGAGAACGGGGGGGGGGGGGGGGTGGTTGTCTCTCCTGGAGAAAAAAATTGATGAATTGGCCGAAATCAGTGCGGTTTTACGCATTTTGCAAGCAGTACAGTTGAGATTTTACAGACGAATAAACCTACCACGGAGAGGGGCCCGGGGGTCTCCCCCGAAGAAAAATTTTGAAAAAATAGGTTTGAAATATTGGGGTTTTAAGCAGTTTAAGTAATATATTTTTGTGAAAGTACTTGGTCAATATGTCGATTTTTTTCATGATGTCTTTCATGTGAAATAAGCGTACCAAGAATTAATTTCCGATTCGTTATTGTGGATAGTATGCCTTTCGCCTCCATAACGTCTTTGTTACCAGAAATCCTGGGGGGGGGGGGCTTAGCCCAGAACCCCCCTACTTACGCCAATGTTTGAAAGCAGTACAATTGGGATATCATAACGACGAATAAACCTACCATTGAGGGGGAGAAAAATTTGGAAAAAAAGCTCTGAAGTAATGGGGTTTAAAGCATTTTGAGTAATATATTGTTTGTGAAAGTACTTGGTCAATATGTTGATTTTTTTAAATGTAAAATAAGCATACTAAGAATTAATTTCCCTTTCATTATTGTGGATACTATGCCTTTAGCCTCCATAACGTCTTTGTCACCAGAAATCCTGGGGGGGGGGGCTACGGGCACAGCCCCCCCCCCCCAGGACCCCCCTATTTACGCCAATGATTGGCGATAGAAAGTTGGGCGGGACTGGGTACGTTAATTGCTTTCCAATTTATACTTATTTATACTTTTATTTATACTTTATTTATATTTATTATATTATAAGGAAATCTTTGTGATGGACGAAATTTTCGATTCCGAGATTTCAACAGATTTACACAATTTCAGGTCCCAGGAACCCAAAAAAGTGGTTTTTATGAAATGTCTGTCTGTCACTCTGTCTGTCGCTCTGTCTGTCTGTTCATTGATTTCCGGGCAAACTAATCGGTCGATTTTAATGACATTTAGCATGTAGGTTTGCAAAAATCATACCTCGAGATCAATTTTTTTTATTTGAGGCTTACTGAATTACTAAAAAAAACTACAAAAAAAGTCTAAAAATATTATTTCTCCGAAACGGCTACAACGATTTTGTTTAAATACACATATATTGTAGCACTTATTTATGTTTATAAAATGCAAGGGGTCGCTTGCCCCTTGTTAGTTTGCTTTTGGAGGTAAAAAAATAAAAATAACTCAATTTTCATGAAAAATGGCTAAAAAATAATTTTTCTGCTAAACCTTTCTATCGATGATTCTTACCTTCAGGCATGTTTTAGGCGTTAAATTGAGTAACGAAATCGGACAGGTTGCTTTCCCAAAAAGTATTTGGTTTTGAGCAACAATTTTTTTTTTTTAATGATAGAAAATTCACGCTCAAATGCATTGCGTGCCCTGCCATTATTACTGTGTGGTGATGTATTGGTCTGACCTATCTATAATTTACCTCACCACCAGTGACGTCAGGTGGACACCCCCCCCCCCCCACTCCCGAGGTATCCTAAATTTAACCATAGGAAATTACTCATTTTCTCTATCTACTTATTGTTAAATTGCGAAGCATGTTCGAATAAACTCGGACCGGTTCTTTCAATTTGGGTTATTATATAAAAAGAAAAAAAGGTTTATTTATGATTAATTGCGTGTTTTTGTGTAGATAGATATCATTATAAAATTTCTTTGTGTGCAAAGAAAGGCACCTTCTAACAGATTAATGGTTAAATATCTTGTCACTACCATCGATATCATATAGCGTGGCACTTATGGAGACGAAAACCAGGTAATTGTCTCTTATGGTATTAGCTTATGCATTGAAGTGTCATCTTAAACAGACTGTAAGACAGAGAGAGGAGAAATAGAGATAAAGAGAGGAGAGAGAGAGTTTAGAATGAGAGACTAACGAATGATCTAACTTAAGAAGTTCAGAATATGCAAAAATTTCCATAAATTTTTTTTACAGTCAATAAACATATTACTTTGGCCTCAGAGTTCTGACATGAGGAACCGGTCGTAGACCGTAATATTCGAAACAAGCTAAACGAAATACTTGAATTTCACAACACTTACGTTAAGTGTAGATTCTCCATTAAAGTAGCAGAGAAGTAAGGCTGCTACAAAACTGTCGGATTAAACGAGACTCGAAATTTCATTGGTTGACTCACGTTTCCCGTGGTAAATGTGCTTTTAATATCCGTATAAACATGAGCCGCAGGCCTCACTCCCCCGCCACTCACCTGCCTCCTTCGTTTGCAAACTAGGGGGTGAGATGAACAAAAAACCCCCACGCATTTAGAAGAATACAAACAACCTCATTTTCACTTCAACACACGTTAGGCTAATTCGAGATACCTTTGATGCTTTTGGGTTCAATGAAAAATCTCTTTCCCTCATTCGCTCTTGAGCGAGTTCTTTGTCCCATCTCCTCAAAGAACTCAACAGCATTTTGGCTAGTTTGCGACGAGGGCCACATACAGTTTATATTTAGTGAAATACACCTCATATCGTACAGCATAATATGCCCACATTCTACATCATAGAATAAATATTTACAGTCAATATTATATTATGGTTATACAATATGATGGAAAATACAATACTGTGAGGTGACTTGAAGTGAAGCACCGAAATATTCCACTTGGTAGAAAACCGATGATGGAAAACTGTAGGCCGAGGTTCGAGGAAAAGGAAAACTTTTCCGTCGAGTCAGGTTCAGGTCAGGAATAGACCAGTCAGTAGAGAACTATACTATGAAACGGAGGATCGAGATTCCAGACTCGACATTATAGAAAAAAATTATCCGCCTGACCTGGGTCCATCTAACGCTAATGGATACTTTACCTTCACTGGCAATGGGGAAAACTCGGCTTGCTGACAATGACATAGCAAAAGTCGAGAAAGAGGATCCTCTACAAGTCCTCAGGCTTCATTGAGTAGCCATGCCAACGTTGTTTTTCCTGGTGTGAGTCCACCCAACGTTAATGGGTACCTCTCATCCACCGGTAGGGGAAAAACCGGGTGAGTCGCTGACCGCAAAATTACAATCAAAGCAGGGAAAACTCGACTAGTTCTCAGGCCTAGACCTCATTGGTTTGACGCGTTACGGCTTTAAAAAGAAATGAAATATGGTCCTTAATCTTTCCTATTTAGCTATATATCATAAACACTTAATACAGGTATTACATGAAGAGGCGCCTAAAGAGGTTCCTTATTCGGATACACTCATTCCTGTATCTCAGTTCAAAAAAATAAGCGATTGCCATTCAAAATGAATAATAAAGGAGAGAAAAGTGAAATCTCAGGTTTGAGAAATAGCCAGAGAGACCTTCTTGATGGCCAAAGGCATTGAAGGGTTAAATATGAATCAATCCGCTGGGTTAAAGAAGAAAACGTCATTTAAATTATTGATGGGCCGTTGGCGCCATACTCTCAGCTCTTATGGCTTTTCCCGTCGTTTCCTGAATCGCTCTTGAGGCTAATGTAGTAAAAAGCTTCCTCGTAAACTCCCAGCGGTCTCCCACAGAGGCATTCACAGCCTCAAGAAGAAAGGAAATTTGATATAATAAAAGTACTTCATGTTTTATCTCGCTTGCCCCGGAAATGTAGCCTACCATACATAACTTATTTTGAAAATATTTCGTTTCTTGTGCGATATTTTTCAATGCAAGGCAAGATAGCGATGAAGAGTTATGTAAAAGACAGATTTGTTCAGTTATGCTCAAATTATCATTTACCGTATTATGAGTAGGTCATGTTGGTTACTTACTTTACTTTTTCTACTAGTTTCTGGGCTCAGTCAACGTGACGCCATAGTCGGATCATACCCAAAGGTAGTGCAAATTTATGGTCTTTTCTCGGTGGTAAAACTATTAGCCGCTAGATTCTAGTTAAGTGGAAACATCTAGCCGCTAGATTCTAGCCGCTACATGTTTCCACTTAGCGCTGCCCGGGGTATTCTGTGTGGGTTAGTAGTATTGTTGTAATTGCCTTATGTTGCCCACTAAAGGCTAACGCCTAACTGGTATTATGGATTATTATTCTCCATTTCTAATTATTTTGCAAATGGGCTTACATCAGTAGCATTTGTGTTAGGGCTAGCCTATGATTGTGTATCTACAAAATTTTACATTAAAATGGTTATTATTATAATATGACATTTTTACAAAATCTTCTTCATTGAACTGAAGATTATACGCTTACGTATTTGTCAATAAAAAATAATAATTCACTCGTTCCCTTTTTGTTATGTCGGTTCCATATACACGCAAGCATGAGGTTTCCGCAATAAAATAGATTTGACAATAATTGGAGTCGTTGGATATTTAATGAATAATAAAACAGCACAATAATACACAGACTGGAGTTAGATTAACTAGATAGATGAAGACGGAGAAATGCAATAAAACGAAAATAAGTACTGGAAAAAATAGTGAGATAGGGCGTATCGCAGAATAAAACCCTCGAATCTCTTTACTCTCTTCATTCCCCGATAAATTTAGTGGACTTGTTATCAGAGCACAGTTTTACTACCCTAGGGCTATTTCCCACTCCCATTCTGCTTTTATTTCCCAACTAGTATTAGTCTATGAGTCTCCGTACACAGCATATCCTTGTTTAACACGAAGGTGTTTCAAATTATTCTGAAATCTGAACAAACAGGACACACTCAACATCAGTTTTTAGTACTAAATCAATTTTCACGAGAGTTATTCATAGTATAGCAGCAGCCTGATCGAGGCGATTATAATACCGGGGTTAAATAAATACCCTAGGATTATAACTGTAAACAAACAAATTTTGAATAGCACTTTCCATTATAAAATTATCTTGTTTACCAGTGGATTAAATAAATACCGGTATTATAATCGCCTCGATCAGGCTGCAGCTATAAAAAATGTCATATCCCTGATAAGAAACAATCCTGTAAATTTTTGAATGCATGATAACAACCTTTTAGTTGCCTCTATTATCTCAATTGCCCTATTTTGGAACTTGCTATGTTCTATTAATAGAGCTTTTGTGGGCTTAGGTAATTTAGTGCTCTCTTTAAGTTGGGACATTTTGTCTTATGTTTTATTCATGGGATCAGTCGATAGACAAAAAAGGAAATTTCGCAATTTTGACCAGTTTATTCTCTCTAGTAGTGTAGTGGTATGTGTAGCCTACTAAATAATCAATGTATCCACGGTATCGTTCTGTGTTTCCTATTCAAAATATATTATGTCGGTATGTGTAGCAGTTATAATGCTGAATGTGACTGTATGATTGGGAAAGGGGAATTGGGTCGAAAAGGAGCAACGCAAGTTAAATTTAATTAATTCCTTTGAATCAGCAGATAAACAAAATTAACAATGCAATAAAACCTTGCTCTCATTTAAAATTCTGGTAAATCACGAGAATATTTTTAACTTTGTTTTCTCTCTGCCACGGCTCAATAAACTTTGAGGATTGAAGCGCTGCAAAACTGAGATTTCACAACGTTAACTTTGGTTCAAAGCGAACAACCCTCAAACGGGAAATATCCAAAATAGAGATAGCTCCCTTAGGGTTTGTTTCATATTTAAATGGAAAGTCGCCACTTAATTTTCCGGAAAAACGAAAGTAGTCTGTTTATTCGAAAGTATGGAAAACATGTTTCATTTTATTTTAACTGGATTTATGAGCGCTAAAAGGGTATGTTAGCTCTAAACATCAGTTATTGTTCTTGCAAATAAATTTCATGCATGGTGCTCGTATCTGAAACAACCAGGAAAGGGCCATATTTAAAGGAGACACTGAAAGAGACATTGTTCATGACTTATATTTCCTGCAAAGTTATTAAGCACCCCTTTTAATACTTCTAGCAAAAAGTTTGTTTATAATTATTGAAATTTGCTTACATTTAAAATTGACAACGCATTGCTTACACAGCATTTTTGTCTTCCACTCAAAACTAAATAAAAACAGGTAACCATTTTTTCTTGTAAAAATATTTAAAAAATGACGAATGTAAATTCCGTTCATTCTTCCATGTCTTCCTTTCGCTAATGTCAGCTGTAAAGTCTACGCTACTTTTTTCTACAGATAAGATAGACTGGCAATCGAAAATGTCCCTAAGTGCTCCCTGCTAGGGGTTTATAAAATTTTAATGCCTGTCAGTTAGTTGAAATCAGAAAAGCTATACTATACAACATTAACGTAACTTTTCCGCCTCAAGTGCTGAACCCTCTAGGGATGCCACCAGAAAATCAACTGTCATTCAACGTTTACTTAGCTAATTCAGCAACTTTTTACCCCAAAACATTATTTATACAGCCTTCGTGGAATTAACTTTTCCCCGAATTTCGATTCCCTTTTGAAATATCATTTATTTTAGTGCTGGGTCATCAATTTTGTCAATCTTTCAACAATTGAAAACAAGTTTATTGATAACGATGGACAGCTGTAAAATGGGGTGAAGGCCTTCTAACATAAAAATATAAGCTGTTTATCGTTCAGGTTCCAATGATTAATATTTAGGCTGCCCATGTTTGCTATATTTCAATAAAGTACAGGAAAACTTGCATTCCTTAACTTGTATTATATCACTTGACATGTAGAGTAGTGGTACGGACTTTCACCCGAAAGGATGTTGGTTCGAGTCCTACACTACCTACATTTTCTGGCCATGCTTCGGAGGGCATGCAGGTGGTCCCGGGCCTTCGTAGTTGAGTGTAAGAGAGGGCTTTATAGCCCTAACTCCGCTAGGTTGGCCTAGTAATAGAACAAAAAAGTTCTTATTTATTTATTTATTTAATTTTCTGTCACCTTGCTACGTATGATATTAGTAACCTTTAATGCAAATAAATACTTATATTTTATTATATTATACAGTATAATACTGCAGCGGATGTAGTAAACAAATAGTATAATAGTACTTGATTTTGTATATGGGCCTGCGATCAATGAATTCAAGCCAAAGCCTATCCCCAATAACACAAATATTTGATTTTCCCGCCAACGAACCTATCGTTTTGAAATTAATAGTTTTGAAAATCAGTTTCTACGGTTTCCCTCCGTTCAATAACTTTAAATTGGAAGCGTGGTTACATTTTACAATACATAATCAATATAACAGTCCAATAGGTGGTTATTGCCCACTTTGAAAAAGTTTTTGTCGTATAGCTTAAGGTTCAGCTTCAGGTCCAAGTACAGCTAAAGTATTTGGACTGACTCACTGACCTGACAGTAGTAATAAATTAACCGTTACCAAATATATACATAATATACTGTGATATATGCTGTATCTTTGAGGAGATGGAAGCTGGTCGGATAACAGAAAAGATAAAGGAAATTACTATTATCAGCATGCCGTTAACTGCAAAATTAATTCGCCTTGAAATACTGGCCTTGTTGAGGATCCCACATAGAATATTCGCCTAGTACTTTAATGCCAAAGACGAGATACGGAAAAGTTAGGAGTACAAACAACAAGGTTATTATCCAGTAAGCTGTTTGTTGGCATAAGCACTATCAGGACTCTCCGGGGACTACCCCCCCCCCCACTTTCATCCATCGAACGGGTAATCGCTTTATAGTCCGGCCCCAGCACATCTGTTGCTTTTCTCCTACGCATCATCGCTTATTGCTGACCAATTTGAAGCTAGCAATAAAGCTACAACAATTTATTGTGTTTACGAACAGTAGCTACTTTCCATTTATTATACCTAAATGCTACAGCCCCATTGTTATTGCCTTCCTGTTTGTACGTATATATAGTAACAAGGAAAGCTTTGAGCATGGTCAAAATGTTCGAATCCCAGATTTCAACGGATTTACACGTTTTGAACTCCATTTGGGGGGGGGGGGGGGGTTATTCTCAAAACACTCCAAAAAACATCGTCTAAAACAATGGTTTCTAAAAAACGGTTCCAACGATTTCTTTAAAATTCATATAAGGTATATTGGAGTCGTTATTAATATTAATAAAACACGGTGGGTCCTTTGCCCCTTGATAGTTTTCTTCTGGGAAAAAATAATAATAATGGGAGCTGGAACAGGAACGAGAGCTGGAACAGGACAGGAGCAGGGACGGGAGTTGAGCTGGAACGGGAGCTGGAGCTGGAACAGGAACGGGAGCTGGAACAGGAGCAGGAACTTGAGTTGAAACAGAAGCAGGAACGTGAGCTAGAGCACAGAAGCAGGAACGGGAACAGGAACGGGAACTGGAACAGGAACGGGAGCTAAAACGGGAGCAGGAACGGGAGGTGGAGCTGGAGTGGGAGCTGGAACAGGAATGGGAGCAGAAACGGGAGCTGGAGCAGGAACGGGAGCTGGAGCAGGAACAGGAGCAGGAACGGGAGCTGGAACAGGAACGGGAGCTGGAACAGGACAGGAGCAGGAACGGGAGTTGGAGCAGGAACGGGGCCTGGAGCTGGAACAGGAACGGGAGCCGGAGCAGGAACGGGAGCTGGAACAGGAGCAGGAACTTGAGTTGAAACAGAAGCAGGAACGTGAGCTAGAGCACAGAAGCAGGAACGGGAACAGGAACGGGAACTGGAACAGGAACGGGGGCTAGAACGGGAGCAGGAACGGGAGGTGGAGCTGGAACGGGAGCTGGAACAGGAACGGGAGCAGGAACGGGAGCTGGAGCAGGAACGGGAGGGGTTACATAATCGTCTAAAACAATGGTATCTAAAAAACGGTTCCAACGATTTCTTTAAAATTCATATAAGGTATATTCGAGTCGTTATTAATATTAATAAAACACAGTGGGTCGTTTGCCCCTTGATAGTTTTCTTCTGGGGAAAAAATAATAATAATGAGAGCTGGAACAGGAACGGGAGCTGGAGCGGGAGCTGGTGCAGGAACGGGAGCTGGAACAGGAACGTGAGCTGGAACACAGAAGCAGGAACGGGAACTGGAACATGAACGGGAGCTAGAACGGGAGCAGGAGCGGGAGCTGGAACAGGAGCAGGAACGTGAGCTGAAACAGGAGCAGGAACGTGAGCTGGAACACAGAAGCAGGAACGGGAACTGGAACATGAACGGGAGCTAGAACGGGAGCAGGAACGTGAGCTGAAACAGGAGCAGGAACGTGAGCTGGAACACAGAAGCAGGAACGGGAACTGGAACATGAACGGGAGCTAGAACGGGAGCTGGAGCAGGAACGGGAACAGGAACGGGAACATGAACGGGAGCTAGAACGGGAGCAGGAACAGGAGCTGGAACAGGAGCTGGAACGTGAGTTGGAGCAGGAGCGGGAACAGGAACGGGAACTGGAACGGGAGCTAGAACGGGAGCAGGAGCGGGAGCTGGAACAGGAACGGGAGCTGGAACACAGAAGCAGGAACGGGAACTGGAATATGAACGGGAGCTAGAACGGGAGCTGGAACAGGAACGGGAGCAGGAACGGGAGCTGGAGCAGGAACGGGAACGGGAACGGGAACTAGAACATGAACGGGAGCTAGAACGGGAGCTGGAGCAGGAACGGGAACAGGAACGGGAACTGGAACATGAATGGGAGCTAGAACGGGAGCAGGAACGGGAGCTGGAACAGGAGCTGGAACGTAAGTTGGAGCAGGAGCGGGAACAGGAACGGTAGCTGGAACAGGAACGGGAGCAGGAACAGGAGCTTGAACAGGAGCAGGAACGTGAGCTGTAACAGGAGCAGGAAAGTGAGCTGGAACACAGGAGCAGGAACGGAAGCTGGAGCAGGAACGGGAGCAGGAGCAGGAACGGGAGGGGTTACAAAATTGTTGTGTGAATTTATAAATCGCATAATCAGAACATGCTAATTGCTATGAATTCTATCGTAGTGAAATTGCCTTCTTATCTTACAGAGTTACAGGACTGAAACTTTAAGAAAATATTGGGGTCTCTAATATTGTACTGTATATGGGGCTAGCAATTACTCTGAAATACTTACATGTGGCTTACGCTTACTCAGGTGTTGGAAATGTTAAGCACTTTTCATAATAAATTGTAGTGCTGCTTTGATTGAATATACAACATTTCTCAATTTACAGAAATAGACATTTGTTAAATGAAGGACAACACTGAGAAATAAATAATGAATGATTAATAGAACACAACTCGGTGGGAGCACAGTGTTTGCTATCCTACTTTTGTACTAGTATATTCCAAAGGTGTTGGACCCACCATAACGAGCAGGCCAGTTTGAAGGTTTCATCTTCGAGGTGAAGAAAGCGGCTTCTACTAAATGATAAATAGGAAAGCATGTTCGAGTAAATTCGGACCGGTTCTTTAATGATTCGATCCGCGGAGTTCAAAAAGTTAATGATAGAAGGAAACTGAAACGGCAGTACCGGTACATTAATTCATTGTATGCAGTAGGTACATACTCTATATACTCTTTGTAGAAAAACTTCTCAATCAAAAGTTTTTTTAAAATCATTATATTCTAAAATGATATTATATTCTAGACCTCTACTGTACACCTACAATAGTATGGCTTATTTAAGTAATATTAATATGAGTATACTTGTAAATCTTAAATGTACCACTTGAAAATTTAGCAGCAGAAACTTCCTAACAATTTTACGGATGAACTGAATCTATGAGCAAATGTTATAAAAGCAATATAAAAGCAATATGAACATATAAGAGCAAGTGTAATATGATTTAAATGCAATATAGAAAAATAGCAGTCATTCAAAGAATCAAGACAATGATACACCAAGGTGACTGAATGTCAAAGCAAGTACTCTCCAAAGTTAGAGCTGCAAAAGATGAATCACAAATTTGCTGGGGGCTTGACATCAAAGCATTCTGTATAGCTTAATTAAAAGTTTATACTAAAAAATACCAAGTACTGTACATACTAATTTACTAATGGTAATATAAAGGCATTTGAGAGATGCAGTATAGGAAGTACGGTATGTTTCAATGTAAAATGTTGCCGGCTTATTTGTGCCCTCCACTACAAGATCTAAGAGTTTGCAGAAAAGTGGCTGTCAGCTCATATACAACCTCAGCTTTCACAGTTTAGTACAGTATTTTACTGCTGCAGCCCGATCATGGCGATTTTAATACCGGGGTATTACGTATACCAACCCCGGTATTAAAATCGCCACAATCGGTCGGCTGGTCATGGCTAAATGTAATATTCTCCATAACCTGAATAATTTTTTTTTAATCTGAAAGCACAAGATGAAAGGCCAACTCGGGGGGTAAGCCAAATTGACATCCAAAGGTATGTTAAAATGCAAATACATAGTCTATGAAAACATACACAGTATATGGTAGATCCAGCACTTGATTTGGGAGGTGTTCAAGCATTAAAGCAGCACTATATGCTATTGTACTTCCTGAACTAGTTGCGTATTCCTACATTTTTAAGCTTAATAGATAATTTACGGAGCATAAAGAAGGAGCGCTGAAGTAGTTTCAAAGTGGCAAAGCTTCCCGAAAATTTCATGGATGGCAGGACCTCACAATTCTTATTTGTTAATCCGCCACTGGAAGTAGGTGCACATAGTAATCTTCCGTTAGGCGGGATTTCCACCGACCTCTCATTGCAGAATGCAAAGACATTGACGTGGTAGCAGACATTCAAGACTTAGGCGGTTATTCCACCGACCTCTCATTGCAGAATGCAAATGACATTGACGGAAATTTTTGTTTTACTCTATGCCATAGTTAAAATTGACCAATGATCATAGAGTAAAATCACAAACAAACTAAAATTAAAAAATGGCGTCATGGGATATGTTAAGTACAAACATTTTAATAGATTTCTTTAAAAAGAAAAATTCAAATTTCCGTCAATGTAATTTGATTTCTGCAATGAGAGGTCGGTGGAATACCCGCCTAAGTCTTGAATGTCTGCTACCACGTCAATGTCTTTGCATTCTGCAATGAGAGGTTGGTGGAAACCCCGCCTTACGAAAATTCTAAACTAGATATACAGTTCCACAAAGCTATGTTTTCTTTAACAGCGTGTTGTACCATTTAAGTTTATAGGCTGGCGCTAGCCTACACTGCATTGTTATGTCTAGATTATTATAAATTTGTCTTATAGTTCATTTCTATCTAGTAAAATCTATTTTAATTTCATCGTGACCCCCCTCTGGATTCCCTGGTACGGTAGGTACTAAGTAATCATTAAAAGTACCTATCACTATGTCAAATGGATCCGAAATAATGTCAAACAAAACCAGCGAAGCCAACGTGGAAATTTACAAAATGTAAATCCAAATAAGATAGCCCACGAAGTACTCAATATTGGGTAGACGGCGGAAACGCACAGCTCAATATTCATTACAACTCTCTTTGTGTCTCTTCTTTCCCTCCGCTGGTCAGATGTACAAAATAAAGCTAGAGGTCAACAAGTATGCGGGGTTGAAAAGCCTCGAGAGCTATCCTCGAAAACTCAGACTGTTGGACCCCCCTCCACCAGGGACAAGTTTTGCATGGCAGAGCACGGTGGTCACCACTTCCAAGTCGCGATTACAATTTACAACACAGCTTTTTTTAATAATGTTTTGCCTCTGCTCTTAAATTTTTTGTTTTTAGTTGAGAGAGGTCAAGTTTATATTGTAAATATGAAATGTGATCTCCCTACATATAAGTAGCCTGCTGTAGTTATTGTATATTTTCCATGCCATTATATTTAACAGTGGCACATAAAAACATTCTATGGTAGACAACACTTGAAATGTATGGTAGGCTACGAAGGAAAACCCAATGTTATTGCAACAAATTTTATAATTATTTAATTTTATTTTTATTTATTTAATCTACTTTAATCTTTCTGGTGCTTCCGTACGTCACTGCACACTGCAGCAGTGACTCTCTTGTCATAGTGTAGCTAAAGTCAACCCGCTCTTCAGGACACTCTGTCTGAGGAGAGCCCAGAGGCGTAATGTTTTAGAATGACGGCGGGGCAAAACTAAGTAGACCTTATGACGTCATCCATATACATATAACATAAGGAAAAATTGAAAATATAAGAGCAAAATAGTAGGGTTTTACGTATTTTAATAGAAGTAAAGTATAGCTTTAGTTTTTACAAAGCTAAAAAAGGAATGCTTATATTCATATTGCTGCAAAGGGAACCATGAAGTATGAACCACATCTTACAATGCTCGAGGCTGGGGGGAGGGGCAAAGCCTGGTCTTGGCAAAAATATGAGTGGGGAAGCCTAGAACGGCAAACCGCATATATATATATATAAATAAAAAAAGATAAAAAAGAATTTCGAAATGCCAATATCAAACATTGATCACTTTTTTTCCCTTTGAGCCTTTCCAGCGCTCACAAAAAGTAATGAAGATTGTGTCATAGAAAAAGTTGACGGAGGGATGAAAAAAAGTAAAGAGGAAAGTGGGATACTCCATATGGGGGCTCTCCCGAGAAAATGCTGATTACTTGCTGGGACTTTATATTTACCTTGCTGTTGAGCCATTCGAAACGCTTAAAGTTATTGAAAGTAACTTTGATTTTTCTTCCTCTACTCAACATCATTTTCCCCTTCCTAAGTTTTTCATGTCATTTTCGAAGTTTTTGCCCCTTTGCGATTATGCAAAGAACCCAATCTCTGTTGCACAGCTGTTAGATTCCCCTCGTAGCAAGGCAAATAAAATTGGATTATGCTTATATTTTTTCGATAGGGATTGCCTACCTACTAAAATGTTTTGTTTCCATAAGCGTTATGATTAGCAAGTAGAAAGGCAAATAACAGGTGGTAACGTGCTTGCGCTTGTGCGAGTCTTTACACGCCATGCGATCGGAGACGTGTCGTAACTCAACACGGGTACTAACCTACAGAACCTACCTACTACTGAATCTGTTTACATGCATTAAATTGTTTTTATGCAATTAATCTTATTATATAAAAATAAAAAAATAAAATAAAAAAAACATTGGATTTTGCTTACATTTTATCGATAGGGATAGCCTACCTACTAAAATATTTCGTTTCCATAAGCGTTATGATTAAATAAATAAATAAATAAATAAATAACCGTGTATTTTTCCTAAAACCATTTTAAACCGAATACAAATACAGTTGAAGTGCCCCCTCTTGCCAGATTACTTTGGTACTAAACTTTCATATTGTCGTGAAGCATTTTCCTTCGTAATATACCAGGCATTGTACAAAAACTGATGAATAAACAAATGAATTATACGAAACTATCCTTTAAATTGGCAACATTGCGTCCCATTGCATTCATCTATTGTACAATGAAACCTTTTCCTCTTTCGTATGTGGAATAAAATTGCTGACGACGTCGGATTGATGTTAAAAGAAAGTTTTTCTGGATACATGACACAAAAGGCAGACTGTTGGATTGGAAAAGTTTGAACATGCAGCTACAATACTGTTGCAAAACTGCAAGATGCTGTCCTCTGTCTCTTTGTTTGATATACATGTATTTTTACTGTTGAATTTGTAGTTTTTATGAAAATTCAACTTCATTTTATGCACGAGCTTTAAAGTACTGAGCATTATGCTGTGCGAATGTGAATGTGAAGGCCTCGCATAGGCTACTTGACTACTTTTTTGTATCTAGGTACCTAAACAACCATGGGCAATAAGATGTAAAATATGTAGGCATATGGTCAGATATTTTGCAAATAAAATATTATGAGCAATTTACATTAGTCTTTTTAATGCAGTACCAATATTTAGGTGGGTACCTATTTACAATAATGGTCATGTTAGGTCCAAATAAAATTGAAATACTTACATTGAGTTGAAGAAGCTTTGTGCGCACAAATTCTGCCCTTGCAGACTGGTCCGAACCAGCTACGGGAAATGATCCAATGTACTGTAAAATAAAAATAGTAAATCTAGTAAATAAAGTTACAATGAGGAACGAAAATCAAATAATTTAATAAGATACCATACCCCAAACTGTAATAAACGTAATGAATCTGCTAATAATAATAATAATCACGGCGCTAAGGCGCCCATTCCATTGACCGGCTAGGGCTATTTCCAACAACGGTGACGTGGTAGCAGACATTCAAGACTTAGGTGGCGTTTCCATCGACCTCGCTTTGCAGAATTGACGGAAATGTTTATTTTCCTCTATGCAATAGTTAAAATTGATCAATGATCATACAGTAAAATCACTAACAAAAAAACTGAAATTAAAAAATGGCGTCATGGGAAATGTTAAGTACAAACATTTTAATAGATTTCTATAAAAAGAAAAATTCTAATTTCCGTCAATGTCATTTGCATTCTGCAATGCGAGGTTGGTGGAAACGCCACCAAGTCTTGAATGTCTGCTACCACGTCACCGTTGTTGGAAATAGCCCTAGCCGGTCAATGGAATGGGCGCCTAAAGCTTACCTAAAGTTAAGTTCTACTTCAATTCCGCCTGTGCTGTTCGAACAGCCATTGCATATCATCAATAAATTGCATGGAGACGTGAGGCACTGAGGCACACTTATGAAATTAGAGAAGCCATGAATTTTCGTTCGGTTCAATTTGACGATGCGTTTCAATTTGTGAAAGGAAGTTATCATACGAGGCAACTTGTAATATAAATCAAGTTCAAGCTCAAGACAAATTTCTTCAACTTCTGTCAACAGGATGTAGTCAACAATAGCGGAAAAGTGGCTTAAATTTGTAGGATTCCCTTGACAATAGACCCTAGGCAGTGACAAATGACGTGAGAGTTCTTATTCGATACGGTGACTTCTTCTTCTTCTCCTTCATCAGTCAGATCCTGGTTCCAAATAGCAAAAGACCGGAAATTAATTATTTCAACATCAGAAGAGGATTTGCAAAACTTGACCCAAAGTTGATTATTAATTTGTCAGCCGGGGGAAGTGGTCAGTAGTGAAATGCTGCAAAGGACAGATAATTTTGGCGATAGGAAATGGAAGTGAAGGGAGGAATTTTCGATAGAAAATTAATTTACTTCGTCTATTTAACTTGGCGGTTGAATCGCAATAAATAAATAAACCGATATGTTCCCAAAATTTACACGATGAAGGGTTTAATTAATTTAATGCGTAAAAGTACAGCGATGTGGAGTGCACGCAATTTGTGTTGTTAATTACATCGAGCTAATAACACTTACGCATCCATTTATTCAGGTGATAAAGCCTATATTGTTTTATGGAGCGATTAAAAATGGGCATTTGTTTATAGATGGCTTTGACCTCACATGATAAATTTCAATGCAAAAATTGAAGTCGAAAATCTGGATTAATGGAATAATAAATCCATGCGGCAATTATTTAAATACCCATATATGGATACAACTAACGCAAAAAATAGGCAAATGGGGTACAGCAATATTAGCAAAATGGGCATTTATGTTCTTATTTCACGAGTAAAATAGCCGTAAGATACAACCGAAGGGCGCAAAGCCTGACAGGTGTCATGACATGTTCCTATAAATTTTGACATGTGATACCTATGTGCCCGTGCACCAATCGACCACAATTTTTACACTTGATCTATCAAATATAACGGAAAGTGAGGGTGTCCGGAGAACAAACTTTAAAAGTATAGCCAATCGTAGGGTGGCCTGATTTAAAAGAAATATATAAATATTATATAATATATATATATATATATATAAAATATATGTATATCCATATGTAAGAGCCAAGCTGGGGTTAAGTGGAGTGAAGTGGGGGTTGAGTGAACCAATAGCAACTTGAATAATAAAACTATTATTACATTTTACCTTGTGTATATTTTCCGACCTAAGTTACTTGAACTTAGCGAGTAGAGTACATTTCCTCTAGCAAAATTTTGTAAAAGAGTAGGATTTAAAAAAGAGTATATTTAGGAGTACATCTTGTAAGAGATGTGGCCTTTTTGACCGTTCTGCAATCTATATTTCCCGTGAAAATTAATTTTGTTCAAGAAACTAATATATAAGGTGCCCGCTTTCTCTTAATTGCTGGCAGTTTTAGGATGTGTAAAGCCGAGACACAGGTACAAACGTACAGCACAATGGCAAGTGCATATGGCTGTGGAATTTAAAAAGGCAGGAATGCAAACATTTCCCTACTTCCCCTGGACATAGCATTTACATTTTATTCTGTCTTGCTTAAAGCTAAATCTAATTCTTGATGTTTAAACAAATAATCGCGACGTTTTCATTAAATTTTACAGGTCTACTGTATATACTCCATATGCCATACGTTTTTTAGGAAAGGTTATACACCGGTATTAAGCAGCAATCTAACACCATTCATCAAGCTTCAAGACCCTATATTTTAATTAAACTTCTACAATTTTCACTACCTATCAAAGTTGCTGGGTGAATGAAAGATTTTCCGGCGTTGGTACAGGGGTTATAAGACGTAATCCCCCTGGGGTGTGACATGATATCACGGCAGATGAATAGACTAATATTCAGCAGCTTCGTCAAAGAAATCCGGATCGGTTGTAATAACAGAGAAAAGTCCTCGGGCGCCCCCAAAAGACGCATTACTTCCATCTACAGACGTACGCACTACCTCTTCATTTCTATGTGATAGACATAAAGTTCTATTTCTATGATAGTATAAGTTTTCCAATATGTCATGAATATTTTTTACGTTAATTATATTCCACTACATTGTAATTGGTTTGTCCAAAGATTTAACCCTAAGTACTCACCATACTGTATAGCTCTGATTGTCGAAACCGACTAATTAATTTATTTTTATTCTCCAATTTGAAGAACATCGTATAATTTTGTACACTTTTTGCATCAACAATACCGTTTAGTATTACCTTAACCACGGATTAAAAATGTAAATTAAAGATAATTTTGGAATGGAAAGTGATATTCACAATTGTCTTGTTTACATTTTTTGACCCTGATTAAGTTAATATTAAACGACATTGTACGCCCGCAGCAGCAACAGCAGTGGTTTAATTTAATCCCTGCCATAAAAATATAGATTTTTTAAATTTTGCATTTAGGGCGCGAGGCCACGTTTGTGTCATATGCGCCAAAATGCAAAAGTGATTCCTCCCCAGCTCCCCAGCAGCCTTAGTATGAGATACCAATTGAACTTTTTACCGGAGTTAAGAAATGTAAGTTAAACGAAGAAAATTGGAATGGTTCTTTGGAGTAGAATCAAGAATTCAATGGTTTCATTTAGCCGTTGTATCTTTGATTCTGAAGCCATAGCGCGAAGCATCAAGTTAACTTATTACCGCGGCAAACAACATGTAAACAAAGATTTTTAGGATGCAAAGAACTAATCCAATTTGCTTTTTTTAAATTTTTTAACCCCGTGCTTCGTACTATGGCTGCAGAATTCAACGGCAATTTTTTTTTATTAAATAGGATTCCAATTCTTGGTTTTTTGAAATTTCTTTATATTTCAGAGCTAGTTAGGTAGCAATGGGGTAAATTCCCAAAATTTCTGGGGGGGGGGGGGGCTTTGATCCCCCGGAGAAAAAAAAATCGATAAATGGGCCCAAATTAGTGAGGATTTCAGAAAATTCTACTCTGGAGAAATTGGGGGCCCGGGGGTCTCCCCGGACAAAAAAATTGATGAATAGACCCAAATTAGGGAGGTTTTACGCATTTTGCAAGCAGTACAGTTGAGATTTTACAGATAAGTAAATAAATAAATAAAATAAATCTTGATTTTTTGTTGTTCTATTACTAAACCAACCAAACTTACCACTGAGGGGGGGCCCAGGGGTCTCCCCCGAAGAAAAATTTTGAAAAAATAGGTTTGAAATATTGGGGTTTTATGCATTTTGAGTAATATATTTTTGTGAAAGTATTTGGCCAATATGTTGATTTTTTTCATGATGTCTTTCATGTGAATTAATTTCCCTTTCGTTATTGTGGATTGTATTGGCTTTTCGCCTCCATAACGTCTTTGTCACAAGAAATCCTGGGGGGGGGGGGTTACGGGTGCTTCTGGGGGGGGGATTAGCCCAGGACCCTCCCTATTTATGCCAATTGTAGCAAGCAGTACAATTGAGATATTATAACGACGAATAAACCTACTACTGAGGAGGGCCCGGGGGTCTCCCCCGGAGAAAATGTTGGAAAAAATAGCTCTGAAGTATTGGGGTTTTAAGCATTTAGAGTAATATATTTTTGTGAAAATATTTGGCCAACATGTGGATTTTTTTCATGATGTCTTTCATGTGAAATAAGCATACCTACCAAGAATTAATTTCCCTTTCGTTATTGTGGATTGTATTGGCCTTTCGCCTCCATAACGTCTTTGTCACCAGAAATCCTGGGGGGGGGGGCTACGGGTGCTTCTGGGGGGGGGGGATTAGCCCAGGACCCCCCTATTTACGCCAATTGTGACCTATGGGCCACTATAAAAAAGTACAAAAAAACTACAAAAAAGTCATTCAAACAATATTCATGCATGTCACTAGCATTTCCCCTATTTGTGGATAATGCGAGATGTAGAACAGTATATACAGTATATATTGATAGTTAGCGACGTATAGTACAGTATGTATATACTAGGTATATGGGGAAACTTGAGTTGAATTCTCCAGTAATGATGGAGCGAGACATAGGAATGGCTGTAACCAAAGTGAATTCCCACAGTGATGGAAACTGACATGGGAATGGTTCTAATGGATGGCCTGTCAGAAAGCACCTGATCGAGGAATGAAAATCAATGGCTTTTGGGGACTTTTGAAGACAGTTCAGATGTTTATATGTTTTTCTTTCTTTAATTTTTTTCCTTTTATAGAATTTGTACCGTATGTACAGTATACTTCAGCACCAGTGGTAATAATTTTCTAACGTATGCATGTTTGAAGTAGGTCTATTATTATGTGACACAGTAGGGTAATTTCCACCACATTAAAATTTTAGTACTTGGTAGATAAATGACGCTAACAGATTACGGTATGTTACTTTAAGGCTGAAGATATACATGTTACAGTCAAAGTAATTAATCTAGCTATTAGAATATTATCCAGACATTATGCATAAAAACTGACGATTATTTTATATATATATTATATAATATTTGGAAAGAATTATTACTTTAACCAAACTGTGCTAGATATTGCCTAAGTGTGCCAAAGTAAGTAGGTAATTACTCAATTTAGTCTTTATACATAATAGCCAGCCATTATTCATTTAGTAACTGGTTTATCACTTTAGCTGTAACATACAAACATACTGTATCCCTAATGCGTGGAGATATATAAATGCGTTCATTAGGGGTCTTCACAGTGTTGGTGTTATCGAGTTATCGAGTTAGATGGGCTATCCAAGTTAACACACAATCGTGAGTGTACCTCGGGAGTGAGTTATGATGCTATATTTAACAGGGTAAACAACGTGGTAGTAGTCAGACGTTCGTGGCACGGTTGTAAAGAAAGTGGCAAAACTCTATTCTAGTGCCACATTTGTTTATATTTTTTGTTCATTTTGGTTATTATAATTTTAAGTATTTATGGTAATTGCTTGTGATAATAGATTATACAAATAAATTTAAATACTACAAAATTTTAAACGCGTGTTTCAAATTAATCAACAAAAACAAAGATGGCGGCGGTCAAACCTGAGCTATCGATCGCAACGCAAGTTAAATAGCACACTTAACCAACTTGGAAGTGCGTTTTGGATAGCACGCTGGTTAGCTTGGTTATCGAGTTATCGTTGTGATAACTTAACTTGATATAACACACTTAACTAGGTATAACTCAATAGCACGAACACTGTGAAGACCCCTTATATTTCTTACTCAAAGCAATAACCCACAAGACAATGTGAACTGCACTAATTATGATAGGATCTACCTATACGTAACAGAACTATTCAACACAGCATATTTCTAACACTGTATTGTAACATAGAAATGAATGATACATTTTATTATTGTATTATTTGCCCATAAGGCAATCAATAATATTGTGCTTATATACTTATATTGTAGGACAACAGTAAAGCAAAGATTTATGCAAAATTACGAATAGGTTATTGGAAGAAACGTTAGATCCTTAGATGGAATAACTTAACCTATATAGAGCAATAAATATACATTATAAATTATCCTAGCTAGACTACTTCTAACTGAGGTAGAATACCTGCCAAGCCAAAAAGCTTTGAGACCAAAATTAAGGGGCTTACGGTGAAAACAGAGAACCGTTTTACTTCAATATTCATGGAGGCACCATCTTTGATCCTTTTATCCCTGAGAAACTTATAACAAAATTCGACTTGGGTAACTACTTGACTTCCTAGGAAAGTTGCAATTCTGTTTTGAGGGTCTGCTGAGTGAGGTATCAAGTAAGTATTCATGTTTCAATTCTAAATTAATCGATTTTCTTTTAACTCCTGGTAATTTTGGAAATAATTGTGCTAACTTAGCTGTGATGTTATACGTAATGAACTCCTGTATAGGCTATAACGAATGACTAAGTATCATCTTCTCTAGCAGCAATCTATCGATTGGCTTGCAGCAATTCTTTCCCTCTTCTTCTCCTTTCTTTTAACCGCTACACAGTATAACTTTATGTACATTCCACCAACAATGTCTTACATTTTACTTATTACTATAAGTGCCATAAGATCGTACAATGACAGCCCCACAAATATATATAACCGTCTTCTGACATCCTAGCTAAAAAAAATGAACTATCAATTTTGTTTTTCTTTTACCCCTACTATAAGGTAATCTTAAACCTACAGCAACCACTAAACATGCTGAAGAACAATTATTTTAGTTGAAATACGAAATTTTACCTGCCTACTCTACTAAATACCTAACCCTCACTCTATTATAAAGGGAGGGTATTTTCCAATTATTATTTATTGTTTTTTGTTCTTGTACAAGGGTAATTCTAGCGAAATATATTTCATTTTCAATTCATTCAATCTCCTTCTATGATAGAGAATCTCGGTGAATCTGTATACATGGTAAGCTGGGTGGAACCACGAATTTTACAACATGAGGAATACACCATCTCTGCGTCGATTATTGTTTTCTGACGAACAAGTTTCATTAGAGATAAGAAAAGAAGAATTTTTAGAAGTAGCCAGAGGATCTGCGAAGTCAGGCTCATTACTGAGCAAAAAGTATCGTCTGAGGAAATGAGAAAGATTGAGGAAGGTGGAAGGAAGAGTCGCAGTGATTGATTGGTCAGTCTGTCTCAACGATTTTCACCCCCCCTCTTCCTCCCCACCACAATTTGCCACAGTCCAGGAATTAAACTCTGGCAAGAAAGAAAAATAGTTCCGGGACAGTAGGGCTAAGTCATTTCTGACAGATCTCGTGATCTTGGGGATTTCCTTAATATACTTTGTTTGCTGAGTTCCGTCCGGTATATTGAAAAATATATTGAAAAATATGTTGTAGTTTCATTGCTAAACTTCACAGTTCATCATGGACTTTGAAGATATGAAGATATGAAGATCCACAGCTGAATTGGAAATGAATCAAAATCTAGTCTCCTGAAAGGACTGAGCGAATAATTACTTTTCTGAAAAAGCTGTTCCCTTTGCTGTTGTAGAGGCATACATCCAGTAACAAATATCAGATTGAATGGTTTCTTTGAAATGTGTCTACCCCCAACATCCCCTCCAAGCCCTCCTCATATACAACAATAGTTATTTTCTGACAAAATGCCTGTCTACCCCAACTTTGGCCTCCCTATGCAATAAGTCATTCTCAGCTCAGTGGGGGAAATGTACTACAACGATACAAAAATCTTATAAAATGTTATTTTGACTGCTTTTGCATATTACCAGTAACACATAAATAGTCTATAGGGAATAAGTAATGTTTTTATTCGTTCCGCAGCTGCAATATCTTTTAGCATTATCAAGGATAGGCCAATTAAATTTTTGAGCAGCAATATAGTTCAGTCAAGCTTTAGCAGCCACTATTTTTGGAAGGATTTCAATTCTATCCACATTTTTTTTCAATAATGTTTACATGGGTAAATTACTTGAGTATCCTTGTTCAGGATGAATCATATATTTGGAAAAACATAACGATATGGGGATAGTGGCAGTATTTGGAAATGAAAATGCGTAGTAAATGCAGTAGCCTAGGCATCGTATGACGGAAACAGGGTTTTAAAGAAACACGTTTTATAATTCAGCGGCAGAATGTCACAAAATTATTCAGTCGCCAAAAAGGCGGAAGAAAGAATCTGTGGTACTCTACAACATAAAAATCTAAAGGTTTTCTCGGCTCCCTCGGCACAAAAAAGGAATGGAGCGAAAAATTATTTGGCTATGGTATATGCTAAGTTGGTCATTGATTTTTCTTAAACTACGAGTGAACACACCAATTTGAATGTAAATGTATCGCATGAAGAAAATATCAACGATACATCGTACTTTAGTGGACAATTATGGAAATTCCACTTTACCTATAGGTACATATAAGATAATTTACTACCCTTAGTGTTTGGCTGTTTTGAACAAGGGCGGATCCAGCGGAAAATTTAGGGGCGGGGGGGGGGGGTCACAAGTTTTTTTAAAGTTTAAAAGGTAATTTTTTTGTTGAAAAATTGAGTTTTATTCATTTTTTTACTTGGTATCTTATGAATTAACTCATCATTCCGTATACGCGAGTATTTAACAAATAATTTTTTATTTATACTATACGATACGCTCGTATTCAAGATAACATCTATAGTTAATACACGAAGAAAGAAATCAGCGAATGAACCCAAAGTAGAACATTAGGGTATATACTTACTGTATAGCTGTGGCAAAGTGAGGGAAAATGGAAATTGATCTAAAAAATCAATTTATTTACTTTTAATTTAAGTCGATTATATCATAGGTATTTTTCTTCCCTTTCCCACAGTTATGTGAGTAACCTTTAAGCTTTTAAGCAGTTAGCCTTACGTACTACTATAGATTGCGTTGGCGAACCACGTCAGCGAAATTCAAGTTCAAAATTTTAACTAAGTGACCTATAGTAGTACGACTCGTAGGCGGTCAAATTAACACAGTCTTGTTCCAACTTTAAATTTAAGCCAATGGTTCTGAATATTTCCGTTTACCTTATCAACTTCGATGGCAAGGTGATTGCACTTGCGCGAGTCTCTACAAGCCATGCGACCGGAGACGTGTCGTAACTCAACACGCCTACCAACCTACAGAGGCGACTGAAGAGGTCAATCGGATACATTCATTAAATTGTTTGTATGCGATTAACCTTTAAAAAAATAACAATAATAATAGCCTTGCGAAGTACAGTTTAGAATCATGTGTGTTTACGTAGGAACCGCGGGTTTTAGCTGAAGCCGGTTAAGGGAAATAGAAAAGTGGTAGAGGCACTTGAGCCGGTGAAACACCCTACACGGTCCCTGGCAGAAACAAAGCTCTGCCGTTGACCTAAGGTCGCTGACACACGTCACTAACAAACCAAACCGCCCTCTTTCCGTATCCTCCCTTGTGCCTTTTACCCGTATTTGTTGCACAACCAACACATGACTCAAGGTATTGTTTCAATTCGCTACTTTTAATTATTTACGTTTTTTTGCTTTCCAATTTATACGTAGTATAAGGAAAGCTTTGTGACGGTCGAAATTTTCGAGGCCGAGATTTCAACGGATTTACACGTTTTGAGGTCCCAGGAACCCAAAAAAGTGGTTTTTACGAAATGTCTGTCTGTCTGTCTGTCTGTGCGTCGATTTCCAGGCAAACTACTCGGTCGATTTTGATGAAATTTGGCATATAGGTTCACAAAAATCATACCTCGGGACCACTCTTTATTTATTTGGGGCTAACTCAATTTGGGGGGTTTTTATTTTCAAAAAACTTCAAAAAAACGTCTAAAAAAATTATTTCCCAAAAACGGCTCCAACGATTTCTTTTAAATTCACATATATTGTAGTTGTTGTTAATGTTGAAAAATGCGGGGGTCGCTTGCCCCTTGAAAGTTTGCTTCTTGGGGTAAAAAAATAAAAATACTAAATTTTAATGAAAAATGACTAAAAAATAATTTTTCTGCGACACCTTTCTATCGATGATTTCTACCTTCAGGTATGTTTTAGGTGTTAAATTGAGTAACGAAACCGGACAGGTTGCTTTCCCAAGAAAGTATTTGGTTTTGTACAAAAAAATTTTTTTTTTTGTAATGGTAGAAAATTCACTCTCAAATGCATTGCGTGCCCTGCCAGTATTGCTGTGTGGTAATGTGTTGGTCTGACCTATCTAGAATTTATCTCACCACCAGTGACGAGTGACGTCAGGTGGACAACCCCCCCTCCCCCCCGAGATATCGTAAATTTAACAATAGGAAAATTATTTACCATGAAATTACTCATTTTCTCTATCTACAAATTTTGATAAATTGGAAAGCATGTTCGAGTAAACTCGGACCGGTTCTTTTTCATTGGATCCACCCAACCCCAATGGATACCTTATCTTCATCGGTAGGGAAAAACGTAGCTGCATGGTAGGCTGACCTTAACATATCTAATAGAGCAGTGGCCACGAAAGAAAGAAATATATTATGTATATATCCTGCAACATTTATAATATTAAAGTAAAATTTAATTAATTGTATTACAGAAGTAGGCCTCCTTTAAAACAACCATAAGTTGTTCTTTAGGAGGAGTGACGTTCATAATACGATGTTACGTACGATTAATGACTGCACAAAGTTTACAATGCAAGTGAGCTAAAAAAAAAAGAAAGGATGTAAATGGGAAAATCTTTACATTATGTTACACATTTCTCCAATTATTACATATGTTTACGTATTTTCTACTACGAATCAGTGTTCGACTTAAGCCATGACTTTATTAGTTTTTTAATTTCTTTTCATAATTGAATTGAGATTTAATTTCGGATGAGTTGCAGTCTCAATGCATTTATGTCACATCACTGTACTGCTCGCTAAACACCAGATTTCAGATTTCAAACCAATTACCATAATATGTTCTGAGCTGTGATCTCCCATAAAAATCTGTAACTGATAAGATTGTAAGGATCTACCCTACAGGGAGAACAGAAGCTACCCCTGCAACCATCGTAGAGTGAAAGGGGAGGTTTACCCTCGCAGTCTAGCCAACCACCCCAACAAGACCACTCGTTAGTATGCAAACGAGAGTTATTTAGCTGCGGAAATGCAAGTTAATAGGGGGAAATGCATATTACGCATCTCGCCTACTATTTTACAGTGCATCAAAAGAGTTGCGGAAGCGACAAATACAGTAGCCCCAATGAATTTCTAAAAAAAAACATTTCAATGTGAATGTATTTATGTAGCCTATTTATTTATTAATACGAATATACGGGACATGTCCATTTTACAACATATCGCATGGTAAAGATTTTGAACAATATACAATTGTGCCATTCGATGATAAAGAGATTGTTAAAAATAATTATAAATTACAGTGTAATTTTATAATTATTACACACTGGACAGAAACTACAAAATTTTAAGAAGCATACTAGTATTGTAGAATGGCTTTCAGCACGCCATTCAAATGTGTAATTTAATTCATATAGGCAAATTAATTTAAATGTGCAACTTATTTGAAAGGCAAACTATGTAGCTTAATGATACTGTACTATATATTGTAGAATAACTTACTATAAATACTATAGGATACTACTAGGGCTCATGCATTGTTACTTGTATAATTTGGTCTTCAAAGTAGCCGATCTTCTGAGTAAATGTCCTATGATCTCAAGGCGAACAGGCGAAAATCCCTAATTTGTACCTCCTCGTGGTGAAGATGGAAGGGCGTAATGGCGACTGAACAGATAAGGGACTGAGTTTGAGCCGGGATAATAGAAAAACACAGTCTTTTCTGTGTAGGGCACACTTTTGTCTTGGGGTTGGGAAACTGGCCCTGAAGGCGGAGGAACTCAACGGCATTTAAGAATGCCAAAGGCAACGGGAAATGACTGCATAAAGATTCCATAGTATAATCATCATAACATCAATTGCCATGATGGTCGCCAATCTTCCATAGAAGAGGCATTTAATGAAGAACTAGTAAAAAGAACAGACAGACATACAGACTGACAGAGCGACAGACAGACATTTCGTAAAAACCACTTTTTTGGGAATCGAAAATTTGGACCATCACAAAGCTTTCCTTATACTACTTGTACGTATAAATTGGACAGCAATGAACCGTACTATTACAGAAACGTACGCAAAGGAAATGCAATTATTTTTTTTTTCATCACCAGCGTAATAAATCCGACCAGATAAGTGTTGAAAGTGGTGTAAAGAAAGCCATTTAATCATAACAGGGTGTGGTGGACATCAATCTTCGTCAGGGGTGGACACTGACGCGGACAACTTTTTATACCATATTCCCCTGCCGACGTTTCCGCCACATTTCCTTCACACCATAAAAGTATCTCATCTTGATTTTTAAAGGCACTGACCACATTATATCTAATTATTTATTTATTATGGAAGTTCATTATGAAAGTTCATTACAGCAGCTCGGTGCGGTATATTTGCACTGGGTTGTATCCCCGGCATTACCCGAGGTGGTCACACAGTAGCTTGAAAGTATCGGTAAGAAATACTGAGGTCTGAGTGGCATCGTCATCTAACAGCTATAAGCGATGATAAGAGTGCTATTAATGTAAATAATAAAAAATAAAAAGAGGTTTCCCCTGGATGAAAAATTAACATACAGTATGTACAGATTTTAAACATCTCACCCGCATTTTTTTTGGCCCATTCAAATGCGTTTAGCTGGTAGTTTATTAGCAAACAATCTTCTAATTGCAGTCCAAATGAAACTTAAAGAACATCACTTCAGCAATATCTGTAATTCACTTACAGCGCAAACATTCTGATTGCCAACCAGTATGTGAAATTGATTTGCAGCGCCTCGCGTGCAGAGTTAGAAAGGGGAAAAGGTTGGCACAAAATAATTGGTGCGGTTAAATCGATTAAAATTGTCCAGAAATAAATCATATAGGCAATAGGTCTCGAAGGGCTAACGAGGCTGACAAATGGCGGAAACCTCACATGTGGCCGATAAATTCAAAATGCCCAATCCAAAAAGTGCCTTTCTATATATTCAATTTATTACGTTTTTTCCTTTACAGTTGAATGAATTGGAGAAAGCGCTTTCTTGTTTCTGATCCCGTAGCTCCATCGAGTTGGGTTGGTAATTTTTATGAATTCAGTAGGAATAAAGTTATGTCCATGTTCATCAAAATCATACGAGCACATGGGGCTATCCTATCAAAATCCTATCAAAATGTAAACTAGATTATGGTAATAATAATAATAATAATAATAATAATAATAATAATAATAATAATATTAATAATCACATTTATTTTCATTATATAGTAAATTACATGAGAGACCTAGGTCATCCCATTCACAGTATGTAGGTACAAGAAATTGCGTTACAAATTACAGTTACAGTATTCTGTCAGTTACAATTCAGTTACAATCAGGGACGCAGACTTGGGGGGGGGGGAGGGTATCACGGTCCATCTTGCCCCCGCAGGCTAATTTCTGGGGTGGCAGCGCCCCCCCCCCCCCAAGAAACGAAGAGCTCTTAGTGCAGTTTATTTATTTATATTGTTTTATGCGACCACGCATAGACGCAGAGAGACTTAATGCCATTGCAATCATGAGCAATCACAATGAAGAGGCACAATACCTTGATATAAAGGCTTTAGTCAATAATTTTGTATAGAAAGAGCGATACTAGTGTAAATCGGTCAACGTTTTCTGCATTATTGTTATTTTAAGTAAGTTTACCAATGCATTTTCATAATACTAAGTTTACCAATGCATTTTCATAATACTTTCCAGAGTACCGGTCGAATTCATGCCCCCCCTCAGAATTTTTAAAACTCGGCGTCCCTGGTTACAATACAGTTACAATTCTTTCAGTTATAAATTCTATTCTAAATGATATTTGAGATAACTGCCGTTATTTCGTCCGTTGTATAAAAAACATTGAGGATAAGAAACACTTTGTGTGTGGATTTAAATTGCTTGTAGGGCTGTTCTTTGAAGGTTTGGGGTACCTAGCAACTCACACCCCCCCCCCTCAAGAATATTAATGCCTGCCGATCTAACGGAACAAAGCATTTATTTTGGAAAATTTGAAATCTAGCTTCAAACATAAATGATCATTGATTTGATTTATTAGGCTTATAGGCTATTATGATTTAAAAGCGATGAGTGCCGAAGCCGTTGTAAATATTGTACTTTGATAAGGAGAAAATAAAAAATAAAAAATTCGTGGACTTCAATACAATTCCTTACTTATTTTCGCATAAAACGTTATAAAAATGTAATCTATAGGCTATGATGATCGAACGCATACCGTCCTAACAATTCCATGACAACCGTAACAGTTGGAGGCGTTGCAAATATGTTAAGAAGCTTCGCTCGTCATCCGCAACTCGCAAGTATAGTGTCCCTGGCCGAATTTTAGATCAAGCTCAAGCAGAAGACACATGTTTCAACAGAGTGGGGTGGGGGGTTTATCCCCTCTACGTTTAATGGAGGGTGTCGAATTCGATATCTTTCTCAGTGAACTCGGGAGCAGTATGCCTCATTTAACTTTGCCTCCCTAACAGCCTCTAACCAACCTTACATGAGCACCACTTTTCATCACAGTATGTATCGGATAACAAGTAAACAGAACATTGAAGAAAGTAACACGGTTCACATCGCCTTTTGAGTCACATCGATGTGCTGATATGCATTATAACCGGTTCAGATACTCTCTTCACAAACATAGATACTGTACTATACATATCAGGTATTCTGCAGTATGTAGCTTCTCTCGAAGGAATAATATGCTCCCTATATAAAGTTTTTGTTTATTTTGTGTAAGCATTAGCCGATATTCTTCACTATAATAAATGACCGTCAGTATCTTGTAAATTGCCGTCTCCCAGAGTGCCTCATAACTTATTTGGAGGTTGTTTTGCGTGAGATATGGTGTGGTACATCGGCATTTTTATTTAATTTAAATAGCTCCATTATCAAAACTCGTATTTTTCAATTTTTGGCTATATTAAATGGGTTTCAAAGCATATTTTTGTCAATTTTTACATAATACACTAATGTACAGCCTTCGTTCAGGGTTATAGTGACGTAAAAATGGCACATACTACAAGTTTTTGACAAGACACATGTACAAGACTCGTTACCCGTACAGAGAGATTAAAAGAATGCCTCACAGAAGGAATCTCAAATCCGCCTAACTTCGTTTTACTTCAAGAAGTAGGAAATCTAAGCATCGCAGATCTGTATAAACGGCACTCGTTAAAAATCTCAACTGCCTAGCTCTACACACACTTGATCCCTTGCGGTCTTGCTTAGTTTGAAACCAATAAATAAATAGTGTTATTTAAAGGTTCGGACATGGTTAATAGTTCCCCTTGAATTAGCACCTACACGTGGGTATGTTGAAGTAAGGATAATTGCGAAAATGAACGGTCATGCCAACAGTCAAAAAATAAAGATCTTAATAGTCAGGTACTGTATAGTACAACATTGTATATGCACTATGCTTGTTAGGTTAGTTCAAGGACCTGCCTTGGAGTTTCCACATAAAACAAAAGAAAGTCTCTAGAGGTATTCATCCCTGAAAACGGGTCTGCATTAGGAACCTGTGCGCTACACTGGATCCATCAGAACCAAAACAATATATTAAATTACAGCCATCCTTTGTTTCGAAGAAGAGAAACATTTTGGAGTGATGGAAGATCTTTATGAAATAAAAGACAGGAGATGGAATCTCGGTTACCGCCGGGGGCGACCTAAAGGGGGGGAAAGGGGGGTTTGAGGGAAAATTGATTTCATTGTAGTATTGTTTCAAGAAAATAATTTTTCAAATCACGTTTTCCGTGGATCCCATATTTCTTAGTTACTACAATATTAGTATAAAATTTCGAATGCTGCTATATAAATGTAGGTACTGTAAAGGCATAAACTGGACAATAATTTTCCGTATGTGTACTTCGATGGCCAGGTGGTAACGTGCTTGCGCTTGTGCGAGTCTTTACACGCCATGCAATCAGAGACGTGTCGTACTCATCGCGGGTAATAACCTACAGAGGCGACTGAAAAGGTCAATCGGATACATTCATTAAAATTGTATGCGATTTATCTTTTATAGAAAAAAAATATATATATATATATATATAATCTTTCTTTTCTTTCTTTTCCTTGTCCAGTATTCCCTGGACAAGGAGCATATATTACAAAAATACAATACATAATAATACCATCCCGCATCCCCAAGCTAGCGCTTATTTGGGACAAAAGACTCATACAGTGCTGCTAAACAAGGCCTAATCATTTATTTTTGTTATTTATTTATAATGTTTATTTTATTTTATTATTATTTTTATTTTATTGTCACTTTTTATTATTGTTAACTCCCATTGACCAGCTATCTTTTTATACCCGCTTTTAACTCACCCATCTGTTTAAATTTTTTCATTTGAGGATAATAATAATAATAATATGTGTATTGAAAACAATTTTACATTACACAGATCAGCAGTAGCCACAACAACTACATAGCTGAAAGAGAATCAACGTACATTATCACTCAAAATTAAAAAATAGAAATAAGTAAAACACAGCATCACATAATAAATAAATTGAATTAAATATTTTTCATTAAATAAATATAATAAGGATTTATGAGGACAGGAGCAACTCCACGTTTACTACTGCACACAGCCAGACCCTAAGTTGACTGGCGAAAGTTCTGGGCTTCATGTCAGGGTCAAAAAAGCAGAATATTATATTGTAGTACTAATAGCGTACAGGAAAATATGCCTACAGCCGGTACCATACTGTACCGTATTTCGTACAACAATAATAAATTGTTTTTTTCATTATATATTATATTATATTATTTTTTTAAATTATTAGTGCAGCACCATCCTCCGCTTTATGTATTAATTGCAGCATTCCTTCATTGCAGTCTCATTATTATCTAGTATAGTACAGTGCATTTTCATTAACACGGCACCCGTTGAACCCCACAGATAAAGGAGTTCGGAGTAGTACATGCATGTAGGCCTAATTTATCTTCAACATATTATTAGATATTAAGGACTCAAGTTAGCCTATAAGTAGTGCGGCAAAGCAGGTTTATTGTAGTATATATACTGTAGAAGATGGATGTTTTGTATATGCAATACATTATGGCAAATAGTTGGGGATATTGACAGGGGACATGGTTCAATTAAATCCTCTCACGTATCAGCAACCATGAAAAAGTGAAAGTTTAATGAAACATTGCCTGTTTCCGGCTTACAGTTGGAGAAAAGTTGGGGAAAAGTTTTCATATTTAAAGTTGAAGCTGCATCCATGAAAGTTAAGAAGCTATAATACTTTCATCTTCTCCCCGTCTCACACTTTACACTCTCAGCAGTTCACCAGTTCAAGATTCGGGCCTTTTCACAAACGTATGTACCTGCAGCCTTCTTATGGCGATTCGGGATTATTCGGGGTTTATTCGATTGTTTTAAATAAATGAATGCAAAATGCGCGGGAAGTTCAAATTGGTAAATTAATCTTCATCTATGTTTTCACTGAGTTTTCAATTTTTTCTCCCTTAGAAGTAGACACATTAATTAAAATTCTTATTACATTTCAAAATTGTATCTGTACATTTTTATGTTTATTAGTAGGCCTATTTCCTCTATTACACAGTCGAATATTGGAACAATATCCAACACATTTAAATATGGGTCCATGAAAAATTGGAGTACAGTACGTCTAAATTCAGTTACAAATCGTACACTTCAACATAAAAATTCCAAATATTTCTTCAATCGATTAAATATTGGATCGAGTTAATGTAATAAGGCGGGGATTCCACCGAACTCGTTTGTGTTTGGCAGCGTGACATTGACGGAAATTTTTGTTTAAAAGGCAGTCTTTAATGTCTGCTACCACGTCAATATCACGCTGCCAAACACAAACGAGGTCGGTGGAATCCCCACCTTAATAAAGTGTGTTATCAAGGCTTATGAATTAAAGTAAAAACAGATGAGAAAAACGAGAAATGTGAAAGGACGGGAAGGCTTCTGACATCTAACGCTAGGAAGGTGAAGCGGCTTGGCAGGCTTTAGTTCCAGCAATTGCCACATGGAACAAGTTTCCTTTCCCGCACTTTTACAAAGGAAGTTTTCTACCTTTTATTTTATTAGCTAAAAATTTCAAAAATCGAAAAAAAAAATTGAATTAAATTACGGTAATGGGATTGAGTTGTGAAAGATCATCTGAATTATAAAGAGGGCAAATTCAAGTTCTCCATAATCGTCGTTAAAAGCTAAGTAAATATCTTTATTAAAAAAAATCTAATAACTCAAGGCCTCTTATATGTTGAAAAAAACTTTCGGTGTTTATGTAATTGACGAAAACTCGCCAACTAATAAAAGTCCGGTCTTACGAGAATATAACGGAGGGTACGAATTTATGGAAAGAGGGAGAATATTAAGTTACTCTACGAATTGCGGAAGTGTATGACATTGACTTACCGCAACGAATGTACAATTTCTGCATTTATTAGCAGAGGTTATTCAATATCCAATTATTCATTTCTTCGTAGAACGTTTTCTGAACTCCCCCAAGTACGGCATACTCGCCTTTCCTAGATGCCGTACTGTTGCGTTTCACTCCTGTCCCTTTTCATACCCAAGGGCGGATTTTGCCTCCAATTTAGGGGGGGGGGGGATCAGCGGGCAGATTCAGTGGATTATAACATAAAAAACATTATTATGTTTAATTCCCACCGTAAAGGCGCCTATTCCACCAACTTCAATAGTGATAGTAAATGTAGTATTGACGGACATTTCAATTTTTCATTGATACACGTCATACCACTGGTTTTTTCAACTATCTTATCAACTATATTATATTAGAAGTTCTTTGTCAACTATTGATCACTTTTCTTCTAATGACACGTATGCGCCAAATTTTTGAAATTTGTTTGCATTTGTTTTTTTTAAATTTTGTTTGTATTTGTTTTCTGTTTGTGATCTGTTTAATGGATGAAAATTTTTTTATAAACAATAAAATATAAAATGTTTGTACTTAACATATCCCATGACGCCATTTTAGTTTGTTATTGTTTGCAACGCGTGATTTTACTCTATGATCATTGACCAATTTTAACTATGGCATAGAGTAAAATTCAAATTTCCGTCAATACTACATTTACTATCACTATTGACGTTGGTGGAATAAGCGTCAAACCCATATTATCTAGTGTAAGTTCATTTAATTTTGGGGGGGGGGGGCAGACCCCTGACCCCCCCTAAAATCCGCCCTTGTTCATACCCTATCCACTCTCCTCCCATAACAATCCTCCCTAAGCAACGAACGTTTTCTTCCAGCATCTACAGGACGTCTCCTGATGCAAGATGGGAGTGGGTTTTAGATTGGGTCGGTCCTGCGAAAGGTTGAACGCTCAGTTGATCCTTCACTACCTGAATACTACTCCGAATCACACAAATCACACAAATGGCGATGGCATCCAGTAATGAAAGGGGGCAAGTAAAGGTTCAGGTGCTTGGTTTGCAAGTTTCCCACTTCCTTTGAAAAAAAAAACTGTTTTTCTGTTGTGTAATGCCACATATGGCCATGGCAAAGTTCAAACCACAGTGGACCCCACTATAGTCTCGGACAGAAATATTGCATTTATACCAGATCTAAATATTCAAGTTGATAACAATAAAAGATTGTACAGGATATTGCACAAATTTAATAGCACTACAATACATATTCAAAAGGAAAAGTGGAGTTAAAATTCAATAGCAGCAGGTGGTGACACCATTGTCTGGCTATTTTCCAAAAGTCACAACTTTCCTAAAAAGCGTTCAACTCGAATAAAATACGGCACTTGAAATTGTCTCGCCCTTCTATTCGTTTTTGAATTATACTAATGAATAGTTCTCCCAAAGCCATATAAAACTTATTGCTTAAAATGTTAAAAATGAAAAGTTTTGGAGCCTGTGCCAATGAAGATCTGGGCTTTTCGAACCTCTCTTGAGTTAAATAATTTATATTCGTGAGTTATGCGGTAAATTCTACAGCTGTTGTCTATAATGCGCCAACATTTTAACGCTCAGAATCTATAGTTTGAAAGGCTTTCATTCAAGGATAACACCAATAAATTAAATTGACAGTTTAATGAAGGAGTAGCATGAATTTGGTCCACGTTGCGGAAATGAAATTTCAAGTAGGTACCCAAGTAGCCTTACCTTTTAAGTCATTACCCTAGGTCCAAAATATATTCAGTAGTAAAATCTAAGCACCGATGTTGACGAGCAACTATGTACAGATTTTTTTGTCATTGGAATCACAACTAGCTACAGAAGTATTATAGACTAAATTGTACCTACCGAAATCCAGAAATTAAAATTGGCTTCGGTGGCAAAGATGGTGCTTGTACTTGTGCGAGTCTCTACACGTCATCAGAGACCGGAGACGTGTCGTAACTCAACACGGGTACTACCTGCAGAGGCAACTGAAGAGGGAGAACGGACACATTCATTAAATTATTTGTATGAGATTAACATTAATTAGTAAAGTTTTAGAATACCGTACTGTATACCTCGGTAAATTATGTTATTGCGAATAAAATTTGATTTGATGTGTTTTGAACTTTTTATTAAAAATAAAAGTGATGATAAAAATAATAAATAAATTCGTGGGAAAAGAGACATGGGTGCTAAGTTACCTTATAGGTCAAGGTAATTCTTGTGTCTCTATACACCCAAAGCATGAAAACAAAGTTTAAACAAATGCAGTTACAAACAGGAGCTAAAGAGATACCATAAAGGAAAAAAGTATAGATAGATAAGCCAGTCGCTATACCATTGCGTATCTACGGGTGTATACAATAAGGTCTAGTTATCTGTCAACAACTAATTTGAGGAATAACGGCCTGCTGTAGAGCTTTTGAGCCCAGCAATTTGCATTCTGAAAAGGAGATAGAAGAAAGGAATCAGAAAAATAGGCACATTTGAAACTCAACGTCCTTTTCATAGAAGATTGCTTGTGTTATCTCTGAATGACTCAAATTTACATGAAAAGTTCAAGGACGACCAACGAGGGAATATTTTCTAGAAAGAAAACGCGTGGCATCTCAGCTCAACCCTTCGGGTTATTTTCTTTCACACAGGACAGTTTCAGTATGAATTTGCTCGACGAGGAAATAATCATGGTTGTATATTGGTGTTATCGTTTATCGGTACGTATCATCGTCGTGGTACATCAATGACATCGTGGCCGTGGCCAGGGGTTGGTCCAAGGGGTCCGGACCCCCCCCCCCCCCCCCGCGAAATAATTTTTTTATGTAAACCTGTATTGTTGGAAGAATTCATCCATTAATAATTTTTTTTTGGACCTGGGCACGGCCTTGAATGCCAATGATTAGGTTTCGTGAGTATTACAAGTGACTGCGACCGTGAGGATGAGATTCTCTATAATGACGTCACTTTGGTTAACCACGCATCAGTATAGTAGGTGCAGGAAAAACTGGAACTGGAGTGGAGATTGCGTTTATCAATAAATTGCATAATTCATGCCGGCAGAAAGTGTGTGCACCTGGTATTATTAGAATAATTAATTGTTTATAAAACTGTGAACAATCACATCATGCCTGACGGAAAATACAACCAACAGTAGGTTTTCCTAAGGTACCGTGTATGGGGTATTCCTCCAGTGCAGACTTGTTCTGTCATGCAGTTTTTAGGATACAATATATACCTACTGTAGATATGAAAAATAAATAGTCTAAAGAAACATTTTGTGTAGAAAGGAGTACAATGGGTTTCAGAATCCAAATACCACAGGAAAACCAAAACTTAGTGTTGGTGGGAGCCAAAAGCTTTATAAGTGTAAAAATCAAATATCAGAGGAAATATCCATCGATGAGTTATCAAAAATATTAGGACAAACAGAAGAAATTTGACTGAGCGTTTTGTTAATATACAATATGATTATGTCTTTCTAACTACTGATTGGTCCCAAAATTAATATTGAATTTAAATTGTATTAAAAACGATTGGTGTGGTAGTCCCGAGGAAGGAATTCAAGAACTGTGCTCAATTTGTGTTAATGAAGGTTACATTGTCATCTATCAAAATGCCCAGAAACATTTTTTCTGTTTGTCCTAATATTTTTGACAACTCTATGACCGATATTTGCTCTTTCTTCTTTACTTTTTCGTTTCCGTTTTTATTTTTATTTGATTGTAAGAAATTGTTCTCAAATTAATCTACAATATAAAATAAATGTAAACTTGAAATTGATACAAGTCTCTTTAAGTACATAGTACTAGGGTTGACATTGAAAACTGTGTATGAAAAAAACAATTATATATTATTTACTTACTTACTTACTTACTCTTAAGGTAATGGCACACTATTCGATGATACCTATTTAATACAAATTTTATAAAAATTGAGTAAATAGTTATTACATCGGTGCACCTACCGCGTTAAAAGTGAATTTAACAATTTGTTATTTTACAAATTTTGAAATCATCCCTGCGGCGGCAACCTTCCCCTCTGCCCCCCCCCCCCCCCGTTAACACGACGTGAAAGTTCCAATCCCCGTCAGCTGGTCATTCAATTAAAATTCGAATCGAATTGAGGTGCGGAATCAGCACTTGTCTGCCGGATTGCTTATTTTCCTATTTCGACGTTTATAACTCATCCATTGTTCGATTGAAAAGAGCTGCGGGCAAAGTTTTGTATCGTAGATATAGCGGATATTATCCGCTTATCCGACTAGGGAGCTTATCTGAAGATAGCTCAGATTTTAAATCAAATTTAGGGAAATGTGTACCTTCAGGCGTATCCGCGTATCGTATCGATAGATTTCAGAATAGCCTATGACACACAAATAGGATTAGGGGAGATTTTATTTATGGTAGTGCAATATTTTTCGAGTTTCCATGAATATAACATTTCCTAAGAGAATAAATGTTTGTGCCAGCAAAACAACCAGGTTCTTCTTTGGTAACATATCGTATGAATTAAATGCTCAAAATCTATACAATGGTCAACAATATATTGCAGAATTATATGGTATATAATACTGACATTAAACTAACTTAAGTTGAAGAGGCAAGCTCCTCGCTATATAACCGAAATTAGAGGGCTTAGAATGATCGGGAGTTGGCGGAATTCTAACCCTTGTGGTCTAGCGGTTTAAGACGATGCCTCAGATATGCATAAATCGTGGGTTCAAATCCCACAAGTTCAACAATGCACCGTGGTTCATAAATAAGTCTTAAATAATTAATATTTATATTATTTATTTATCTTTATAATTATTTATGTAAATATAAATTTATTTTATTATTTATTATTATAATTAAATAAATAAATAAACAAATAAATAAAGTGAATTCAATACAGTACAGTGTCATATCGTCTACCTTCTGAGTGAGTTAGGTACCTACTACTACGATCGAGAAAAGGTGCGTACCGTACCGAGTTTCTTTCGTGAATTTTCAGTTTATTATTATTAACTTCAGAAATTGCAACAAATAGATAAACTTTATACAAACTAAACAGTACTGTGCGTGGTAATAGAAATGGCGTCTAGGGAAATCCGCTGTAAAAAAAGAATGCCAAGTTGATTATTTTATTAAGTTAAAAAAACAATTTGTGCGCTTAGCTTGTTAGAAGCCTGGAATATTGGGGGCAGCAGGGGGCTGGGGGCAATGGGGAGATTTTAGCTCGGGGATGGGTAAATGAACGTAAAATGAAGAGAGTCCATTGAGCAACTTCTCCGTTAGTTCGTAATTTAGGGGAGAAGAAAAAAGAGAAGCTCTGGATGGGGCTGCGTTGCCAGAGGGATGATTTTTCATTATCCTCGAGATGTGTTCTCCCTTGTCTGTATCTCCTTATTAACTTGTCTTTTGTGCTGTGGAGAGGGCTGGGCTTGTCTGCTCCTCAAATGAACCTACTGCAAGACATTTTTGTGTTAAACATTTATTGGCACCTTAGACCATATAATACTCTAGACACGACATTCTAGATGTACTGCATGAGAAAGTTGGGGCACCAATACTATGTTTACTTTTTGCCAGTGGAGGACGTCACAGCCCAGATTACAGAGACTTTGTTGCTAGGTAACCGAGTGACTAGTTTATTTTTGAAATAATAACGGGCTGATCGTTAAAAGTTTCTAATTGAATATTAAAAAAGTTTTACCAAAGTTGAAAAATGTTCTTTCACTCCAATTAATTAAAAATTAACTAAAAAAAAACTTAAAAATAATAGGTTCGCGCCTCTAAAAGCAGCGGCTTTTGCGCTTTTGCCACTGTGTGACGTCATTTTATGTTGATCCTCGGAAATTCTAACACGGCGTGTCTAGAGTATTTAGTCTAAGATTGGCACATTCGCCACTTCTTACTTATTAGCCATCGCAAAGGGCACAAGTATTTAAATTTAATTTGTCATTTAGCTTGCGACCAGCATGCTTATGGATTTCTGGAAACGATAAAGCTTTATCCAACATATGTGTAATGATGCAGATACCTGAGGTAAATGGGGGACTCAACGAATCATGGATTTTTATGAGAATAATAAAGTAAGGTAGGTACATGGGAAGGTAGACAACATCCAGTCTTATCACGAATTGATCCAAAATGGCGCAAAACATGGCAGCAATCCCGTAACAAAACACGGAATTTCGCAACATTGTAGGCTACGCCGCGTCGAGCTAACTATATATACGATATGTTTACAGAGTTTAATTCAACAAGTAGGTAATATACGGTAAATTTCTATTGTCTGGGTGTATAAATGGCAATATAGCTAATATAATATAATATAATATAATAGGTACCTACCCGGAGGTACTTGATGAAGAAGCAGCAACAGAAATATTTTTGTGAGAAATAGGAGCATGCATTAGAACATTGGAGTGCCGCCTTGCTGCATAACCATATTTTTTTTTTTTTTTTTTTTTTTTTTTTTTTTTGCGGTGCCTCCTTAAGGTAAGGTTCGTTGCGTCGACCTTTGAGATCTATTGCAGCCGCTTTGTCATGGAGATTCATGTCTGGAATATACCCACTTTCTTGATGAAAGAGCGGGTTTTTCCTACTGGATCTTCACGAATCGTCTTCGTTTCTGACCCTGGCATTCCCAGTATCCTGAAACGGTTTTTGGCCAGAGCTTCACATTCTAAGAGAACGTGCTCTGCTGTTTCGTCCTCCATTTCACACCATCTACATTCTCTACTGCCCGTGTGGACTTTGAGTTTATACAGATGATGCCTTAGGTGGCAGTGCCCTGTGAGCAAACCAACAATATTCCTTATTTCTAATCTGCCAAGTAATAGCAAATTTTGGGTAAGTTTTTTTGATGGTTTTATTCCAAGTCTTTTTAGACTTCGTTTTTCTGTCATATTGTGCCAGGATTCAATTTTCTTGGTCTGGATCCATCTGTCAACTATAGTGCGTACACTTCCATAGGATATACCACAGGTTGGCTCTGGTCCAACAAATATTGAGTCCGAACCTATATTTGCTAGTGCATCGGCTCGTTCATTTCCCTCTACTCCAGAGTGTCCCGGCACCCACTCCAACTTTTACAACAATTATTTTTACTTACTCTGAGTAGGAGCTGTTTACAATCCCGTACTAACTTTGATTTAGTACAGTAAGAATCCAGAGCTTTAATAGCTGCCTGGCTATCAGAAAAAATGTGAATGGTCTTATTCTCATATTCCATTCTCAGAATTTCCCTTAAGCACTCAGCAATGGCACAGACTTCAGCCTGAAAAACCGTGCAAAATTTTCCCAGGCTTATGCTGATGGACTTAACTGGGTTCACCCCGTTAACTCCCGCACCCGTACCATTTGCTGTCTTAGAGCCATCAGTAAACCATACCAGTGTGCCAGCCTCCTGGCTCAGCGTACCCTCCGTCCAGCTTTCTCGAGTTAAGATTCTGGATTCGAAGGGCCTCCTAAAGTCATATTCAGGCAACATCTGATCAGATGGCATACTAATGCCTTCCTCAGTAATTGAGTTTTTTATAGCACAGTGTCCTCTGAGAGAATTTTCCCAGAGTCCTCCTTGCTCCAATCTGTACGTACTCATTCTGGCCTGCCCCATAATAAATAAATTTAATGATGGGAGATCCAGAAGGGTATCTAGGGCGTCAGTGGGAGTGGTAGACATTGCACCTGTTATTCCTATGCAAGCCAACCTCTGCACACTATTTAGTGTTAATTTCGCTGTGGTTTGATTTGCCTTCTGCCACCAAACTACAGCAGCATATGAGATTATAGGCCTTATGACAGCCGTATATAGCCAGTAAGTCATTCTAGGCCTTATCCCCCAAGTTTTCCCAATCGCTCTCCTGCATGCAAACATGCAGTTTTTCGCTTGGATTACTCTAGACTTTAGATGGGCATTCCAAGTAAGAGTCCGGTCTAAAGTGACCCCCAAATACTTGACTTCCTTCGCCCATTTGAGTTGTTCTCCAAATAGTATTGGAGGTTCCCTATCACTCACCCTTTGTTGGCGAGTGAATGGGATAATGTGAGTTTTGGCAGGATTAACTCTAAGGGATTCTTCCAGACACCAATTCTCTACTATTTTAATAGCTCTTTGCATTAGTTCCATCACAGTAGCGATGAATTTACCCACCACCACTATGACAAAGTCATCCGCAAAGGCTTGTGTGTACAGTCCCTCCCCATTCAGAGTTACCAAAAGTCTATCGGCCACCAGATTCCACAGTAGAGGTGAGAGAACACCCCCCTGAGCACATCCTTTGGTCGCCAACACTACCTTCTCGGTATCAAACAACGAGGCCTGTAGTTCTCTACGATAGAGCATATTTTTTATCCATCGACAAGTTGTACCTTTAACTCCAGCTTCCCTAACTGCTCTTATCATTGAGCTATAGGTAGTGTTGTTGAAGGCACCCTCTATATCCATGAATGTTGCAAGAGCAATTTCTTTACATTCCAAGGATTTTTCAACCTTGCTGACTAGCATGTGTAGTGCAGCCTCAGTTGATCTTCCTGGTCTGTATGCAAATTGATTTTCATGAAGATCATTGTTCCTCTTCAAGATTTTTCTTATTTCTTTATCAAGAATTTTTTTCTTGCATAACCATATACACGGTGAAGATGTCTGAATTGAATTATGCAATAAGACGGCACCCCAATGAACTAATGCTTAGTGGTGAGCTAGTATAGTGAGAGTAGTAAGTAGTAGGCTATGTTCGCCATTATTAAAATCTATATTAATTACCTACTAAAATATATATTCGCCCTATTGACTATTGTAATAAACTAGTTACTCAACGTAGTTTGGTACTTGAATTAGTCCTCAAATATTAATATAATAATATATTAATATTATTACATAATATAAAGAATAAAATTCACTCAAGTTAGTCTTTCCAGGTTTACCTATAAGCTTTACAGTAGGGCTCTAGGGGTTAATTGGTACCAAACTGCGTACATCAGATTTTCAGATAAAGTGGACGCACGCAAATAGCATATCTATCGGTTCAACATATAGAGAAATTAGATTTTTTATGATTTCGGCGTGTATAAGGACAATGGATGCATAGACGAAAATTCTGAATATCTTGGAGAGATCGTGTCCCTGATGCCGCGGTCCTGAGACGAATGGATACAGAAGCCGAGTTGCTGCTGACGGTTGAGAAACAGAAACTAACATACTTCGGCCATTGGTAGAGGAACGAAAAACATTGCCTTCTATATGTTATAGTCCAAGGGAAGGTAGAGCGACCGAGGGCTTCCCGACAGAAGTTTGTCAAGAGCACCATTTCCCTTTTTAGAACAGCCATCTCCAAGTTCCAAATTGCCATGATGATCGCCAATCTTCGCTACAAGGGCCTGTAAAGAAGAAGATCTAAATTCATAGCCCCTTAATTGTTAGGTACTGTACCTAGGTACTTAATACAAACATCTGGAAATAAGTCATAACGGGTTCATCGGATTTAAATACTGTAGGACGATGAAGCCGGCTAGGGGACCACGATTCTGAGAAATCCGCGTCGAATCACGAGATATCTTTGAAATGTCGAAGAACATTGCAAGCGTTACAAGGCCGTGAGTGCAGTCTGACAAGGCCCATGACCTCTACCTACTACCTAGTACCTAGGGACATTCTTATTATTCGCAGAGGACAGTTGTTTGCATAAGAACCACACATCGGCATCTAGCATGGTCAGAATGTAGGAATACGCGTCAGCCGCTCCGAACTACTGCCGGTCGGTATAGTGATACAGCAAGGTACCTATTGTATGTTTGTGCAATTAAGTTTCGTGCTATCCACATGACGTGACGTCAGAAAAAATTCAAAGTGTCGCGGGGGGTGCAGTGTTTTCCTTCGTTAGGTTATAGGTCCAATACGACTTTCACCCGAAAGGTTGTTGGTTCGAATCCCACACTTGTGGTCCCGGGTCTTCCTAGTTGAGTGTAAGAGAGGGCTTTATAGCCCTAACTCCGCTAGGTTGGCCTAGTAATAGAAAAAAATAATACGCCCAACTATAGGTAGAGTAGTAGTATAGGAGAGGAGACATTTCATTGTACATTTCATGCCTCTATACATTGTAGTATTATATGGTATAACACTGACATTAAATTAACGTTGGTTGAAGAGGTATCCTCCCGTTATAACCGAAATTAGAGGATATGGGAAACTGGGCTTGGCGGGAATCGAACCCACGATCTACGCCTAACCGGGGCGTACAAATCATGTCAATTTGAGCATAAATAGAAGCTTTAGCGATTACTGGACTTGTCGGGGCTTGTGGTCCAGCGGTTAAGACGACGCCCCGGTTAGGCGTAGATCGTGGGTTCGATTCCCGCCAAGCCCAGTTTTCCATATCCTCTAATTTCGGTTATTTCATGCCCCCCCCCCTAAAATTTTTAATATTTCTAACTATACGCATTGTTTGAGACATAAAGTAGCAGACTTCCATGTGAACGCTAGACTTTAAAGGCCAAGGCATTTTATTATTACAAGAATAATGCCATGGCCTTGCATTATGCAGTAGCCATACCATAATGGCAGCCGGTAGCTCTATACTCTAAGCTAAAATATATTTAATAGTTTCTACATTCACTTGGTGGTACATAGTTATACCGTAACCACGGAAAAAAATACAAGAAAGCGACTGGTTTTGGCACTAGGCCATCGTGAGGTTAAAAATACACAAAACAACTACTTGTAAATAAAAAGAGAACAGAAACAAGCTCAAACTAATATGGTTTTATGTGCGCACCAGTGCACGCACAACTTGTTCTGTAAGGGTGGTTACTATATAACTACAGGTAAATTATTTTTATTTTATGAACTAAGCTAAAATATCTGACACTGACAGTAGCATCCTTTTCTACACATGCCCATATAATTTAAATTGAATAATATACCATGATGTTACCTGCACACATTCTAATACTAATTGAAGGTTATTGGTGTCGTATGCAAACATGATTGATTGAATGGGCTGGCCAAATGTCAGGAAGGAAAAACGAGCACATCTCTATCGGGTACCAAGCAAGGGAAAGGGAAGCATTTTTATTATTATTGGACAAGGAAAAGAGAGAGAGGGAAAGAAAGCTTGAGTGTGAAATATTACTGTTTTGAAAAATTAATTGTCAATATACTGTATGTATTACCATTGTTTGGAGTTTACGGGTCCAGGAAAAAGGGAATTAAGTGAAGTGAACTGGCCTTTTTATGGACATAGGTTTACTTGTAGTCAGTTTTCGGACATCAATGGTATAGTTCCAGAAGGCGCATATTCCACCGACCTCGTTTTTGATAGTGAGCATGACATTGACGTGGTAGCAGACATTTTTAGACTGTCTTTAATGTCTGCTACCACGTCAATGTCATGCTCACTATATAAAACGAGGTCGGTGGACTTTGCGCCGAATGAATTTATAGCAGCCATTTAACTGGTTCATTCCAATGGGCAAGCGCAGACATGCTTACCATTAACAATGCAAAATGTGTTAGCTCGACTAAACCAAGAATGGGAACGAGTCAGTGAAGAGGAAAGAAAGATAAGAAATAAATGACTACCTAATACAGGCGCAATTCTCATGATATAAGGTGACTCCCGCCTTTGTATGGGCATCAAATATTCAAATGAAAATTCTTAATTTACTTCAATTATTTTCCATACTGATGTGAAAAGTATAAAAGTTTATAAATTTAAGTGTAAAATTATGACTTCATCAAGTTTTTTGAAGTTTCCCCAAGAAACCTAAAAAAAGTACATTGGCTTCAAAAACCAAAAAAGTACAACCTGGGTGACATGAAAAAGAGCACGTCTGATCACCCTAGATTTAAAGAACCGGTCCGAGTTTACTCGAACATGCTTTCCAATTTATCAATTAGTAGGGAGAGAAAATGAATAATTTCATTGTAAATAATTTTCCTACGTTTAAATTTCGGATATCACGGGGGGGGGGGGGGGGGTGTCCACCTGACGTCACTGGAGGTGAGGTAACCTCAATATATTTAAAACACAATACAACACAGTAATAATGGCAGGGCAGGCAATGTATTTCAGCGTGAAGTTTCTATCATTTTTTTCAAAAAAAAAATTTTGCGCAAAAGCAAATAGGTTTTTGGGAAAACAACTGTCCGGTTTCGTTACTCAACTTAACACCTAAAACATGCCTGAAGGTAGAAATCATCGATAGAAAAGTTTCGCAGAAATATTATTTTTTAGTCATTTTTCATTAAAATTCAGTTATTTTTATTTTTTACCCCCAGAAGCAAACTATCAAGGGGTAAGCGACCCCCCGCATTTTATCAACATTAAGAACGACTAGAATATATGTGAATTTTAAAGAAATCGTTTTTGAGAAATAATTTTTTTTTTGAGGTGGTTGAGAATGAAACCCCCCAAATTGAGTTAGCCCAAATAAAAAAAAAATGATCTCGAGGTATGATTTTTGTGAACCTACATGCAAAATTTCATCAAAATCGACCGAGTAGTTTGCCCGGAAATCGATGCACAGACAGACAGACAGACATTTCGTAAAAACCACTTTTTTGGGTTCCTCGGACCTGAAAACGTGTAAATCCGTTGAAATCTCGGAATCGAAAATTTCGACCATCACAAAGCTTTCCTAATACTACGTATAAATTGGAAAGCAATAAACAAGGCGTATATTTTTGTCGTATGATACCTCAGATTCAGAGGTCAGGGTGAATCTGAGGTAGCCTACCAATTATAGCATCTAAATCAGCTGGACTACATTAAATATGGAACTTACCCTAAAGAACGAGACGAGGACGAGGCTTATGTAGGTATTCTAAGTGGTTGCCCAAATACATCCACGTAGAATACATCAGCCTCGTCTTGTTCTTTAGGGTAAGTTATATTTACTATTATTTAGCAGATTTACATGTTATATGGTACGTTAGATTCACATTGACCTCTGAATCTGAGGAATCCCACATTTTGTTTGAGGGTCGATTTCATTGCTTCCAGACTAGGCCTATATACTATAGGGAGTTTACCAATGTCCTGAGAGGAACTTTTAGACTTGGTGTAGCGCATTACAATAACAATAAAAAACTATAGCGAAGGCAGAATCGCAAAAGCAGTTGGATGGAAGAGAATCAGTGAAGAAGAATAAGCTAGGAAAGAATAAAGTAAGAAACATAAATTTATGTCACCATGTTACACTCAAAGTTTCATTTTTTCTCTTTCTACATTTTTAGCTGCATATACAATACCATTTCCGGCGGAAATATAGAATATGTTCATATTGTACTCTAAATCAAAGTCATCCCAAAGGAAATGTTTAAGTTAATATTATTTTCGTCAGAATTGGCTATAAAAGATTAATTATTTTATAAACATTTGCAAGCTTAGACTTGTTGATGTGACGCAAAATAACGAGGCAAGCTAAGAGTGAAGTAAACCAACAGTGAAAATAAGAATAGATAAATAATTAATAAATTAAAATTTTAATTAAAATGTAAATGTCAAAATGAGTAGCCTATCAGAATGTGAAATTATTCATTTTTTTTAACCTATTGAAATATGGTACCTAGAATACGTATTACGACAGGCTTTGAATCATGGGTTTGTCTTGCATTTTCAATTTTCCTTATTATGGCCGGATATTAATTTTGTAATACACCTGTAGCTCTTTCTGCCAGAGAAATGGTAGAAGATCCGCTTCCAATGCTCGATTTGGGAAGTTGTAGTCAGAAACATGTCACACAGCCGCGTTATTTATGAAACCTCGTTCTTCCATGTCATGCTCCGGACTCCAGTTCTCTAGCAACATCAATACGCCTCTGTCATCAAACTAGAATAACAATTATTTTGATGCTGATTGTATATATTTCTCTCATTATCAATAATAAAACATGTCCTACAGCCGCATTATTCACGAAACCTTGGTCTTCCATGTCCAGACTCCAGTTCTCTAGCGACGTCAATACGCCTTTGCCATCAAACTAGAATAACAATTATTTAGATGTTTATTGTTGGTATATTGCGTGGAGTTGTTTTATTTATTACATTTCTATCATTATCGATAATAGGGCTAATATATGATATCCATACTAACTATAATAAATCAGCAAGGTTAATCAGCAGACATTTCAAACGTTAGTGGAGGAGGAGACAAGACAACACCTAGTTGGCAGCTATTGCTAGTTGGCCTATTAATCATAATAAGTTATGTGCATGATTTCCTGGGGACAAATGATCGTAAAAATTGTTTACATATACAGTAAAATATATGGTACATATAGGCTACGTATAAAACGATACGGTAATGGACAATATTTACGACTCACGACACACAACAGTACACAAATGGATTTTCTATAGACACCTTTATCTTCTCCCTTCGTTGTTTGGAGAAGCTCTTACAGCGATAAAATAATGATAGGTGAAACCATCCCCGAAGCGTCCGTGAAATTGATTTCGAGATTTTGGAAGTGCAGTACTACTTCACCAGCCTTGTTGACATTTGAGAATATTATAATTATGATGACATGACATAATTTGGACAGCAGAATTAATATATACAGCATGTGCCAGCGTACATTAGCTTAATGTTGGCCCGACAGTAACCAAACGTGTAATTTTGCATAAATACGTAAAGAGTGAAGAGACAGTTCTTTTAATTTTTCAAAGGGTTATTAGCCCGGTCAATTTGTACAATCCCATATTTCAAATTGCAAAATTCCGACAGAGCTGAATTTTGGTACATGATTACAAACAATATGCCAAAAGTCCCCAAGGATCCCAAGTCTGCTAAAAGTTATTCTTTTCAGTTATTTTTTTGTTTTTCTCGTAAACAATAAGTTTTATCGAAAAAAATAGTTCAGTAATAAATTGTTAATGTTTTGATTTTAACAGAAACTGTTTTTCTTCTGATAGATTACGATATTTGTAATGGTGTACCCAAAGTCTCAACCTAAATTCAGCTCTGTCGTAATTTTTGCAACGTGACCCCTTTTCTTACTTCCATCTTGACCGGGCTAAATAAAGTGGCACCAACTCCCCGGAGGAGGGTTAGCGCTGCATTCACCATTTACAGGACCGTGGTTGGTTAGTAAAGTTTTGCAGGATGCATGCTCAACTACGAAACATTCGAAGAAGAAGAACATGATGACTAACCTTCTACCTTCCACATAATTATCTCGCTTTCGCTAGTAAAGTAAGAAGTAAAGTACTAGCACATAAAATCAGGTTAACTGTGTATCACTATAAAGCTGCATAATAAAAGACCTTTTTTCATTTCATTCATGGGATGATGGAGATAGTGTCTTTTGATTGAGCTTTACGAAGCCTTATTAGTAGCAATTATCTAAAGCGCGAGCTGTAAGCAATACTCGTAATGTAATTTTATTGGTCAGTAGAGCTGATTTTCTGAGAACCCCATTTGAAATGGACATTGCTATTGGATTACTTCATCAATAGCCCCATTCCATCGAGATAGTGGCGGACATCGTAAGTTATTACTAAACTCAGCGTTACACTCTACAGCGTTACTACAGCTATAGGTGATTTCCACACGAATCTGATAAACATTAGCTGTCATCGATTGACAGCAGAATTTCCAGAAGCAGGTACTTGTGTGCATGCTACTGTAGATGTCAAACGCACGGCCTACCGCCGGCTGCATGCCGTGTTGTGGCTCCATTATCTGATTCCCAACCTAATCACTAATGACGCTCCCGGTCACCGAACTGAAGAGATGCAATTCACAGGGTCGGAAAAAGTCAAATAGTCGTAATACCTTTCGATTAGGTATTCAATTCAATCAGTGCATTGGGTTCTTCAGTCATTAATGTAGGCAGTTACATGCTAGAGTTTGCCGCCTGGAGGGGATGCGGCATACACACTTGACTGGGAATACATGCAACTGCCGTGAAGCTGCAGTCGCAGCAAACACATTACATTAGCGCATGGGGTACAAGAAAGGAGCCTCCATGAAGATCGGTTTTGTACACGTGGACAAAAAACCGATCGGACGTACCCCGGGCAACGTTAAGTGGAAACATCTAGCGGCTAATCCTTTCACCACCGAGAAAAGACCTTCCTCTTCTTTTGTGTATCCACCGACGATGGCGTCGGTTTGGCTTAGACCAGAAACAAGGAGTCTCTACCCCGGACACGAAAAAGTAAAGTAAATTAGCGCTAAGATAATATAATCAATTTATTTTTTGTAAATATATGAAGCATTCACGTTTAATCGCATTGTCGACGATGATTTAACATTCGCCACCATATAATTAAGTAGCAGGCTTAGGAGAGCAAAGTGGTTATAATAGGAGGGTAGGACAGTTATATCGCGAGAGTGGAGGGCAGAAGGCGGAGGAGAGACGAGGTGGGAAGAGACCTGCCTACGATGTCAGTGGCGGCAAAGCAGCGGATGACCGGGTTGTCTGGAGAGAGGTAGTGCGAACTCTCCCCGAGCTGTAGCCTTGAGGAAGAAAAAGAGAAGGGCAGTTTTACCTTTATTTTAGCTAAATTACAACAAAATCCTTGCTTCAGTTCATCCCTTGGCTCCCTTCCAAACAATCTGCAATTTTAAGGTCTATCTTTGGAAGTTGAGAAAGATATTACCTACCGTTATTCTTTGCCAACCACTGAATTCATCAGACCTACGAAGGCATGCCTGGGAAGAACATCGACCCGTCAACCTGTGGTAATTTTCGGTGCAACCTATAAAATTACAGATGGCGCAGTTTCATGTGTCATCCTAACAGGTAACTTGTCAAACTTGTCAGATAGAGCCAGCGTATTTATTTCCTTGAATCTGATTTCTGTAGTGATAATCCCAACACTCCGTGTAAAAACAGGCCCTGCAATCTCCGCGTCGTGCCAAAAGTTTCGGCATTTAAAATTGTCAGATATAAAAGTTGGCCAAGTTTTTTGGCTTATTAAAGGTGTTGTTATATTGTACACACGTATACTATATTAGGCTATATAAATATTAAGGACTATGGCCATGGTCTAGGGTGTTTAAATATGAGGAAGTACAGGTATGTTTGTATGTTTGTATGTTTCATGCGTGTTTCTACCATATCTGTGGTTGTGGACTACCTTTCATAAAAGATACATTAAAAAGTCCATCTGTTCTCATCCCATAACACTACGTAATGGGCTCAACTAATTGACTCGTCAAAAGTCATAATATCTACTGTCTCAGAACAATTTATCCACGCCAACGGAAGTAATTATACATTTTCACTGGATAAGAACGTCAATAAAAACCTACAAGTGGAAGGACCACCCAGAAAAAAGTTATTAGGTAGGTACTATGTACTAATGTTTGTAACCCATGTCGAGTAGGTAGCCAATATGCATTGGGATCCAATTAAAATAAATAACAAATTATTTTTGGCTTCATAAACGAAACATTGTAGGCAAAATTAATGCTACTTGCATAGGCAACAGAAAATTAGTTTACAATTTATGCCGTATGACTGTTAGCTAACTACCTACATTTGTTAACCATCAGCATAGCTTTTAGAAATACAGTACTTCATATTGAAATCAAGGGCGGATCCAGTGGGAAATTTAGGGGGGGGGGGGGTCACAAGTTGTATGTGTAGATGGACAGCCTACTCCCCCACCCTCCCTAGAAATCGTGTTTGTAAAACATTTTACTATCTTATGCATTTACTAGTTTAGGGGGGGGGGTCATGACACCCGTGACCTCCCCATGCATCCGCCATTGGTTGGAATGTAATTTGTAGCAACTTGTCAAAGTGAACAATCCGTACACTGTACACTGCTATTTCGATGGTCTCATTGACCATGTACATGATAGAGCTTACCAAAAGACCTATCAGAATTGGGATTTGGCATTAACATAATACCGGGGTTTATTCAAGTCTTTTAAACAAATGAGTGCGAAATGCGCGGGAGATTCAAATTGATAAATTAATATTTTTGGTGAGTTTTTAATTTTTTCTCCCTTAGATGTAGACACATTAATTAAATTTCTTAATATAAATTTTAATTTCACCTGTACATTTAATGTTTAACATTATTTTATAGTATTTCCTTCAATTATAAAACAATGCAACCATTCTCTTGTATTTCAATAATTTGAATTTCCTGCACATATTTTATAACACCGTCACGTGACACCTCACTAATCCGGTATTAAAAAAGAAACCCGGTATTATATATAAGCCTCGGTATTATATGTTTATCCCAAATCACCATACCAAGGCTGCAGGTCTGATGGGAGTTTGTAAGTTTGTGAGGTGGTGGTTGAGTACAGTGACGAATGATACCCGGACTAATAGCGTAGCAAAAATAAAACTTAGTACAGGGGCTGGCGTTGCTACACAATCTAAGAAAAGGTGTAACCAGAGGATGGGTCACTGATTGATACCTCAGGTTATAGTAGTAGGTGAACCATAGGCTACAGGGCTACCGAAAACCCGACAGGTTTTGACCTAACAATAAAAAATACCTACAATTTTTACCATGGACGTAATTATGTATAGACGTCTGAGGTTATACAATGAGTGGAACTATTGTATAATAATAAGTACCTAACTAAGGAACTATAAAATATATAAAACGTTCAATACTACACAAATTTGGACGATAGTTTTACTTCGATGAGTAAAAGATGGTTCTATTCTCGTACTCTTGTACAAATTACTATGTATTTTTACTGAAATATACACTATAAAGATTATTTAATTTTATGAATTCTACTGAGTCGATTCTGAGTTGTACCTGCAAACAATTAGATAGGTTGGCTACTTACCAAAATTGGAGTAACGATGTTCTGTATCCTACGATCCTCTGGCATGTCCAAATTACACAATTGAATTTAAGTCACTCACAGACACATCACTATTGTGCAACACCTACATTGCGATTGTTCTATTGAAGGGAAATTATGTAGGCAGAATTTAGCATTGAATTCGATGTTTTCAATCATTGCTGCCTACAGTCACTACAATATTTATGATGACTGGAAGCTCCTTGGAGCCAATAACGAGGGAAACTGTTCTAGGTTTAATTGCAAGGAACACCATTCCATACATACAGTATGAATTGTGTTTCAAATTTGGGTTTTCGCCCATTAAAAGGCAATCAGAGGGGGAAAAGAAGTAAAATTGTTGTATAAAATCAAATATCTAATGAAATATCAATCATAGAGCTGACAAAAATATCACATCCTCAGATATTCTCATTCACATTTTGATACGATACGATACCATACGATACGTGCACATTCCTTAAACACCGATTGGCCGCAATTATTGAACTTGAAGTGAACGTGAGGGCGTTTGGAGGATAGAGTTCAAAAACTGTGGCCAATCAATCAGTGTTGGCGACGGCCTTTGGCCATACTATACACTGCGAAAATTGTTTTGTTTTGTTGTGATGTACGAAACTACTATTTTAAAATCTAAGGATATTCAAGTTGCATCCGTAAGAAATAACGGCGTCTAAGTAGAAACTATGCTCGTAAAGTCATAAAACCGTAAAAGCTATAGAAAATGGGAGTCGGGGGCCACACGAATCTCCGGGCAATTTCCCCGACCCCGGTGGGTGGTCATGGCTGCCATCATAAAAGTAACAACCCATTTTGTATAACTTACTGATGATATGGCCGAAAATGTCTATTGAAATTCATCAACGTTGGCAAAGGATTAGTTCTTTGAGTGGACATAAACTCTTCAACCTATCAGATTTGTAAAAATATGCGCTATTGTAGGCAAATCATGGCAGGCACTATAATAATTTTATTTATTGTATCGAACTTTATTTTAAAATCATGGTCATTATATTTATTGCCCATTGATCTGATAGCTGCAGTAAATTCCATAGTTTTGTCATATGTGATAACACCCTACACATATTACATTTTACATATCTTAAAGTCTGAGGTGTGGAGGGAAGTTAAACAAAATGCGGTCACCCACACATACAACACCTAAGACCAGCACCACGCACAGTTACTGCAAGGATTCGCCTGCCTTAGAAAACTCCCAAGTGAACTGAGAGCGGCGAGAAATGCTATTAACTAAATTAAATAAATTGCTTAGTGAACATCTCTTAGAGAAGGCTTTCTACACTCCATGTCAGAGACACTAGCACAATGACAATGGCAGAACCACCTGATTTTGATGATATTCTGACGATTTTACTTTATACCTTCGTGTTGATTACTTGATTTACAAAACTTAACAGAAAGAAATATTTATTTATTTATAACATTCCGGCCAAAATGCGAAAACACTAGCCAGGCATATACTTTATAACCACAAGATATAGCTGCCTCCAAATACATAAGCTTACATTCATTTAGTCGTTTATTTGGGGTATAAAACCCCGCAAAGTAAAGTTATCCAGGAAAATATGTCCCTGGAAATATTTTTGTGAACCGACATTTTATTTTATTTTAATTTCATCAAATTCTATAGAGTAGTTTGGCCCCAAATCGAGTTAGATAGACAAACCGACAGACAAGCAGACAGACAGACAGACAGACAGTCAAACGGTTATTTAGTAAAAACCTTTTTTGGGGTTCCTGGGACCTCAGAGCACGTAAATCCGTTGGAATGTCGAAATCGATCAATTCGACCATTTCAAAGCTTTCATTATAGTAACGTATAAATTGGAAAGCGATTAAATACAGCAAAGTCTGACAGAATAACGTTGCTAGTACTGTCCCTTGTCTCACTGAAGGAATAGTACCGTACTTTAAAGGGCATTAATCTATACGCTCAAATACAATAATAAAAAATTACACGGTGCACTTTCTAAATCACGGCGGAGTTTAGTACAGCACGTGCACTTTTATTTCTTGTAAACTTTATCGGTTGTAGGAGACATTGCTCTCCAGCCAGCACCAGGGCCGGATATACTTTTTAGCACCCAGGCATAGCACGAACGGAAAAGAATAACAAACCCTGGGGTTATAAAATGGGGGGGATGGATGAGATTAATTAAACCCATTTTAAAGCGGAGTTATAAATAATCTGCACAATTGAAAAATGATAACAAAAAAGCAGAAGACATTCGTACCGACTAATTCAGGACAAACGATTAGTTAGTGCATGTCTATTAGCAGGCTGTATTGACCGATCCTGAATCGTTCATTTCTCCCGTTAAATATGCCCATCCCTATTATAGCCTATTTGTGTTTAACATTTCTGTTGTATGTTATAGTGAGTCAATTTACTATCACTGGAGTTCATTTAGTAGGTATTATTTAAGGTTATTTCTGGATTTAAGTTATTCTTCTACGTTGGTGCTATGGCGAGTCCATTGGCACTTCATTCTCCCCTCTTCTACCTGCGGTATAAATTTTCAGCATAAAAATGGACTGTTTAAACCAACCAATAAGACCCTTCGGGGAAAATCAATTGAATTTCACTCCAAATGATTGAAACATGGGGGAAAATAGAAAGAACTTTCATACTGCAGAATTGAAAGTAGTTTAAGTTGATAGAGGCTATTCAGTACACATACAGTAGTAGGCCTTAAGTCGTCTGTTATAGCCTATAGGCTTTAACTTGTTTTCTATGTTATAATGTCGCCATCATTGTAGAAGGGGGCCAATGGTAATTTCAGATCTGATCTCTCTAATATCTTCATTTAATTGCCTGGCCCGGTCATAATGCCCATTCCTTTGAAGGCAATAAAATGATCATTGTGCCCGCGTATTGTTACTTTTGTATTTATACATTGCGTTGGTATAAGGAAAGCTTTGTGATGTTCAAGATTATTGGTTTCAATATTCCAACGGTTTCACATGTTGTGAGGTTTTCCAGGAACCCCAAAAAGTGGTTTTTACAAAATGTCTGTCTGTCTGTCGGCCTGACAGACAGACAGACAGATCAATTTGTCTATCTACTCGATAGAATTTGATGAAATTCGGCATGTAGGTTCACAAAAATATTTTCCAGGACTATTAAACATAATAGTCTCCTTAGTAACTTTGTAAAACTTGCTGTCACTCATTGTTAAAATTGGCGTGAGCCAAAACCGGTTGTGAATTTTTAATTTAATTTTATTCGTAAAACTATACAAAGTTAATTTTAACAATGAGTTCCAGGACTATATTTTTCACATTCTGTGTAACTTTATTTTGAGGGGTTTTACACCCCAAAAAAGGAATAAAATCGTACTTTTTCGGAGAAACCTTCCTATCGAGGTTTTTTTACTTCAGGTACGTTTTAGATGCTAAATAGAGTAACAAAGCCAAAAAGCCAAAGAGTTTCTTTCCCAAGGAAGGTATTAGGTTTGAGGAAAAATATATTTTAGAAGATATTATGGATAACCCGAGTACTATTGCATTGCAAATCTTACAAATTGTTAGTGTACGTAGTCGTAAATTTTGGGCTTCTAGACTATGCAATTGTCCAACCAATCAAATCAGTGCTTTAGGATTGGAGAAATCTATAGGCAACAGATATTTAACCACGGGACAATTATTTACCCTGGAGCTATTACAGTACCTATACTAATTAAATAGGAAAGCATGTACGGGTTCTATGGGCTCACTTATACAGGTTCATATTGAACTCACTCAAACTTTATGTCCACAAAAATGAAATATTTTATTAATAACAAGGACAATAATGAGTTTCGAATGGTAGTTCGTGTAATTCTGACCTATCACGCCTGAGAATTTAGGCGACAACTTGGAGGGCACGACATAGCGAGCAGTTGACCTACAGGACGCTGACTCTTAACTAAAATTCAGGACTATGTACCGTGCTATAGGTGGATTCCATGCACAACTGCTATTATAACGCCAAGATTGTCTTTTGTTTTTATTTGTTGTTTTAACCACGATGATAGCCAATTTAGTTTAGCCTGAAGCCTGAGTTTATTTCTAACACGAGAATTATACGAAAACTCAGAAAACATTTATGCGTTTTTCGCGCATTCATGTTCGATTTGAATTTAAATTTGAAGTTGAGGAACACAAATAGAAAGGAGCCTTAAACTGAAATTGCAAAATAAGGTGCAATACATTCTCATGGGCGTATTAATTCTTGTTCAAATTCATTGCTTCAACAATGAGGTTCATTTGTGACGTCATTTTGTAGGTGGCAGCACCAGTTGCAATGATATCAAAGCGTTGATTTTTCCATAAGCCTCAATACTATTTTAAAATGATTTTTAATTACGTATTATTTTAAAGTGATATTTTTCTATAAATCATGGAGAATATATATATTAAATTATATGTAGCGAAATAAGGTCCAGGCAGAGTAAAAATATTGTAAAAAATATTAAAAAAATTAATTAGACGCTAAGAGCTTATAGTTTTACATGCAAACGGCGGCCATTCTGAATAATATGGATATGGATATGGATGGTTTGTCGTCAGTGAACCTAGTGACCAAAACTGTCCCTACAGAACCTCATAGGTTGGCTAGTTCCTGAGCGGGGCACTTTTTCTGGGCCTTGCATTTCCCCCCCCCCCCCCCCCACTAGTTACACTTATTTGATCTGCCCGGCTGCTGTACGGCTACATCTTTGTACTAGTTTCAACGTTGGAAATACTCGTTGGAATAACTCACTTGACTGGTCTACTTGAAATAATAATAAATATGTAGCCTAAATTGCGCATTCATTCATTACGCATGTGAATTAGAATATCAGAATCAGACAGCCATATCTTGTGTCTCCAACAAGTTATTGTTGCCCATGTGGGTAGATGATGGTTCAGTGTTTGAATATCCACAAAAAGGTAGGAGAGAAGATGAGCCAAAAAGTGACTTGGGCGGAGATAATGGCTGAAATTTGAAACAGACCCAGCCTTTGAATGGTCAGACCGGGGACCAAGAATGATAATGACTTCATTAAAAGGCTTAAAAAGTTGAAATATGAAGCTGGTTGAAATTCACGTCCACACATTCTGTCCAAATATGATCGCTGATTGCCAGAGCACTGATTGGCATGGGCCCAGCTTGAGTTCACAAGTTGCACAGTTCATCGACTTGAAGCTATATCCAAGAATGCACAGCATGCATTTGGCGTGGGCCGCTGGATACTCACCTCCATCATCGAAGACGTTTGAATTTGAATTAACTGTCTGCGCATGCGCATTCCATATGAATAAGGTAATCGTGTCTAAGGATAATTAAGTTTATACTTTCAATGTTGCATTAAAAAGTTTTTTTTATAGTCCAAGTATGTAAAATTAATGTCAAATGTAAGTTTAGGAGGGCAGAAACATGGCTCAGGCGCTTATCCTAAAACTATCCAAGTAAGTTACTGAGGCTAAGCTGGATAACAACAGCGGCAGCGGTAGTAGAATATATTTAAATATATATGTATGTGCTAAAGGCTTAGTTATTAGCCCATTGTATGGGTACCTATTGGGTAGGCTATTTTAGGGAGATTCATCATCTAGGCTACCTATTGAGATGGCGACCAATGTTCGACTTTCCGAAAATTTCTTCACAAATTTTCATTTCATGACCCCCTGAGCCTAAAACCACCCTCCGTTCAAAATGTTATATATATACTGTATGTATATCGATTTTAGGAAGCACTCTAACTTCTGTAAATATTATCTGATTTTGATGAAACTTGGCACAAAAATTGATTATACAAATGTCTTGATCGAGTTTGTTAACCAGCTAGATCCACTATTTAGTTACAAAATGGCGGCCGATTAAAACCTTATACAATTCGTATCTCAGTTAATATTGGTTGCAGAGGAATGAATTAGAATTTGACTAAAAGCCCGTATTATTATCTACGATAAGGCGCCCATTCCATTGACCGGCTAGGGCTATTTCCAAAACGGTGACGTGGTAGCAGACACTCAAGACTTAGGTAGCGTCTCCACCGACCTCGCATTGCAGATTGCAAGTGACATTGATGGAAATGTTTGTTTTTCTTTTTATAGAAATCTATTAAAATGTTTGTAATTAACATATCCCATGAAGCCATTTTTTAATTTTAGTTCGTTTGTTTGTGATTTTATTGTATGATCATTGATCAATTTTAACTATGGCATAGAGGAAAATAAACATTTCCGTCAATTCTGCAATGCGAGGTCGGTGGAAACGCCACCTAAGTCTTGAGTGTCTGCTACCACGTCACCGTTTTGGAAATAGCCCTAGCCGGTCAATGGAATGGGCACCTATTGGTAACCAACACTTTTGACGACAAATCAACGATTTCAAGACGACGTCGAGTCAAAGTAATAATAATTTAATAAGTAAAAGTTCATAGTTGTCATTGCTTGGAACACAAGAGTGTTTTGTGTGTTGATGTTGTGATCGGGAAAATAATGAAGTATTTTTTAATAAATGCATAACGTAGGTAGCGTAGAGGAAAAGCAAGGTCTGCGGAATCTCCTTACACCTTATCGGCCAGAGCCGAAAGGGATTTTTTAGTTTACGCTTCGCCTAATATTGTATATTCTACTATACGATAACAGTGCACTTATCACTTGGACATAGCCCAGTTGGTAAAAAATTAACTTTGAGCAGACTTTGAGGCCCTGGAAAAATTGTCTGCAGATGGCCTCAGGTCAATTCAACCGTGTAATGGAAAAATGGGATTGTCAAGTTTGTTGCCGAATACAACATCACAGATTACAAATAGTCCAGTAGTCAAGGAAGAGTATGTATACATATGTGCCATCTGGCACAGATCGGTGTCCGAGAGTCTCCTCTCTGTGAGTGTGGGGATCAAGAGGGCACTCCAGACCTCATAACATTTGAGTGCCCCTATACAGCTGGGAGAGGAGAGAGCTAACTAGCAGGTTGGAGGAACAAGGGAAGTTGCCGCCTTGCACAAATTATATGAATATGGTGCTCCAGGACTTGGACGGAGAGGTGTTAACGGAGGGGGTCCGATTACTGGAGGTTTTGGCCAGAAGTGGTAGGTAGGTAGGTTGAAACAGTTGGAAATGGCTGTCTTACATTAAGCCAAAAAAAAGAAAGGGAGAGTATCTACTACAAGCTCCTAGGCCTGAGCTCTTTACGGGCTGTCGTGCCATCGTATAATAATAAGGCATGAAATGGTGCGGGAGGGAAAGGAGGTGATTATTAAACGCTGAATCATGTACCAATTGAATTACATACTATACCTATACTATCTGTGAAAGTTATGACAAGTCGAATAATGGGTGCATTGTCACGTTTAATGAGTAGCAATCTTTTCAGCTGACATCTCCCACTCGAAAACGGGTTGTGTAATAATTACTATACTCTCAAGTAGGGTATACAGTCTTACTGAATAATATAATCTTTCAATAAAGTTATATGATGTTTTGTTGCCGGTTACCCGTACCCTACGCCCTACCTACACTACGAGTGTATACTGTATTTAGCATATCAGGCACTCTGCCCATCTGTCCACTGGGGGAGGGCACTGTCGACCATATGATATGCTGCAGCTATGCAAGGGAATGGGGACTGCCATAACAATCAGCGCAAGATATACAGTATAATAGATAAGAAATATGCATGGATTTGTTATATTGGGAGGTGCGGCGTCAAATGGATGACCAGCCAAGCCCTAGTGTCGTCTGGAGTATGTTTATCTCTCTATCAGGTACTTGACATAGATGGAGATCTACATGGGAATTTGTGAAATCAATAAGGTAATTTCTCCTGCGGGGAGAGGTTAACCTCCAATGGCGTCCCCCCTCCCCCCCCCCCCCCCCCCGAGAACTACCATTGAAGACTAGATAAAATGCACTTGCCACGTAAAACAAATACAGATAGTTACCATTTCGTGGAACCGCCCCCCCCCCCTGGAGAGATATTTCTGAGTCCGCTCTTGCGTTAACATTCGTCTGCGAAATCTGCTAAAAAAAACTTACCCACAAAGTCTTTAATTTTTTTGTAGGGTTCGTTAACGTTATACTGACCTAATTTTCCAGCTATGTATGCAATATGTGAGATTAATCATTACTTCTTCTTTTTAAGAGCTTAAGTGGGATCAACCTTCTCTCCTAAGGAGTCCAGATGAGGCCGTTGGTAGTTTTATTAACCACGCAGAAATTTCAGTCTGTTCGATGGAATTTCACGAAAATGAGAATTTTCAACCGTCTAATTTCATCTAATGACTTCAATTGCTTCTATTTGAGATGTAATACTAGTAATACCGCTCCATTGCACTTTAACACGTGCTGCACGCTTGCACTGCTGTAGTAGACTTATGTATTCTGATGGATTTTAATCAATGAAAAAATAAAATACTACAAAAGCTGTTTGTGTTTCGTTGTCATCGTGAAGTGGAATTTTGGAAAATTTAAATTCTTCAAAGCCCAGTCGCTGTCTGCCCTCATTCCGTCAGTTCGGTTATAAATTGAATAAATGCAAAACATATCGATGTAGCTCAGGTACAGTACATACATTAGCCGGCAGCGTTACATAGGCTATAGGTACTGCTATCCGATCAGCAGTTGATCGTGTATGTATGACTACATGGACGAGTAATGTAGGCATGGACGGATACAGAGGGGGGGGGGGGGGAGGGGGGGTGCCCCCCCAAATTTAGTAAATCTGTTGTAAGTTAATTTATTACGCTCTAATTAGTTGTAGTAATTAGGTACGGTAGGGAATAGTAAATAAGGCAATATACAGTATTCTTATTTTTAATTTGAAGAATTTTTTATGGCCAGTTCATTGTGGTCCATAGGTCCCTTGTCCAATGTCAACGATCCCGTGGATTTTGTACATTATTTGCATTGTTTTCGTACGAATTTTCGGCCATTGGCAAACTGGAATACGTTCTCGATGTCAACCTAGGCCGGTTACAAGCGATAATGGACAAGCTGAGACAAGCTTACCGTTCACGCAATGAAACGGGGGAAAGCATGACTTAACCAAGTACAGAGACGAGTCAAATAGGGCAGTAAAATGACACCTAAATCCATTATAAGTTCAAAGTTCAAGAGGTATATAAAGCAATCACCACCTACTCTTCAATTATTAATAAATTTAAAAAGCGCTTAGAAAATAGGTGTACTATGATTATAAAATTCATAGGTCAAATATATAGACTACAGTAGAAATAACTGTTTATCAGTCATTCAATGTTAAGAGAGAGATTTCAAAATATTTTGTATGACCATGCATGTTTTATTAAATTAATTAATCCATTCTTCCCCGGTCACAAATATATGAAAGCGGGCAGATGAAAAAATCATAAAAAATGCGAGCTCTCTAAAAAGCAAGCTATTTTCTTGACTGATTTACTGATGAGACCGGTTTAGTGCACTATATTGGGATTTTTTGCAGCACGTAATAATATTTCAGCAGAGAAATATTGTAGTTTAACCGCAAAAGCTTTTATTTTTTGTGAATTTTGAATTATGGCTGTGGACGATGAAATTAATTAGTTTCGTCAAATTGAATCCGTGATTCATTATTTAAAAAATAAATAGAAGTTGTTGTAATATAGAATAATATTGAATTGGAACATGGCTCACACACTGCCGCGCACTTCCTCGTATGACATTAGTTGTCGCTCACATTCAATTAGGATTTAGACATTAAACACGGCCTAGCGCGTGGCTTCCGAGCCAGACACCAACAAGCACGTAATCCTCCCTCTCTGAACACCAGACGACTACTACCTACCTACCTAGTCAGGTCTGCAGTCTGCACCTAACTCAACTGGAACTTGGTACTGGAGAATGGTCTGGCCACAGGAGCTATAGGCTCACTTAGGCCTATGATCTACAACAAGTTAACCATGAATTTGATATTTGTGCAGTAACTTGTAAGTCCAGGGGCAGTTGTCTTGTAGGTACTATGTGATTTGTGGCTACTGAAAGGTAATTTGTTACCGTTAATTTAGCGTACAGTACCGAAGACTTGAAGCTTAAAAAATGGAACGGGGAACAGGTATGTAGTTGGTAAAGGTACGTAACCATATACGTGAAAGATAAATGGAAAATAATGTTAAGGCATTTAATTAGTATGCATAGCCGATAACGTATGATATAACTTGGTAGGTATGCAATGTGAACAAGGACATTAAACGGATGGCACAGACGGTTTGTCCTTCGGTGCATCCAACAACTCCCCCCCCCCCTTTAAAAAGTTGGTTCTTATGCCAAACATAACGTAATGGATAAACTGTTATCTAGTGACGTACGGTTCACACTAGAATTTAGTAGGCAAACAGCTATGGGCTATGGGAAGTAATTTGACTATTAACATTTTCCATAATTGTCAAAAAAAATGGCAGGATTCATGTGTCAATTCAAAATTTTAAACGTTGTCCTAAACCTTAGCGAGACTCTGCCGCGATATTTGATAAGAAAATAACTTCTTCTTGCCTTATGAGGGGGTGAGTACCCACTAAATGCCGCAAAAGTAGTTCTCAACATTCTCTCAAAGTTCGGATTGAAATTCGACACTGTCTCCTTATAAGTATAAATATGAAATGATAGGTACCGTGCTAAGAGTGTAATCTTGTTGACTCTACCATTAAATTAAATCAGGACATGTAGAGTAGTGGTACGGACTCTGACTTTCACCCGAAAGGTTGTTGGTTCGAATGCTACACTTCCTACATTTTCTGGCCATGCTTCGGGTGGTCTTGGGCCTTCCTAGTTCAGTGTAAGAGAGGGCTTTATAGCCCTAACTCCGCTAGATTGGATTAGTAATAGAACAAAAAAAGTCCTTGTGTATTTATATTTTCGCAACCTGTTGTGTTTTTAAAAATATAAATTAGTACCTACTCCAATTTAAGTGTGACTTTAAAAGAAATCGTCGGAGCCGTTTTTTTTTAATAGAAAAAAAGAAGTTTATAGTAGTTTTTTTATGTTTTGTTCGTATAAGTTATGCAACAAACCAAACGGACATTGTGAGCCTACATGCCAAATTTCATCAAATGCTGTCAAGTAGTTTGGCGCCAAGTTACAGAGAGTCAAACGGACAAATTCGTGAAACCCACTTTTTTGGGTTACTGACAACGTGTAAATCCGTTGAAATCTCGCAAACTAACATTTCGACTATCATGAACAACACCATCGCATCCCGTTGAAGTAGAAAAACAATATCAATTATGATTACTTTCCTCTGCTTTAAAAAATAACGTGCATAGCCGTTGATTCAGAACGTAGGTCTCGAAAAAGAATAAAGAAATTTGTAAAAAAAAAATTAATGCAGTTTCGCTATCGAATTGAATGATTGACTAATAAAAAATAGCCCACAATACAATAATAATCTCATGAAAATACATTAGTCCCCAACAAACAACTTACGAGGTAAAACAATCCGTAAACCTGCAATCGATTGCAGAAGAATTATGCAGTTGGAAATGATGTGATTAGAAATTCAAGAGCCGTCGCACATGTTGCTATATTGCTATACACATAGAAGAAGACTACTGTAATATTCAAATTTTACAAATATAAGGGCCTATTTGGGCTAATAATTAAATGGGAATGGTAACAGTCTCTTTGTGTTTTTTAAATTAATTTTTCTATTTGCTGATTCATTAATTTATAATTTTTTTGCTTTTTTTATTAGTATAAATGGAACACTCGGAGCGTCATTATCATTTTGGCGTGGCGACAGACTAAGAAGCTTGTCAAGGCTGGTACCCGCGGTCTCGAGAATTGCAGTCATGTAATCTTGAAGAATATTCGCTGGAGTCACTCCTGCATAGCTATAGGTCTGAAATACCTACTTATAGTTGACCTATGCAGTAAGTTGTAATTCGAACATTTCTCATCGTACTATTATAAATAAATAATAAACTGACTGATGATGGTACATGGTACTGTAGTACAGTACCATCATCGAGGGCAAGGAGAGTCTATATTTAATTTGAATTGTTTGTAAAAACTTTGGAAAAAGTGACAGATAATTATGATGAATTTAAATATGTCTTTTAATTGTATGCAAACATATTTTTGCTTTCCAATTTATACGTAGTATAAGGAAAGCTTTGTGACGGTCGAAATTTTCGATTCCGAGATTTCAACGGATTTACACGTTTTAAGGTCCCAGGAACCCAAAAAAGTGTTTTTTACGAAATGTCTGTCTGTCTGTTGTTCTGTCTGTCTGTGCGTCGATTTCCGGGCAAACTACTCGGTCGATTTTGATGAAATTCGGCATGTAGGTTCACAAAAATCATACCTCGGAACAATTTTTTTTTATTTGGGGCAAAAAACTCCAAAAAAAGAAGAAGTAAAGTATTTGGTTTTGTAAAAAAAAAATGTTTTTTTGAAAAAATGATAGAAAACTCAAATGCATTGCGTGCCCTGCCAGTATTGACCTATCTAGAATTTACCTCACCTCCAGTGACGTCAAGTGGACAACCCCCCCCCCCCCCCCCGAGATATCGGAAATTTAACCATAGGAAAATTATTTACCATGAAATTACTCATTTTCTCTACCTACTAATTTTGATAAATTGGAAAGCATGTTCGAGTAAACTCGGACCGGTTCTTTCTTTTGTGAAGAATCTTTACCCTTCATAAGGGCAAATAAATTTTTATACGAGGCCCCGCCAAGGCGACTTCGGTGGCAAGGTGGTAGCGTGCTTGGACTTGTGCGAGTATCTACACACCTTGCGGTCGGAGACGTGTCGTAACTCGACACAAGTACCTATTAGGTTACTTAGTGAGGCGATTGAAGAGGTTAATCGGATACATCCATTAAATTGTTTGTATGCGATTTAATCTTTTATAAAAATAAATAATCAAATATAAAGGCACGCTACGCCACTGTACTGTACTATCAAAACCACCCACTGGCGGTTTCAAGGGTGGGGGGGGGGGGAGCCATGGCACCCCCCTTCACGGCCGTAGCCAAGGAGGGGGCCCCGAAATGAAAAGTTGAGAATTATATAAATCTAGTTCGGAAGCATGAATATGTTTTCCTCAGTAAATTGCAGGTATAAACTTTACTGCTGTTAAAATCATACAACCTCACTATTTCGGACCTTTTGTTTCAATAATTTTCCCCCGGGGGAGACCCCCGGGCCCCCCTCTTTGGGTTAAATGCAATATTTTTTGCATGAATAAGCATTATCTTGTAAGCTTTGTAAAATCCACATTTTACTGCTGGTAAAATGCGTAAAACCCCACTATTTTGCACGTATATGTACAACCTTTTCCCCCGGGGGAGACCCGCGGGCCCCCCTCTTCGGGTTATATTCAATATCATTTCTATGATATCTAAACCGTCGTAGTGATAGTATTACGATTTAGACCGCATATCAGTAAAATATTATAAGCCTGTGTTCGCACCGAAGCTAAATCCTCCAATAAATTGACGTTTGATGTGCCTATGCTATCATATTGATATACGAGTAACACCATAACATCTAAAGAATACACTAGATACAATTGAATTCTCAAGAAATAAATTGACACCAGATAGGATCACAGTCGCCACAGCCACCCCCGAAAAAAATCCTGGCTACGGGCTTGCCCCCTTTGACAGTTCACTGGAGCATTTTAGTATACTCCTTTTGAAAAAATTAAGTGAAAAGTGTTTGGAAACCCCCATTACTAAACTAGTCGACTCTGATCTCTAGTCAATGCCCCCCCCCCTTTGAAAATTCTAAAACCGCCACTGAAACCCTCTAGGCCGTTACAAGAGAAACTCTTACATTTTTCAAATTTATGAACTTATAGCAATGGACATGAATTCTTTCAATTTAAATAGAAAAATTGCTCGGTAACCGCTAAGTTAGGGCTCATAGGTGAATTACGCTGGATGAGTTGGGCTAAACGTCGCAGCAGAAAAACCACGGTCAGATGACTGAGGCATACTGTGCAAGTGATACGAAAACAACAGTCATCTTATAATTGATACATGCAATGCGAGCTTTCGTATCATTTGTAGGATGAATGGCTGTTGATCGCATAACACTTGCACAGTATGCCATAGTCAACTTACCGTGATTTTTCTGCTGTGACGTATGGGCCAACTCAGCGTAATTTTATAATAGTTTCAACTTTGCTGGTAAATTTCATACAAAAATGTTGACCGTTGCCAAATATCTACGTACTTACTTAGGTAATAGCCAGGAAATAAGAGAAATTTTAAAAATTGCTGCCCTCATAACTGTCTGCAAAAGAAAGTAATAACTCCATCAGAGAAAGCATAATGAGTTTCATGTGACGGCAATGTGTTACAATTACTGTTTTATTACCATCAACTTACGAGCTAAGCCGAAGCCTCGTAAAACATGAGTTATCCATGGCACCTCGTTTTTCACAGAAGATTCAGGGCGAGGGGAGCTGAGGGAGAAGGGGGGAACAAGTTGAAATATTGTTGGATGCATAGCTGAAGAAGCTTTCGACCTAAATAGGGCGATTAGCATTGCAAACACGTTGGTGTGCCATACGACAACTCTCTTTATTACTGAATTAAGTTATGGTATCTTTTGTTGTCTGCTACCGGGACATGGTTTATGGGTTTTAATTGATTGGAGTGCGGGTTGTTGTTGTTATGCATTTCATTTTTGAATGTATTTAACTCAGCATTAAATTAGCTAGTAAATTATCATATACAGTATATTTTGATCATCGTGGCAGTGGTCAAAGATACAGGGGGGGGGGGCAGGGGTAGCTGCAATTTAGTAAATCTACGATTCTCGTATTGTACGTTAATTTATTACGCTCTTATATAAGGCGCCCATTCCATCGACCGGCTAGGGCTATTTACAAAAACGGTGACGTGGTACCAGTCATTCAAGACTTAGGTGGCGATTCCACCGATCTCGCATTGCAGAATGCAAGTGAAATGTTTGTTTTCCTCTATGCCATAGTTAAAATTGATCAATGATCATAGAGTAAAATCACAAACAAACAAACTAAAATTAAAAAATGGCTTCATGGAATATGTTAATTACAAACATTTTAATAAATTTCTATAAAAAGAAAAACAAACATTTCCGTCAATGTCATTTGCATTCTGCAATGCGAGATCGATGGAAACTTCGCCTAAGTCTTGAATGTCTGCTACCATGTCACCGTTTTTGTAAATAGCCCTAGCCGGTCGGTGGAATGGGCACCTAACCGATACCTACTACATACATATTCTATTTTGACCCCCAACTACCCCCCCCCCCCAAACTGTGCTGGATCCGTCTCTGCTGATTGACATAGCTTGTGGAAACACAGTGCTTACAATCAGTATTCTTAACTCTTTAGAAACCTTCAGTTCGACCAATCTGAACATTGTGCACCGAATATACGGTACTGCTATGTAGGTACAAGATAGGTATTAGCAGTAACCTGAGAGACTTTGATTGTTGAGTTGGTGGTCAGGAATAGTCAAGTTGGTAGAGAAATGGACGATTATGAAACGAGGTTAGAGACTCGACACATGAGGAAAAATATTCCGCCCCACTACCTTACCTTCAACGGCAGGGTAAAAACACGGTGGCCGGGCTTGTTTCTGCCCACAACATCCCAAACCAAGAGATGATCCTCTACCAGTGTCTTCAGGCTTAGACCCGCTTGGGTTTGTAGTATGTGAGGATGATTCATATGTGTGGGGCAGTGGGCATTATCAGGACCTGTAGAGTAGTGGTGCAGACTCCGACTTTCACCCGAAAGGTTGTTGGTTCGAGTCCCCCCCCCCCCGGGCTAAATTTTCTGTAAAGAATTTTCATGTAAAGCAGGCGGTCCCGGGTCATCCTAGTTGAGTGTAAGAGAGGGCTTTATAGCCCTAACTCCGCTAGGTTGGCTTAGTAATAGAACAACAAAAAGTCAACATTTATTTCTTTATTTATTCAACTTCAGCATGAACTCATTTAGAGGATGCTTTCCTCCACCCCAAACTTTTCATATGCCTTAGTTCCTAGATCTAAAACAAATTGCGGGTGCATGCTAATGTTAAACACATCTCGTATAAGACCACGTGAATTTGGCAGAGTAAATATTTGTATAGATATTCTTCTTCTGAATATTTACAAGAGAAGATTGACATTTTCTCTTTGCTGTGGCTCGTAATATCGTTGATATTTTTAAAGGGGTCAGCGAGGAAACTCGCGAAAAATGCCTGGAATTTAGGAATTAAAAACTAGTATGCGGTTCAGAGTTGAGTTAGTACGAGCTTGTTCCATTTCTCTTTCCATTCCCCATTTTCAATTGCTTCAGAGAAAAACCAAAATATTGTAATGATGCTACAGAAAATTAAGACTGTATGTACATATAAGCTATATCGTATTGTCGTATACATTGTATAGTATTAGCCTTAATTCCGTAGATAACATTGCAAGTTACATAATTTAATAACATACATTCGTAATTGTGTTTTAGAGCTAATCGAACACCCCCACCACACTTTTTTGTCGAACGACAGTTTCGGAAGGTGTGAAAAAATCAGGGTTAGATTAAGTATACGCATTCAAAAACTATGCCCAAACGGTGTTAGTGGCCGCTACCGTACATATCTTACAGTGCATTAAAATGTAGAGGAATATTTCTTTTACTTTTTGGTGTTATTTAAGTTATGGCTCCATGGTCGAAATTGTAAGAGATGTTTTTTTCTAACACCTGCTTACAGTATTTCTGCTTTAAGAAACCCTGTCAGCCTGGCGGGGGAAGTGAGTCTGTTTATTAACTTGAGGTTCCCTAAGGGCAGACTCCTTCACCTCGGGGAGAAGGGGAGTTGACTGACAGGGTGGACCTCCTGATTGTAGTGGTTTCCGATCCACTTGGGGAACATAGCAAAGCCACACGATTAATTCGGGGGTGACTAGGACTCGCCACGCACGTAGACTGACTGGTATAGTCTCAGCGCGTTATCACACCTTACCAAGCTTGCCGCAGTTTTAAGCACGCTTTGCTCTCGTGGATTCAACTTGGTAAGGCGCTTATTCCACATACGTCAATAGTCAATAGTGAATATGGTATTGACGGACATTTCAATTTTACTCTATGCTTGTTGCATTGTTAAAATTGATCAATGACCATAGAGTAAAATCACGCGCTGCAAACAATAACAAACTAAAATGGCGTCATGGAATATGTTAAGTACAAACATTTTAATAGATTGTTTATAAAACAGTTTTCATCCATTAAACAGATCGGTGAAGGTCGATCTTACTTCGGATCTCCTACTATTATTAGGTTTTATTAAAAATAATAAGTGTACGAAGAAAGCAAATACAAACGAATTTCAAAAATTTGGCGCATACGTGTCAATAGAAGAAAAGTGATCAATAGTTGAAAAAACATGTGGAATGTAGTGTATCAATGAAAAATGGAAATTTCCGTCAATACCATATTTACTATTGACTATTGACGCATGTGGAATATGCGTCTAAGGCCGTTGGCAAAATGAGAAATTTGACTTTAAGAACCAAAACATCTAGTGCGGTTTGTTCCGATTGTCTCTTAACTAGAGGAGTGATGAAAAGGGACAACATAATAGGCTGGTTAAGGCGGGGTTTCCACATACGTCAATGGTCAATGGTAAAAATGGTTTTGACGTGGTAGCAGACATTTTTAGTATGTCTTTAATGTCTGCTAAAACGTCAATTTCACATTTATCATTGACCATTGACGTATGTGGAAACCTCGCCTAAGGGAAGAAGGGAAGGGGACGGATTTGGATCAGATAGTCGGAAAGGTAGCGAATGAGAAACAGAAGTTAGGCTAACAATAGGAAAATTTGAAAATGTGGGCCGATACACAAGTTGCATCGGTTTCCAATATATTTTCATGACAACGGCGAATAAGGGGAAGAAGAAACAGATGCATTAGAGCAGCCATAGGGCAACTTTCACTTGCCACAGCTGCGAACTTCAAAACTTTTCCCCCCTAAAAGCTAAGAGGGTGTCATTTTTCAGACCTCTTCCTCTAGCTCAATATTCTCCAGCAGTTTCTTTTTATTCTTTTCGAGTGAAAATAAATTAGCTTGTTTTATTTGTAGCTTATTACTTGGAACCAATTATTGCTGCATATTTTAGTGCCAGCATAACTTATGCCGGGAATGGTGGCTGTCCGAATGGAATGTCATTATTGCTTTCATATTTATATGTACGATAGACGGTAGTATAAGAAAAGCTTTGTGATAGTCTAAATTTTCGATTTCGGGATTTCAGTGTATTTACACGTTTTGTGGTCCCAGGAAACAAGAAACCGGTGTTTCCTACGAAAAGTCTGTCGGTCTGTCTGTCTGTTCGTCGACTTGTGGGCAAATTACTCGGTGGATTTGAATGAAATTTGGCATGTAGGTACAAAAAAATCATACCACGGGACCAAAAATTAAAAAAAAATGACTTAATTTTCATAAAAATGTACTAAACATAATTTTTCTGCGAAACCTTTCTATCGATGCTTTCTCAAACAAAAATTTGGTATTGTAGAAAAAATTATTTTTTGAAGAAATTATGGATAATTCATGCCTTACAATCCATTACATACCCTGCCATTATTACTGTGTTGTTATGTATTGATTATGAGACACGAAGGGCTCCTCAAGAACATAATTGAGGGTATGGTTGAAGGCACCAAATCAAGAGGACAACGAGGACGACAGAGGAAGGAGTACCTAGAGGATATCATGAAGGACCTAGGGTGCGACACCTACAAAGAACTGAAAAGGACCGCACAAAACAGACAAGAGTGGAGGAGAAAAATACAACATTTGCTGCAAACCAATCCCTAGATTGCAACTCAGGAAGAATGTATTGATCTGCCCGTTCTAGACTATGCAATCGTCCCATCAGGCCCGTAACCAGATTAGGGCTGCAGCCTCCCCCCCCCCCCCCTCAAACCTTTAGACTTGAAAGTTGGAGTCTGCACCACTGCTCTACTAATTAGATAAAATTGAACTTTGTAGATGTGCAACATTACGCTACATTACACTACTAATAAAATCCTGGTTACGGGCCTGCGTCCCATAGATCAATTCAGTACTTTGGTATAGGGGATTTTGAGGCTACCGATAATGATTTATTATATGGAAACATCATATTATTTATCTCGGTAGGTACCTATACTTACTTGAGTAATAGGAAAGCATGTTCGAGTAAACCGGTTTCGGTTCATTGCAACGGTACCCGTGCTAATTTTTGACATGATCTATGCTTTGCTGGGACACCATATTTTTCATAATTCACCAATTTCGGTTAACGGTTAACTTAAGTCAATTTAATAAATTAATAACTAACTATTTTATTAAGATAGCTTTTTTTGTTAGTGGTTCAATAAGGCGGTCTGTCAAATCCATTCCATGCATATCATTGTATAACAAGCCATAAATTTCACATGTACTGGAACTGCCCGAAATAAAAAAAAAATTGTATATTTAGCAAGACGCGAAATTTGGTATTTCCTGTACATGATATTGTAGAAATTTGTGAAATGGGGCGGATTTTGTTTCTAAATTAAGTTATTGGATTGTCGAGCTCTAGGAACTGTTGGCCCAGTTCCAGATAATGTTGAGTCAATTTAGTGTGCCAAACATAGACATTCCAGAATTCCCGCCTTTGTAATCGTATCTTCGTGTTTCGCCTACCTTTGTATAGTATACATTATATACGTTATACATATTATACGTATATATAACAATATATTGTTTAAGTTATTTTTATATTTTAAATGCAACCAGTAGAAACAGGGTTCAGTAAGAAACAGAATCAGCAACAGAATCAGAAGCAGGGCTCGAATCCCTCCAAGTCCAGATTTTTCGAGGTCCTTTAATTTCTGTTATAACGAGGAGATTGCCTCTCCAACCGAAGTTAGTATTTGTCTGCATTAGTTACCATATAATGCTACATTATATAGAAACAGACAGTTGGAGTTGCAGGTGAAATACAATGTGGAACAAGATAATTGTTAGGACATGTAGAGTAGTGGTACAGACTGAATTTAATAATAATTAATCATAGCACAATTTCATTTGCCTGATGAGGGTTCAAAATGCGAAAAAACCCACTGTTTTGTAATTTTTTTTAATTTCACCCGGGGGTCACTCGGGCCGCAATTGTTTCCAGTTATATTCTTCGTGTTTAAAATCAAAACGTTACTACTATCAAAAAGCCCACTATTTTCTTTCAAAATGTTTTCCACTGGGGAGAGCTCTGGTCCCCGTTCATACCTCTCTCCTGCGCATTGGTGTCAAAACGGAGGGGGTGACAGTAAGATGATGCCTCCTTCTAATTTAAAAACTGCGCACGTCCATGCAAGAAAGTAAATAAACAGTAGCTATATTTCCTACCTTACGAAAAAGCTACATTTAGCTCTAAAGATTTGAACGTTGTATAGATCTATGCGAACATTCAGTGAAAGGAACACAGTATCGCATTTCTTAAGAGGAAATGAAGTTGTCTAAACTGATAAATTTTGGCAATCGACGTGCAGGATAAATGAACTCATCGAAAACTACCTCGAAATTCTCCTTTCTTGGTATATTGGGTGAAGAATATCATTTTCTGACTGTAATTTGTGCCTCTATATTAACGCACACCCGCATAATGCAAAGCCTTTTTGGAGAGTGTGTGCGCCAAAACCTATCGAGTCGATGCGTGAGGAACAGGGATTTTGACTTGTGACTTGGTGGTAGGATCTGTCAAAAACGAATTCCCAGCAGTTCCCGATTTTTCGCCTCCTTTTCTCCCGATCCTCCCCTTTCGTTTTAATAAATTAAAACTAACCGTTACAGTCATTTAGTTTCAGTTTGCATTTTGCATATTTTTCAGGAAACTTGGAAAAAGGTTAATAAATAAGGGAAACAAAGAAAATAAATAAATAAATTGCGACTTCGGTGACAAGGTGGTAGCGTGTTTGTACTAGTGCGAGTCTCAACCCACCTTGCGATCGGAGACGTGTCGTAACTCGACACAAGCACCTATTTGGTTACTTAGGGAGGTGACTGAAGAGGTTAATCGGATACATTCTTTCAGTTGTTTGTAAAAATAGAAAAAGATAAAAAATAAGGACTTTTTGTTCTATTACTAAGCCAACCATGCGATTAACCTTTAATAAAAAATAAATAAAGGGTCATTACACTCAATTGAAGCGCCTAGAGGCCAAGGGGTGTAAGTGACAATAATAAACATTCAAAATAATTGAGGCTAAAGTTTGTAATTACAATGAAAATGTATACAAATACTTATTTTCCATGAATTCTAGCATTGTCAAAATGACGAAATTTTCCTGCTGGTTTTTAGGATAAAGAACAGCTGGAGTAACAGCATGGTGCACTTAACTCCAAAACGCAGAAAATGTCACTTTGCTTCTAAGCTTCATATTATTGTATATACGTAAGTACTAGTACTGTGTATTACCCAACCTTTCCAACATACTGTACTACGTACTGTACGTAGAAATCAGATGATCAATGTCGGCGACTCTCACATAGTTGAAGTGATATTAAATACTTAAGCACTGTAGGTATAAATATTTTCAGCACTCCGCTAGAGCCATGTGACAGTGGACAAGGCAACGTCGCTTTTTTCAGTAAGCTGCAGCACGACCAAGTGGGTAATATCAGTCAACTGTAAGATTATGAGCTGCCATTCAAGAGACTTTCCCGGAAAATCCCGGATATAAAAAGTCATTTTCAAAAGAAAATTACCAACTGGAAACGACGGGGAGGGAATATCATAGGGTGATTTAACGTTGTATTCAGCGCAATGTTTTATTTCCTTTATACCATCTCCAGCCAATGTAATAATTTAATAAAATTTAATAAAAACAAATGTAGCTTTTGCTTTGGTTTCAAATTACGCCATGAAAGAAATTGCCCGGCCGTTTATAACAGTATATAGCCTATTGTATCGAATTGATTGAGGCTATGGTCCTTCAGAGGAAACTGACTAGATCTTGGTTAGGTACCCTTGAATCTGTATCTTTATATTTTTATTTAATTAAATACTTAAGGTAAAAAGGTGTGGTCGGTCTAAGTAATAGAGGACTATTTCATTCACAATATTAAACGGTATTTTTATTTTTAATTTTTTTTAATTTTACATTAATTTTATAACTTTCTATCCCCTAACACTGAACCAAGTCTAAAAAAAATTCTTGTATCCCACTATCCTATCACCACCAAGAAGGACCAAAGATTTCAACGACCTTTGGGTGGGCACAAGGTCGAACTAACCTTCTCTCTTCTCTAGTCAATGAAATAAAATTGGTGGGCCTCCTCCCCCTCTATGGGCTCTATGCCTATAGTCTTACTAGGTAAGGTGACTAACATTGCAACTAAGAACTAATAATACTAAATACAAAATACATCAAATACATCATATTTTAAATATAATATATTTAAAAAAATAATATTTTAAAGTTGTGGTGGGAAACCTTTCTGTTTAAAAATTTCAGTTTTACAATATTATGAAAAGCACATTTTTCAAGGTATGCTATTATGAAAAGCTTTGAAAAATTACATAATAAATTAACGTCTTTAAAAACTTTGTGGGCCCTCAGACAGCTCTGGGCCCTTAAGCAGTTGCCTAGTCTGCCTAGTTGGTGATCCGGCAGTGGGTGCGCTCCATGTCGTCAGGTTGGCAGAATACTGGGGACTGGACCCAAAAACTAGGAGTCTCTACCTCGGACACCAAAAACTAACTAAACTAACACTATAGTAAAGTTATGCTCAATTAGCATCTAAATTCTAAATTATGACCCATAATAATTATTATTGTCAGTGCGGTAAACTGTAGTCCATATACAGTATATAAGTAAGACAAATTGCAAATAAGCATATGGCGGCTATTCCACCGGCCAATTTGCTTCACTTGTGTTTTAAGATTTTTTGTTTGTTTTGTTTTAAGGAGACTATTACATAGATACTTAACTTATCTATTATACATTAAGTTATAAAATGGTAAGATAAGAGACTTATTAATGATGTCTGCTACCACGATTAGTAAAGCAAATTGGCCAGTGGAATAGCCGCCTAAGTGTGGCGTTCAAGTCATGAACGAGAACTAGCGTTTCAAGAATCTCGAATAGATTGTTCTCTAATAAAATAGGTAATAGGTGTATCATACTGTATGTATCCATTGCTTCAGATCATTTGAGATCTTCCAAAGTTTTCTAAACTTCATTTTCGGAAAGTTCAAAATGGGCCAATTACTAGCGACGCAGCGGAGGAAAAATCATTAATTCATTTTAAGAAACTCCTATAAAAACTTGAAAGTATCTTGGATGATATTATAAGAAACTTATAGTTACAGTATAAGAAAAAGCCTTACAGACCCTACAGAGAATTAAACATTGTTTTGGAGTCCCTTGGCTTCCAAGTTGCGGGAAAATTTACACCAGTATTCAAAACATAATATTGTACAATGCCGCGATGAAGACAGTTCTGAGCAATTTAAATGGAAATTTTTTCGAAATGAAATGACCTAATTTACGCGGAAGCAAAACAAGTTTGAGTGAAACTGTTTAATTGCCTTAGAAAGTAACTTAGTGGAGTTTATGTTGTAGCAACAGGGCGAATAAATTAGAACGCGAGGGCAATAAAAGATTAACCACTGAAGTGAAGTTTTAATTAATTTTTCAACTTCTTTACGATACTTGAAAAATCTTAATTTTGGTTTACATTTTTTACGCAACTTAAATTATGTACATGTAATTAGTTGGTTGTAAAGTCACATACTTTTCAGTCATCTAATACGGGTTTAAATTGAATACTCAAGTAGTAAATAGCTAGGATAAATAGTCTGCTTTTTTAGAAAGTTTGTACATTCTATTTTTATGAACAAGGATTAATTGATTAATTTCGTAAAAATGACCCGACCACCCATCCGTTTTTACGGTACACACGGATGGTTCTCGCAGTCGCAATTTGCCGGAGTTTTTTCCATTGTAGCCATAGGGATAACAGAAGATTTTTTGTCGATTTCTTGACGATTTCGGAAGCTAGCGGGAAGTCGACTGTTTTTTCTTAGACACACCAGATCATGTAAAGCTTCTAAAGTAGACTCCGTGGGTTCGCACAAACCATTCACCAAGCCCTCTCCTATTCCCAATGGAGAAGACGTCGGCAAATGGCGACAGCGAGAATCGCCTGTGTGTACCGGGCCTTTGCTTTGGATTTTGTTTGGGCCAGTTTTATATTGGTTTCATAAAATATCTTATTTCATAAAATCTACTGTACTCTATTTTGATTTTTAGTGTAATAATATTCCAGGTAATAAAATGTAAATTTACTGCCAAAGCCTTGTACTGTATTCTTTATTAATTTTTTTTCTGACTTTTTTGTGACTTTGTTAACAAGGAATAAATTAATTTCGTCAAAACGTCATTCACTACAAAATATTTCAAAATTTCTCCTTTATATTATATGAAATTCGAATTAGATTACAAAGGAGTCAATTCAATTTACTATTTTGGAAACAAGAAAACGAAAGAGTTGGAAGCATAAAATGAAAAGACCTCTAAACACATTGTTTTTCCTAAACATTACCCGTAGGATTCGAAACCATGAATTAAACTCCCCCCCCCCCCTCTCTTCCTCTCGGACACCCGTCTATTGACCTTCCACTGCGATAAATGGTCCAAAGTGCCCAGTAAGAGGGGGATGGGGTAATAAAAAGAGCTTAACGCGGGATAACATTTGGCTTGAATGTGTTGGGATTTCGCACCTGCCAGTAAATCTTGCCACCGGGGATATAGCGGGCCATTGAAAACAAACACAAGGGGGATTGCAGAACAATGCCAAGTTGGCTCTTGTTTTAAATATCCCTTGCGATACGTGGTTTTAAATGTTTTCTGTAAATTTCCCGGTGAAGGTAAACCACCAAACTGCTTGAGGTTATACAGTAAAGCTGCCTTGTTGGATTCTGACCAACACAAAGGGCGTAAAGAGAAGATTTAAATATATTTGTATGTATGCTGTATGATGGAATAAATTTTATTATTTTGATTATTATTAGTTTCAATAAGTAGAGAGATATTGTAATTGTAGCAGTTGAAAACAATAATATATGTACAGTACCTAAATTAATGAGAAACCAGAAATTGAAAAATGATTGTACCCATAAATGCATAAACATACATGAATCAAATCGAACGAACACTGTGTTTCGTTCGTTTCAATTGCTGCCGGTCAAATAGTATGCTAATATTTTAATTTAATTTATCCAAGCGCCAGTGATAAAAGTCCTTATAGGGAAACTTCATGAAGAGGCATCAGACAGTGTCCATTTATAGATGTATTGTTTTGTAATTTGTTAATATATTTTATTGTACTAACTGTACTTTGTTATCAGAGCCGACATAGCCTAGGACAGTGAGTTTATGGAGCAATTTTTTAATGCAACCACCATCCGAGTCTGAGATGTTTCTGCGGCGCATTATTACCTCGGGGCGAGTTATCCTCGCTGTGAAACGTCATGTTCTCTCCAAATGACAAAATAGGATAACAAATATATTAGAACACATGTTTTACATCAAAGAAATAAACAAATAAATATATTCACCATAATAATTGTGACATCAAGTTGAGCGAATCTCGGTTTCGTTATCTACTAACAACTACTACTAACCTAACAACTACTACCTACATGCATATATATAAATACAATAAAAAGAAACTGTCCGAGTTTACTCGAACATGCTTTCCAATTTATCAAAATTAGTAGATGGAGAAAATGAGTAATTTCATGGTAAATAATTTTCCTATGGTTAAATTTCCGATATCTATCATTTTTCAAAAAAAAAAAACATTTTTTTGTACAAAAACAAATACTTTTTTGGGAAAGCAACCTATCCGGTTTCGTTACTCAATTTAACACCTAAAACATACCTGAAGGTCGAAATCATCGATAGAAAGGTGTCGCAGAAAAATTATTTTTTAGTAATTTCTCATTAAAATTTAGTTATTTTTATTTTTATTCCACCAGAAGCAATCTATCAACGGTCAAGCGACCCCCCGCATTTTATCAACATTAACAACAACTACAATATATGTGAATTTAAAATAAATCGTTGGAGCCGTTTTTGGGAAATAATTTTTTTAGACGTTTTTTTGAAGTTTTTTGAAAAGAAAAACCCCCCAAATTGAGTTAGCCCAAAATAAAAAAAAATGGTCCCGAGGTATGATTTTTGTGAACCCACATGCAAAATTTCATCAAAATCGACCGAGTAGTTTGGCCGGAAATCGACGCACAGACAGACAGACAGACAGACATTTCTTAAAAAACACTTTTTCGGGATCCTGGGACCTTAAAACGTGTAAATCCGTTGATATCTCGGAATCGAAAATTTCGACCGTCACAAAGCTTTCCTTATACTACGTATAAATTGGAAAGCAATAACAAGTCACATGGTGAAAATATGTAAGTTACTCAGTAGTATTTAGAAACTCAGCGAGGAAGTAGTAGCAGGCTTCGATCAGGAAGTTCTTTGGAGAATTGGTAAATAGCTTAGTGCCAGCTATGGATTTCAGGTCCTCCGTTAACTTGTTACATTGTACATCTTTAGTGATATGGGGAACCATCCTCTGTGTCATAGCTGGGTTGACGCGAACAGTTCCAAAATAATGAGTATTGCAGATGCTAGTAATTTACTATATGAGTTAGGGCAGTGATTGATAATATATTATCGTAGCTTCACATGGCTATACTATATCAAGTTGGAGTAGTATCTACTTTGCGTTCATTTTTACTGTTATGGGAATGGAAACCTTGCTCAAGGCGCTCAAGGAAATGAAGACATTTGCCGTTTTCCAATACTTTATAGCCGACTTTGCTGTGTCCAGAGGTAATTTTTTATCATTTTAGCACGCCTCAGTCTTTATTTTGATCACTGCTACAGTATACCATTGAATATATAACACTATATATTTTATATTATATTATGTTTTATATTATATATATGTTATATATTCAATGACTATACTAAGATACCCTACTATAGCCTCTAATTAGTGACCTATGAGTTTTGTTTCCTTATTATGTTACGTAACTGGAGCTGGAACTACTACCAGGACCAGAGAAGCCAAAGGGGGTCCAGGGGGTCCGGACCCCCCTCCCAAAATATTTGATGTATACACTAGATAGAATGGAGTTTTAAATATATTGAGGTTACCTCACCTCTGAGGGCGTCAGATGGACCCCCCTCCCCCCCCCCCGAAATATTTCTGGCTACGGCCTTGGTGCCAATACACTAAATATGTAACATAAGAACGTCATAACCTAACTTTGCCGTAATATATAAATAGTGCCGTGGTATAGGAGGAAAGGGGATATCTGCAGCAGGGGAGAACTCCACCCAAACCATGTATCGGACCCATTGATGTCGATCATTACTCAAGTCCACCAAACCTGGATCTGCATTAGCAGTGGCGTATATATGGGAAAATGTAAGACGAAATTAACTAATGTGAGTTGTTGTAATACAAAATTTGACCAATCTTATAGATGTTCGGGTCAACAGTGAGTGCGGTAAGCGGCAAAAAGTTGATAGCTAGAACGTCTAGCGATGGTGTCTTCGATTGTTTCTTAATATTGTGAGGATCGTCTGCAGACAATGTTATAAATAAATAAATAAATATATTTCTGTTACATTATACAATACAAGTACAAGAAAGTATAAAATGAAATCGTCAAAATATCGTCAAAATCAGGTAGTTCTGTCATTGTCATTGTGCTAGTCCCTCAGTGACAGTGTAGAAAGCTTTCTCTAAGAGATTGTTTCTAATCAATTTAGGGAAGTTAGGAGCATTTCTCGCCGCTCTCAGTTCAATCGGGAGTTTTCTAAGGCAGGCGAGACCTCGTAGTATAGGATCCAGTCGCTCACACTTGGCTGTGCGTGGCGCTGGCCTCACAAGGTCTCCCCGTTGCCTCGTGTTGTAGGTGTGCGTGTCCCCGTTTTGTTTAAATGTCTCCCACACCTCAGGCTTTAAGATATTATGTAAAATGCATCTAAATATATTTATGTTGGAAACATTCACATTTGCAGCTTGTGATATTATATGGCAGTGATTGTAATTATTTAATTTTCTTATAGGGGTACTTAAGAATTTTGAAGGAAACGTTACTTGACTTGGTGTACGGAGAGAAGAATAAAACTGTTTTATTTTAAAAATGAAACTGCTATGATACCAACGAGAGTGGTTTCATGAATAGGCCACACTAACATGATGAGAGCACTAATAGTGATTGCATAGCTAGAATGAACGAATTATTAAACGCGTTACCCTACTAATAAATCTCATGAAGCTTCGTCAATGATGTTCATTACTGTCAAAATTGGTTTGGCACTAACAGCAACTTGGCAGTGTTATTTGCTATAATTTCTCAAATTACGGTTTTATCGGGAATAGATTCTATGTAAACGCTGACATAGTTGTTTGCTTTTGCGAGCTTCCTGGCGCAGTTTCTAGATTTGCATTCGGATTCTAAGAGTAGCTTGAATCAGGGCAAATTTCAAGTAACTTTAGAAAACTTCAATTAAAAAATGTATATATATTTTTATTAGATTAAGGCGTAGGACTCCTTAGAGTATTTGCGCCGGTCGGTGTATGTATACTGTGCTTTTTTATATAATTTTTTTTGGTAGTTACCGTTTAGAACAGTTAGTCCTTATCTGTCTATATGTGTTCATTTGTAGGTACATTAGTAAACAATGAGGTGACAATAGATACCAATTTACCGCGCCTAGGAAATGTTAAGGTTTTGATTTTATCAATCAGCTCTATTGAATTGACGTCACCTCATTGTTTACTAATGTACCTACAAATGAACTGTCAGATATCATAGAGACGGCCTTAATTGAGAAAAAAGTTAACCCTACCATTATTTATGAAACCCTTCGGGTTTTGGAAATTTGTTTGGGACAAAATTACTTCATATTTAACGACACATATTACAATCAAAAGTCGGGTTTAGCTATGGGCTCACCCTTGTCTCCACTCTTAGCGGAAATTTTCATGGACCATTTGGAAAGGAAGCTATTTAATCTAACGTCCCCTATACTTAAGAAGGTCTTATTTTGGTTTCGTTACGTTGATGATTGCTTGTGCTTCTTTTTGGGTACAGATAGGCAACTAGATTCCTTACTGGGAGTCCTTAATAGTTTGCACCCGGCAATAAAATTTACTGTAGAGGTCGAAGATAATGGTAGAATTAATTTTTTAGATTTAACAATTAATAGGAGAGATCCTACCTTGTGCTTTGAGATTTACAGGAAATCTACTCACTGTGACAATGTGATACCACACTCGTAAAGACACCCACCGGCCCACAAAGCTTCTGCATTCAACTCGATGGCCCATCGCTTGCATAGTATTCCTTTAAGTACTATTAACTACAATAAGGAAGTGGATATCATGATGGTCATAGGAAAGAACAATGGATACTCCATGGACTATGTGAGGAGTATAATAAGGAAACACAAAAGGAAAAAAAAAACTATCGGATATGGTGTATGCAGCGAGGGATGTCAGTAAAGAAATAAAACAATACACTAAAATACCATATGTGGGAGATATTAGTCTACGAACCAGCAGAGTGATAGAACGAAGCACAGGGAAAATAGTTTCCTTCTCAACCACGCCTAACTTAGGTATGTTGATATTTAATTAAAAAGACAAAGTTGAAAATCTGAGGAAGTCAGGGGTTTACCAACTGAACTGCAAGGATTGCGACATTACATATATAGGCCAAACGGGCCGTAATGTTAAAGAAAGAATAGCTGAGCATAGGCGAGCGGTTGGCAGGCAGGACTGCTACTCTGCTTTCGCAGAGCACCTACGTACGTCTGGCCATACCTCTGATTTCTCGACTGTTAAGTTATTATATGATTGTGACAAAGGCAAACTGTTAGATAGACTGGAGTGCATAGAAATAAGAAATGCATTATGTAACAATTGTAACTTAGTCAATGACATAACATTTATGCACACTTCCCCTCTCTTAGATCTGGCATCTGGAGTGCCCCACCTATTCTCCCTCCACCCTAATTAAGACTGCTTTAGGTAATAGGTACTTGTTGGAGCCAGTCCGAAGATGGTGTTACAAATTTATGTTGTGCAATTTTTTATGTGTAAATTTATTATTTATTAATTATTGTATATATATAAATATATATGGTAGCGAATTTGATGTGGTACCGGACTATGAAACAAGTAAGAAAACGATCCATGGTCCAGTTTGTGGAAATCAAAGCAGCCACGTAAAATAACAGATGTCTAAGAAGACCATGGGACGATAACTGGTGTTCAAGTTAGCAACCTGTCAGCAATAGCGCTTCTCCACTTCCCTCGTAAACCTTCGAAACTAACCCACAAATTAAACGCACAACTTCAAATTGGATTTTGAAATGTAGCAAGGCAAAGGGAGGTCGATGTCAGGGAATCAGGACCGTCAAACCCTTTCGGGCAGTGGGGGGAGGGGGACGGAGATCATGTTGAGGGGCTGATTTGGCTCATAAATACAGCAAGGTGGCTTAGGGTTTCATTTCGCTGCAGTATAGCCAACTCGCAACTACAGCTAGAGCAGTCACGCTGACGTGATATCCACAGAAATGATAGTGGGTTGATATCGTTAAAGATAATAGCATTTCCAAATACTAGGAACTTTGCAAAGCCTCTCATTAGTATGTAAGAGAGGTGGGAAGAGAAATGCGTTAGAATATACCGTATAGTTACTGTAGTTACACCAGCAGCAGCAGCATGTAGTTTGGGTAACATGTGCGAGCGTACGTGATGCTAACAGTTTTTTCCCTCTTTTACTGTATTATTCTTCAGATTGTGCCCATTATTTATCTGGTGTCTGCCTGTGACTTTTTCAGAGAACTGAATTTCAAACTTCCATTATTGTACATAATGTATGCAGGGTTGGTGGGAAGCATCAAATACTGTATATCAATGCAAAACATGTGATAGTGTGACTCTAATAAATCTGTGCTATCACTATGTACCTAAAATAGAACCATAAGCTATGGTTATGTTCCATAATGGTCACGCATGAAAAAGATACACAGTGCAAAAACTACACTGCACTATTGAAAGTTGCATAGGCCTACGATCATATCCTCAGCCAAAACCCAAGTGTTCGTATATCATGTTAAAGTTAGTTCAACTATTTTACAATCACAGGATGCGCCCTTGTTACGTTGTTTAACCAGCCACATTATTAGTTGCCCTCTCACTACTTAGTGGGGTTTACAACCGCACGGTCGTCTTCTAATGTTTCCAGAGAAAAGATGTGGGGTTGTAAACCCTTCCAAGTACTGAGAGGTCAACTAATAATGTGATCGTTAGTGCGTGCAACAAGGACATATCATGTGACCGTAAAATAGGGGAACGGACTATTATACCATGTATTATACCAATGTACTGCAGAATTATATGGTATATTGGTATACAATACTGACATTAAACTAACTTGTTGAAGAAGCAACTTCCTCGTTATGTGACGGTTTTTTTTTCCGTCACAATGGGCTAGAATATCTGAGGAGCTCCGAATTCTAGTTTGGTGTCAGGAATCGTGGTCAGGTATCGTACAATAGTCAGGGTTAAGAGATGAGAGAGTTTGGATCCAGCGAGGCGTTCAGTCCGGACATTAAAGTGGAAAATTTAGAGAAGTACTAAAGTATTGGAAGTTTTAAACTTGTGAATTGCGCGCGCAAGTCGCTTATTGGCTGAGTATTGTTGCGCAGTAGACCTATTGGGGTTAGAAGGTCCGATAAGAGTTGATACCAGAGGTAGCACCTTTTGGAAATTCATTGACACACGGAGATTCGTGGAGTAAAGTTCTTCTTTCTTCTTGAATTGGTACCTCTGTAGAAAGTGTGTGTGGGTGCATGTATTCACAGGGGTTTTTCCCTAGGAAGGGATAGTTCATTGGATACGAGAGTGGTGATCGCATGAGTCATCGAGAAGGAAGGAAGTGTGGTTTGGGATTTCATTTAACGGTCAGGCTACTAATCCCGATGTAGAGGAGTACGAGAGTGGGGAGGCATTTGGCCTTACCCGTTTCCCCTTCATGCCAGGAACCCAGAAGGTACCAAGGATGAGAAGTTTATGGGGAGGAGTGTACGAGTACCAGAAGTTAAAAAGATAAGTAAATATGAGAAAGGAAGGACCGAAGTTCCTATGGTGAAATAATGTAAAAAGAAGTCTAAAAGTGCAATGTGTAGGTCGAGACTTGTTGACTACAAGTATGAGATGGACGGATGGGTCAAGTATGGTGCCTCAGAGCGACTTGACCAAGTTCGTCTAATCCCAGTGTGGTTATTTCAAGGAACGTTCGCCATGTAATCCTATATTAATTGTGTGAAAATGCACTATATTGTAGTGTGGTGGCCTTATATTGGCAAAATGTACCTTGATGATGGGTATAAGAGTTGGTAGGCTCCCGAGAAGTGCCTTTTCTGCAGCTCGGGGCCGCTATTGAAATTGTGTATGTTACAATGTTCTGTTTCAGGAGTCCTGTGAGGGCTCGAGCATCGGGAAAATGTGTTATCTCGGTGAATTGTGAATTGAATTTTTCTATGGTTGCTATAGTGGTGGGAGCGTACCTCTGATACTTTTGTGTGCGCTATGTCGCAACTCACAGACGTATCTTTTGGGGACGTCATCCGTTACCCCTATCAATCTTTGAGAATACACTGTTAGGCCAAATGGCCCAGGTATTTCTTTTGTTGACCCCCGTACCGAATCGTGGGCGACGTTTTGGAATTTATTCCAGATTTTTTTTTTTTTTTGAGTGTTCGAGGAAACATTTTCCGGGTGTTCGAGTCTTGACAGGACTCGAGGTTGTTGAAACTGGAAACCCAACGGTCATTTTGGTGTCATGCCACTGCACGACAATGTCCATAGCGATGGAGGACATGGTCTAATTTCTCATAAGATTTTATACTACGGTTTAATCTGGGAATTAAGAGTTGGAATTTTATTTCATATTTATATTTTAATTAATTTAGGCGCTCACTCGAGCTACCATTTGAACTTAAACTTTATTCCACTCTTATGAATACTCTGTAAGTGATGACACGGTTATCAAAGTTTTTTTCCCTTTTATCGGCGTCCTAGTGACTACCATTAATGTACTGTCTGATCTCCGCTACCTATGGTTCCCCAGGTGGGAAAATTTATTTTCTGTTTGCTGCTGGTTGTTTTTTGTGCTTTCAGTGACTACTGGGATTCGAGCCAGAGGCAACAGGGATTCTGCAAGTAAACATATGGAGACAACAATGAGAAAGCAGTGCAAGTGCCTGGCCGCTCTAGAGGTCGCTGGGAGCACAAGGAGCAGCCACGCAGTAAATGAGGACGGCATGTTGCCGTACGTTCAGGATCGTACATGCTGTTGTGCTGTTGTGATATTCACAGGAAAATGATAAGTAGAATACAATTTGATCTCTTTATTATTCAATATCTACTGTGGTATCTTCTTTCCTGCCTACTTCGTGAGTCTTCAGGAGTTGGGATGTTCTGCAAGGAGGATGCCTTATTAATATTTTTTATTTCGATTTAATGAACATTATGCTAAGGCATATTATTTAGATTTGAGTTTAAATTTTATCTAATCGAACTGGACCCATCTATCGAATTCTTAACTGAGCAAAATATATGGCAAGTCTTCCTTGGAGAGCATCTTAACTCTTGGTTGGCTGGTGTGTTGTCTGCTGCTAAGGCGCGGAACCTCCTCTGTTTCCGAACTAGCTAGTAGTACATGCCGTACGGAAATACGTGTGAAACTGATCTGCTATTTAAGTTAAAATAACCAGGTAATGCTATAAGATAGCGAATGAATATTTTGTATCCGTGATCCAAAACTACACACTGTCGATTCTGCGACAGTTATACCCGAAATAACATAGTTTAATTAGTTCATTATCTTGTGGTAAACACAGACTAGAGCATTTAGCTAGCAACAGCTTTTAACTAAAGAATTTTATATTTTCTTTTAGCTTTTAACAGTGCTCCCGTGCTTAAAAAAGAACCCTAACGTTTTCTCAATTGGAACATTGAATTGCAAGTAACAAGAACCGTTTGTCTCAAACATACGATATCGTTTCGTTACATCCTCTGTTTGATCATGGTATTGGCAAAATGGGATGATACACGTAGCAACACCTGCGACCTGTTTTTTTTTCACCTAACTCTAGCTCTATTTTGTTTCGTTTCAAATGGAATAGGTTAAGTTGCCTTTCAACAGCTGGTGTTTGTTAAGTAACTTTGAAAATCATTTTGAAATGCCCACAGGCATAGCAGGAATTTAACAGCCTAAAAAGATAATCCTTTACCTTCTTAGACGCTAGCTGCAATTGGAATTGATTAAATACGCCATTTGCCTAGTTATGAAGTATATTATGTATCGATAGCGCTACCCAGATTGCTATAGGCGACATTAGGAGACAATCGGGGGAAAAGACTTACAAGTGTAAAAACCAATAAACAAATACCCCATCTATGGAATACCAATCGTAAAGTTGTCAAAAATATCAGGAAAAATATAGAACACATGAGTCGTCTAGTATCAAAGTCGCCAATGTAATTTTTGAGAAACCGCAAAACCTGTAAGTACAGTTCAAATAATATACTGTATTAAACTAAACTAATAGTTCAGTAACTGTATTGCCCGTTCAGATTAATACAGTTTCTGACTTTTAGTGTACTTACAAGTTTCGCGGTTTCTGAAAAATTGGTCAAAAATTACATTGGCGACTTTGATACTAGACGACTCACATTGTTCTGAGCATTTTGATGCATGAAATGTTGCGGAGATCGGGGTAAGATGGATAACGTAAGGTGGGACTCCAGAAACGTGCAGTAAAATTTAACTTTTCAATAACCTTGTTACAATACAGATTGGCCACAATAATGATTATAGAATTTGATTTGCACAAAAAACGATTGGTGTGGTAGTGCTGAAGGAGTTCAGAGCCAATTGGTGTTAGTGAAGGTCACATGTCATAGAGTAGCATTTCTGTTAATTTAACGGTTATTTTTGACGGCTTTACAATTTCTCGTGAAAATTGACTTTGTACAACAAAAACAAAAAACCCCGTAGTGGGGTTACTCCGACTTGCTCATACAATGTCACTGTGTTTTATTTAAAGCAATAGAGTTACACAATTAAATAATAGCTTCTCTAAGTTAGTAGGAATACGGTACCAATGAAATTTTATTGCAAACGCTGCGCTGTAAATATATAGAGTAAGAATGTAATAAACTAATGGTAATTTTCAGTGAGTGACATTATGAAAAAAAAACAGAACCTTTACAGTTCATTTTTTATGTTATCGGCCTGAGGTTCCTCTTTCTTGACCACTACAGAGCACCATTATGGCCAAAATGTAACCTAAACTTGTAGTTCCTGCTACAAAGTCAAGCCTGTGAGGGAGGTGGGCGGTGACCTGCGGTACTGCACTTCAAAGATAACAAACGCGTCCCCCTTCCACTCAACCTCCCCCTCCCCCCCCCCCCCCACATCGCATGCTAACCATTTTCCGATACTTGGTCGGGTTTGAGTAGGGGTACTTTCAAGATATAAAGGCTATAGAACTCACTCACTGATTCAGTCACACTCATCTCATCTAATAAAACATGTTTAAAAAATGTTTCTCCCTCTGGATTTAAGTAATTTTTAAGTAGAAAGTGGGTTTCCAAGCGAAAATAATGTAAATAAAAGTAAGTACTCCTGTGGTAAAGTGGGAAAAGTAAAAAAAAAATGGAAAACATGCAAGTAAACAAAGCTTCCACTGAATTTAGTTGTGGCCAGCAATGTCAACGGCCAGCTTCCTCGCAAACAAATCTTTGTGTATTTGTTATTTATTTACATTTTTTGTATATACTTCGATTTATATTTCAAAAATGTAGGAAAAAGTAAAATATGGTGTGTAGAGAAAATCTAAATGGACTTTGTTACTCAATATTATTATAGGGACCCTTTATTAAAGATCATAATGACGAGCGATCTCATTGACATTTAACATTTCATTAATTGGTTTGGTGAAGCAGTAATCAGCCAGAAGCCATTTTGCCTCCAGTGTTTTCATTGTGCTCATCGGATATGGCCGAGTGAATTTGTTTCCATATAGGCTATGTAATGAAAATTGATATGTAGGATCTGTTTCTGACACCAGCAATATGAAATAATTGGCAGTTAACAATTCAATTTATTGGCTTCAGATATGAGATAATTTATGACAGTAAATACTATCGCAGCAGTCCACAATAATGTTGTAAACTGAATGCTGTATATCAGTTCAAATTCACAAAGCCTCACATAACCCAGCTTAGCTCTCACATACGGAATACATATACAGAATACATATACAGAATACATGTACAGTATAATACATACCAGTATACAGTATCATATGTATTTTTTTTACCAACAACGTAATACCAAGAGTCGAGAAGGGGCTATATAGTCTATACTAAAGTTTACATGAAAAACTTAATTGGCTTAACTGACGTCAATGGGTCATCTTACAGTACCAAATCTTATAATTTGGAGGTTAATATAAAATGTGATGAGAGAGCTCGCTATGAATTTCCGAATTTTTACCAACAGGAATGCCTATACTTTAATAGCATGCTTTTCAGTTTTAAAAGATTAATAAATAATAAGCATAAAAATATTAATGGCATATCTTCTCTTCTTCCTTAGCACTACAGCTCGGGATGAGCTTTGGCCATCCAACTCTCTCCCCAGATTTTTGTCATTCGCGAACTTTTTGACTTTGGTGAATCGAACAATGTCTTCTTGTACTCTTTTTCAGGTTAATCGAATACTACTATACATGTAATTCTAAAAATGTAGTCTGCCCGAATAGCTTCATCAGTCACTTCTGTGCAGATTCTGCTCAGTTCCGCACCATCAAGTTCAGTCACTTCAGGTTCAGTCTTCTGCCTATCTACTCCCAACTTTTATCACGTTCGTTTTCTCTGGGTGAGTTTCAGCTTACACATGGTCAGTTCGAATATGCTAATGCGTGCAGTAGTTATTGGTATACCCTTATCATACTGATAAATACGGTAGGAAAGGAGCTATATACTGTATATAGCAAAATATACATAGGTACGTGATGGCAGATAACCCAACTGCAGTCTACTTTTATCTATTTACTGCCTCAAGCATAATATGTAGGTTACCAAAAATAGGTGGGCGGGAATAAACCATTGCATGATTTCAAAATACAGCATGAGATAGTGGGGTTCCAAGCACCTTTTTAGAGTGAAATTAAGAGAGGGAGCGGTAGTCATAAAAATCAGCAGAGGTATTTAAGCTGCACATAAACTTGAGAAAGCTGATTTATAGCTCAAGATAACGCACGCAGAATATTCTTAATGAAAACCAACTCACACCTACTTGTGCAGGCTTAGAGAGTAAGCTTTAAGTATGGAATATACAGTATAATAAAGTACCAGAAGATAAATAAATTATTTCACAAATCGCAATTAAAATGTCATTTTTTTGCGAAGCAACAATCAAGCTATTTAAAAAAATGAATTATTCCATAAATCCATGCCTAAATACAGTAGATATATAATACTATAAATTCATGTCGAATGATTTTCAAATTATTTCAGAAATCAGCCTCAAATTATTAGTGCGCAATTAGGGAAACCACATCATTTAGTATATAAAATTAGTTTCTTATTATTTCAGAAATCCGCACCAACGTATTTGAACACTTTATCACATCACATCACTTAAAAAAGTTTCAACAAATCTGCGTCAAATAAATATGAAAAGATCCTGTACGAGTGAACCAGTACATGCTTGTAAAGCAGGCGGTCCCGGGCCTTCCTAGTTGGGTGTAAGAGAGGGCTTTATAGCCCTAACTCCGCTAGGTTGGCTTAGTAATAGAAACAACGAAAAGTCCTTATTTATTTCCTACTAATCAATTATACTAGTAGTAGAGTATGTGCCGATATTGATAATATGAGTTGTTCCATTAAAAATAATTGCCATAGGGTTGCCTCGACTTCCTCTATCACAAAGCACTTAATTGATCGCTGGGATGATTGCTTGGTCAAAAAGAGCACACCAATGTAACACAACATATTATCCATTACTTCATAAAAAACTGATTTTTATTAAAAATTACAAAACTGGGCTTGAGGAAGCATTCTGTTCGGTTCTTGTTACACCTAAAACATATCTGAAGTTAGAAAGCATCGATAGAAAAGTTCCGCAGAAAAATTCCGGGGACCTCAAAACGCGTAAATCCGTAGAAATCTCAAAATGGAAAATTTCGGCCATCACGAAGCTTTCCTTATACTAACGTATAAATTGGAAAGAAAAAAATCAATACAATCATATAATTTCTATACTGTACTTAGGTATATAGTGTACAATGTTACAATGTCAATAGTAAGCATGTCTCAGCTTGCCAATTGTCACTTGTAGTCGGTGTGGGTTGACGTTGAGGAGTGAACCAGTTTGCCAATGGTCCAAAAAGCATACGGAAACAATATCAATAATGTCTGAAAATCTATGGGGCTGTTGGCATTGGGCAAAGTTCAATGGAACCATAAGTAGGCCTACTTCCATAAAGAGCCCTTCAAACAATAGTAATATATAGTAATAATAAAATATAATAATAGAATAATTTACAGCATTACAATGAGTATGTTATAGGTTTGGTTAAATATTGTACCTATCGGTGATAACACTGTAATAATGTTTTATGAAATGCGGAAAATCCAAAATATCATTGCTTCAGCCATGATTCTCCAGCACCTCACAAACTCCTACTATAAAATGTCACTGTCCGAGATTTTCCCGTGGGATAGGAAGACTTGGATAATAATGGCCAGCAAATGAATTTTCGGGATAAAAACTGGAAAAACGTTTTCATTTACAGAAAACATTTGAAATATTTCTCATATAACCTTTGCGTCGGACGGTTTGATTAACTTTCGGTTGATTAGATTTTGTCACCGTCACATGGCTTAGGCTTTTGTGACCTGCCTTGGACATTATTGGCTGCGTAGGAAAAGGGGATTAGTCGATAATTTTTATTTTGGAATGTTACGAGCCCCTTTTTATTTTTGATAATTTTCCTGGAGTTACAAAAATTACGTTCTTTATGGTTAAACCCACGATAATGCTGTGTATACAGGTGTATACAGGTGCTATATTCCCTCTATTTGGGATGTTATGGTCAGCAACATGTTCAGGCTAAAAGTTATTTCTAAATTATGTTATATATATTGGGTGTTATACTTGTACTAAGTAAATTGTCACATTTTGCGTAAGCCTACTGCAGTCACAGAAGTGAAACATTTAATTGAAGCGTGGAAATAAAAACCGGGTTACCTACCTAAAATTCGAAATTAGTTTTATCACTTAAATACAATCCAAATGACATGGTCAATGTCCTGAAAACCGCACCAAGCGACAGTGGCGAAATTGTAGTTGCAGTTGACAGGTGTGTCATGTCCACCATCTCCTATTTTATAAAACGTGTCAAGTGCCATGGTGTGACCATCTATAATAGGTCAATATTTATTGGACTTACCACGTTAATTCGGTTTCGCAAGGTGGCGCTTAGCACGTTTCTTTCATTTCGACTTTTCTAATGTTTTTTTCTTCACAACAACGGGCAATTTTTTAATTTTTGAGCTTTGTTATCATAAACAAAGGTTTAAAGTATTTTTAGAGATATATTCTGGTAACATAAGTGGCAAGGAGACGTTGTGGCATAAAAAATCGTGATAACTCAAAATAATGATTTTGGCAGTTAATTTTTATTTCCACGCTTCTTTTTAGCCCTCAAGTGTTAATAAATATTCTGTAAATAAATATAAAAACTCAAATTCAGTTAAATGTTAGTGTCGGCAGCGTATTTCCCGTTTCGTAATTTGTATCCTTATTGTTAGTACTGAAATTTGATATGAGTTGAAAATTGTTGAACACAACGCGTCACTGACCGGATGGACTTTAAAAGGAAACCCGAATCACATGCTGGCCACGTATGGTTCAACTTAGTTTTGAATTTTGAACAGCAGCTGGAGGATAGCTATACCAGAAAACATGCAAATGCGCTACTCCGGTTTCTCTAATAAAATTAAAAAGCCTTTATTTTGGGAGAGAGTTTTCAAAACATTGTACCGTGGTGTACATAAAATATCATTATTCTTTAGTACGACAGAATAAGTTAACTCGAACATGCTTTCCTATTTATCAATTAGTAGATGGATAATATGAGTAATTCCATAGTAAATAATTATCCTTGGGTTAAATTTCGGTTCCCTCGACATCCCCCACCATTGTTTTGAACAGTTGCTGCTGAGCCTCCGAGTTCCAATCTTGGAAGTTAACGCAGTTCCACTGAAGATGTCGACAGCAGATGTTGACGAAACTTTTGGAAGTATGGTTTCAGAACGACCACGGCCTATCATCGCGGATTATACTGTTTCGTCACAGATTTATGATTTATTTTGCTCTTTTCCCACAACATTTTCGTAATTAAAGTATGTAATATAAGCTTTGTACTTACATCTGCATTTCGAATTGCTGCAGTTCTCCTGTTGAGATTTCGGCGGATGTTTGGGCCATGTATTGTTCTTCGGAAACACGAACCATCCGGCAGGTCTTCCACGTCATCTAAAACAAAATAGAATGATTTAAAAAAAAAAAAAGCACGAGAAGATGTTACTTTCAATATATTGTACAATACTATAACATAACCTTGTGTCTATATTACTATTAACATGAATGAATGAATGTATTTCCAAGATAATATACAGTATATATGCACATTACAATAGAATTGTTATCGCTGGGCTTTAGAAGCACGTACGCGAACAGAACCTGTTACATTGTTGTTGTTTTTTCTCTAATAAATATACAACATACAATCTGTAATGAACTATACGAGTATGTATAGTGTGTGTGTGTGTGTAAAAATCAATCCAATTTTCCGGGTGAACCGAAATTCCAAATAAAAAACACCTGGTGTACTGTCGACGCAAGATAATGAAATTAATTAAATAGTAAATATTTTTTATTACGCAGAACTGAAAAATCACAATTCAGAGTGAAACTTGTTTTAACTTGAGCCGACTGACGACAGTTCACGGCTTCATCACACTGACTTTGAACTCATTTATTGTAGACTGTTGTACATTAGGCGGTTTATGCCTATTATAGAATAATTCATGTTTCTATTTTCAGTATTATGAGGATAAAATAATGGTTCTGTGTTGCAAAAAAAATTATTGCTAAACCCAACAGATTTATTTTAAATGCCAAAGAATAATCACGACTTTAACTTTTCAAAGTAGAAAAGTTTAAAGCAGATAAAGTAACCATAATGAGAAGCGGCCAAGCAGGGAGAAAGTTTTCTTTTGTTGCCACCTTTCCCTCTTTTTGCTGCCCCTAATTTCTTTTCCCATGAATAATAATCAAGTATGGTTAGACATTTCCTGATGAGTTTGACTGCAATTTTCAACCTATCACCAGAGATTGACAATACACAATAAGCTGTACTTAGATGGCAATGCGGTAGCGTGCTTGTACTTGTGCGAGTCTCTACACACTACACACAGACGTGTCGTAACTCGACACAAGTACCTATCAGATGACTTAGTGAAGCGATTGAAGAGGTTAATCGGATGCATTCATGAAATTGTTTGCACGCGATTTAACTTTTTATGAAAAATTAAACAAATAAATTAAAATTAAACATAAAATAACTTGTACAATACTATTGGAGTCTTATAGAAATAGCCCACAAAATCCAACTCTTTAGACGATGTAGATTTCATACTTCTGATATCCCCTAACGATTACGATAACGATCAATAGAGAAAATTAACTGCAGATTAATTGAGAAAATAACCATGTCAATTATAGTCCAAATAACATATTTACACCAGCCGAGTTTTATGGTACTTCTACTGAATGTGGTTAGGGATGTTAGGGTTATTCAAACCACAGCGTGAAAAATAGCAGTAAGTCCAGAATAACGTACAGTAGGCTATTAAGAAGATTTCAGGTTTGAATTCAACATTGAAATTCTATATTTTCTTCTATAGACGGGAATGCCATGTTTTATGTATTTAAGGAGAAGAAGACATTTTAATTACAGTGAAAGACAATTGAAGTTAATTGTTTTTAATGTTTATTCTGAGACCACAAAGAAAAGTAAAGTCATGCCTAGCCGCCAACGTGACAACAATCCTTTCACAGTTTAGCCAAACTAATTTTAAATCGCTAATGGCGGAAAATACATATAGACTTAACACCATGCTCATGACACAGCATGGTGCCTACACAGACTAGGCATCTATTACACCTACAAAAAAATCGTTTGAGGTTTCCTCGATGACTTCTCTAAAGTAGGCTAGTATTGGAGTATGTTTGCGGAATAGCAATTTGAGATAGCAATGAATACTGTATGTTTGCTGGCTATTCCACTTGTCAATTATTTTTCAATAATTGATGAGATTTTTTCTTTAATCTATGTCATCTTATCAATTATTTATGCACAAATGACGTAATATTGACAAGTGGAGTAGCCGGCTTAAGGATATCGCGTTGAATCTTTCTCAACAAAAACTTCGTGTACAACTGGATGGTTTCAATTAACAATATAAAAAAGAAACATGCGGTAACTTGCGCTAGAAGCCGATACAAATTGCAGCGTGATATTTATCTAACGATTATACAGAGTAATAATGCAGTAATACAATATTGTTATACTGTATAAGTTTTTCAATGAGAAATTGATCAATAAAGTTGGAAGTGATAAATTTTTTTAATACTCCAGCAAAATGTTTTTCTACTTTCTCATTAAACAATGCTGTAGCGTCTTTGTGAAAGAGCATAAGTTGAATAATGAAAAAACTTCCGGAAATAACAGACAATATTCTTCGAAACGGAAAAATAAAAACCCAATGAAACATCTTCAATATAAAAACGGCAATATATTCTCATTACACAGTCTGCATTGAAAAAAATATTTTTTTTTTTTAATGAATCGTTGATTACTGGATTTTTTCCGGTGTACAGCAGGTAATATACCCATTGACGATACACTGGGGTATTTTATAAAGCTCAGGAGTAATTTCATATGTTCCACCGGAATTCGTTACGCTGAGGAGAGAGAGAGAGAAAAGATGAGATGAAAGAGAAAGGAAGGCAATCATTGCTGTAGTTGTCAAAAAGAAGCAACTCGAGAATTCCCGGGAAAATGGACCCAGAAAGGCGCGGGGATGGGAGAACCCTATAGTACGTTATCTGACGGAAAGCGTCCCAGCTTGGCCTCTTTTTATGATGTATCCCAGGAAGCTGTTCATTATGCAAGCCATGTAAATTCCATTTTAAAAATGGATTTATAAGGCAATTTTCTTGGAATACATTACTTTTATCTGATGTTATTTTAATTTTGCCCCTTTCTCGAATGTCTATAATGCATTACGAAATCCATGTTTGGGTCAATAGTAAAACCGGACACATCTTAGTAGCCTTGTTGCAATTTTACATATTTTGCTTTCCAATTTATACGAAGGATAAGGAAAGCTTTGTGATGGTCGAAATTTTCGATTCCGAGATTTCAACGGATTTACACGTTTTGAGGTCCCAGGAACCCAAAAAAGTGGTTTTTACGAAATGGCTGTCTGTCGCTCTGTCTGTGCGTCGATTTCCGGGCAAACTACTCGGTCGATTTAGATGAAATTTGGCATGTAGATTTAAAAAAATTATACCTCGAGATGTTTTTTTTTCTATTTTGGGCTAACTCAATTTGGGGGGGTTTTATTCTAAAAAAAACTCCAAAAAAGCCTAAACAAATTATTTCTCAAAAACGGCTACAACGATTTCTTTTAAATTCACATACATATATTGTAGTCGTCATTAATGTAAACAAAATGCGGTGGGTCACGTGCCCCTTGATAGTCTGCTTCTGGGGGTAAAACAAATTAATATAACTAAATTTTCATGAAAAATGACTAAAAAATAACTTTTCTGTGGAACCTTTCCATCGATGATTTCTACCTTCAGATATGTTTTAGGTGTTCAGTAGAGTAACAAAACCAAACAGGTTGTTTCCCCAAAAAAATTTGGTTCTGGGCAAAAAAATTCTTTTTTGAAGAAATTATGGAAAATACATTGCCTGACTTGTCATTGTTACTACTGTTACAATATATTGGTCTGTTCGTTCCAGAATATGGAATTGAGTTTTAAGGGGTTTTCAATATATTGAGGTGGACCTGCCCCCCTGAGGGTTCCGAAATTTAACCATAGGGAAATTATTTACAATGAAATGAACCATTATGTCCGTCTACTACTTTATAAATTGGAAAGCATATTTGAGTAGGACCGGTTCTTTTGAGTTGAGCTTATATTAGTATTGACTTAAAGGGGGCCCAATGGATCCCCATTGTTGGGATAGAAGGATATTCAGTTTATAGATTATAAAAATTTGGGCGCCATCAGCAGCTAGGTGTTGTAGGTGTACATTGCATGTAGAACATTGTAAAATATATTCATTTGAGTTATACTGTAATTTTCTTCCCTATTTATTACAATAATCAACCACTAAATAATCTTTATATAGCAGTATATAAAAATGACCTCGGAGTTTCTGTCCTCGATGCGTCCCGAAACCATTGGTATTTGGTTGGATTGTGATGAAACTTTGAAATGAAATGATTGAAATTAAAAACGTCTTTATATTAACTTTAGCCTTGAAGGGCTACTCTACCAGCTAACCTATTGAATAACTAACTTAATAAACTTTGTTATGGAGTTTGTTCTAGGGATGCTCTCGAAGGCTCCTGGGCTCAAAAATATTTAAATTAAATTGGTATAGACATTGAGAGTATAGTAAAAAACTCAATAGGGAAAGAAATGTAAAAACAAATCGCCTGGTGTGGCTCACACTTGACTGTGCTTGGTTATCTGGTGTTAAAGTTGGAGTGTCCTCGTTTTTGATCAAATGAGCCACATCTTGTGTCTTAAAGTATGCATGTATAAATGTACAGACTTGGCGTTATTGTAAAACATAAAACAAGCTGAATATAAGAAGGCAACCTCTGCCTCGGTAGCAATAACCCGTCGGTAACAGCTTTAAAAAGCAAGCTTGAAATATAAGCGGGCCACCTACTTCGTTTCCCTGACCTAACCCTTTTCAGTCCTGCGTATTAAAGTACCCAGAAAGTGAACCAGGAAGCTTTTAGAAATTAGGTTCCTTACTGACAAAAAACTGTAGGTACCTAATATAAACTAGGTGTTAGTTAATCCCGAGCTTCTTAACCTTACTCCAATGTTATAACAAAAATCCTTTTCGCCTCCAACCGATCAGGTGTAGGGAGATTCCATGCAAGCGCAGGCCCCTCTTCCTCTTCCTCTTTGCTACGCTATGTATGCAAATAAAAATATAAAAATATTTCATTCCTTTCCCCATCACAACATTAACACACAAAACACGCTTGTGTTCCAAATTTCGAACCACAATGATGACCATGAACTTTTACTTATCAAATTATTTTCACTTTGACTGGACGCCATCTTAAAATAAATGATTTGTCGTAAAAAGTGTTGATTACCATTATCGTATATAATAATACGGGCTTTCTGTCAAATTTTAATTCATTCCTCTGTGACCAATATTAACTGAGATATGAATTATATAAGGTTTCAATCGGTTTCCATCTTGTAACTAAATCGTGGATCTAGCTGGTTAACGAACTAGATCAGGACATTTGTATGATCAATTTTTGTGCCAGGTTTCATCAAAATCAGATAACATTTACGGAAATTTTCCTAAAATCGATATACATACATATATACCTAGGTAGGTATTGTATATATTCATATATATTGTATATATATATAACATTTTGAACGGAGGGTGGTTTTAGGCTCAGGGGGTCATGAAATGAATAGTTGTGAAAATTTTCCGAAAGTCGAACATTGGTCGCCATCTCAATAGGTAGATGAATTTCCCTAAAAATTAAATCGGGTCACTGTGACGCGGTCGTGAATGATGTCGTTAAAGGATGCAGCGATGTAATTGGAGTTTACATACAGTATAAAAGAAATTGAAGAAAATCGATAGTGGCCGGCTTGCTTTGCATTCTTTCCAACCACGGAGAAACTTTCCCACGATTTATCTCTTGCAATCTCAGCTTTCCACCATCCTTTCCCTCGTGCTGACCAGGCAGCTTTCGGTTTCATTTTTATTTTACAATACACAACCACATGCAGTCAAAGCCCCTCTGAAAAGGGAACTTAAAATGGAAGTGAACGCATTTTAGGAAAATTTAAGTTGAAAGAACCGGTCCGAGTTTACTCGAACATGCTTTCCAATTTTTTAATTAGCAGATGTGTAATTTGATAGGAAATAATTTCCCTATGGTTAAATTTCAGATCCCTCGAGGAGGGGGGGGGGGTCCACCTCAATATATTAAAAACCCCTTAAAACTTAATGGCATATTCTGGAACGAACAGACCAATACATTGTAACAGTAGTAACAATGACACATGGCACGTAATGTATTGGAGCGTGAATTTTCCATAATTCCTCAAAAATAATTTTTTGCACAGAAGCAAATATTTTTTTGGGAATGCAACCTGTCCGCTTTTGTTACCCTATTGAACACCTAAAACATACCTGAAGGTAGAAATCATCATCGACGGAAAGGTTCCGCAGAAAAATTATTTTTTAGTCATTTTTCATAAAAATAGAGTTAATTTAATTTTTTTACCCCCAGAAGCAAACTATCAAGGGGCAAGCGACCGCCCGCATTTTCTTATCATTAATAACGACTTCAATATAGGCTATGTGAATTTAAAAGAAATCGTTGGAGTCGTTTTTGAGAAATAATTTTTTTAGACGTTTTTTTGGAGTTTTTTGATAATAAAACCTGGGGGGTTTTATTATCAAAAAACTCAGACAGACAGACATACAGACAGACAAGGCGACAGACAGACATTTCGTAAAAACCAAACTTTTTTGGGTTCCTGGGACCTTAAAACGTGTAAATCCGTTGAAATCTCGGAATCGAAAATTTCGACCATCACAAAGCTTTCCTTATACTACGTATAAATTGGAAAGCAACTTGGCTACCGTACCCAATTCAGTACGTAAAAGAAGGTTTGGAAAGTCTTAGCTTGCAATCGGAATAAACTGGTCTATCTGTTTATTCTCGGACCATAAAACCTATACCGCCATATTTTGTCGTCCTAACACAAAGATCAGTAATTCATTAATTGGTTTCTCTAACACATTAGGGCCAAAATTTTCAAATATTTTATAAACAAAGGTGGCCTGGGTATTTTTAACTAAATTTATTCCTCTTATCGCAGCCGCAAAGATATGAAAATATTATTATTCATATTTTTTTCAATTTTTAAGGTTAGCAAGGACTGCCCCATTAATTTATTTCGTCAAAGATACGGGAACATCGCTTGTTTACAAAATATTTGGAAACGTCTGCCTGAATTACGATATGATCAAATAATATCCTGTATATGCAGCCCCGATGAAACCACTTTATTTAGTTGCCAGTTGAGCTGTCACTTTCTACGTTCGTTTTGACAAAGTAATTGAGTAAGTTTATGGGGTCTTATTACAATTAAAATATCGTATGGCAGTAAGATATATCGTAGAACGATATAATATCGTATATGTGGCAACCGTAGTTCTAGCAGAGAGCCTCTGTTGTTTTGTTTATATTTAGTGACTTATTTATTTTGTCGAGTAGTTCACTTTATGCTGCGTCCACGGACTGCATGGATGCAGAAAAAATGACAATACACGATTTGATTTGAAAACCCATTAAAGGCGCAGCAAAGTGCAAAATTTTTGGTTTAGGCGGCAGCATTGTTCATAGTACCTATATATTTTGGCACATGCATGATGATGCTTTATTTTAAAAAAATTATTAACTGGTGATGTAGCTGTAAAATCCGTGTCAATCCGTAGTCAACTGAAAGCGTGCTTCCAAACCTTTCAGCAACATCTCCGGTTGACGTCTTGTGATCATCGCATCAGTGGTTTCTACATTCTCCGAGATACAATCGTAGAAGTATACGTAGTATACCACTGATGATGCTGACCGCAAATGTTGACGAAACGTTTGGAAGTACGCTTTCCTACCGACCAGACCGGATTCTACTACTTCATCATCTGACTAAGGCCGTTAAAGCCTTTGTGACTATGCGAACTAACTGGTGTTGACACATACAGTAAACTATTCATATCATCCCACCATAAATGTATACATTACCAGTGTATTCCCACATTCTCCCAATTAGCACCAATTTTGCAGATGGTCCCCTATATCACTCCCATGCAGAAAGTTGCAAGTCATCAAAATAAGATATTTGAAACTTGCTGACTCGTCCATGTCTTACATGATATATGCTGCCATAAATCTCAAAGACGCAGAGCATAAAATACATTGTATACCTATGAAAAACACAACAAACATAAAAGTTTCTAATACAAGTCCTGCACTCAACGGCAAACGGGAAAAGCTTACCAAATGAAAATTTGTGTTTCCACACAACTTCTTTCTTTTCTTCTGGTAAGTTTTCAGAAACGGAGAAATCTCATTAAGGTGGGTTGCGGATCAAATGTGACAAAAGAAGAGGTAGATAGGGAAGGATTCTTTGAGAGGGATTTATAACCGAACTTTCAAGTTTGCCCTGAAGCTCTCAAAGTATAGAAACTTTCTATCCGTGTGTACTTATTTTGTATTTGTGCCACTTCTTGGGACTCAAATGACAAAGTTCTTGTATTGACTGCTGGACTACTATTCAGTATTTACTAAACAAAATATACATTTGTAATAAAAGACACTATTTTATATTTTTAGTTGAGAATTGCTTGTGTCTCCAGCTTTAACCTTGAATTGAGACTGAGAAACCAAGAAAATTTATTTCGCGAAATTTAAATTTTCTAGCAGTGACTATTTCATAGAAGTTATCTTGAATCGAAATTGCACATTCCATATTAAAACATCAATTCTTCTCCAATTAATTGGTAAATTGGCACATCTTCGATGTCAACCTTCACCGGCTGTGAGGGACAATTGGTCATTTAAACCTTGCTTAGGACTACCATTGACACACCTGCATTCGTAGTGCACAAGCCAATTAATGAGTCATATTCGAGTAGACTAAGCATAATTTAATTAAATTACTGCCGGCCTACTATGGCGATTACTGTATATACTGTATAGTACAAGATAATTTTGGAATGGAAAGTGCTATCAAAATTGTTTAATTTACATTTCTAAACCCAGGAATAAGTTAATACTAAACGGCATAGTAGACCCGCTGCTATAGCTGTACAATTCAATACCTACACCCTTTACAGGGTCCCAATTTTTTAAAAGATAACTAGAAATATACAAATGATAAGAAAGAAAAACATTTGTACATAATGAGCATGTGACATGAATCACTCATGACGAATGAAAGTAAGAAATAATCTAAAATAGGAAAGTGAGGTGAGCGTATGCTGCCTCACACTTCTCCTGTACCCGGAGCCTAGTGAGACTAGTGACACCTTCACACCTAGCGGACTACCGCAACACGAAGATAGTGGTGTTGTTCGTCACACAGAAAGGTTGCGTAATGTACTGGTAAAGGTAATGGCAAGGGTGTAATACTATTTAACAAAGGGTTAGTTGGACATACATTGCCGGCAGTGTTAATAGTCATTAGAGGCATGGGCCTAATAGTCATCATTGTCAGAGTAAGGGGGACTGTTAACCTTACAGACAATGTAACCCTTTGTTAAATAGAAAGGATGTGTATCAGAATTAATTTCAAACCCTTTCCATAAGAAGTTTCACTTCAAAAATAAATATTAATTGTATACGGACTTTTATAGCATAATGGTAGCTGTTTTGTACTTGTGCGAGTCTCTACACATCATGCGATCTGTGATCTGTCGTAACTTAGCACAGTTATTACCTACAGAGGCGACTGAAGAGGTTATTCGAATACATTCACTGAATTGTTTTTATTTAAAGAAAAAAAACTAATATTATCAAATCACCTTGACCTGCCAAAAATGGCCAAACATGATTATGTAAGTATTTAGGCATATTAGGCATATTCCGAGACACGAAGGGCTCATCAAGAACATCATTGAGGGTACGGTTGCAGGGACCAACTCAAGAGGATGTCATGAAGGACCTAGAGTGCGACACCTGTAAAGGACTGAAAAGCACCGCACAAAACAGACAAGGGTGGAGGAGAAGAATACATCATTCGCTGCAAACCAATCCATACATTGCAACTCGAGAAGAAGAAGGTGAGGTTATTGTTGGACGATATATTCTTTTTACTGATCCATCTCAACAAATGTTCAGTGCAATCGGGGAGGCATTTGAGGCTGAGTGACGGGATTTAATTACATTTGCTGGATATTTCGCCCTGCACCGCTGTATTGCTCTCCCCTTTGCCGCATTGCATGAACTCTTATTAATGTAGGTACACAATCTAGAAAGCTATCTTGATGGCTTTGAAAAATCTAGGGCAATTTAATTAAATTGTAGGCCAAGTTGTCATATATTTTGCCAGGCATTTCCTTTTCAAAAGCTAAAGACTGCACGGGAGCTCTCTAGAGTTCTCTGTATATGAGGGTTGGGCAATTTACTCCAAGGATATACTTTTTCATGTTTGGTGCCATCTGCCACGTCTTTTTCGTAGGCCCGCAGTAGGCCCACTGAAGCACACTATTAACGATGACGTGGCCTAATCTTTCTTTCCTTCTTTTCCTTGTCCAGTATTCCCTGGACAAGGAGCATATATTACAAAAAAAAAAAAAAAAAAAAAAGTACATAATAATACCATCCTGCATCCCCAAGCTAGCGCTTATTTGGGACAAAAGACTCATACAGTGCTGCTAAACAAGGCTTAATTATTTATTTTTGTTATTTATTTATAATGTTTATTTTATTTTATTTTTATTTTTATTTTATTTTTACTTGTTATTTTAATGTCAGTTTTTATTATTATTAACTCTCATTGACCAGCCATCTTTTTATACCCGCTTTTAACTCACCCATCTGTTTAATTTTTTCATTTGTGGAGGAAGTTCATTAAATATCTTTGGTATAAGTACTTTGCTTAATCTCTCTCCGTATTTGTTATATGTTATATGTTATCTCAAATAATAATAATAATAATAATAGTTCGTGCATTTACCAAAAAACATTACAAATTTTTCTGAAAATCGGTGCCAAAAAGGCGCGTTGGGATCACCGCACAATTTACTGTACCGTTAGTATTGTAGTACCTACCATATATTATATTGGGTTTATATGGGTTTTGTTTGGATTAATAAGGACGAGAATATGCAATATGTACATATAAAAAAATCGCTGGAGCCGTTATAATATAAAATACGTCCTTTTTTGGAGTTTATAGGCATGAAACCCCCCAAAAAAAAGTTAGTCCAAAATATAAAAATTTGTTCCGAGGCATAATTTTGTGAGCCTACTTGCCAAACTTCTTCAAAATCCATCAAGTACTTAGTTCGCAAATCGGCGGATCAACAGACAGACATTTCATAAAAACCACTTTTTGGGGTTCCTGAGACCTCAATACGTGTAAATCCGTTGAAATATTGAAATTGAACATTTCGACCATTACAAAGCTTTCCTTATATTAACGCATACATAGGAACGCAATTATACCATTGTAGCATGTATGAGTGTAGACATACAGTAATTATAGTAAGTAAAACATGTATATGATATGAACACCCCTTTATTATTTCGTACTGTATCTGCTACGTATATTTAAAATAGTATTGACATATGAAGCTAAGCAAGACATCATAAAAACAGACCATGTCGTACTGTGTGCAAAAACTACGTACAGAAGATGATTTTTTTTTCCAATGGTGGCAATTTGCGTTTCCTGCCTATGCTCATTACTGAAGAAATATGAAAAGAGCGGCTTATAGACAAACATATACTGTAGGTGTACATTTCTCATTCAGCTATTTCTATGATTCTAGAGGTGCCAAGATATTTTGCCTCTTTCATGCCGACAACTTTTTCTCATTTTGAAGCTTATTTTTAAGCCTGCTGTAGTTTTTTTATTCAGCGCCTTTCAATGTACGTATACGGGGTACGACGTTTTGTTCAGAAATTTTTCTCACGCAGTACTCAGACAAGCAGCACTGCCATGAGTGTACTACCATACGTACAGGCGATTGGAAAAAATTACGACATTGACCCAGACAAACGAGGAATTCGTACAACCTAGTTTAAAAATGTACCTAATAGTTATTTTGCCCCCTCCCCCTGATGACACCTCTGCGTACATAAACTATCCTGTGTCATTTTTACTTGGATGCAATGCCACTAATATAATTGCAGGGAAAAATTACTTACATTTTACATAACCAAATCTGTCATTAATTAATGACATATTTTACATCATGTAGGCCTATCCACTGTATAACCTGTATGCTAAGTAATAAACTAAGCTGTGAATACGGTATACCGTATACATAACAATAATAACGAAATTTAGTTTTTAACAAAAATTGCTCCTTATAACAATGTTTGGAAGCTTATGAGAAAGCATTCCAATTCTAAAAGAAGGAAAATGAATAGAGAAACTAACTACTGTATTTTGGAAACTTTTTATTAGCCAAACCGGTTGTTGCGCTCATGTCTCGAAGTCAATAAAAAAGGAAGCTCAATAGCGCGTTCCGAATCCAACATAAATAATCCTCTTTCTCAGTTCCTATCACCGGAAAAATTATTTTCGCCTTGTTAACCTTCACCTTTTCACCTTCACAAGCTTCTTGATATACTGTAGCCTGGTACCGTTAACTGTGAAGTGCAGTAGGCAATAATAAATAATAATAAAGTCTTTATTGAGCAAAAATGTAGGTACGACGAGATTAGATCCTATAACCCTCTTTTACGCCTAACTGTACAAATCAACGGTAGTTTAATTGTAATATTAATTAAATACATTCATACCGAATATCAGTCATATAAATAATATATTTGGTATCATTTTAAGGTCTTTTAAGGGGCTTTAAGGTCCACATCAATTACTTAGAAATGGGAATCATTTCATATAGAAGTAGATTACAAAGAGTCTAAAAAAGTATCCCGTAAAAGTGAAAGTAAATGCTTCATAAATTACTTGAAAATAGCGTCAGAGTTGTGCGATTTTTTTTTTCGAGTAACACTTGAATACTATCGATGGATTCAATAATCAACATGAAGTAATAATCAACATGAAGTAATAATCAACATGAAGTAATAATCAACATTTCTTCTTTTATCCCTTCGGAATGCTTCATCAGAAATTTAGCGCAATGGCAAAGATACCAAGGAAAAAGGAGACAAATTGGCATTAGACGTCATTCCAAACGTGTTATTAGATCGCGAATTCGTCGGGTAAACCTGCTCAAAAATAGGAGGGTTAGTGGAAGATTTTGGAAAAGGAAAATCTTAAACAACAAGAACAAAGAAGTGGTGGACGTGGGCGCGGGCTAATTGTTGCATATACATATAAGGTGGCTTTGTAGTTTAGGTTATTAACTTCCTATTGATTGTAAATAAAAGATTATAATATTATAAATATGATTTGAATGTAGCCTAAAGCACGCATACAAGTAGTGTAACTTTGGTTAAAGTCCTCGAGTCGAAATTAGATGTCGACTTTTTGACTTTAGTCGTCGACAAGGAAAGTCCCATCTAAAGCTAGGAGATCGTATCGTATAATAGTACTTGGTAGAATATTGAATTTATCTTTGATTTATTATATAGGCCAGAGTTATAACAAAAAAACCTCATTTGAAACAGGGTTGTCCTGCCATTCTATTCAGTTTTCCAATATCGTTTCCAATCCCAACAAATTATTACTCGAGTCTTTTTGCAGTGCACAATCAAATTCTATTTTTCATCTTCTCCTTCAGCTGTTTTTGAATTTCTGAGATTTTAAGACCTGCCTGCAACTGCTGTTTGACTGTGTGTTGTTACAATACAAGAGGGCTACACTGGTTTTTCATCATCATCATCATCATCAATAATGACTTTTGAAGATCCTTTTCACCCCCCCCCCCCCTCACCGAACTATCCTGGAACCGATCTTCAGCGTTACTTCAGGATAGTCGTGTCTTTTTCTGCTGTTAGAGTTGGGGCCTTTCCTCTTTCATCTTGCGGCTCAAGATGAGCCATGCCAACTCCTTCACAGCACACCAAGCCACCTCTGACTGAATCATTTTCAGCACTATGTTCACATTTAGAGTTGGCTTGGCTTCACATGACATGTGGACATTGGACATGAGGACATTGTCCTCCTCTCGACCTGTCTGCAGTAAATGCGGTTTGGCTGTGTGTTGTTACAAAACGAGAGCTATATGAATAATAATCAGTTCCAGTTCCCCGGGTGTGAAGTGCGAGCCTCTTCCACTCCCTCCTGTCACTCCACTTCTGAATATTCAACACTTCCTTTGGTACAAGTTCTACTCTAAGATCGTTCTCAATTCTGGATCAAATCCTTGGTCTTCCTCTTCTTCCTGTTCCCTCTTTCGTCCTCCAGCCGTTTCCACGCGCATCTGCTCCTAACCAAAGCGACCGAACCGCTGCAGTCTCTTCCTCGCTGTTTTCATCCATTAGTGGCTTTTCACCCCAAAGTCTCCTCTCGTCATTTCATTTCTAACCCCACTCATTCTTGTACAGGTTAACAATAATAATACAATATGATGACGTCACATTTCTCATACTACCAACACCATTATTACTAATCTACTACTCGCAGCTAGTCCAGCGAGTCATAAATGACGTCACATGTATTACAGTCACGTGACCCGTTTTCTAACCATCAAACTTAAATTGATGGAGGAAAATATTTTTTCCCCTACTTAATTAATAACATTTTTTAGGAAAAAATAATTTTTAAGGGCTATAGAATAAATCTAATAATTCATTAAAATAGGTTTTCAAAAATTGGTATAATTTCGCATAGACACTATTTATAAATCAATGCAAAAAAGTATTCGAAAATGTTGAACTTGAATCTGAATAATGTGTCAAAAGAATTCATGGCCTATGCAGAGGAAAGAAAATAATGTCACAAACTTTTACTCTCCATATCTCAGGAGCTAAAAATGAATAAGTATAGGGGCTGAAAGTTATAAGTGGCCGTTATTCAAAATTTGGCAGTTACCCCATTGTCGGCAGAGAACCAAAGAAGGATTATTTCGATCAAAATTCCTTCGTTCACCTTTCATATTGGAATTCCTATAAGCTTAGGAATCTTAAGGAAATTTGCATCGAAGTTTGTTTCATGAACTTACGGAAAGTAAAGAAATTTAGTTTAACCGTCCCATTTTGGTGTGTAGGCTGAACCTAATTTTCAATATATTCTCACATTAAAAAAATTAAGGAAGCTAGAACAGTAGACCTATTTATATCTCATCGCAAATAAAAAATTGTGTGCCAAAATGTGTTAGTTTCAAAAAATTCTCAATCGGGAACATGCTTTTTTTTATTTTTGAATATTTGAATATTCTAATTTTTTCATTGCAACCTACAGTACCGCAATTGAAAATAAGTGACCTATTAATAGCAAACGTTATCTAGAATATTAGCTAGCAAAATGAATCTCAAAATTACAACAAATAAAATATTTTCAAAAGAGGTTCTGTTATAAAACTTTTGGAAGCCATGGGAATATGTAATACCGTAGTTCAGTAAACAGCAAGACCAATCATTGAAATTTTTATTTATACCAATTCAATTTGAAAATTTGAACAATTTTATTGGAAAATGTCTGGATTCATAATAAACTATTGCAGTGACATTCAAGTAACCCATTAAAGTAATTTTACCCTGCAGTTACTTCAAAACTTCATAGAAATTTGCAAACGTTGTTTTCATTGGAGCAAATGGGTACTTGGAAAATCAACTTGTCAACTTCAGAAGATTTCTGAGTTTGGCGTGAAGCTGACCGCACACCGGTGCACGAGTTTTTCCCTTGCCACGTCCAGAACACGCGTCAGCGTCAAAAATCTTCTGAAGTTGACTTTGTGGTACTGATTTGCTAAAAGGTAACGTCCGTAGCTCGCGCGTGCCGAATCGTCCGTGTGTACTGAGCCATACAATTCGTGAGTGAAGAGAACTGTGTTGTATGTATACTCGTAGACTTAAAGGTGTTTCTTATTTGAATGGCTATCAAACTGCGGCCCGCGAAGGCTTACCGTATTGTACTGTAGGTATATAGAGTTCACATTTTTATTGCTTTCCAATTTAAACGTAGTGTAAGGAAAGCTTTGTGAGGGTCGAAATTTCCGATTCCGAGATTTCAACGGATTTACACGTTTTGAGGTCCCTGGAACCAAAAAATGTGGTTTTTACGAAATGTCTGTCTGTCTGTCTGTCGCTCTGTCTGTCTCTTCATCGATTTCCGGGCAAACCACCCGGTCGATTTTGATGAAATTTAGCATTTAGGTTTACAAAAATCATACTTCAAGGAAATTTTGTTTATTTGGGGCCAACTTAATTTGGCTTTTATTCTCAAAAAACTAAAAAAAAACGTCTAAAAAAATTATTTCTCAAAAACGGCTCCAACGATTTCTTTTACATTCACATATATTGTAGTCGTTGTTAATGTTAACAAAATGCAGGGGGTCGCTTGCCCCTTCATAGTTTGCTTCTGGGGGTAAAAGAATAATAATAACTAAATGTTAATGAAAAATAACTAAAAAATAATTTTTCTGTGAAACCTTTCCATCGATGATTTCCACCTTCAGGCATGTTTTAGGTGTTAAATTGAGTAACGAAATCGGACAGGTTGCTTTCCCAAAAAAGTAGTTTGTGCAAAAAAATATTTTTGTGAAAAATGATAGAAAATTCACGCTCAAATGCATTGCGTGCCCTGCCATTATAACTGTGTGGTAATGTATTGGTCTGACCTATCTAGAATTGACCTCAGGTGGACAACCCCCCCCCCCCCCCCCCCGAGATATCTGAAATTGAACCATAGGAAAATTATTTACCACGAAATTACTCATTTTCTCTATCTACTAATTGATGAATTGGAAAGCATGTTCGAGTAAACTCGGACCGGTTCTTTTTATTATTATGTTATTCACAGCAATAATATTCCTATAAATATATCAATACTAAATAAATATTCGAACAGTAAGGTCCATATTCAATATTTACATTAGGCCTATCATTAGTATAGCAAGCTTTCTGTGTGTTTTTTTGGAGTACGGTTAACTAGCCTACTTACAGGCTATTGAAATTATTAGAAAGTAACCTTGTTTTCTCTCTTGACTCGTATCTGTGCTTGATTAAGTCATGCTTTCGCCTTTTTCATTGCGTCAATGCCTCAGTGGTAAGCTTGTCTCAGCTTAAGTCCATGGTAACCGATGTAAGTAGACATCGAGAACGTGTACCAGTTTGCCAATGGCCAATAATTCATACGGAAACAATACAAATAATGTCCGAAATCCATGGGGTCGTTGGCATGGGGCAAGGCCACTATAAGTAGTCCTGGGTCCATACAAAGTCAATGAAAAAAAACCAAATACAGGCTATTGAGCGTTGTAGAGCTGATGAGCGGTCTCATGGCATATGCAAGTATTGATTATATATATATATATATATATATATATATTATTATAGACAGTATAGTATTGAGCTATTGATTCATCCCATTAGAATTCATCATCAGAGCCCATGCTGTATATTGAAAAAGTAAAGAGATTGGTAAGTAAAGAAATGGAGTTGATTCATTAAATTGAAATGGGCACTCTCTTGCAAGGAGAATAGCAAGGATGAAGAATTTGCATGCCAGAATGTGCATTTATTCCAATACGACCCGCAGCAGAGAGACTTGAATTTGTCTGGAATACAAATTTTTTCGTCAGTCAATAAAACCTAATCAAATACAGGGTCTTATTGAGCTCAGATCTTTCCACATCACTGTATAAATGCTAGCCAGGTTTTAAGGGTTCTACATCGCATAAGGTATTTATTGGTGTAACATGTAAACATTAAAAAACGTTTATAAAGCATATAACGCGGCAGCAATATATTATACAGTTAAATTTAATTTTAGAAAAAAATGCAGTTTAACGTCAGAAACAAGATTCTCTTAATTGCATCCATTTGTTTTCAATTACCCAAAACGGAATTTAGTAAAAATTGGATTTTCAATCAACGATGCCCACCAATAGAGTTTTCTGACAATTCAATTGATACGTGAAATCTGCGCATGTATTTGACATCATTATCCCTTCCCAATTCCGAGAAAACTTGAAATGTCGACATTTACGGAATCTAGTCCACGCTGCTTACGAACATGCACCCATATTTTGATTATAATTTACTAGAAAATCGGAAAATTTTACGGATTGTTTTTGGTGTTTAAAGTTCAAATGCTTGGCTCTACGTAAGTTCCATAGTAGAACCCACGCGGCCATGTCCAATTAAACAATGTTCCTAAATTTAAATTAACTCACAGCAGAAACTCTATCAATTATATGGGCTGTTTTTATTACAATGCAATTACAGAGGAAAAACATACCATGTATATAAAAGGTAACCTTGGAAATAGTTTTAAAAAATCAAGAAGTCTAAGATTTAGTATGTATAGGTAAGTATAGCCGGTATAGGTATAAGATAATCCATATCTTATTGTACTTGATATGAAACATTAATTTTTCTGTCTAGGTGATCCCTACTCGCCTAAACGGCATTGGGCACCTACAGTTATTGTAATTTTTCACCATTGTTTATTTCATTGATTAAACGAATTATAATTATTATTACATTGTGCAAACCTTCACACCCTGAAGGGGGTACTAACAAGTTAGACAATGAAAAAGTATTTCGTGTTTGAGGAAAATCAAATTCTTAACTATTGTACTAGGCCTAGTACTTCTATGTCAAAAATGTTTTTGTAACAGTATTAGCTACTGATTCCCGGTATTTCCTATGTTATTCTACGGTAAATAAAATCGTCTCCTTTTTAACTTAGTAATACAGTATTTTGAATACACATTTTAAAATAAATTATACTCTATCTTAGTAAATATTACCTAAAATTCTACGGTACGTTGCATTTGGCTCATGGCTCTAGTATTAAAAAGGAAACATATTTGTAATTAAATTAGCTGTTGCGCGTTGGTTTAATGCTTTGCAATATTTCTTACTGACTTAGTAATCAAAGTAGCTTATAAACAGTATAAAAAACAACAAACAGGACTAACCTGATTTGGAAGAAGTTGAAAGATTATATTCGCTCCATTTCCGAGGTATGGTAGCACTGCGAGACCGATTGTTCCGGAAAGAACTACAATTCCGTGGTATTTTTTCGAAACCAACTTCTACTAGAATACCGGCTAATTCTGCACTTTCAGATCGTCTTTTCTGCGCGGGACAGAACGTGGAACATCTGTCTCTCCTGCTTTTACGACCCAACTGCTCACAGCACATCCAATATCCCCCGTTCGGAATCTCTGAAATGGATCTTGGAAGACCAATTGAACTCGGAACTTCCTCCGGTGGACAACGGCCATTGGGCTGAAAAGAATCGAGTGAATTTTCCCTCCACCGTCTCTGATGAATCGTAGCAAATTTTTCTTTAGCAAGATCATCGTTTTTCGTTTGCGGAAAATCAGCTGACGCGGACTTGCCCATTCCCCGTTTGCGCTCATACATCAAATCCAGACTATCTTTTGAGTTTTCCAGACTTTTGTTCTTGCTCTCATAGTATTCCATTCTTTTTTGGCATTTTTGGAGAAAACCAGGCTGTTCCTTCGGTTCAGGTGATATGAGAGCAGTAACAGTGATTCCATTTGAGACGATTCCGTTTGTTACCATCCCGTTTGGAACTGTTCCGTTTGATTTTTGAGGAAGTGAACGTGTCATCATCATTCTGAAGTCATCTGTGATACACTAAAGGCACTTTCTGACACTGATACTAGAATCATTTAGTAAAAAATGAACCGTAATGAAAATGCAATATAATCTAAATAGGTAAATGGTACATTCTGGAAGTAACTGTAATAAAAATGAATGACTCCTGTTACAGATCTTAGATCCAAGATCTATAGGCTACCCAAGTTAGCACATGCGCCACTTTTTATTATTTATCCGTATAAAGTTTGTGTAATAAACTATACCTTGGCTATATTTAAAATGTATCTGTGCATGCGATAGCACTCTGAAATGATTCAGTTACGGGCTGGTGGCATATAGGTAAGATTTTGTACTGTAGCCTACCTAGTAATATAAAATGGACGAAATAACATTCCCTCAGTTTAGCATTTACTATTTTTGTCTATTACTACAATATTTTTGAACGGGAGAGCAGTATTTTGCGCATATTGTATTTCAACCGAACTTAATGTATAATCTTAAGAATGTTTATAGGTATTGTACAGCTAATGAAGAACTGTATTTACTTCAGGACGTACTGTACCAATCCCACCAAACGTTTTCTCAAACTTAAAGGGAAATTCAATTAGTATGTCATCAACCTAATGTGGCCTACATACTATTGTAAGTAATATTGTAGTAAGGGTGTCCTTGCAATTAAGCAACATTGTCAATTAGGCACCAAATTTTGATAAACATCAGGATTGGGTGCCTCCGTGAGAGCAGAATCTACTTGGTTACCTATCCCGCTGCTAGGCACTTCCTCATTGACAAACTCTACTCACTGAATGACATTGACATTTTATGCATAGCCTACAGTATAAAATTGTATAATCATTTGTTCCCGTGTATTAACAATACCAAGTACTTTACAATGAAAAAGTAGTTTGTAGTACATTAACGTTTAGGGTACCTAGCTAAAATAATATTTTATACAAACAAAACAGTATTATATTTTAATAATGGCAATTACCCCTTTTGCCCCTTGAGATTTGAAAATCGTGCTCAGTGGGACAATTATTTCTTGCCTCTCCTGGCTGAAAAAAATGAAGCTACTGACATAAAAAATGATGTTAGTTGTCCCTCTTTCTGCAAGCTTTCAAGAAGTAATTATGCTAAAGTAATTTGAAAGCGTGACTGCATTGGCGCACAGACTTGGTGCAAAAAGGAAAAAAGCGAGTCTTTCAGAATCATTAAAACTTGAGAAGATCGTCTGTGTAAAATTAATTTTTTACCTCCAAAAAGGCAAGAGGGGAAAAGAGGGCAATCCTTTGTATCGGGTGCAATTTCCTACAAAGTAAAACAGCGCCCAAGACCGATATTCTTTCGACAATCGATTTTTTTATTCCCTTATTTTAGTGCTGTGCAATTTTGAAACAACTCAGCATTGCCTTGAGATTTGGTTGTCTTCGCTCTCTCTATCCTCTTGACTTTTGTTTTACAAAACGAGATGTGAGGGGAGAAGAATGTGTGAGCCCCCAAGCTACCGTGTGTTTCCTCCTCTGGGATAACAAATTTTTGAAGCATATACGTACCTACTTTGTATCTTTTTCACAATTTGCCCGAAGGAACTTAAACTAATTTCACTATAGTGTTTGGTCAGAATCAAATAATGCATTGCTGTCTAGTCTCTAGTCTCGCAAGAATCTTCTTATGGGGTTAGGTACTCGTTACTGTACTGGTATATATCTAGTCAAACCATAGCGATAGAGATAGAGATAAAAATTTGCCGCAGAAAAATTAAATTAAAAAGAGACAAAAGAATGGGATGGAATGAGCATTTTTTATTGTTTCATATTTTACAGAAGTTTTCATTTACTCATTCATCGTACCTATAACCTCTCTTTTTTTTGTAACTGTAAGCATTTATTTCCGGCTCTGTTGGGTTTCAATTGTTGCGTTGGGCGTCTTTGAAACCGGATTGAAATTCTTCATTAACATATAATTACACAGGCTTTCACAGCCGGGAGAATAGGCCGAGGCCGATCTAAAAGCGTACTTCCAAACTTTCCAACATCGGAGGTTCTGCAGTTGCTGAAGATGTCGACCGCAGATGTTGACGAAACGTTTGGAAGTACGCTTTCAGATCGATCATGGTCTATCATCCCTGTTTCTACTGCTTCACTAACAGTAAAACTTACAAGTAGTTTTTGAACTTTTACACCAGCTAAGGATACCAAACTTGGTATACCAATAGCATTTGACAGGACATGTAGAGTAGTGGTACAGACTCCAACCTTCACCCGAAAGGGATGTTGGTTCGAGTCTCACACTTACTACATTTTCTGGCCATGCTTCGGAGGGCATGTAAAGCAGGTGGTCCCGGGCCTTCGTAGTTGAGTGTAAGAGAGGGCTTCATAGCCCTAACTCCGCTCATTTAGCTTAGTAGCAGAACAAAAAGTCAATAGTTATTTATTTTGCCATTCCCAAAAATATCCCTCCTCTCCTAATGAACCAAATCCATTTCAAGCATTTAATTTTACACACTGACCCCTTCTGGGACCAAGCAGTATCTCGATTCATCATAGCCTAATTTGATAAGTTTTCAAATTTCCCCCCTCCCTTCTTCCTATTTTGAAAACGTTTCCTGTTGATCTGCCTCTGGATCCCATGGTAATTTGAATCCAAATATTTCTCTCCCCTCCCTATAATTATAGTCTGAATTGTTTTTAATCTTAAATTCAACACCTCAATTGCCGATCAACTATCTAATTTTAATTTTAATGAAAGTACCTAAGCTAACGCTTGAACTTCACTCCTACCTAGTTGGTACCTACTCACAAAACAAAATTATCATTTATTCACTCTAAGTTTCATTGCTTTTGCAGTACCTTACACAACCTATGAATCACTCCTTGAAATTACTGTTTTAACGGCAAAAAATCAATTTTTTTTATTACAGCAAAAAAATTCATTTCCCCCCTCTTTTTTACGTCCTATCGTGATATCTTTAAGCTTGTTCAAAATTTCTTGGCTGAAGTGTAGGAAATACATAGATTAAAAGCACCGGAATAAACTGGAACACTCTCCTAAAAAGTTAACATTTTGCAGTTAGAACAGTTGGAAAATCAAGGAGCAATATAGGTAGGCATATTTCACTTTATCAAAAGGTTATCATAATTAACATAACCGTATTAAGGAAGATTGAATACTGTACATCAACATACAATACAGCGCAAAGACTTCTGGTCTGTTTACAAGGATTCAGTCTTATCCATATTCCATGCTGAACCGGCGTGGCGAACCAACTCGCGAACATAAATCGAGCGAAATCGTGGAAAGTTACCCGTCCCTGCCCGCAGCTGACGCAGCACTGACAAAATGGCAATCCTCCATGCTTATCACTGACTTCCACGTGCTGCGACCACTTGTTTTCTTATTCTTCTCAGCGCCTCTACACATAAACCAGATAGGAACATCCAATGCTTCATTGCATCAATTAAAAAATTTGTTTGAGGCTTGCGCCTCATTATACCTAACATTGTAAATAATTTATCATGAAAAGTGGACTAAAAGATAAAAACAAAATCCCCATCAAAGAGGCCAGAAACAAAATCCCCCTGAAAGGGGAGAAGAAAAAGACAAAATTACAACAACAACAAAAAACCGGACTTGCATAATAAGTAATAAGCATTTAACGTATGAACTTGAGTTCAATGACCTCTAAAGTTTATTTACCCAATGAAAATCCGCCCGGAACTTTGCGATTATGCAATTATGCACGTACATTATTTATTTATATTTTAAATAATTATACTCTATATATTGTATTTTCATGTTCAGCTTATGCAAACACTAATTTAGTAATTTAAACATATTTTTTACATGTGAAAAATTATACTATTATTGTACAGTATATTAGCACACACAAAAATAATTGGAAAATGTTGGGACAAATTAAGTTAAGTTAACTTAGAAATATTATATTAATACAGTAATAGCCAGGAAGATTATCGGTATCAATAGGTAAATTTTTACAAATGGTAGCATAGTTTTAAACAATGAATTGTTTCTGGCGTCAAGTTGTGTAGTTCCGATATTCCTTTGCTAGTGTCCGCATTTAGTAAATCTGGTGACCTATAGGTAAACAGCCTAACCAGGTAAGTAGCATCGCTTGCAAAACCACTGCATTTTAGTTCGTCAGCAACTACGGTTGTTGCGAAGTCTAAGGCAGACTAACGTATGCAATACGACTGTTAAGTAGTAATTCACCATGCTTTTCTCACTTCTTAACGGTATGTAATGCATGCAGTACAACAATAGAACGTATTTCTAGATATTAATTAGTAAAAAAATTAAATTCTATACCATACTATTATTATTTGACAGAAGACCCCCATAGGAGTATACCATTTACCATTATGTAATGTTCTTATGCATTTTGATATTTAATTACAGCAGCCTATATGGTTATCATTAACTCCTATTGTTCACAGTAATGAAAGGTGTGGAAAGTGCCGGATTATTAATGAATTAGGTTACGTTACGTTAGTTTAATTGGCGCCAAATTTTTAGAACTTCAAAACTTACAACAGTATTTTTACGTTTTTTATCTGTTGATTGGTAGTAGAGGTAATGAATTTTATAGTTGTATAGTTAAAAATACAGTTTTAGTGTAAAATCAGAACTCGCCTGAAAGTGCGCATATTATCTGTATTTTCATTAAACTATCCACCCCTTTCATTTCTAAGACCAATGCGTCAATGATCGGTGTGCGTACAATATAATATACTATATATCAAAATGTAAAAAGGCTATTCTTCGGTTTGTTTGTCTGTCTGACTTCCGATCACTATTTCTTGTGAAATTGTCTTTTAATCATGAAATTCATCAATTTTCTTATAAACAAGATCTTTTTCAAAATTCGATTGCTCGAGTGTTCGATTGCTGCGAATGGACCTGTGGGCCTACTATGGCGATTGTTTTTAATCTTATCCTGGGATTAAGAAATATGTAAACAAGGTAATTTTATAATGGAAAGTGCTATTCAAAATTGTTTTGTTTACATTTTTAACCCCAAGAATAAGTTAATACTAAACGACATAATAGGCCAGCTGGTGCCAATTTACAGTAGACTGTAGGCATACGACTACAGTATATATTAGAAGAAATTACTTGAGTGTTCGATTATCTCCGATTGGATCCAATTTACAATAGAATGTAGGCATACAGTATATTAGAAGGAATTTAGGATTGTAGGAGACAGACGAGTACAGTGGTTAGTTGGCAGTTGGTTGATTAAACGGGGTTCTTGCGGCTGAATTACCCTGGATTGCCTCCCTCTAATCCAATTTGCAAATGAATCTTGTTAAAACTTTGGCCAATCAATCTGTAACACCCTTACAGCTCTTTACCTATTTTCTACCAGCCTTACCTATATATGTACTAGAATATAGAAAAATCATTATTTTATATATACATAATTGTTTTTGTTTCTTTCGCTTTATTTAAATAATTAAAATTGACATCATTTTGTCAATTAAAATCCGAAGGGCAATTAAATTAGGTATGTCTCATGCTTTAGGATAGGGAATAAAACATATTATACAACGTTGGTTGGTAATATAATATCCCCAGAATATATGGGTTGGAGCTCTGTACAATCGTATTCGTCTCTGACTATCGAAATACTAGCTGCTTGTTTTGAAAGGTGGTAAATCGTGGCAGACGTCAAACAAACCTTTTTCATTGTCAGCCGAATAGTGGTGTGGCCTTAAACAAGGACATATGAGGACAAGGCTCTCTTCTATTATGTATAGGTAGCTGCGAAAACTCCGAATTTGGACATCTAGAGGGAACGCACGATATATTTTGTTTTTCCGTTGGAAAAGTTGTCCGATGACAACGGTGGACGGGATGAAAAGCAGGTGAAACAGAGTCCGAGAAATGTATTTTAACGTCTGTGTGGCTTTTTACCATTTCCAGGATTTCCAGAATGGACAGGAAGCCGAAATTAGAGGATATGGAAAAAACCGGGCTTGGCGGGATTCGAACCCACGATCTACGCCTAACCAGCGGTTAAGACGACGCCCCGGTTAGGCGTAGATCGTGGGTTCGAATGCCGCCAAGCCCGGTTTTTTCCATATCCTCTAATTTCGGTTATAACGAGGTGGTTACCTCTTTAACCAAAGTTAATTTAATGTCAGTGTTATATATACCATATAATACTACAATATATGGACGGAAAAACTGTATTTCTTCGATCCTGTGGAATAGTTCCACAAATAAAGTAGAAGCAAATAAGTGACTGCTGTTTCGGTAGTCTGATGATGGTGTTGCCACCGAATCAGCAATCATGTGAAAGTTTAGTCCATGCTGTTATGTTCTCCGTGTAATGACGTAGTGACATTTTTTTGCAGAAAGCCAACTTCAAACAATCGCAATATTCATCCATACTTATGTCGTAACATTTGAAAGAGTCGTAACAGGTTTTATTCTACTGCCCTATCTTCTAATTTATGGTAAATGGATGAGGATTTTGATTTTTGCTTACGTCATATTTGTGCTATGGGACTGGAAAACACCGTACCGTGGTGGTAGAAGGTATGATATATAATAATATGTACACTTTAATTTCTTTCTAGGTATTTGTAACTTGAAACGGCTACATACGATATGTCTTGATGCTTACATAGACTAGGTATGCAAATATTGATGTAAATTATTTAGAGAAAGTGTTTAGCGTTTTATATGAAAAGGTAAAATAAGACAGAATATACTGTAGGTATAAGACATAGGTAGCACCTACAATCAAATAGTCGAGTTTTTGCGCTAGTGATTTTTTTAGATTTTTTAAATTATTGTTATTTTCAATTTTTAATTATTTGTTTATTTTTTTTATTTTTCAATCAATTTGTTTTATTTCCTCGAAGATCCTGGGTGAGGGGGGGGCTTGGCTGGTACCTGTGGGGATGGCTTAACCTCCCAGACCCCGCCCCCTCTAATTACGTCAATGTTATTGGCCCTGATTATAAACTCTAATATTTATTTGTACCAATATTTATTCAATCGAAGAATTATTTGGAATGCTTACGTTGATAAAACACCAGCCAAAGGGACGCGCTCCTACTATCCAGACAGAATCTCAGCATGGCAAATCGTAGCTACAGAAATATTTAACCAGCTCCCCGTAGACAGAAATACAGGGTGCGGCAGCATAATTTCCTTTTTTTTAAATTGATAAAACCGATTGTATACCAGAAACTTTTTAATTGGTTTTTATAAGGTAAGTAAGTACGTACTTAAAGTTTTTTTTTACATAGTTTTGAAGATCAAATCATTTAGATGAAGATGATTGTCGATGCATTGAGTATACCGATTTTTTGTGTTTTTTATGACTTTTTCATGCATAGCAGGCGTTATCTTAGCAATTTCATCCTGGATATTGTTCTTTAAATCTTGTAGGGTCTTTGGACGGTTCCATTAAACACGGGATTTCAAAAAACCCCACAGAAAAAAATCACAAGGTGACAAATCGGGAGATCAGGCCGGCTACTGCAAATCGCCCCTGATTGAGATGAGACGTTCTGGGAACTGTTCCCTCTAAACAGCCTGACTGCCGCAATGTTCTCATGTGATCTAATGGGCCGAAGGACTCCAGTTCTTCGTTTTGTCACACTGGCTGTTTGTCAAGACAATTGATTTCCGGTCCGTGATCCCGAAAGGCGCGCTGGGTTGCAACCACAGAAAAACCGCTCGAAAAATAAGCCTCCACGGCAAATGCTCGCGGCTCACTGCTCCAACGCATGATGGCAGATGGAGACTGAACTGTGCTTCAATTTGCTACAAAAAACTTTAAAGTGCCATCTCTCGAACAAGACCACAAGCATTCCGCCACCACATCAACTGACCAAACGGCGCGCATTACAAATAAGGAAATTATACTGCCGCACCCTGTAGTTGCGCAATTAAAAATACATTTAAACATCTACTAAGCTGTGAACTCAACTGAAAGCCCTCATATTTTGTTTAAAACCAAATCATATAATATCTTTTTCGGCGTCCGGTCGTCTGACGTATCCCAGCCATCTTATGTCTTATAAATGCGTTGCGCTTTTATGAACCGGACTATGTCTTCTCCGTTGAGTATTACGTCTATTTCGGCGTTGTTTCTTATACCCCACTCTTCGTCTTCGCATCTTCCTAAATATCTTTCTTTCCAATACTCGCAGTTTGTCTGCGTCATTGACGCTAAGATCCCAGGTTTTCGGGCCGTGTGTTGCAATAGGTCTGATATGAGTTTTATATATCCTTAAATGTGGATATAAGTCTTGACTTGAGTAATCTCAGGTTCACGAAGTATGCTCTTTTGGTTGAACGATATCACTAACGTTAATTTTGTATTTCAGATGCCGATTATGGCGTTGGTATGCTACCTATCTTCAAAATTATTTTCCCATTAAATTGGTTCAAAATGCTGAGTTATCACCAGAGAACAACTACTTACTGGTTCTCCATCCGCATTCGGTACTGTTCCTTGCGTGCCACATTGGCTTTGGGCTTGATGCTTTTAACTTGGAAAGTAAAGGGTTGAGGGGGCTCGTTGCAACAATCAACGTTAACTTCATATTTCCCTGGGCACGCGAATACTTTTTGTCGTCAGGTAGGCTATATCTAATTTCTTTATGAATGTTTGAATTTTTAAGTTTGATATTGTATTTAGTATTGTATGTACCTATGATAGACTCGTACCCGAACTTGGTGAAATCACATTTACGCCTGTACGTTGGGTCAATGACTCAATGGTGAGCTTGTCCAATATCAATTGTAGTAGGCGAAGGTTGACATCGAGGATGTTTACCAGTTTACCAATGGCCAAAAGCGGACACAATGTCAATAATGTCAATAATGTCAATGTCAATAATGTCTGAAAGCCCATGGGGTCGTTGGCATGCAAATTGGTAGTCCTAATAATAATATTAAAAAAAACTTTCAAGACCTTACTATACCTATAGGTTATAGGTATAGAATTACGGTATACCCATCGGTATATAATCTTGTAATGTTTTCCATCATTTTCCTCATTTTGTCATACGTATATTTAGCTATAGTACAATATAATACCAAACATTACGGCCCTAACTCCGCTAGGGTGGTCTCAGCCAAAAATAAAGTCATTATTTATTTATATGTTTAGATTGGTAACCAACGTTAATGTGCACATGGGCTAATGACTTGCGGTATGCCAATTATCGTCACAAATTGTAACTTTCCTGTTGCTGGCATAATTGAATTGAATTGTAATCTACGCCTTTTATATTGCTCTTTAGGTGCCATATCGGCTTCAGAAGATTCCATAAAGGAGTGTCTTCTGGATCCCCGCGGGGGCAATTTGACGGCCCTCCTCCCTGGCGGAGCTGCTGAGGCGAGTCATGCGAATCCAGGAGTCTACAAAATCATTCTAAGAAACAGGAGAGGGTTCTGTCGCATAGCAATCGAGACTGGGTATGGCGCGGTTTTCACCGACCGGCTAGGGCTAAATACAAATATGGTGACGTGGTAACAGACATTCAAGACTTAGGCGGGGTTTCCATCGACCTCGCATTGCAGAATGCAAATGACATTGACGGAAATGTTTGTTTTCTTAGAAATCTATTAAAATGTTTGTAATTAACATATCCCATGACGCCATTTTTTAATTTTAGTTAGTTTGTTTGTGATTTAACTCTATGATCATTGATCAATTTTAACTATGGCATAGAGTAAAACAAACATTTCCGTCAATGCCACTTGCATTCTGCAATGCAAGGTCGGTGGAAACACCGCCTAAGTCTTGAATGTCTGTTACCACGTCGCCGTATTTGTATTTAGCCCTAGACGGTCAGGGGAAACCCCGCCTAAGAGTAGTTGTGTGCGACTAAAGTGAGACATCAAACGAAATTCATAAGCTATGGACCAATGACAATCCGCACATGGAAACAATATAAGTTATATAATCAATCATAGGTCATACAGTATCGATATATAAAGTAGGTATCTGCTGGAGGGGAACGAAGAATTACAAAACATCCAAAGTAAATAGTATTTAAAATTTGGCACTCCCACTTAAATAGGTAAAACGCTCTGAACACGGAACAGAGCAGTGTCGAAATATTTCAGAAAATATCAGAAAGTCTATCTTCTTTCATTGTTGGCCACAAGTATGTTGTTAAGTTTGCTCATAGAAATTAACATTTTTCCCGCTTTTTGGCGAGGTGTGCACTTTATACGTCCTGCCCCTCGCACGCCGCTGTGTATACATCAGTGACCGATACAAAAACAAAACAGGTAAATCGAACATAGGCTAAGATGGAGAACCTGTGTTTGATGCGTTTCCACATGTTTTTATTTCTAGTGCACCACTCGTGCCTACATTTGTTTTTGGCGAGGTCGATGCGTACTATGTGACTCCAAGAGACGACTCATCGTGGGTTCGTCTGCTCAAACACATTGCTGGCTTCAATTATGTCTCGTTCAGTAGCACACCTAAAGGGATGTCAATTATGCCCCGGCGAGTTCCTATTACTGTTGTCAGTAAGTAGCATAACATCACATCATAGTGCCCATATAGTTCGTTCTATTTTAATCAAGTAAAAGTAATGGACTAGCTGACTTTACTTTCGTATATATGAGACCATGGTGTAGGAAAAAATCTTCAAATCCCAATGTTTTTTTTTTTTTGGTTTGGTTAAAGAATTTTCCTATACAAAAGTTGTCCATTATAAACGATGATCTTGATTCTAACTAATGCAACAATACAAAACTTATTTACTAGCGGTACCCGTAGCATATTCCATGAAGTGGGAAAACTCAGCCAAATTTTAATTTAAAAAAATAGAGAGTAGTGCAGGAATACATGCAAATTTTGAATGTTAACTACATTTTCATATTTTAACTGAGTTTTGCCTTGCTTACCATCAAATAGTGAATAGGCTACACCTCATGTAACTGTATATACGACTATTCTGCTGTAAATGGTGGGCAGCTAACATTTCGGTAACTACCAATTCCGATATACTGTATATAAGAATATTTATATAATAAATATATATATCTTGACTTTTTGTTCTATTACGAAGCCAACCTAGCGGAGTTAGGGCTATAAAGCCCTCTCTTACACTCAACTAGGATGGCCCGGGACCGCCTGCTTTACATGCCCACCGAAGCATGGCCAGAAAATGTAGGAAGTGTAGGACTCGAACAACAACCTTTCGGGTGAAGATCAGAGTCCGTACCACTACTCTACATGTCCTGATTATATGATTTTTGTAATGCGTAGAAATTGCCTATTATTATATATCTCTTTGGACCTTCTCGGAGGGGCAGAGGCAAGGGCAGTTGATTTATGAAATATAGTAGGCTAAAGTTTTAAAATGTTTAATCACTAAATGACATTAATGGCGGGTGACTTTTTTATTACAAATAGTGGGAGAGCCGATTCCTGTGCAAAAAGTTGAGTCGCCTTCGAAACAGGAAATAGAAGATTTACATGCCAAGTACGTGGATGCCGTCATATATTTATACAACACAGAGAAGTACAACTATTTGAAGGAGCCTTTTCCAGAACTGGCCATAGTGTAAGAAAAGTACGAATTATGGTCCAAATTTGATTTTTGTTGGTAATCTTAGGAAAATAATTATGTTAACTCGGCATACTGTTCTGCCATAGAACGATACATTATACAATATCTGTGTGTACACTGTGTCACCTACTTTTGAAATCAGATAGAAAGTGAATAAATTGTAGGATAATTTAAAAGGCTAATAACCTGTGAAACTGAAGATCACTTTAATTCAGACATGCAGCAGGAGTGAATACCTCTATTAAGTTACAATATTTATACTAAATATACTATATATACTATGTATCCAACTGTATAGCCAATGGGTAAGAGTGGGCCGAAAGGACCTAAATTCGCCCATATGGAAAATAAAGACAATTTTTCTTTCTTTCTTTCTTTCTTACGATTAAGTGGCCTACTATTAACATTGGATGGTTATTGTCATATTTCAATAACTGTGAGCGTATAGATACATAAGCATTAGACCCAATTAAATTATTTGGGTTTCCAATTATTTATTAGGCGTGGTAGGTAGGGTATTAATAACTGAACGATGTCAAGTACTTTTTATTTTAATATGTAAACATAACAGAGATAACGAAATTGCTGTACATATTTAATGTATGTTTAGCCTACACTACATACAGTATATGCGCATTAATATAATAACGGTGCATTTTTCCGCCTAATGCTATTTCCGTCCTTAAGGCTGAGTGTTCAAAATGTTTTGTAAACAAGAAATTATCGTACATTTTGGACGTGATTAATTAATTGCTCGTTCCACAGCCACAAAGATATAAAAGGGAACAGATGAAAAAATCTTAAACAATACGAGCTTTCTGTGAAAGCTGTCTATTTCCCTTACAGATTTACAACTGTGCTACAAAATGGGTTTAAGGCTATTTATCCAATTTTTTTAAGGTACCTATGGTAATAATATTTCAGTTCAGAAAATATAAACTTCCTGCGATAACTTTGATTTTTTAATGTGTTTTTATCCGTTCACTTTGTTATCTTTGTATCTGTGGAATGAGCAATAAATTATTTTCGTCAAAAAATCAGTAAAATTTCTTGTTTACAAAACATTTTGAACACTCAGCCTTAACTTCATGCATGTTTTAACGATATTAACTTATTGATGACAGTATCATTGAATATTGTAGAAAACTAATTACCGAAGGCCTATTGTCTATAATACAATGGTAGTAAAATAAAATTGACTAGTTTATAAATTAAATGCAAATCATCATTCAGCCTAGATGATTAAACTCTAATCAATAATTAGCTCAGTCTCGGGATCTTCCAAATATTTGTGTTTCTCCTCATTGAAAAGGGCAATAATACTTTGAATAAATTTCCTGTGCAAGGCGTCCACTTGTTCATCAGTCGGATTACGAACTTGCTCCACTTCTATTGGCCGGCCAACTGCACAGAAAAAAGAGAACATGTAATATAATATTACCACTATAGTACAAAAGTAGTCATAATTACTTGAAGGAATTTGTATGGACCTAGGCTATTAGCTATAGCAACAGTGACCGACTAAGAAGTTGATTTTGAAAGTGGCAATCTAGGTTGAAATCCGTAATTCCGTAAATCAGTAATAATATTATAGAGTTTCAGCTCTTCTACTATTATTATAATTATTATAATGGTAGGTAAAGAATGATATGCACTAAAAATGACAGAAGATCCTCACTCTTGGCCAATGCTCTATTAAGGATATTGTGGTCAACAGTCCCCTTCCTCCCCAAACAATGAAGGTAAGGTGGACTCAAATCCGACGGAACATAGTTCCTTTTATGACGAGTATGGAAACTTGACCTTACATCAGCGGTGGAGCGTGCATGTAAAGCTGGTAATGCTATATTACACTCAACAAGTACTTAGAATGTATTAAGAGCTTCGTTGAAATCTATAGGAAGCCGCGAGCTAATAAGATTGTATGAGTACGATGTTATCAACACAGTCTAAGAAAATTAAGAATCTCTGTCACTATAAATTTAAATGTTTACTTTTTGTTTTCAAATTTTTACTGTCTTTTTTTAACCTTGACGACTCAAGCATTACACTCGAATTATCCCACGCTCCGCCACTGCCTTACATAGTCCAGTTCTCTATCAACTGGATCACTTTCCTCATTAAGCTTATGCAAATATATATATACTATAACATCTTATACATTTAACTATAGACTAGGTATTATTTTCTTACCTACAACAGTGACTGGAACCCTTTTAGGTACGAAGCCAAATGAATACTGAAATATGCCTCTTCCAAAAAACATAACCGGCATAATCCTTGTCTTCTCCTTGACCCATTGCTGAATGGAGTCAACCCAAGAACCTTCTTGAACCATGTATTGGTCGTAAACGTCTATCTCTCCAAAGGAGAAAACTGGAACCAGTGGCGATCTGAAATAAATAAATAAATAAATAAATATTGACTTTTTGTGCTATTACAAAGCCAACCTAGTGGAGTTAGGGCTATTTAAAACCCTCTCCTACTATCAACTTAACTAGGAAATCCCGGGACCGCCTGCTTTACATGCCTTCCGAAGCAAGTATGTAGCAATTAAGTGTGAGACTCAAACCAACAACCTTTTGGGTGAAAATCTAAAACTGTACTAGTACTCTTCATGGCTGACACACTGAAAGAACACATCAAGGAAAATGAGAGCTAACTAAAAGTACAGTGGTATAAATGTACAATAAAAGGTATTTATATTAGTCTTATCAAAAACACGTAAGATAACTTTATATATCGACTCATGATTAGGCTACTCTACAATCTAGACGTTCCACTCGAGTGTTTTATACGAAACATCTGAAAGCCATATTACCAAAATTGGAAAAATTACATATCCAAGTACTCCAAAAAGCACTATTTTTGATTTCCATTATCTTTGTCAGGCCAATGACATATTTTAGACTCATGGTTTTACTGATAACATTTATATTATCTAACAGCCGAATTTAACACAAGCAATTGGATTTATCCCATAACTACTAGACCAATCCTTCATAATAGACTATGCCCCAATTTTATGCTGCAATAGGTACCTCGTATTTGAACGAAAAAATGGCCACAAAAAAATTATTTTATGCCTTGCAAGTTGCAGTCATAAACTTTGTTGATTAGATGAATTTAAGGACTTACCCATTATATAGAGCCACCCGACAAAATCCTTTTCTATGCTTAAGTACTATTTTGTAAACTCCAGGCTCGTTATAAAGGGACTCTGCTGCTCCACCGACTATGAGAATGGCCGCTCTTCCCTTTCCCGGGCTCCCAAGAATCCAGTTCAACGACTCTTTAGAAGCAGCCACAAGACCTGCATGAGAAACACATAGCTTAAGTAAGTTACTGAAATACAAGGCCGTAGCCAGAGGGGGGTCCGGACCTCTCCCGAAATATTTGCAGCGTACACTAGGTAGAATGAAGTTTTAAATACATTGAGGTTAACTTACCTCCGGTGAGGTCAGATGGACCCCTCCCGAAAAACATTTCTGGCTACGGCCTTGCTGAAATACAGTAAGCTATGTGATGCATAATGTGACTAAAACATTTTTTTTCTGTCCGATTTTCATCAAAAATGACATATCGATTCACTGTGCAATAGTCATTGACGGAAAATTAAGGAGGACGGCAGTGCACAAGTCTAGAAGCCCATGAGGAAGCATTTCTGTGACCAAAATAACCCCGCAAGGTGGTATCCATTCCGCGGTTGACTGGAATACTGGACTGTACAGTGTTGAACGCTTACCTGCAGCAAGTCCCACTTCCCGTGCAATAGGCATGTCAAAATTGAGCTTGAGGGTGCACACATATGGCTTTATTCCGGGCAATACTGCATCGAGGTCATGGGCGTCGGTAGCGAACGCTGAGAACGCTCCCGAAGATAGAATACCATGGGGATACACTGCAAACAAGTAGTTGTTCTTGGGCGAGAGGGGCGCTGTAGTGACTAGTCGAACAGGAAAATAATTTTTGTAATGTTGCCACCACTGAAGTTTTCGAAACCAATCAAACCTGAAACAATGAATTTTGAGTAGTTACGGTACGAATCTTTCATTAAATCTCCAGGCTGGAAGGCTGCAAGGTTCAACTAACCGGAGGAACACCACCTGGCAGGCCTAAAAAGCATGCGTACGTCCCATATGAAATAGGCCCCCGATAATCCGTTGTTTTTACAAGCTTCTTATTTTTTATTTAATTAACAAAACAAGAATTTAAAATTTGGCTCATTTAAGTTGTAGGAGACTTATTACTTCATGGACGCATATATAATATTGAAATAAGCTGAGTTCATGACTTATACTTTTGTTTTCTCCCGCCAATTTTAGTTATCTGTGACTAGCGCTGCTGGCGCCGAACATTCTAGAACATTAAAAAGTGGCGTTTGGTGTGAATTCCTTTTTTATCGTTTGTAAAATTATTTCAATAATTATTATAATATATAATAGGGCAATTTTAATTTTTGGTACCGTAGATTTTTCATAAAAAGGATTGAGGGCTTAAATTTTGCGTACCGCATAGTAGATAATATTGGCTATCATAAAAAAATACAAAACGAAAAATTAATGACTCCCTATTCGATGCATAAATTAGTCTTTTACAACTTATAAATGAAGGAATATTTTAATAACTTGCTTAGTAATTTAAATAAAAAATAAGAAGTATTCCTACGGGACGTACACTCTTAAAGTGACATGCTAGAAGAGAAAATGAAACCTGCAGTAAGTACGTACCAAATGGACTAAGTTCGGTATCGACCAGAACGGGACTTTGTTAGCACATTGGAAATTGAAGTCTATATAGGCTTATGACATAAACTTAGTTTACTTGACAAACGACATGAAATCATTTCTCACCTTCGTCCTCCTCGCTCGCAAGTTTCTTTATCCATATACATCCAAAGAAGGTACGCAATGGCGAAGTAGCGGGCATTAGTTGTGTGCACAATTAGGTAGAACATGATGAACCAACACAGTGGCCCCAAAACTATCGCGGCTGAGATCCATGCTACAGCGGCCAAAGTTTCAAGTCGCCGATGTCGAGGCACATTCAAAGGGGCGAGCTTGATCCTCAAAAAAGGTGTTGAGCCAACATTTTTCTTCCTGAAATTTTACAAACAATTGCTGCTCATCTCTTCTAGTAAGAACTCTGTTGCCGATTTATTGTCCAAGGCTCCACTATCTACAATTTTAAGAGCAATGAACGTATATAATGATCTGGACTTTTTAAAATTTGTTTACGGGGTTTTAAGAATCTGACGATTGCTTAACGCTTTAATACCTTTGATTTTATTGTACAATAATTTTACAGTTGTAGTATTGTGATGTGAAAATGTAAATGAATAATTTGTTGTTGGCATTTTAAACGCTATTTATTTATTTATTATTTATATTTTATTGTGTGCGTTACATTATGCGTTCGTACACATGATTGTGTGAACGCTGCTTTACTCGTATACTAGCCCACTGGACGCTACTAATTTGAAAATCAAGCCGGTTTGTACTATATACAGTATTCAGTATATACAGTATGTAAGCCCTCACCAATTATTTCCTGGAAACTTCTACTGTAGATGGACCATGCCGTGTATGGTATATAGTATGATTCGATACGCAAAATACATCGCTATAAAGAAAGAAAGAATGATTGTCTTTATTTTCCATATGGGAGCTAATTTTGGGCCTTTCGGCAAACTCTTACAATTAACCCACCTATGTATACCATTGCATTAAAAGTTTTGTGACTATCTATCAGGCTTACTTAATTATCTGCAATGCCCTTAATTGTGCCCTCATATACCTTGTTAATTCAGTAAAACTTGATTTCACACATAAATTAGGTACATAATTGATGAATACATTGTATAATAATAAAAACACGACCGGTTCTGGTGTATGTCATCGTCAATTGCCTATAGTGTCTACTGTACGTAGCCTACTGTTTACCCACCGGTTTTTTATCATGTCTGTAAAATCTAGCCCAACATGAAGAACCGGTCCGAGTTTACTCGAACATGCTTTCCAATTTATCAAAATTAGTAGATAGCGAAAATGAGTAATTTCATGGTAAATAATTTTCCTATGGTTAAATTTCCGATACCTCGAGGGGGGGGGGGGGGGGGGGGTTGTCCACCTGACGTTACTGGAGGTGAGGTAAATTCTAGATAGGTCAGACCAACACATTACCACACAGCAATACTGGCAGGGCACGCAATGCATTTGACCGTGAATTTTCTATCATTTTTTCAAAAAAACATTTTTTTTTTACAAAACCAAATGCTTTTCTGGGAAAGCAACCTGTCCGGTTTCGTTACTCAATTTAACACCTAAAACATGCCAGAAGGTAGAAATCATCGATAGAAAGGTTTCGCAGAAAAAGTATTTTTTAGTTATTTTTCATTAAAATTTAGTTATTTTTATTTTTTTACCCCCAGAAGCAACCTATCAAGGGGCAAGCGACCCCCCCACATTTTGTTAACATTAATAACGACTACAATATATGTGAATTTGAAAGAAATCGTTGGAGTCGTTTTTGAGAAATAATTTTGTTAGACGTTTTTTTGGAGTTTTTTGAGAATAAAACCCCCCCAAATTAAGTTAGCCCCAAATAAAAAAAATAGTTCCGAGGCATGATTTCTGTAAACCTACATGCAAAATTTCATCAAAATCGACCGAGTAGTTTGCCCGGAAATCGTCGCACAGACAGACAGACAGACATACAGACATACAGACAGACAGACAGACAGACAGAGCGACAGACAGACATTTCGTAAAAACCACTTTTTTGGGTTCCTGGGACCTCAAAACGTGTAAATCCGTTGAAATCTCGGAATCGAAAATTTCGACCATCACAAAGCTTTCCTTATACTACGTATAAATTGGAAAGCAAAAAGACACTGCACAGTCTACGACACTATATCCGTTCTTTTGCTTTATTAATACAAATATTAATAGTCATAACCACTGAGATTTCAGACTGTACTTTATATGTTTACTTGCCAATGCATTATGGTAAACGACCAATGGAAGGATTAGGTTTGTTTACGAGTTGGGAACCAATAAAATGTTCCCGGGGCTAACATTGTGACGTGGGCATGTGCATGTGTCTTGGGAACGAAGTAGCCGACGATGATTGGTTTTCAAGGTCTATGGCAAGTATCGGACACTTATTACAAGTAACCTACTTAACATGGAAATAACTCATGGAGTATGCATGATGCGATACCACCTTCTCACCTACAGATAAGGGGCTACTTCCAGCTGTTCTAATGGCCTTAAACTTTCTAGCTCATTGGAACCTATCGAAGATGTAGACTAAATCTGACTGACTTGAGAGGGGTCTGCAAATTTCAAATAGCAATCGTTGGCTACATATCATGATGTACCTATTCGAAAGTAACTGGTATCTATTGTATAGGCATATCGATTAAGGTAATTTTCTTACTGTAATTTATTATAAATGCGTCTGTGTCGTGTACTGGAGAATGGAGATATACCGTATGTAGGTATATATTATATACTGCGGGCTCCTTGAATAACAGTCACACAATATCGTAGGCTGATTGATGCGATGGGCAATCTTGAATGGGATTTTCACTACTATGGATTTTCCATGCAATACCGAAATACAATAATACATGACAAGTTATATACGTACGTGTACTAGACGGGAATACAGAATACCCCAACTTTACCGTACAGTGCACGAAGTAGGCCAACAACTGACAATATTACACAGTGTATACATAAAGTAAAGTAAAGTAAATACAGTAAATACAGGGCGTATCCGTATGTAGCACGTAAAAACACTATATTTGAAACTTACGCAGAAATAAGCTGCTTGCTTTCCTCTTGTAACGGCATGACTCAACTGACAAGGACGGAATTGTGTGGACCCGCAAAGCGCTTTATTAAAGTGGGAACTATTCCGTCGTAACTGCTATCTAGGAGCCAGCTTGAGGAAGCAGATAAGATTCACTTAATATTGTCTGCTGAAATGTTTACTTATGGTTGCCAATGGATTTGTTTTGGAGGTGATAATCAAACTATTCACCGCATTTCGTTGGTTCACTAATCAAGAATCGATAGGTACTGTACGAATTGGTGAAGATTGTAAAGTTTCCACATTTCTCATTAGAATCCATCGCAAACAAAATATATCGTCAATGATATGAACCAGTGGAAACCATAATTAAATAAATAATAAATAAATAAATGTATTGGGTTTCTTCAATATTACATATTGAAGTGAGAATACAATGAAGTATGGGTGGCCCAAAGGATTTGTCCGTTGCTGGGCCCAATTGTAACTACTGTACAATGTGCAGTTCGCCTATAGACGTATAAGGACGCATGCGTGAATTAGTTGAAGACTCAGCACTCTACAATTCGGTAGGGCTAGATTACTAATGTAATACGATTATTCGAAGTAGGTACCTACCTAACAGCCTGCGTAAACATGGTCACTTTAAAATTGATTTTTAATTTGTTTCTATATTAGCCTATGAAATTTGTCGATTTGCCTCAATATGGACCTACAGTATAAATATGTTGTTTATGTTAGGTCACAATATTGTACAAATGCAGTTTTACAATAGAAATCAAAACCAATGCCTAAGGCTGGAACATTTCAGCCTACATTTTCGGCGGCAATACAATATATACAAATATGGTGTATTTTTGTTTCAAATTGAAATTTAGATTTAGATTAGAACTTTGTCGCCGTTCACTTGAAAGCCCTGTACCTATGTATATAATACATGCATGGAAAAACAGTGGATGAAATTAAATTTTATTTATTTTTATTTTTTATTTTTATTTCTTTTTATTGTCCAAATTTTGGACAATAGGCCTACGCCTTTTTTAATTTTAAATTGCTGTAAGTATGTAGGCCTATCCAATGCCTACCTAAAACCTAATGTAGGCTAATATTGTAATTATTAAAAAGGCACGTCTTGTAAAAGGTATTTAGTATAATTGCAGCAAATGAATGGAAAGTGGCGGTAGACATTTTCTATTTTCAGTTATTATATAATGAGCTCAACTGCTCAAACATAAAAATAATTAAACATAAATCTCTGTAATTATGTGGTATGCTGGTAGGTATTTCCGGTTCAACGGTTCTCTAAAAAATCTATTCCCTGGTGCCTATACCTATTTATTATAAAGACGTTAAAATTAAACACAGCTCAAAATAACATTATATTCCATTGTGATGTAGGTACAGTTAGTAGCGGACTGCATAAGGAACAAAAATTCACATATGGGGTGGAACATTTAGCCTACATTTGAAGATAATAACAGCATAAGCTATTATAAATTGTATCTAGATCTACCATATAAGTAAGCCATGTTAGAAAAATTTTTCATCATAGTCTATCAGTATTTAGTCTTACTTATGGGCATTTAACATTTCCATTACTTCAAACAGCTAGCCTACACTGTATACACTGTATAAAATAAAGAGTAGCTCCAAACAAGATGACGGTCAGTCAGTGTGAAAAACTTCTCGGGCACATCGTTTAATTCAAATAATGACTAATTGTGTATCTGGCTCGACAGAATACTTGGTTTTTTCTTGATTGAAAAGTTGAGTGATTTCTTCAATGAAGCGCCGGTGTAAATCATCTATTTCCTCATTCGAGGGATTGGAATTTTGCACTACTTCTATCGGTCTACCGACTGAAAAAGAAGTATTATTATTATTAGAGTTATGTATGTATGCTTCACAAATCATCTAAATTCCTGCTTTTTTCACACTAGTAGCGAATTAAGACAGAAAAGAACATAAATATATGAGGAGCATGATTAGCATGCATGTTAAGACGATTTGTCACAAAAAATAATATTTTGAGTTGGTGGTATCACTGGAATCGCAGTGACTGCTAACAAAAATGTAAAGCTGGCCATTCACGAGAGCTCCAAACGGACTCGCGCCAAGCCAAATGGCGCGTCCTGTTCCATTTGGCGTTAGCGCCATTTTAAAGGGGTCATTCACGACTGAAACTGAAACGGCTGAAACAGTCGCTCCAGATCTTTCAAATTGTACAGTGTGACTATATGGAAGAGGTACTTTTACACTGTAAAATTTGAAAGATTTGGAGCGACTGGTTCAGCGTAGTCGTGAATGACCCCTTTAAATGGCGCTAACGCCAAATGGAACAGGACGCGCCATTTGACTTGGCGCGAGTCTGTTTGGAGCCCTCGTGAATGGCCAGATTTATAAAAGTCTAATGTGATTCCTACATTATCAAAGAATATTTATTAAACTAATACATCCCATAATGTAGAAACATTTAGATTTTAAAAGGCAGGCCCAGGCCGAGGTACTTTAGCGCAGATGGCAAGGTGAAGAATTTGCGCCCTCGAAGATATCATCTTATTTTAATACCTCTGCCCTGACGATCAGGTCGAGCCAAGGCCAAGGAATTTTTCCAGTGGTGGCTTTGGCGACTGTAAGCCTAATTTGTATAAATTGTTTTCTTGAGCACCCAATTGTATGTAGTGTCTTCTTTAGAAGTTATAGTGTTACTAGCTTTTACACATGATAGCATAGGCACATCAAACGTCAATTTATTGGCGGATTTATAGGTTTTGTGGGGACTCAAGCAGATAATATTTTGCCGAAATACGGACTAAATCTCAATACTATCTGTGCGACAGTTTAGATAATGTAGAAATAATATTTCATTTAACCGAAAGAGGGGGTCCCGGTGGTCTCCCCCTGGGGAATAATTTGAAAATATAAGAGCACAACAGTGGGGTTTTACGCATTTTAACAGCAGTAAAGTATAGATTTTACAAAGGAATTGCTAGCCTTATAACTGCGAACAGGGGGGGGGGGGGCGGAGGTCTCCCCCGGAGAAACGTTTTGAAAAAATTGGCCCAAAATAGTGGGGTTCTACGATTTTAACACCAGTAAAGTTTATAATTTTGTTTACAGACGCATATACAGTATATAAATCTTCTGAAGTTTTTTTTTGGAGGGCGCTTTTTTCCCATAGGAAAATGGAAAGTTTCCAGGGGAGAATTTTGCGCCCTTTGGGGCTTGCACCAAGGGTATTTCTTGAGTTTCTGGTACCACCTGCCACGCCATCTTCAATGAATCAGAGTTTCGGTCAATGGACACGTCTTATTTCAACTAATTAGCGCATTCCTTATAGCAACGACAGGATTTGTTGTTGTTTAATTAGTTTTAGTTTTCCAAAGCATGCTGTGATCGGTTGAAGAAGACGTGGCAGCAGAAATCCAAAATATTTCTTTGGAGGGAGAGATTGTCCCACCTCTCCCATGTAGAACACTAGAATAAGCTATTTTACTTACCAACCACATCCAATGGCACCCTATCTGGTAGAAGGAAATTTCTATTTCCATAAAATATGATAGGTATAAATCCTATAATATTTTTAACAAATTGCTGAGCTCTATAACACAATGATTTTTCGTCCAATTTGACAACTTCGAAGAGTTCATTTTCTCCAAAAACTAGTGATGGCACTAAATAGGACCTGAAATAAATTAAAAATGTATATAGCCTAAATCATTGATAAATTGATAAAAGGAATTTATAAAAATAGAACCGGTCCGAGTTTACTCGAACATGCTTTCCAATTTATCAATTAGTAGATAGAGAAAATGAGTAATTTAATAGTAAATAATTTTCCTATCGTTAATTTTCGGATATCTCAGGGGGTGTGAATTTTCTATCATTTTTTCAACCAATAATTTTTTGGCTCAAAACCAAATAATTTTTTGGGAAAGCAACCTGTCCGGTTTTGTTACTAAACTTAACACCTAAAACATGTCTGAAGGTAGAAATCATCGATAGTAAGGTTCCACAGAAAAATTATTTTTTAGTCATTTTTTATGAAAATTTAGTTATTTTTTTATTTTTTACCTCCAGAAGCAAACTATCAAGGGGCAAGCGACTCCTCGTATTTTATTAACATTAATATCGACTACAACATGTGTGAATTTAAAAGAAATCGTTGGAGCCGTTTTTGAGAAATAAATTTTTTGGAGTTTTTTTTTAATAAAACCCCCCGAAATTGAGTTAGTCCAAAATAAAACATTCGTCTCGAGGTATGATTTTTGTTAACCTACATGCCTAATTTCATCAAAATCGACTGAGTAGTTTGACCGGAAATCGATGAACAGCGACAGAGCGACAGACAGACATTTTGTAAAAACCACTTTTTTGGGTTCCTCGGACATCTAAACGTGTAAATCCGTTGAAATCTCGGAGTTGAAAATTTTGTTCATCACAAAGCTTTCCTTATCCTAGTACTGCGTATAAATTTGAAAGCAATAAGAAATGCTTTGTCCTGAGTTACAAGGTTATTACATAATTCCGACGAAAAAAAATTACTCCTGCCGGGGTTTACCCTATTCCAAAGCATCTGATATTATTGTCAGGTAAGATAATTTTGGAAAAGCTAAACTCGCACATACAACGGCCTAAGGTGGTGTTGACACTGTGACACTGGCCATTCCAGCTACCATTGGATGGGTTGTCCCGCGTGAACGACTTTGGCCATTAAATGTCATGTAAGCCAACAGCGAAATATAATGGGGAAGAAATATATTAGGTGAACCAATGGACCCTGAAAATGAACAAAGAGCCCTTCCACCATAACATCGTAATTCAATATAGGGAAAAGAAACTTACCCATTGGTAATGGCAACCTTACAGAAGCCTTTCCTGTTGTTCAAAACCAATGTCCATTTACCATGACCACTATAGGTTGCTTCTGCAGCTCCCCCCACAGGAACAACAACAGCCCGACCGCCTTCTTTACTTTTGAGAACCCAGTCAAGGGATTTTCTTCCTACTGAAATAACTCCTAAAATAATTAAAGCCAGTGTCAGTTGGTAATTATTGCTAGACAGCCGAAATTAGAGGAGGCTTATTCTTCAGCCAATGTTAATTTAATGTCGGTGTTTTATATATACCATATAATATTGTAATGCAATATGATTGCTAGACAGGTTAGCACAGCAGTACAACTATCTAACCAAACAGGTCTGTGTGCCACTTTATTGCATAATGGCAATGTTTTTTCAATATAATGCAGTACTATAATATGGTATATAACACTGACATTAAATGAACTTTGTTTGAAAAAGTTATAACCGAATTAACCTCCTCAAACAAATTTATTTTCATGTCAGTGTTATATCCCGTATAATACTTCAATGTAGCATATAGCTGAATATTTAATAGGTTTTTATTACATTTTATTTTATTTTATTTCATACACACATGATTGGAAGCGGGATTTTGGTCTGTTGGTCAAATAGTCCACCAGACAAAATGCAGGTGGCATGCTACTGCAGTTTAGGTGTGTGAAAATGGGCGGAGTCGCAGGGGGGAAGTGTTCTAGAAATCTAGACAGCGTTTAAAGGGAGTAAAATATTGCTGAACATAGAAAGCAAACCTTTTTAACACAACAAACATACATAGGCTATGCCGCAAAAGTGGAAGAATTAGTTTGCGGATTTCATTATGCTTAGCTTATGAACCTGCCTGCCTGATGGTGTTTTGTAATTGAAAAATTTAAAAACTTATGCACATACCAAATGAATGCATCATTTCCCGGAATAATGGCAACATGAAATTTACGTTGATGGTCGCCAGGAAGAATTGGACGCCAGGGTAGACTGATTCCAGACCGTGGAGGTCCGTCGCAAAGACGGACATAGCTCCAGCGCACACGACCCCGTGGGGGAAAATGGCGATGAAGTAATTCTTGTCTGCAGGCAGGGATGCAGTTTTGTGTAGCCGCACGGGAAAGTAGTCGCGATGATACCGCCACCACGCTGAATTTCTGAACCAATGACTCCTGAAAGACGTTCATTACATTTTATGCATATAGTAAGATCAAAATAATACATTGGCGTAAGTAGGGGGGTCCTGGGGGGGGGGGGCTTACCCCCGCCCCCCCCCAGGTCCACTTGTAGCCCCCGCCAGGATTTCTGATGACAAAGACGTTTTGGAGGCTAAAGGCATAGTATCCACAATAATGAAAAAAATCAACATATTGACCAAGTACTTTCACAAAAAATGTATTACCGTACTCAAAATGCTTAAAACCCCAATACTTCAGAGCTATTTTTCCAAAATTTTCTCCGGGGAGACCCCCATGTACAGCTTGCAAACATTCGCGTAAATAGGGGGGTCCTGGGCTAAGCCCTCCCCCCCAGTATTTCTGGTGACAAAGACGTTATGGAGGCGAAACGCATAGTATCCACAATAACGAAAGGGAAATTAATTCTTGGTATGCTTACTTCACCTGAAAGACATCATGATAAAATCAACATATTGACGTATATTTTAGTACATTGAAGTACATTCACAAAAATATATTACTCAAATTGCTTATTAAAACCCCAATATTTCAGACCTATTTTTTCAAACATTTTCTTCGGGGGAGACCCCCGGGCCCCCCTCAGAGGTAGGTTTATTCGTCTGTAAAATCTCAACTGTACTGCTTGCAAAATGCGTAAAACCTCCCTAATTTGCGCCTATTCAACGATTTTTTTCTCCAGGGGAGACCCCCGGGCCCCCCTTTCTCCAGCGTAGAATATTCGTAACACCTCACTAATTTGAGCCCGTTTATAAAATTTTTTCTCCGGGAGAGACCCCCGAGCTCCCCTTTCTCTAGGATATAATATGCAAAAGACCTCATTAATTTGGGCCCATTTATCGATTTATTTTCTCCGGAGGATCAAAGTCTTGGGGTCCTAAAGCCCCCCCCCCCCCCAGGAATTTACGCCAATGTAATAATACAATGTGATACATATACAGTAGTCCTTATAGTCCGTGACGTAGCGAGGGGGGGCGGGGATGGTCCACCCCCGGCGCCCAATAACAAGGGGCCCCAAAAAGAGAGGGAACAAATTGATATACTGTAGAAATTTATTGAGCAAATAAAGTAAAGTATAATTTGCTTTAATAGAAAAAATTATTTTAAGTTTAAACATTGAAAGAAAGAAGAAACAATTTAAACAATTTATGGCGGGCGTGGGAAAATTATGGCGTGGCGTGGACAGTAAAATTCAATTCTGCTGCAACTATACTGATTAATGACAAGTTTTATTTTTGACGTTTGGTTTGTTATTGTTTTCTTTATTGAAATTTAATCAATGATGAGATGAACACTATATAATAAAATTTCTATGCGAGGTGGACATGGTTCAGAATGCGCTACAGAAACGAGGTTTGCCCATTGACTATGCAATTACTCATCTTGAATCTTTGATATTATTCTTGGAAAGGCGGGAAGTCCTAGCCGAGTATTCAATTTCAAGGGCGACCGAAATAGCAGGGAATTTTGAATTCCCCACTGAAAGGAGGATCAAAAAGAAAAAGCGAATGAACGATGGTAACATGAATATGTCTGTTTTACTGCTATAAAAATCGTAAAACCCCACTATTTTGAACTTATATTTTCCCCCGGGGGAGACCCCCGAGCCCCCTTGTTTCCAGCAATATAAGTAACCATTTACCGTAAGCACACCTTTGTAAGCTTTAAAAAATCTAAAATTTACTGCTGTAGAAATCGTAAAACCCCACTATTTTGAACTTATATTTTCAAAGTTTTCCCCCGGGGGAGACCCCCAAGCCCTCCATTGGTCCCTTTCTACATCAGGTGCATGGGCTTTTCAAGCAATGCACTGTAAATTAAAGTTCCTCGTTTCGCTATCAACCACACCAATTTTCGCAATCGCTAAAAATTAATTTGGCTTGGTAGCCTCATTCACTTTTCCCGGAATGGCCCCTTCCGAAAATCTGTCCTGGACCCGCCCTTGGTACCGCTACTGTTTGTATTTTGTATAATGTCAAATTTTACGGGAAATATCAATAGTACAGCCGTCAAGAATATTTATTTACATTTTTTCTGTTGGTCCTAATATTTTCGACAGGTCGAAACTTGATATTTCATTAAATATTTGATTTTTTCACTTGTAATGTTAGGTACTTATTTCCTATTAAATGTAAGTATTTGCTACCTTCCACATACTGTTTTTAAAGTTTTCTAAAAGCCTAATAGCCTAAATACATGATGGTATATGAGACAAGTTCTGGGAGGGGGCCGAAAGCGTCATCCGCCCTCCCCCCTAGAAAATGGCCTCGCAACGCCACTGCTGTATTTCAACGGCTAATTAATTGACAATGAACGTAATATGACTGATTAGGATGCTGTAATCCCAATAATCATGCTGTTCAAAGGGTTCCCCAAGACCTACTGCATATCAGCCTCACTAGCTGCATAAACCGTGGGTCCAAATCCCAACATGTCCAGATTTTTCTAAATCCTCTAATTTCGGTTATCATACAACAGTGACCCAATGATACCAAGTGAGGGCTACTACAATAATAACACCTCTCCCCCTCTTTTAAATAGCTTGTAGACTCGGTGTACAGATATTTCGACAACAGGACCTAACTATTGTTCCTTTTGGCACTTACCCTCTTCCTCCCTTTTCCGCCGTCCCTCTGTCAATGTATATCCACAATAAATACAATAAACAGACGTATCGACCTATGGAACCAAATACTAGGAAATACAGCACTGTGATTACTGTGACAGGGTTTAGAATGAAGTTTGACGCTAGATAGGCGGCAATGGCGAGAGTTTCTCGATTAGACTGGGATAATATCATGTTGTACCTGCAATTGTAACGTAAGCAGAAACAGAATAAAACGTTAAGGTGTCCATTCCATTGACCGGCTATGGGCTATTTCCAAAAACGGTGACGTGGTAGCAGACATTCAAGACTTAGGTGGCGTTTCCACCGACCTCGCATTGCAGAATTGACGGAAATGTTTATTTTCCTCTATGCCATAGTTAAAATTGATCAATGATCATACAGTAAAATCACAAACAAACTAAAATTAAAAAATGGCGTCATGGGATATGTTAAGTACAAACATTTTAATAGATTTCTATAAAAAGAAAAATTCTAATTTCCGTCAATGTCATTTGCATTCTGCAATGCGAGATCGGTGGAGACGCAACCTAAGTCTTGAATGTCTGCTACCACGTCACTGTTTTTGGAAATAGCCCTAGCCGGTCAATGGAATGGGCGCCTAAGGGGTCCTTACACGATCAGTTTAACTGCGCAGGTGATCGTGTGTGACATCGCGGCTAAGGGATTAACTGAAGTGAACTGAGGAAAATGCGCAATTCTTGCAGATTGTTGCTGCGGCCGTTGGCTTATGCAAATGTTTGTACTTTTATTCCGTAAAACTGCGCAGCTTCCTTTGTTCCCTTAGTTAATCGCACAGTTCGCTAGACCATTTATATACTCAGAAGCATTGATGGAACCATCTAAAAGGGAGAGAAAGAAAGCAAAGCAGAGGGGAGACCTCTGACCATTCTTTTTTTTATTTTTTCTTAGCAGTTTTGTCCTCATGAAAACTGCGCAGGAAACTTCATTGCGCTTTACTGATAAATTCGAAAACTGATAATCAAGATACTGTAAAACGTATACACGCTTCTTCATCTTCTTCAGCCAACGCCCGTCTTTGGCTGGTAGGCCATTTGACGCCTTGCCGCGTAATAGAGCTGGGCCAATCCCTCCTGTGTCTCAGTTCGGTTTTCTACCTCGATGCCAGTGCAACTGAATAAGTGATCGGCATTCCCCTCTCCTTGAAAGCAGAGGGGGCTGCCGATCACCTATTCAGACTATACACACTAACCCATGGTCTATGCCTTTTCTCAAATAATGCCATGCGGAGGTTGCTTCTGCAAGTCTACAACCTAAGTCAACAATTGTTTAAAGAAAGTGATCAAATCAAGAAGTAAACAGTATTGGCTAATCAAGAAGAAGTTATAGGTACTGTACCCACAAGCTGTCAAAGTGCCAACTCTATGTTATTTTGCATAGCATAGCAAATCTTAGCAACATAATATTATCGTTAATGACCATAGAATAAATATTTACTTTGTTAATGACCGAATGCCACTGTTGTAGAACTATAAAAATTAACAAACAAGGTTTCTTTCCCTTACCAAAATGGACTAAGGTTATGTTGTTTTGACTACACTCTACATTGAAACATACAAGGAAAATGATCAGGATGTGTAGCCTCTAATTGGTGTGACGTATAGGAAATACACAATTAGGTACTGAATAAGTACCTATAGGAAAAACTAGGTGATCCAGGTTTTCCTAAGGCGCCTATTCCACCGGCGAATTTGCTTCACTGAAATTCACTTGTGTTTTGAGATTTTTTTTGTTTTGTTTTAAGGAGACTATTATGTAGATAGCTTACTTAACTTATCTAGTACCTACTATCTAGTATTATAAATTAAGTATCTACATCTACAATAGTCGGCTTAAAATAAAACAAACAAAAAATCTCAAAACACAAGTGAATTTTAGTGAAGCAAATTTGCCGGTGGAATGGGCGCCTAACCGTCGAATCAGGATAAACACAGGTCTATCCGTGTTTTCACTTTTCGGCCATTTAAAAAAAAAAAAATTATTATTATACGATGGAGAAAAATACAATTGCTAAAGTTCAAAACCGGGAGGTTTGTCTGAACACATGTTCATCGCTCATGAAAAATTAAGACTAATTAATATTACTATTTAACTAATTTAAAAAAAATATCTATAAACTACAATACAACTAATAATATAATTACTGAATGAAACGACATGCTCCTCAGAATGTTAGCTCTGTAAGTTGGAGAAATAAAGCCTCGTATAGGCCTATACAGGGTACAGTGCTTCAGTTATAAATAATGCTCTTGCCTATACTTCCCCTGGATAGAGCACAATATACTTGTGGGGACCACTTAGTCCCACATGTGTAATAACCAGTCTGCTTCCAGCTTCACCTTTTTCCCGGTAGATGGCGCTGTTCACATTCAGATAATTCAATATTCCTCAATCTTCCTTTTACGTATTTATTTCTCTTATTCAATAATATCTTTAATCTACCCTCTGTGTCTCATCAGCTCCTTTAGCTGTGGACACAGAGTTGGTTTTTCTATATGGAAGCAGGCTGGATCAAATTCAATATTAATTGTAAGCATGTATCGTTCTCGTCTCACAGCTCATATTGTAACCACTGTGTGTTAAATTACGTGTTCAGTAACCCCCCTTTAATACTTTGCTCGTTCACAGTTGTTAAAACACTTAATTCCTTCGACCCGCGACCACCGGTCTCCAGATCACCGCTCTGCAGCTTGACGGACTACTGGTGGCTTGCCTTCTATTTTTAAACCGAGCTAATCTAGGCCCCCCCCCCCCCCCCGGCCCAACTAATTTTATATTTTATTTTTCAGCTACTTTACCATACGAACAAACTAACTAACGCTACATACTCGAACTCAACCCCAGTACGGCAAACCGCGCCTTTCCAGTTGCCGTACTGTTACAATTAAAATCCTCTCCACTCTCTCACCTCTATCCGAGTTCCTCCCAAATTACCCATCCCATCCCTTAAGTAACGAACGTTTTATTTCAGCGTCTACAGGAACCTACCTGACGTGAGATGGTAGTGGTTTTTAGAGGGTCGGCTGGCGGCCTACTCGAGGTTGAACGCTAAGTTAACCCCTCACTACCTGGATGCCATCCTGATTCACTCATGCAGGAGCATGGCAGTGTTGAAAGGAGGCAAGTAAAGGCACAGGTGCTTGGTTTGCAAGTTTTCCACTTCCGCAGAAACAAAAAAAAAAAAAAAAAAAGTGTTAAATTACTCTAACTTGAGTCGAAGCACTGCAATACAAACCAATTCAAGTCTACACTGCCCATTCAATTGCATCGTCCTTCGACCAGCCACATTGGTGACCCTCGACAACGGAACAAGCAGCCTTCCAGATTCCAGTTCCAGCCAGTTCCAGTTCCAGCCAGTTCCAGTTCCAGCTTCTAGCCAGTTCCAGCTTCTAGCCAGTTCCAGCTTCTAGCCAGTTCCAGCTTCCAGCTTCCAGCTTCCAGCTTCCAGCCAGTTCCAGTTCCAGCCCGTTCCAGTTCCTGTTCCAGCCTCCAGAACGTCTCATCCGGCCATAGGCGGTGGAAACCATCCCGGAGCAGCTACATTCACCGCAGCAGCACAGCCACAACCTGCAAGATGCCGCAGACCACAGCCACTGCAGCTACAACCGCTACAGCTACGACCGCTACAGCTACAACCGCTACAGCTACAACTGCTACAGCCACAACACCGACACCCACGGCTACAACCAAGATGACAGGCCCTGCTAGTACGATGGCAGTCTCGGTCAAGCTTCCACCCTTCTGGACACAGTCGGCCAACCTGTCACCGCCACTGTGGTTCACTCAAGCGGAGGCTCAGTTCGCACTTGCTGGGGTCACAATGGAAACGACGAAATATTACCACGTCCTTTGAGCGCTCGACCAAAGTACCCTCAGCGAGATCTCAGATTTGTTAGCTGCCCCAGTACCAGTAAACCCATACACTGAGCTAAAAACGCAATTAATCCAACGAATGAGTCTTCCAGCAAGCAGTCGCATTCAGCAACTAATGTCGGAAGACTTAGGGGACAAAACTCCCAGCTCTTTTCTCCGGAGACTGCGGGCCCTCGCAGAGAAAGCCATATCAGACTCGGTTTTACGCACCATTTGGACGTCTCGCCTCCCGCACGCTATACAATTGGCAATCATCGGTCATGATCACCTGTCACTAGATGACGTCGCGAACCTCGCCGACAAGATGGCCACCATCAATTCAGCAACACGTGACCGGATTCTTGAGTGCACAATGGCCCCTGTGAACCTATTGAAGACGTTAACAGAGAACGTCGCGGCTCTACAGGCACAGTTCGCCGACAGATACGGACAACGTGCCACACAGCCACGGTTCCAGCGCCAGTTCCGTTCACCAGCGTCTTAACAAGACCCAACTTGGTGTTTTTACCACCAAACCTATGGGAGGAAGGCCAGAAAGTGCCAGCAGGCGAAAAACGACGATCGCAGCCAGTAAAGGCAGGGCCTGCCTGCGCCACTACACACCTGCTTAAAACCTCACATCGCCTTCTTATCACGGACCCTTGCACCAAGATACGTTATCTCATTGACACAGGGTCCGACATCTGCGTTTTTCCACGTGCCCGTCTCAACCTACCGCTCCGTCGTACTCAACTCGAGCTGACTGCCGCCAATGGCACAATCATCAATACGTACGGAACAACAGCTCAACAACTGGACCTGGGATTACGACGCAGTTTCCGTTGGAATTTCATCATTGCCGATGTCACGCAACCCATCATCGGTGCAGACTTTCTCGCAGCCTCTAATTTGCTGGTGGATCTCCAGAACTCAAAGCTGATCGACGGGACAACGCATCGCAAGGCGAAACTGTGTCAAAGCCCCTCCAAGCAACCTAGCGTTTCTACCTTAACAATACCGCACAGTACCCCGGCCAGTCTAAAAGTAATAATTGAGGAGTTTAGCGACCTCACGCGGCCGAGACAACCCACAGACCAGGTCAAACACTCCACGGTCCACTACATTAGAACGACAGACGGACCTCCCGTCTCCGCTCGCCCACGCCGGTTGGCCCCGGACAAGTTTATTATCGCCAAAAAGGAGTTCAACGACATGATCCAGACCGGCGTATGTCGTCCGTCCGACAGCCCATGGGCCTCACCATTACACCTAGTACCTAAAAGCGACCATTCATGGCGCCCATGCGGGGACTACAGACGGCTCAATGCTCGAACAATTCCTGACGCGTACCCAGTCCGCCACATCGCAGATTTCAGTGCAGAATTGCGAGGAAAAACCGTATTCAGCAAAATAGACCTGGTCAAAGCATTCACCCAGATACCAGTTTCCAATGGTGACATTCCAAAGACAGCAATAAATACTCCGTTCGGCCTTTTCGAATTCCCATTCATGACATTCGGTCTTCGCAATGCTGCTCAAACCTTCCAACGCTTCATGGATAACATCCTACGCGACCTCCCGTGGGCATATTCATACATCGACGACGTACTGGTTGCATCGAGTGATAAGCAGGAGCACGAATCACACCTACGTCAACTCTTCCAACGATTCCGAGAATATGGCCTGGTCATTAATCCTAGCAAGCGTACCCTCGGCGTTGGGTCAATCAGCTTTCTTGGTTACCTCGTGTCAGCAGAAGGCACACAAGCCCTACCAGACAGGGTAAAGGCACTCACTGAATACCCTCTTCCAAAGACATTCAAAGATCTACGCCGTTTCCTTGGCATGATTAACTACTACCGCCGGTTCCTACCAAATGCAGCCAACGAGCTAGCACCACTCAACACGTTGTTATCTGGAGACAAGGTAAAAGGGAACGCTACGATACCATGGACAACAAAGCTTACCGAAGCTTTCAGCTCTTGCAAACACAGTCTGGCACGCATCACCCTACTCGCGCATCCAGATCATACGGCTCCGATTGCACTAGTCACAGATGCATCAGACACCAGTATCGGAGCTACAGTCCAACAACGGATCAACGATCATTGGCAGCCATTGGCATTCTTCTCGCAGAAACTTAAAGAAAACCAACGAACATGGTCCGCCTACGATCGCGAATTGCTTGCGGTACACGACGCCATTCGTCATTTCCGATACTTGCTAGAAGCGCGCGCTTTTGTCGTATATACCGATCACAAACCGTTGACGCACGCTTTTCAGAATCCAAAAACAAGTTGCTCACCTCGCCAAATGCGGCAAATGGAATTCGTCTCTCAATTCACCACGGACATCCAATACATCGCTGGGCAGGACAACTAGGACGCTGATGCATTCTCAAGAATCGAAGCAATCTCTACTCCCGTATCTCCTGAGCAACTTTCTTTTGCTCAGAAAGACGACAGAGAACTCAAAGAGCTTCGGTCCAGTAGAAAGACGTCCCTCATCCTCGTTGATGTTCCCATTCCGGGCTCTGATTCAGTCCTTACGTGTGATTCTAGTCAAGGCATACAACGCCCATTTGTGCCCAAACCATTACGTCGACAACTTTTCGAGCACCTACACAGCCTACATTACCCAGGAATAGCAGCGTCTGCTAACCTGGTTGCCCAACGCTACATATGGCCTTCTATCCGTAAGGATTGCCGCGCCTGGGCTCGTCTGTGTGTCAACTGTCAATTGTCCAAGATACATCGACACACCCTCACTGCGATTGGAACCTTTACTCAGCCTGACCGACGGTTTCAGCACATACACCTCGACATTGTAGGCCCATTACCACCGTCGGAAGGCTACACGTATTTGCTAACACTCGTTGACCGTTTCACGCGATGGCCGGAAGCCGCTCCTATGGTGAACATCACCGCCGAAAACGTCGCCAGAACCCTCATTTCCTGCTGGATCAGCCGGTTTGGGTGCCCGGAGACAATTACTACTGATCGCGGCCGACAGTTTGAGAGCCATTTGTTTGCTGACCTGGCCCGATTATGCGGATTTCACCATGCACGGACTACCAGTTACCACCCTGCATCCAACGGCATGGTAGAGCGTATGCACCGCTCACTCAAAGCCTCCATTATGTGTCATGCCAATGACAAATGGACGGAAGCCCTTCCGCTAGTTTTACTGGGCATGCGCGCCACTCTTAAGAAAGATCTTCAAGCTTCTCCAGCAGATCTGGTCTATGGTGAACCATTAAAACTACCAGGACAGATGCTGACAACTCCTCCTTCAAATCAGAGTCCGGCGGACACTCTCATCTCACTTCGAAGGAAATTCGACTCACTACGCCCCACTCGCGTCAAGAGACACGGGGCTCATCAAACATTCATCCCACAAGACCTTGCCAAGGCCACGCACGTTTTCGTGAGACAAGACCACGTCCGTGCTTCCCTCGAACGTCCTTATGCGGGACCATTCCCTGTGTTAAGTCGCACCGACAAAACAGTTACGATTTCAAGCCGCGGTCGTGCGGTTACTGTGTCAATGGACAGGGTCAAGCCGGCCTACATTAATGCCAGTACAGACGAACCGTCTCACCAGTCTACGATCAACCCCCCGCATCAGCATCCTGCTCAAGATAAACCTCAGGAGAAGGTCTCCTCACCACTTCCTGCCACTGACGTCGTGCCGACACCACCGACTCGCACCACTCGCTCAGGTCGTCACGTCCACGTTCCACGACATTTCTCCGACTTCCAGTCTTAGGAGGGGGGTAATGTGGGGACCACTTAGTCCCACATGTGTAATAACCAGTCTGCTTCCAGCTTCACCTTTTTCCCGGTTGATGGCGCTGTTCACATTCAGATAATTCAATATTCCTCAATCTTCCTTTTACGTATTTATTTCTCTTATTCAATAATATCTTTAATCTACCCTCTGTGTCTCATCAGCTCCTTTAGCTGTGGACACAGAGTTGGTTTTTCTATATGGAAGCAGGCTGGATCAAATTCAATATTAATTGTAAGCATGTATCGTTCTCGTCTCACAGCTCATATTGTAACCACTGTGTGTTAAATTACTCTAACTTGAGTCGAAGCACTGCAATACAAACCAATTCAAGTCTACACTGCCTATTCAATTGCATCGTCCTTCGACCAGCCACATACTGTATAGGCTATTATGAGTTCATAAGGGAGGAATGTAGAATTGTCATGCTCCTGTTTAGAAAACGCACTGCCCCTCAGCGTAAGGATCGTAGGCCGGCACCGTCCAATACGCTAACTATAGATGGCAGTATCCGAGTTTTGACATCATAGGATTAATCGTAACAATTAGCTTAGTGGACGTTTCTTTTTGACATAGGCGTAAGTGTATAATTCGGCTTTATACCCATGGCGGAGTAACCCGCTTACACATTGTTACGCCTATAGGAGACAACGTATAGTCTACATGTTTAAATCTAAGACAAAATCGTCAGTATCAAATCAGCAGAGCAAAGTTATTTTTATCAATTCTTATCAAAGAGCAAGTAGTATATCAGGAAGCTATGTCACTCCCGGCCATTATATTGTATTGTAATATTACAGCATCGACCAATGTATATAGGACCTATAGATATAAATCAAAGTAGGTAGTGGGCTGCTGTAGCCTGTAGCAACAAGGATTACATTGACATCTGCGGTAGGACGTCTGCAGATGGTGCTGGACAGTCGTCAGAGAGTGGAATTAGTCACAAATTGCAGCAGTTAGTATTTAGTATAGGCGGGGTTTCCACCAATTTCAATAGTGATAGTAAATGTTTTTGACGTGGTAGCAGACATTTTTAGACTGTCTAAAAATGTCTGCTACCACGTCAAAAAACATTTACTACCACTATTGACGTTGGTGGAATCCCCGCCATAGCTAATCAGCATAGCATATTCTATTTACTCTACTGCGTGTTGGTAGTCTACTGTAAATCCACTTTTAAGCCTCGAATTATATCACATATAAATTTAGTAAGCTACAGGCCTATATAGGCCTAATATATTTGCAGCTAAACATTTTAAGGCGGGTATTCCATATACGTACAACGTCAATGAAAATTATGAAATTGAAGGTGGTAGCAGAATTTTTAATATGTCTTTAATGTCTGCTACCACCTTCAATTTCATAATTTTCATTGACGTTGTACGTATGTGGAATGGGCACCTAATTGATGGATGTACTACAAAGGTGCACGATCACTATAGGGTGACACTTGGAATAGGTACTTATAAACATCGAATAAACTCGGTGTTCCACTTATGCAAGTTTTCGAATAAACAATGTTCCAATAAATGTATTTCTATCGTAGGCCTAGTCGGGTAGTATACATTTGTTTACTTACCTTTCATCCAATGCGGTCGGCCTATTATTGCCTTTAGTTTAGATATATTCCCACTACGACTCAATATTAAAGCGTTAATCATGGAAAATGACTCAAACATTATATATTGCTGATAAAGTGCACTGAACTTTCCCCATTTTAATACAGTTTCTTACGTAATAGCCTAAGTCATTGGTAATGAAGCATGGGAAATTGTAGTTGTTGTATAGCAGTAGCTTCACATATTTCTAACGGTATTTTCATCAAGTTCGACCGGCCGGCATGCACAGTACGCATGATCTGTCTAAAGTCTGTGCGCGAGGACAACACTGATTATTCAAGCCTATGTGTAACCCATAAGGGAAGGGTGGGTGTGGGTGGTTAAATAATGGGGATGAAACTGACAATCTGGGTAAATCAATCGTTACCCAGTATACGGTATACCGCATTGAAAATTATTTAGACCGAGTGATGGATTCCAGGGGCGTCATTTGGAGAAAATAATTCTCCTTTGACCCTGACTAACGATGGAATCATTAGGCCTACAACCATATTAAAAAATGTACCTAATTGCCATCTTGCCCCTGAGAAAACTGAGATGACGCCCCTGATGGATTCGGCCTGGCTCGTCATTTTTTCTTCTTTTAGCCAGAAATTATAATAGGTTCAACAGATATGGTATGGATAGATTAGGGAAGGGCTTCTACAATGAAACGAAGTTTAAGGAGAATTTTATGCAGGTAATTTGCACACATTGGTCTAGTATATGATGCACTGTAGTTAGCAGTTATAAAGGCACTTTGTGATGCTATAATGGGCATCACAAGAGCGAAAAAAGGATTGTAGGAGGAATCTTAAATTTATGTTAATGTTCAATTTCATGTAGGCTATTATTGTTTATTATATTCATGAAGGATATTATTTTATGCTATAGCCTGCTGTTACAGCTACTATAGTACTAGCATACTGCATGTAGTTAATAGGCTACACTTGTGCAATATCACTGCCGACATCAATGATGTTTGGAGGGGGTGAAGAGGTGAGGATAGGAGTAATGGGGGGAGTTGAATTTTATAATACTCATATCATATACTCAATCACTAATATTCAATCAGATCTTTATGAAACTTGCACACATTTGTGTACATATTGTTGCTTTTTTTGCTTGCTTTTAACCTGTGGGGACCGTATAATACCGTAGGTAAAAATCATCTTCCCGTCTGCCATTTTCATTACTGAGATAATTTTTTTCCATTTTGATATTATATATACGCCTATATTATTTCATATTACCACTATACACTGTATATGCAGGGTGACCTTTTCATTCTGGTTCCGAACTTGGCTCTGTACGAATTGTATGGTTGATAAATTAATAATATGTCAAATGTCCCTATAATATACAGTACTTACCCTTCCTGCGACGATAGGTAGTCCCATGAGGTATTAATTTCGTCAAGCCATAGGAATCAGAATAAGTTTATGAGCTTATAGCCTATTTCCTTTAAGTAGACCTACACCGAAAATTAGGTAGTGTTATTATTATACATTTACCTATTTATAATGTTGAACGAAAATTGTTATATACCGTATAGGATGTCTTCAAGAACTGACACTGTTAAATTTAACTTAATGTCACCGACTGAAAGCCATTTATGTTACAACGTGTTGCAACTATTGATAATAGAATGCTGGATATTGAGCTCCAGAAAAATTCCATAACACTTGTACGTTTTGGTTATCATATTATTAATCAATGAGAGCTCGAGACTAATCGATTGACCTGACCTTGCCCAAGTCAAGGTTACCAGGCTAATTGCATCCAGCCGAACCGAACCCCATATTTACTTCGAACCGTTTTCGACGCTTATTTTGGTTAACCATCATTGTCTAGCCTATTTACATTTTAAAGTGGCTTCTTGCAACCATTATTATAATGGCCTTATAATATAATAATATAGATCGGTGGGCCTGAGATGGTCTAAAGGGCATTTTGGCGAAATCCTAGTCGTCCACCAATCTAATCAAAGCTCGTTTAAGGCAGGGATATCAAAATATTTTGTAAACAAAGAATGAGCTTTCAATTTGACGGAATTAATTAGCCTAATATCTCCCCCTGAATGAGATGAGAAATTAACAATAATCTCTCCCTTAACATATTATAGGTGCATGCGTTCAGACAGGAATTGGAAAGTCTTGAGCCAGTTAGGCTACGCCTACACAATAATCAGACAGAGAAGACTTCGTATAAGTTATTGAATGTTTTGAATTTTGAAAAATACATACGGTAACACAGTCGCAACATTCTGGGCTATGCCAATGTGTCTTATGGCAATCTCGCTTGGTGGCACAGAAAGCTTACCTAATCGTTCCAGCGCTGTACGTGAATATCCACATCTCAGGAAGCAACAGAAGTTAAAAAAAAAATCATAAAAATTGGTTGGGTACTAATGTGAGACGACTGATAGGTACATAGCTTGTCGTGAAATTAGCTGCATGTGTTAGGGCCTGAGCTTTTAAATGATTAATCTCATATTGGTATGTAGTGATTATGGTGTTTATTCTTGTTACATTGTAGGCCTACCACGTGCATCTCAAAGTTGACGATTTGACGATGCCCCGATCGGGCGAGAAAGAGAGAGAGAGACGCAGACGGACGGACACAAAGTTATTAATATAATATTTTTATTTTGCCTACTTACTTAAGGCAGGCAGAGAACCTAAAGTGCGTTATTAGGTAGGTAGGCATCGTGATGGTACATATCTAACAATTATTTATAATGTAATAATAAAATAAGTACCTACAAATAACACCTAAAAATTATTACCAAACTTGGATCCAGGCTATTTCCAAAAGAACTAGTACGAGTGAACCCGTTAATGCTTTCCTGTTAGCAATTAGGATATGTACTGTAATAGTTCCTTGGTAAATAATTGTCCTTGGGTTAAATTTCGAGTTTCCCTATCCCAAAGCACTCAATTGATGGATGGGACGATTCCTTCGTCAAGAATGGGCAGACCAATGTAATACGATACACCACAGAAATAGTGGCAGGGTATGCTACGCTATGTATGGGGGCATGAATTATCCGTAATTTCATCAAAAAAAAATTTTTTTTCAAAACTATATCTTTCCGTGGGAAAGCAACCTTTTCTGTTTTGTTACTCTATTTAACACCTAAGACGTAGAAAGTAAGAAAGCATCGATAGAAAGGTTCCGCAGAAGTTTATTTTTAGTCATTTTCCATGAAAATTGTTTTTTTTTTGTCCCCAGAACCAAGCGACCTATTCAATTTTGTTTACATCAATAACGACTACAATATATGTGAATTAAACGAAAATCGATGGAGCCGTTTTTGAGAAATAATGTTTTGGAGGGTAAAACTCCTCAAAGTTGAGTTACTTTAGCCCAAAACAAAAAAATGAACGCGAGTTATGATTTTTGTGAACCTATACATGCCAAATTTCATCAAAATCCACTGAGCAGTTTGACCACAAATTTAAGGAAAGACAGACAAACAATTCGTACAAACCACTTTTTTTGTTACTGGGTCCTATCAAAACGTGTAAATCCCCAAATCGAAAATTTTGACCATCACCAAGCTTTCCTTTCACTACGTATAAATAGGAAAGCAATAAAAGGCATACCGGTAGCCTGGTTTACCTCCCATGTAGGCACAGATACGGCACCGTATTTCCTAACATAATATAATTCCTAAGCAGCATTACAGCCTATGGAATAAGCCTATGAGTTAGGTACTCCATCCAATAATCTTCAGCCTACATACTGTATTTCGAATATCTATATACTGCCTAGAATACATTTCGGTATAAGATTAAGTTCCACGCACAGTTTAGGTCAACAGAACACGATAGGCAAATTAAATGTACATATCTATAGGCTATTTAAAGCAAACCTGCGCAGCTTCAAAAGAGAAAACTTCAAAATGTTCGTTAGTAAAATTTATTGAAAAAACAAAGACCTTGAAATAATTTAGGAAACCAATCCCACGTCCGAACCACATGCATGACATAAGTTATATTAAATGCTCAATATAATAATGATTAAAACGTTAAAATTGCACAGTAGGTAAGTACGTATTAGTTAATTTTTTGCATGTAAAATTAATAAGGTGGCCTGATAGCGGCTATAATCTTTGTAATGTAATTGAGCTATGCATAGAAATAAGCGATCGCGTTATGGCACTAAAATAGATGTGTAGCACACGTACAACATTTAATATTAATATTAGTGGAGGTCCAAGAAGCGTTTAGGTGGCATACTCTGTGCCTGGAGATGCATACTCTGTGCCTGAAACAAAAATATTCTCAGCACTAGAATGTAGTTTTCGTGCAGACTATAAAATAAATGAAAAAGTGAAAGCAACTGTACTCACAAGAATCATAATTTTTGGTTTCATGAGAATAAGAGAAGAAATTTAAAAAAATTAAATGTGTAAAAATCCTGAACGCCAAATCTTACTCATAAGTTGTGCAAAAAGCTAACAAAAATGTGCACTAAAACTTAGAATTTTGTGAAATCGTTTAAATGTGTTTACAATTGATAAATATGTTTACAGTTTTCGCCAATCTCACCATATGGTAAGGATTTCTCAAATGCGCGCCAATGGACAACTTTCATATAGGAAAATGCTTGAGCACAAATAATCAAAGCATTGGGTTTTGCCATAATTTCCCTATGGATTCCTACACAAAAGATGTCCATTAAACTGACCGAGCGCAAAATAATTAACAAACTGACGCCGCAGTGACCACTGCCGCCAACAAGAGCGGTCATAAGGGACATGTGAATGTGATATAACAGAAAACAAAATGCGGTAGGTAACTACAACAACCATTTTCACAAATCAATGGGACCGCTGAGTTGGCACAGGGGAAGGTTCCACAGATCAATAGGCTTAAGTTCATAAAAGACCCTTCATAAAATGAAAGTATCCACGCATTAAAAATATATCATACACGATTGATCACTTCTTTTGAGTGGCTATCGTCAGAGGCCAAAGTACGATTATTACCGATAAAGAAGAAGCCATCTTTTTTTCAGGTAAAAAGTAAAAGTAAAGTAAAGTAAAAAGTAGTTACCTTGTAAAATCAAAACAGCCCACTAGATTAGTAATCGGCGTACCCCACATTCGCAGCAAAACTTAGCTACCGTTACTGGGTACTTTGCACCGCACTCATGACAAAACTTTGACATTTTCTTCTGTGAAATAGTTTCGAGAGGTCTTGGAGAACGTCTATTCAAGCTGCAATAAAAATGGCACACGATAAACATAAACAAAGCTAAAAAATTGCTAAAAGGCAACTTAGAGAAGAGACTAATAAGACAGCTAAATGAGTTCTCAAAATGAATAAGCTAAGTTACGTAGGTTATTAATCAGCATATAGACACAATAGTGTATGTAAAAAGAGTAAAAAGAGTATGTAAAAAAGGAATGACTCTCCTTATAAATACTGACATTTTGTTCTATTAAGGTAAGCCTAGCGGAATAAGGGCTGTGCAGCCCTCTCTTACATTCAACTAGGAACCGCCTGCTTTGCTTGCCCTCCGAAGCATGGCCAGAAAATTTAGAAAGTGTGGGACTCAAACCAACAACCTTCGGGTGTAAGTAGGAGTCTGTACCACTACTCTATATGTCATGAAGACATGTCCTTATAGTTGTCATTTTGATTTTTTTTTAAATTTTTGTCTAAAGTATAAATAGTTAGCCAAAAGGGCATTAAAAATGGTTGGATATAACATAAGCACTCAATTATATAAAAGGCATTAGACGGCCTAATCGGCTTTTAATGTTTAATTATAGAAAAAAAAATAGTCCACTCTAGAAGATGTACCTGCTGTACGCAGAGTCTCCGCCACCTGCTGAAGCAACCACCGGATCTTCGGCTGGAGAATCTTCGGCATAAAATGGGGAGCGGGGTCTAAACGAATCAACAGGATTAGGATTACTACGGGAATGTAGGGACTCCCTCCTTCCTCGAACCTCCATCCCATCCTCCTCCTCATTTTCTGACGAAGACTCATCCTTCAAGCCTGCCTGAGCAAACAACATACGGTTCCTGTCCTCAAACACGGATTGCGACCTCGCCAACGTCTTCTTCTTGCTCTTTTTAAGCGGTGGTTGAATGTGAAGTTCCTCAATATTGGGCCAAAGGACACCTTCATCAGCCAGTGTACAATCTGAAGGATGGGAACTGATGGAATAAGTCGAATTCCTTCTGTTGTACTCGTCTTCATGTAGGGAGTTCCTATTTGAAGCAACAGCCTCGTTGTTCAAGACCACGGACCCATGGATAGATACTCGAGAGCTAGGTCTAGGATTTGGAGTACTAGATCTTAATTGTCCAGAATTAAGTACGTCAGTGGATAAATCACACAAACCAAATATACTGGAGTCAATAGTGGAGTCGAAAGTTTCATTTTTGTTGAAATCAAATTGTTTGTCATTGCCCTTAGAGCCTACGATGGCAGCGAATGCGGAGGTCGGAGAGGTGTGAAGGGGTGAGGGAGAAGCAGGAATAGATGGAAGGTTATTATTAGGAAGATGAGATGTACGAGGAAGGAATGGTTTTGCTTGGACAGCAATGTCGCTGCTGGAATTCCACGATAAAAGAGCGTGCATCTGCTCATTGGCTGCTTCCATGATTTTACTGCAACAAATATTTTCATAGCCAGCCTACTTTATATTTATTTCTTAAAGCTAAACAATTCAAGTTACACGACAATTGAACAAAAGGAAATGTCACACGAAATGTCGATCGTAGAACTATCATTGAGGATTTATATCACTGCCATTTAAGTTTTAGGGAAACTGGTTTCGGTTAGGCATTCCGCCCTATTTCACAATCTAATACTGTTCCAATATTAAATCTAATAAATATGGGTCTGAGAAAAATTGGAAAGATTAATAAGCCTACCTAAATTCAGATTCAAATTGTATAATTCAACATAAACATTCCAAATATTTCTTCGATCGATTAAATATTGATGTGTGTAATCAGGGCCAATGTACAATGTATGAAGAAAACGAGTGTAAAATTTGTTTGTACGACACAAATTGTTTAATACCGTACCCGAAATTTTTTGGTATTATTCTTTCATTCCAGTCACTAGTAGCCTTTCCTTCATCATCTAAACGAGGATAAATTCAACTAATAGCATTTCACAATATAAATGCATGTGCCTAATCAATCAAATTAACACTGAGGTTAATTTTTCATTTGTATGTAATTCAAGGTTTTTTGGCCAATTCCTCACACGGACCTTTGTAATGAGTCTTTAAGAAAGTGTAATTTTTACCTGTAGTCAGCATCGGCATCAACGACAGAGTTGTTAATGGCTGCCCTGTGTTTTAGTTGGTGGACAGCTTTCAGCGGTTGCTTGATTTTAGGCTTAGGCAATGTTACTGATTGAACTTTCGCAGGTGAAGAAGACCTTCGAGGAGTGCTGAAAGGTTTAGCATTTATGTTTTAAGCTACATATTAAGAAAATTAGGTACCTACACTGTGTACCCACACAAGTACTCATGCACTTTGCAAAATAGGAAAATAGTAGAACTCCAAATCTCATTAGTGGTTATTTTCATAAAATTACTATAACAAGGATGTCGTACACATATTTCAGGTTGCCAAAAATTATCTTCGGTCAAATTGATTACTTTAGGCCGTCTACACACGGGGATACTCAAATGCAACGCAAATGTGACGCGAATCACAAGCCAGTACACTTTGCGTCGCAGCCTGTGTAATTCAATGGGATACTACACACGGTGCTACTAGTATACGACGCTACTCAAGTCGCTTTGCGACATGTTGCATTGCGACTCGCATGTCGAGTCGACAAGGGATTTCAGTTACGAACGCGAATGATGGGTGACCAACGCATGAACTTGTTGTTTGTGGGAGAAGTAGAAAAATACCCCATTTTATATAACTTTAGCCTACCGGAGAAGGCGTGGGCAAAAGTTGAGAACGTCGTAAAATTACCAGGTGTGTTTTAAGTTCAAACTTTTATTATTATAATATCACATAGTGTTCGTCCGAGACCGAGACGAGACTACTACGGGGTCTCGGTCTCTACTCGAAAGTCTCGGTTTTCATATAGGCATGGGTTGCAGATGAGTCGCTTCGTGTGTGTAGCCAAGTCTGCAGTGTGTCTACGACGTGTAACGGACCCGCGTTGCGTTGTAATTTGAGTATCCCCGTGTGTAGACGGCCTAAGCATTGCATCGTGCGCTTGTATTCGAACCTCATAAATCAGATCAGTAGAGAATTGATTGATACCTAATTCGACAATTGTGATGATTCATGACATTCAACGACTAATTTTTTTTATTTGACGCCGAACTCTCAACCGCTTAAGTATCAAAATAGCTAACCTGGAAACAGAGATTTTGGCCGGTGACACACCACGAAGTCGCACGCTAGACCGGAGTGACCCCTGCCGTTGCAATGGGGCTGTTGTCACTTGCGTCGATGATAACGGCTCGGACAACTTTCTAGTGGTCACGTGTGCAGGGGCCGAAGACAACGAACGCGGGGCAGCGCGATGCGTCAAAGAGCCATTGGACGGGACAGGTTGCGGCAAGTTAGTCGCAGATTGTTTGCGGGACGGAAGGGAGCCAATTGATGCGTCAGAAGTTTTCGATTTTAGGCGAAAAACCGGAGCGCGGTACTGTAAAAGTCCAAAACTATCATGTTAGTTGGGCGGTCAACTGAAACCCTACAGCATATCTTATTGGAATCATACTCAGCACAGCGTACAGTCCTCCTCAATTGCCTCCCAAATTCCATAGTCAGATCTTTCAATCTACTTTCAATTCTAGAAACATGCAGCCCAACAATATATTTTACTTTACATACTTTTTTAAAAAACAGTAAAAAAAAACTACCTATTTAAGAATGAACCCGATTAATGTCGCACATTAGTGGCTGGATGGCTCCACATCGCAGACGAAAAAAAAAATGGCGGTTATCCTTTTAACGCCACTGAATTGTGTAAAAAAAAAGCCGTGGTACGACAATACATTGAGGGTCTGCACCTGAGGACAGTAGCGGATCCTCTCACTCGAACATAGCACTATTATTTTGATATGTTGTGAAAAATAGAAAGGAAATTATCTTTTCCATGGGCGGTCAGTTTCCACCTAGCGGTCAGGGCAGCTCTCCATTAAGGTTAGATTTCCAATCATTTCTTAGGCCAGTTCTCTGCCAACTGGCTAATTCGGAGCCCGCACGTGTGTGTACAGTTGCGAATTAACCCCCTGCGTATTACAGAAGCTAAAGAATTTTTACCTTTGTGCGAGCGTCCAGTCTATCTTGTGCAGCACTGCTCTTAGGAGGAGTTCGAGATTTTCTTAAAGTGACTTCTTTACAAAATTCAACATGTCGATCAAAAGCCTTGTGGCCAAAGTGCCGCCCACAGTGAGGGCATTGCTCGCCAGCTAAAAATAAAAATTGATTATTTTGTTAACTATTTCTGCACTTAGGACTTGGATTTGGAAAATCCTACATTTTAGACGAAATTAATTTATTCCTCTTTCTGCTGCAAAGATGTGAAAAGAGTTCTATGAATAATTCGTTTAAAAAAATACAAGCTTTCTAAAATCTAAATTACAATTACCCGACTAATTTACGACTATTCTTCTTCTTGGGCCGGTACTCTCCTGCGCCGAAGGAATATATTTATAAATTCGTTATTAATTATAGCACTATAGTAATACAAAAACCCTGTGTTACCAGGGGGTCGCACAGAAAGTCGCTATTGCCTAGATGGCGCATTAGTCTGTTTCACGTCAGTGTTGCAAAGAAATTTATTTAAGGCGGGGTATCCACTGACCTCTCATTGCAGAATGCACTTACGTTGACGTGGTAGCAGACATTCAAGACTTAGGGTTTAAGGCGGGGTTTCCAACGACCTCTCATTGCAGAATGCAAATGACATTGAATTTTTCTTTTTATAGAAATCTATTAAAATATTTGTACTTAACATATCCCATGACGCCATTTTTAATTTTAGTTTGTTTGTTTGTGATTTTACTCTATAATCATTGATCAATTTTAACTATGGCATAGAGTAAAACAAAATTTTCCGTCAATGTCATGTGCATTTTGCAATGCAAGTCTTGTATGTCTGCTACCACGTCAACGTAAGTGCATTCTGCAATGAGAGGTCGGTGGAAACCCGCCTTCCAATATTAATAATTCAGTCGCGGATAGCAGGTGCATATTTAAAAAATTGTAAAAATATTTTATATGCAACGCATACCTGTCGTTAATGTAAGGGGTGTAGTGCCAACTTCTTCGGTTCCCCGAGCATTTCTCAGTGTCGCAAGTAAAGCTTCATGTGTCTGCTTCCACTTAGGTGGTTCATTTTCAATCTTCTTTGGTCGTATTTGTTTCGGGGGAGGTTTTAGCTGCTGGCCTGGAAGTGGCGCCGGTCCCAAGAATTCTGCAAGGTCTGTACCTTGGACGCGCGTCTTAAATGAATCAAAAACTTTGCGCTTCTTTGTCAGTGATTTCTCACAAACTCTTTCATGGCGTTCTAAAGTTTCAGGCCGGAATGTACGGGAACAATTTGAGCATGGTAGGAGAAAAAGTTCATCTGAGGGAAATAAGAGAATTAAACTGTAATAAGTTTGCCATTTAATACCGACAATGTCATCCACATGAATCAATAAACTACCACCTAATCTAAAATCTTTCAGATAATACTGTACGGTACTACAAAAATTATCATACATTACATAAATTATTTTTAGCACCACGTGAAGCTTCTCAAAGTAAATCCAAGGTTGGCTGGTTATAGGCTAGATCTATTGGAAAAGGCGTGGGCGCTAAATAAAGACAAATATTTTATTAGTGGCTGAGCTGAATTAGGACGTAATAGTGTTTTGCGGAATGGTGAGACTCAATGGATACCTATTGCAACTAGTAAAAATTCTTTACCATATAGGGACAGCGTCTCTTCTACCTAGTTCATAATAGCTAGCCTACGTCTTTAGGTTTTAGGTCGTTGTGTGGGTTTGGCACCCACTGCAACCCAAGTTGAGCAAGGTTAGCTAAATATTTAATGGGCGGTACATGAACAAGATAAGATATGAAAGATTTGAAACTGTTGACCAAACCAATAAAATAATTATCGACATTTACAGGCTTAGGACAAATAAGTTTTGACAAGACTGTGGCCGTTGCTTTGGTTGTCAATTGAAGAAATGTGTACATAATGTCACTTTATGCCAAAGGCAGCATAAATATAAACTTCTAATTGGTTAGTTAGTCGTGTGATAGCTTAAATTTTAATGTTATAATCAACAGTTAAGTCACATTTAATAAAGAAAACCTAAGAAAAGTAATTAAAAAGTAAAGTTACCTTGTGAGTCTGCCATCATTCGAAACGTTGCTTAGCAACAAACAGTCTTCAGTGTCTTCTGATCTGCTAATATTCGAAGGGTTTAAAATATTTTTCATGTTGATCTTATGAAAGTTTTTATTTTATTTTTTAAAGTTAAACATAGCATTTTACTTTTCATTGAGAACATTTTTATACCAACTATTATTTGAAAACACCTAAACAATTCAGTCAATAAATAATTTTAAAATCAGCTGGTGGTGTATCCGCATAATTCTTCGGTTAATTGATATAGATTTACATCGGTTAATACAGGCTTCTGGAAAACAGAATACCTACTACTAAAGTAAGAGAGTTGGGATAATCTCCAAGGGTCAGGTAAATCTGATGAAGTAATTATTACTAATCTCGCTGTGCATTTGAGTTATTGAGTATGGATAGCCTATGTATAGTTGTAGAGTTTAACACTTGTTCATTATCATTATTGTACACAGAATGAAAGGGAGTGTAATAAGCTGATAACGACTATCACCATCAACCGTCTTAGTTTTCTTACTTTCTTCAATAAGTATCAAGAAGGTCTATTCGGCTAATGCGTTTTGCTCGTCATGCCTCAAATTGATCCACTTACCATATTTCCTAATGATTATTATTTATGATGATTGATTATATTTATTAGCGAAAGCAACAGCATCATCATTATACCCTACTGAAATGTATGAAAGAACTATCCATAAGAAAAAAAAACTAGTTGGTTAGGTCCCTCGTTGTCGAATGTTTAACAATGGAAGGTGATCTGTTCCTCCAAGCCGGAAGCCCAATTAGTGAAAGATAAAAAGCTTCATGGTAGACTCGGCGTTAACTTTGTTTTTTTTTCTCCATTTCGGGTCAATTTAGCACAGTTACCTTTAAAATCTCAAAAAGTTCTCTTAAAATAACAAAGGTTTTGGCTTCTTATGAAGCTTACCTATTATCCGACGTCTATACTAACAGAGTTCTACTGTGCTATAAGACATAATTGTCTAAATTTATACATTTATTGCAAAATCCAATTTAATTTTTGTAGGCATGGTCTCCACTTCCGCACTGTTTTTTGTTATGCTTGCGCTGAGTGGCGTCGCAAGTTTTGATCAAGAAGATAACGATGTAACTTTTGAACCGGAGAAATGGAGTGAAGACTGCCCAAAGCTCTTTCCAAAAGTATTTGTTGGATTTGGACCCAAAGGAAATGAGTCAGCTGGGATCTACGACAAGAAAATGAACGTTAATACTTTAAATGAATGCTTGGAAATGTGTTGTGAAGATGAGAAATGTAATGTTGTTTTCATGTTTAAAGCGACATGCTATCATGTAAGTACTTTTCACTGATGCCAGTTCCAGTAAAAAAAAATCGAATTACCGACAGAGAAAGTGCATTGCAGTCACAAATCAATTAAGTTGACCTATCCTGACTGCTGGCTGTCCTGAGCATTTTGCCATCGCTGCATGTTGAAGTAGAATTAAGTAGATGCATATACATATATTGCTCCGCACAGTTGCCACTTTTCTGCCCATATTTTGGAGGGCATGTAATGCGCGGGGTTCTACTCGAATAAACCATAGGATAAGTCCAACTCCGCTAGTCGGGCTTGGTAGTAGAACAAAGAGTCATTATTTATTTTAATAAAATTACAGATCCAATGTGATAGCAATGCATTGTGCGTGCCAACGTTTCGCCCAGATCCACAATTCCGCAAGATCGCTATGGTTTTAGTAAATCCCGTTACCCCGGATAGCACTTGGACAGAATTTTTGAGACCGGATGAATATATGTAAGTTGAAGAACCAGTAGAATCCGGGCTGATAGGCCGTGGTCGAAATGAAATGAACTTCCAAACGTTTCGTCGACCGCAGATGTTGACGAAACGTTTGGAAGTTCACAGCCATGCGGTAGGATCCTCTTGCAGTCCTCAGGCCTAGACCCTCACTGAGTGTTTTACTGGCTCACCCGGGAGCTAGCGAGTGCATTGTAGTAGGTAAAATTTAGGGATAACTAGTTTTCATAGTGTTGCAAAAAAGTGAATATACGACATTGTCTGAATTCATACGTCTGCGCCTCTTACCACTCGTTTTTTTCCTTGCCTGTTTAATCAAAACGTCTTATAAGCAATAAGGCTAAATACTTAAAACTACATTATGTGCCCTCTACATGTACAATACATAGCTATCTGCACTAACTGAAGGGGACCCGCGCTTCCACTACTCTGACTTGTGTTTCATGAGTAGAGAAAGAAGAACGCAATGATCCACTGTAAAATACTTTACTAGTGACCGGTTTCGGATAAAATCCATCATCAGAGGATCAGAGGATTTTATCCGACTTTTATCAGACTAGTCTGATGATGGATTTTATCCGAAACCGGTCACTATTAAAGGATTTTACTGTGGATCATTGCGTTCTTCTTCCTCTACTCATGATGTTCTCCAAGTTCCACGAAGTCACCAAGGAAACTCTCACAAGGACTGACTTGTGTTCTTTTGGGATAATTTTTTGTGCTACGATTCGGCATAGATAAGTGTTCTTTATACTTAATATGACATGAGGGAATACCACTAAGTTGCGGTACTTTACTATTAAGGAAAGAGGAGCCTAGCGAGCCGGAGGCGTACCATGCGTGCCAGTTAGATAAGCCCAGCAGTTGCATGGAGAATGAGGTGTGTGAACCTGTGGACCAGCGGGGTGCCCGCATCCGGTTTGGTATCTGCCAGTGCCGTCTGGGCTATTTTAGGAATGCATCTGGTGTATGTCAATCTGCTATGTACGTATCTTTTTTAATATTATTTATCATTAAACTTTTATAATGCGACATAAAAGAGAGCTTAAAATTCTACGAACATTTTGATAACTTCAGGTCACACAGTAGGTAAATTTCACAGAATTAACTGATTACGTTTCTAAAAACCATATGATTGTGTTGCAGCAATACGTATTTCATTCATTTTTGTTTTTTTAGAAATGACGAGAAAGTTGCGGTTCCTAAAGTTAATGCGACGTTGGGATTAGCAAAAACATTGGTGGTCTCTGTTCTAAATAAGACAGTACAGCTTCCTGAAGATGGTGTCACGCTGTCCGTCTATACAGTGCCAGGGGAGCGTACAGGTATTGTAAAACGCATTCTGCATCAGTGATATTCGCATGCATATGAAAACAATAGTAGACACCTAAATGATTACGATATCGATCTATCAAATTTATGCAAGAAATATAATTATTTGATCACGAAAAACAGCATTAAAATGTAAAAAATAATGTAACTTTATGTCCAAAATAAACGTGTTTATTGTAGTTAACATAATTTATTATCTTAACATAATTTAACTTGCCCTTAGGAGAGCACTTCGTGTATAACTGGAAGTTGCTATCTCAGCCAGAGCCCACGGAAGGAACTACAGGCACGATTAAGGACGGTATGAGTGGTGGAACTTTAAAGTTGAGCCACCTCACTGAAGGCGTTTACACATTTAAGGTTACAGTCACTGCACCTGATGGCTACGGCGAGACCACTGCAAATATCACCGTTCTTCCGCGTAAGTTTCTTTGATTTGTTTCTGAAATTCCTAGTTTTCAATGTTAAGTGAGTGCATAAGAAATATTCCAACTTCTACAGTAATTTGACATAAATAACCCTGTCTCTTATGAATACTCTAACCATATAAATTGCCAGAGAACCGTATATAAATCGCTATTGCTGGTCTTTTATTGCGTCAGGGGAAACCTACCCATCAGCCATCTAACATACCTAAAACTAGAGCTCTGATAGGATTATAATGACGCACTTCATGAGTAACGTGTGTTACCTTTAGACCCAGCTGTCAAGACTGAAGTATTATTGCTTTCCCATTTATTCCCATTATTTTTTTGGCTACAAGATGGCCGCCGGTATAACATACTCCCAAGGTGAAACCGCAATTTAAGTGAAACTACAGTGTAAAGATACTGCTACTTACTAAATAAACTGTTGTAAAGTGTTCATTAAGTGCAGTGTCACAAAATTCAACTGAATTCAAACCAACTCGTGTAAGTTACTCAAAAGGAACTTCTAAATGCGAATGTCTGGTTAACATAGGCCAATACCACTGAAAACAAGATTGAAGGCTGTTGATAGGTGAGCGAGCTGTGACTAGACCTAGTGTAGTAGCTACGCACAATTTCATATATTGCGCCTACATTTTTGCGAGTATATATACAAAAGTGCTCGAATGCAAAAAAGCGAAAGAAGTTTTTGAAGGTAAGACTATATTGTATATTCTAGATAACGAAACCAAAATGCAGTGCGATTCAAAACTCTGTGTAGTAAAGTCAAAAGTTGTCAAAGGGGACTGTGTACAATGCTACAACTGTGACTCGTTCTTCCATTACCAGTGTTGTGGTGTGTCCGAAGCAACACAGAAACGAAAAGGCGAAAAAGCTAGAAAAGAGTGGAAGTGTCTTGAGTGCCGCCAAAAGAAAAGCACCGGCGACTCGGACCATGAAGTAGATGATGAGGAGGAGGAGGATTACAGTAAGATAACGGACCCACAGTTGCAACTGGTATTCAAGTTGCTAAACAAAAAATTAAACAGCGTAATCAAGACCAATGAATTCATCTCCATGATGTACGATGAAGTACAAGAACAACTAAAAAGCCAAGAAAATGAAATAGATAATCTGAAAAAACAATTGAAGAAGAATGATCAAGAAGAATTCGAAATGAAAAACCAGATGCACGAAATGGAGCAGATCTCAAGAAATGACAACATTTGAAATAACAGGACTGGAACTCAGCCGGGACGAGGATGAAGATGATTTAATTGGTCTTGTACTAACATTGTTCAATGCTTGGGGAGTAAACACAAATATAAATGATATAAGTATTGCCCATCGTATACCCTCAAAAAGAAACCCTAGCTCCCCACCGATATTAGTCCGCTTAAAAGATAGGAAACTGCGTTATAACTTTCTAAAAGCGTGGAAAAATGTAGAAGACCATAGTCAGGGAAACCTTTTCCAGAACTGCTCAAATAAAAATCAGAAGATTTATATTGTAGAAAACCTGTCACCATTCTATAAAAAATTATTATTTGAAACAAAAAACAAAGCCAAAGAAAAGGGATACGAAACAACATGGTTTTCAAACTATAAAATTCTCACAAAAAAGAACAAACAGCATCAAGCAATTTGAATTCGATCAATGGATGATTTAAAACTGATAGTGTGACTGCCCAAGCATTGGAAAATTGTTCTGTAAAAACATATTTTTTTTTTAGTTAAGGAATGGTAGATACACCCGAAAATTTCGAAGAAGAATTTGTTTAATATAGCACAAATGAGACTCTAGAAAATTTATTTATGAATGAAAAAAGACACCCATTACTGAACAATGGTTTAAAAAATAAAATAAAAATTTAATATTATACACATTAACGTAAAAAATTAAAAAAAAACAGCTGGGATAGCTTCCATCTCTTCTTCCAAATCTATCTAGAAATAATAGACATCATTGTGTTCACTGAAGTAAATATCAAAGAAAATCAAATGATTAACTACAACTTAGAAAGTTTTTCTAATTTTTATAAGCTAAGAGAAAATAGAGGAGGTGGAGGCATCTGTGCTCTTATCAGAAACCATTTTTCAGTAGAAAAAGATATGCCTGGTTATAAAAGCAACAATTTTTAGTCTTTATTATTAAAAATAAATATTAAAAATCAGAACTTTACCATTTTGAATATTTATCGCCCCCCAGATTGTAAAAAAAGAGACTTTGTAACTGAATTAAGCAACTTCCTTAGCAACAATTTAGCAAACAATTGCAAGACAATTCTAATAGGAGACATCAATTTTGATTAAAATGACTCACTCCTAGTCACAAATGATTACAAAGATCTAATGACTACAAATGGTTTTATTAGAGGTGTTTACGATTATACGAGAGAAGCTTTTGTAGTAGACCACTGGACGAGAAGCTGTATCGATCACATTTATATTAAAATTCCAAACCTAAAATTTCACGTCAAAACTTTTGTCTCATAAATTAAATTAGCCGATCATTACGCTATCGGAGCTTTTATAGAGTTGAAAACCTCAGATAACTCAAACAATGATAGAACTAAATTAAGGAGATGCAAAAAACTTTTTTCGACCGAAATTTTTGATAGAATTATACAATCTTCAAATGTGGAATTATTAGAGTCCAATAATTGTAATGAACTTTATAACAGTATTTTAAGTAAATATACACAAGCTCGAAAAGAAGCCACCACAGAAGTACCATGTAGACCACGTAGATATCAAGACAAAAAAGAATGGATTACGAACCAGCTAATCAATAAAATACACCAATGAGATGCCATATCTAAAAGGAACTTCCAATCTGAGGAAGAAGTCCAAAAATTCAGGCAATTCAAAAATAAAGTAAATAAAGAAATTAGAAAAGCTAAAGAAAAATTTTACAGAAATAAGTTTACTCAAGTACAAGACAGCGCAAAAGAAACTTGGAAAGAAATTAATAATCATATAGGAAGAAATACAAAAGCTTCTATCGATAAAGTGATCGTAAACAACTTTAAGAAAACTAATATGAGCCTAAAATAAATTGTAGATGGTTTTTGTAGTGAGTTTTCGTCTGGTGTGGAAAATATCTTACACAGATGTCATATGTCGTATGCCTTCTTTAATTGATGATAATAATACTATCATCCCAAAACTATCTATACCTGAAGCTTCGGCAGATAATATTAAGGATATCATATAGCCTAAAAAATGGATAAGAAAAAAGGGCCAGGCTGGGTGATAATATTGGCATGTACGATCTTCAACGAAATATAGATAAATTTTCAACACCAATCGCAAGACTCATAAATTTAAGTTTATCAAAGGAAGAAATCCCTATTATGCTTAAAACTTCAATTGTACGTCCTATATATAAGTCTAAATCTAGAGATAATTTTTCAAATTATCGCCCCATATCAATTTTAAACACAATTGAGAAAATAATGAAGAGATACGTAGAAACGTTTTTAAGTCAGCACTTGGAAGGAAATGATATTATACCAAATTGTCAGTACGGCTTTCGGAAAAATAAATCCACAAGCAATCTGATGCAGGATTTTGCAAATTATGTAAACCACCACTTGAATAAAAACTATTACGTTGGTATGATTAGTGTAGATTTCCGAAAGGCTTTCGAAACTTTATTATTTGAAACTATCTTACAAGAGCTCGAAAACATAGGTTGTGACGAAGCGCTTTTGAAATGGTTTGAAAATTATTTTAAAGATCGTAAAATTATAGTAAAAATATCAGAGATACTAAGTAAACACACTAATCAAAAAGCAGGGACGGCCCAAGGTTCGATTCTTGCTCCAATTATTTTTCTGATTCTCTGCTGAAAAATGCCAAAAATATTCGAATTTTCCAGAATATTCCAATTTGCGGATGACACCGTGATACTTTGCGCACACCCTAATCTAGATGATGCAGTAAAGATTCTTGAGGATGAGTTCTTCAAATTCCAACAATGGATGCATGACACCGGGCTAGTAATTAATGCTAGTAAAACAAACGGTATGGTTATCCGTCCTCCCAATACAGTTGCAACAGAGTTAAAATAAGATACCTTAATAATCAATGCTTACACCTTAATCAAAATAAGACCTTCTCCACATCGTACTGTTCGTGCAACTCAATACTACCTCAAGTAACGTCACAGAAATATTTAGGCTTAATAATCGATGACCAATTATAATGGAAAGAACATATTAACTTACTATGTAACCGTCTGAAATCTTGTACCTATGCTCTTTCTACACTCACAAAAACCTTAAGCGAAAAATATTTAATTATCGTTTATAAAGCTCATAGTGAGTCAATAATTCGTTACTGTGTCATAGCATGAATGAATGAATGATTCACAAAGCTTATCATCTTATGCACCAAATATTACAATTTCTCCAAAATACAACTTCAAATGGCTGACTTACGAGGTAGCAAAGAGGACCGGGTGGCAGTAATAGCGCTGTTCAAATGTAGACACACTCCAAGTCAAATTTTCAAGATGCTCACTCCTCGGCTCTCCTCAGGAATGTGTGTATATCGTACCATCGAACGGTACAATGGAACCCAAAGCATCGAAGACAGGAGAAAAACTGAACGCCCCCGGACAGTAAGGACTCCAGCAGCCAGCAAAGTGATCAGGGAGCGCATACGGCGAAAACCCACGCGTAATCAGAATGTGATGATCCGAGAGACGAAGATTTCGGCAAGAAGTATTTGTCGCATCATCGGGGATGACTTAGGCATGAAGGCCTATCGTTGGTCAGTGGGCCATCTCCTTATGGCCCGTTTGAAGGCAATGCGGCTGCAAAGAGCTAAGGCATTACTTTCATGGCACGCTCAAAATGGCCATGAAAACATCCTCTTCACAGATGAAAAAATTTTCACTGTGGAAGAATATTTCAACGAAAATAATTACAAGGTGTACGCAAGGGCATCTCAAGAAGCGAAAAATGTTGTTCCGAGAACTATGCGAGACCACCATCCAGCGTCAGTGATGGTTTGGTGGGATGTGTCCTGCAAAAGCGTGACCGCTCTTCATTTCTGTGAAAAAGGCGTCAAAGTTTACCAAGAAACTGTACTTGAGCCAGTTGTGAAACCCCTTAGCGCTACCTTATTTGACGACAAGCCCTGGGTCTTCCAGCAAGATTCTGCACCAGCACACAGGGCTAAGTGTTCTCAAGAGTGGCTGGCTCGGAACATACCAGCATTTATAAAGGCGCAAGATTGGTCTTCAGCTAGCCCAGACCTCAACCCCCTGGACTATAAATTGTGGTCAGTCTTGGAGGCCAAGGTCTGTTGTAGGGGCCATCGAAATATGGATTCCCTAAAAAAATCTCTAGTGGCAACAGCAGCAGAAATAGCCGAAGAAACGCTGCGTGCCGCTGTAGGTCTTTGGGCCTGTGTGAAAGTTAGACGCGGCCATTTCGAATAATTTTTTTTGTATTTAAGTGCTGAAAATTTCAGCAATAATCAATATTTAATATTGATAATTAATAATCAATATTTAATATTGATTATTAAATATTAAAAATTTACGATCTATTGATCTCTAAATTTTGGATTAATTTAACAGAATGTTTGTAACAGAACAAATGGCGAGACTAGGTACAATATCAATTTAAAAAATAGGAAAGTATGTACGGGTTCACTCGTACCAGATCTTATGCAATTATATCACTACAACAGATCAAGCAACTGCTCCATTGTGATTCCAGCCAAGAGAATAAACCAGCCGCCAATGGCGGTGATCACTCCGTCTGCGCAGACTGTGAAGCTTCCCAACCACGTGGCCGTGCTGGATGGGTCAACCAGTACCGACGACGACCACATCATTGCTTGGCACTGGCAGCTGCAGAGTGGCCCGCTCGGCTACCAGCCGGTCCTCGAAGACTCACCCACACTGCAACTAGCCAACCTCAACACCCCTGGAAACTATACATTCAAGTAATTCGCTTGCTCGCAATCTTAGCAAAGGTCGCACAGTGTGGCACAACGTAGCGAACGGCCTTACCAAGTTGAATCCTCGAGGGCAGAGCGTGTTTCAAACTGCGGCAAACTTGGTAGTGTGCACAGCGTTGGCAGGGGAACATGGTGGGATATGATAACGCCCTGAGACTATACCAGTCAGTCTGAGTGCGTGTCGAGTCCTGGTCACCTCCGAATTAATCGCGTGACTTCACTATGTTCCCCAAGTGGTTCGGAATCCACTATAATCAGGAGGTCTACCCTGTAAGTCAACTCCCATACTCCCCGAGGTAAAGGAGTCTGCCCTTAGGGTGCCTCAAGTTAATATACAGACTCACTCCCCCGCCAGGCTGACAGTGTTGCTTAAAAAGCAGAAATGCTGAAAGCAGGCGTTAGAAAGAAGAAGGAGGCAACGTAGATTTGTGCCTGTTCACTCTTTTCAAGCACCATACAGTACAAACGTGGAACAGTTTGGACCAGGTTTATACCATTTACTACAAAAACATCATAATGTTTTAACAACGCAAGCTAAATATATTTTACTCGATTCCAAATTCACATCCATTTCAGGAATTTCAAACATTTTCTTAGTTAACTTAGGCTATATGGTTATTATTGTATTTTGATGCAGGCTCACAGTTGAAGACTCCGATCATGCCACAAACTCATCTATTGCTAACGTAACTGTTGTAAAGGTTACCGACTATCCACCAGAAGCTAATGCCGGCCAGGACGTTATTGTGTACCTGCCGCGCAACAATGTAACACTTAGTGGAAATTTAAGTACCGACGATCGTGGCATCGCCTCTTGGGAATGGACAAAAAGTCCGTCTGATCAGGACAAAGCAGTTGATATGCAGGTTAGTTGATTACATTTCAGATATTCAGAAGATTTTATAAGCCTATCGTAAAAGCTGGAACGCAACAAGTTTAAATGTCCTGCTCATTATTGTTTAAAATAATTTGATCAGTTTCGCTTACACTTGGGCTATACAGTCACAATCATCCTTTTATAACGGAGTGGGTAGTGGAATGACCTTGGTTAATTTAAAGTGATGTAATATTGCATGTCTCTAGAAGAGAACTCATATCCCTACATGTATTTTATTCTGTATTTTGTTTCAGAAAACACGAACTCCTTACCTAGAGTTGTCGAATTTGGAGGAAGGAATGTATACGTTCACTCTGAAAGTTACTGATGACAACGGACAAACTTCTAGTTCAGATGTTCATGTTTTTGTTAAACCCCCAACAAATAAACCTCCTGTTGGTTAGTATATTATACTTTAAAACCACTATAATTCGTTTCATGCACGCGCAACTGAAATACTGCTGATTAAGTTACAAATAGGCTTGATTTTATTCGAACGGGAATAAAGAAACTATTTAATTAAAATACCGACCTATTAAAATTACTAAGCTCCTAATAATAATTAAAAGCCCAAACTAATTGTTGAAAACATGGGCACCTACATTGAAACTCTGAGGTAACCATTGCATTATGTATGGCCGACGCGACGGCGATATGGGGAAGTAACGACGTGACAAAGTTTTAATTTCAGTTTTGAAAATTGTCACTTAAATACTAATTATGAAGTTGTTAGGTAGTCACTATATATTTTCTTTTTCTTTTATAGCATTGGTTAGTTTCACTATATGGAAGTACGTGGAAAACCCATGTTGCTGGCGATTTCCTCATTAAATTTTTCTATTACAGCCAATGCCGGACCAGACGTCACAGTCTCGTTACCACAGACGTGGGTGAAACTGGACGGGTCCTCTAGCACAGACGATAACAAAATCTCGTCGTATACATGGCGGGTGGTCTCTGGCCCATCCCCTGTCTTATTCAACCCGCCAAATGCTTCTCTTTCGAATGCAACGGGGTTGACTAAAGGCGAGTATGTGATCCAACTCTCTGTACGCGACTCTGATGGAAACACCGCTGTCGACTCTCTCAATGTCACCGTAAATCAAAGTACGTATAGTCAATATATGGCGGGGATTCCACCGACCGCGTTTGTCTTTGTCAGCGTGATATTGACGTGGTAGCAGACATTAAAGACAGCCTTTAAAAGAAAAATTTCCGTCAATGTCACGCTGCCACGCACAAACGAGGTCGGTGGAATCCCTCCCTAACACAATAAGGTTCAGTAGGGACAGTTTGGATCACTTCGAGCGCTTACGGCAATAAGATATCCACGTTATTCAAAATAGCCGCCGTTTGTATGGGAAAACTAAGTTCTTAGCATCTAATTAATTCTTGTAATATTTTTTATTATATTTTTACTATACCTGGAACTTATTGCGCTGCATATAATTTAATATATATATTCTCCATGATTTATAGCAAAGTACTATCACTTTAAAATAATATATAAATAAAATAATTTTAAAGTATTATTGAGGCATATGGATAAATCAACGCTTTGATATCTTAGCAACTGGTGCTGCCATCTACAAAATGACTACACAAATGAACCTCATTGGTTTCGGGGCCCATATTAACCCAAATTTTTTTAACTACAACTTCCTCTTTGGCATCTCTCTTGTAGGCTAAACCCAAGGTGAGAAATGACTCAAGTTATTTGCTAAATATTGCAATATGCATTGTTAACATTGATTTTTAAAAAAAACTAAGCGGCCAATGAATTTCATATTTTACAAGTTATAATTACAGTATAATATTAACTAGGCCTGATTGTATTTGACAGACATTCAAAGCAACATTTTTCAGAGTTGTGTACCTGATTTTCAGATGAAAACGCTGCACCAATCGCAAATGCGGGAGGCGATCAAACAGTTGTGCTCCCAGTGAGTGTTCTAATTCTGAATGGGTCCACGTCGAGTGACGACCTAGCCATAACTAAGTGGGATTGGATCCGGGATGGCACAAGTCGGGCTCTGGGCCAGGTTGTTTCAGGAACTGACAGCACCCCTGTTCTAATGGTAAGTCCAGGTTTCTGAACATTTATACACACTCTTATTTACCGTTTTTTTTAGAGAACTTAATTCCACGTAAACACGTTTAATTTTGCAACACCATATAAAATGAATTCCTAAATAAACTCTTAGACCCATGAATATTTTGCAACTAAGCCTAAATATATTTTTTAATTTTTTAAGTATAAAATTTGATTGTAAATTCAGCTAATGTATGGTAAGCCTATAATTGCATTACAGCTTAATTATTGATGACATTATGTTTAGCTTACTGGAATCGTTCAGGGACGCTACGTTTTCCGCCTTCGAGTAACAGATGGACAAGGATTATCATCTGAAGATACTGTTTCTGTTAACGTCAAGCCAGGTGAGATTGAAATTTAACATTTTTATTTGCTGTTCAGAGGCATGTATTTGTTTTGAAAATGGTTCGGTAGACTATTGCAAATACAGCCTAGTTTTTTTGTTTCAGATCCTTTGGAGCTGTCACTTGTGGAACTTACTTTGAATGTTGAGGGTCAGTCGCTTACTTTAGCCCAAGAGCAATCACTGTTGGCAAAACTTAAGCTTCTCTTAAGGGATGAACCTATCAATGTCAGGTAAATCAGTAGCTCATTACTGCATTTGTAAAAATAGCTACAACAGCTCCCTGTGACCACGGCTTTTAACTAAAATTTTCTATGAGTTTTTTCTAATTTTTTTCGTTGATGTTTTCCCGTCTCAAAATTTCTCTTGCGATATCAACTTTGGCATACGAATAAAATTTTTATCTGGGGACCTATAACAAATAATTGACAGCGATGATAACGAACTGCATTAAGTATTGCTTTAATAAGTTAGCGCGTTTCTGGTGGAATGGAAGAACATAGAAAACAATTTGTTTTACGCCACCATTTCATTTTAACCAAAACAACTGGACTCTGCGAATAATTTACCCCGCCTGTGAGTATGAAGGATGTTTTAAGAACGATTTAATTGAATCTGAAGGATTTAAATAGGACATGATTATGTTTGGTGTATTCCTGGAGTTCCAGTTCCAGTTCCAGCCCTTATTTTCGGTACAAAACCGCCCAGCAACCTTATCGTAATAATATAGATGGGATGTGATGTGCGATCTTTTGCGTTTAGGGAGCTTCGAGAAGAGCAAGGTTCTGGTAGAGCTGTGGTAGTTTTCTTGGTGGGAGAGCAAGAACATATCCGCAGTGGTCCTGAGGTGGTTGCTGTCTTGAGGCAGAAGTTGCGACAAGACTCAGGTCTACTGGAGCTGTCAGTCGCACGGATCCAGACACTGGTGTGCCAAAACAACTGTTCGGGACATGGACTGTGCGACCACGCCTCCAGAGCTTGCATGTGTGAGGCATTTTGGATGCAGAGCTTCCTTCGAAAGTATTTTGGCGATGGGGAGTCCAACTGTGGTAAGTATTAGACATGGAGGTTTCCCCACTTGCTGCGGTTTTATTAAAAAGACGTTAGGCGATACGGTAATACACAAAATAGCATAACTGATGCTCACATTTTATTTGGGTACCGTACCCTGAATCATTCCATTGATTTGTTGATAGTTAATACCTATACCATAGTTTTCTTTTAATTTACAATTCCCTTATGAATTCAATCATTCGCCAGGATCGTCAATAATTTTATGCACTCTGTGGTATTTTCAGAAGCATTCCACTCCAATTAAAGAAAGATTATCTTGTGCTCATTTTATCAATAATTGTTGCTTTTATAATGTTGTTTTTATTGCCATAGAACTGTTTTACCAAGATATTGTTGTTAAATTCTGGCCATACTTTCAGATTGGAGTATACTGTACGTGGTCATTATACTTTTCGTCGCCGTTTTACTTCTCATAGCTTGTGCATGGGGTATGACGCTGTTAGTCCGCTCGGCATGCATTAGACCGCGGCCTAGGCAGCGATACTCGCTTATAGACGACGGAGAGGAAGGCGTCCTGAGAGGTGAGGGTTGTGAAGTTCCAGTCACTTCTGTGGTTAATACATCGGTAGAATTCATCATCACACTAAACACCTGTGTCTTCGTAGTAAATCATAACCTAATCTTTTTTGTGATTGGTTCCGGCGAACCCAATACTTAGGACCGGTACACAGTTCAATGAAGGGACGTAATAATAAATAATAAAACAAACGTGTATTTACCTCGATCTAATGTTTATACAGTTTTTTAATAATGGTTGCGCTCCCTCGTACCGTGAGGTGTGTGAGGGTCACGCATTATCTTGGGCGGCTATTACACTGACGATCCTCAGTGAAATAGCCGCCCAATCTAAGTGGTAGGCTACAGCCTTACAAGCTTAAAATTAGTTAAACATAGACAATATAAAGATATCAATTTAGTGTTTTGTGTTAATTGTTTTGCAAGTGAGTGTTAAGTCTTAAGTGAGTGTTTTCAATTTGTTAGTTATGTATAGGCTTATTTTTGACATCGTATTCTGGTTTGTTATAGATGTGCTTAGAGTATATGTTGAAGGGTGATATTGCCTTATATAGCAGACTGTTTCTTGTGCGCGAAAGAGACCATGAGGGTAGTGGGAGTGTTTTTCGTATGCATGAGATCTAGTGTTTCGGATATTGACAGACGGACTAACGATTTTATGCGCTATATGCCTCTGATTAAAGGAAAGTAGTTGCTTATTGTATAGTAGTTCCAGCAGTAGTATATTGCTAGATTTGTAAACTGTGTTTGAGTGTGTCAGCCTGGGTGTTCTTGTAATTGTCTTAAGTGCATAGTTCTGTGCTGTGCGGAGTGGACGTAAGTGATTGGTTGCAGCCCCACCCCATACTCCTAGACAGTAGCTTAACTTGGCCTGTTTGTTAATATGCTCCTTCCACAACAGTTGTTCATCTAATTGTAATCCAAGGTAATTCATTACCCGTGTACTACCAATTGTAATGCCGTTATACTTCAAAGCGGGAGGTGGCTCTGCATGAAGGGTACATTACGTTTGTTTTTTGTAGGTTCGGGATCAATCTATGTTGTTTTAGCCAACTCATTATAAGGTGCATGTCGGAATTTAGTTTTTGTGCGAGTTTATTTGAGCTGCCAGCTTTGACAATTAGCGCATAATCATCTGCAAAGTTTAATAATTTATGGGAGACTGACAGTTCCGAAAGGGAATTTTAATGGTCCAAGGCCGCTGCCTTGAAAAATGCCATGTGTAATGGGTTGAGGGGAGCTAAGGGATGATCCACTTGCACTTGTTATTTGTACTACTTGCTTTCGTCCAGAAAAATATGATTGAAACCATCGAAGTAAAGATTTATGGATTCCAAGTTGTTTTAATTTTTTTATCATTATGGTATGATCAATAAGGTCAAAGCACTTGCTTAGGTCTATTTGTAGGACTGCTGTTTTTTCTCCTCTTTCAAATGAATCCAAAATTGTTTTTGTCAGTTCAAAAATTGCTAGCTCTGTACTCCGTCCTGCCCGAAAGCCAAACTGGTTTGGTGATAAAAATCCCGTGGTCGACAGATATTTAAGAAGCCTTGCTTGAACGCAATTTTCCAATCGCTGGTTGTACATGGATGAGCCTGTATTGTGATGCTAGTGAGGGATCCCCTTCTTTAAAGATAGGTACTATTTTACTTTGCTTGAGTCCCTCGGGGTATTTTCCTTGGGACAAAGAGAGGGTGAAGAGGTGGTGGAGGGCTGGTAGTAGGGTTCCTTGCATTCTTTAAGCATTTCGCAGGTAATACCGTCAATCCCTGATGATCTTTTCTTTTTTAATTTTTTTATTGCTAGATCTACCTCATTTAAGGTAAGGGAAGGGAAGAACATTGGATATGGCTGTTTTATTATTTCAGGTAAAGGATCTGAGCCGCTTATTCCACTAGTGGCTATTAAATTTTGGGCTATGCTTGCAAAGTAGGAGTTGAAGTGGTCCGCAATTAATATGATTCATTTCCTTCTACCTCATAGCTGGTTCCACTAATCTTGATTGAGCTTATACATTTTTTGGGCCTAGGTTTGATAACAGAATTTGCTACATTCCAAAACTCGCGGGTACTCTTAGCCTCTTGAAATTTTGTCATGAAATGCTGTGTTTTCGTTTTTTTAATCAATTTTTTTAGATTTTTTTGGGCCGTTTTAAGCTCATTGCGGAGGCTATTGTTAAATGGGTAACGCGCACAGAGTTTATATAATTGATTCTTTACGTTACACATGTTTATGATTTCATTGCTTACCCATTCTTTTCTTTTTCTGTTTTTATTAGACAGCCTGATTGTTTCCATTGAGCTTTTTTGTATTTCATATTCAATTATCTCATAGGCCCGATCAACATTTTGAGTGTTGTACAATCCAAGAGGTTGCCAGTTGACCCTATATAAATGTCCTTTAAGTAAGTGAATGTCGCAATATGTGTACATTTTTTAACGTTTATTATAGGGTCCATTCCCTGTATAGTGATAGATATAGACTTGTGGTCGCTGATACCTGTATCACTGCAATGTGAAGTAATTATAGCTTGCATATTATTTTTTACGAATAGACGGTCTATTGTGGTAGATGTAATGGGTGTAACTCTCGTTGGGCCTTGTATGTGCGATTGAAAGCCCTGTGAGGAAAAATAATTTAAATAGTTTATAGAATCTGATGTTTGTGTGCTTATATCCTGGTTTGTCACCAAGTAGAGCGTCAAACTTTGTACTCTCCATGTGTAAGAGGTCATCTATTTCATTTAAAAAGTTATTTGTGTTAGTTTTTACATTTCGGTACGAGCATATCAACCTAAAGTTTATTTTTCTACTTTTTTTATTTTAATGGTATTGTTACCTTAATTAGGGGGAAGAAAAGCGACTGAATAAAAGAATAATCATTTAAAAAGTGAGTTTTAAAATGGTAATTTGATAGTTTAGTCCTAGTGGCAATGTATAATTTGTCATAAATCACAGCTTTAAAGACTTGAAGCTAGTGTTTCTGGCAATCAGCAGGTAGGTGGTGAACGTTGTTTTCGGATAAAACTAGGTCGGTCCACCAGCTTTTGTATTTTACTTCTCAAACAGGCTTGAAGGCAAAATATGTTTCTTGCTGCTGTGGTATAACTTTCCCTGGACGACTGGTCTAAGGAATAATACTGTATATTTACACTATGAGGGGAATAATAATAGGTAAGTTAAATACTCGTATTTCGTATATTAATTATACAGTCAATTTTATTTTGTTTTAGTGCCGAAGAAAAGTGTTATGGTATCTGAATCAGAATCAGATTCCGACATCTTGTTCAACCGTAGAGACAAAGGGGCCAACAACCGGCGCCCGAAGAATGGCTTTCTAGGTAGACGAGTGAAGACTTGAGGACCACCTTCGTCAACGTCATTGCGTGACTTAGCCTACAAGGGTCCAGATCTTCAGCTTGAGGAGTTCTATATCTGAACAATTGCTACTGGAACGAGAGTTGGGGCTCGTTCCACTTTAGTAGAATAGAATGTTACGGTAGAGTGCGCACAATTGGTGCTTTGACCCCTTTGTACAGATTTGAGAGTAAGTGATCCCACCAAACCTTTAACTTCTCCATTTGTAATGTATACCTATTATTCTTGTAAAATTATTGTTTATGTAAAAATAGGACTCTTTATATACGGGTATTCTCACTCCAGCGCTGTAAGGCTAAGGCTTGAAAAAAATATGGTTCCACATTTCAGGTTAGGGTAAATATTATGATCGGGCATGTCAGGGTTGAATGATTAAATTTTCATTTTAGCAATTAGAAGTGATTAAAAAGTACACAAATGGGTGGATATGTTGCTTTAAGCTGTTAAAACCATTTTTCTTTTTAATAAGTTGTTTCGCATTCCTATGGAAATGCGAAAAATTGACTCCATAATATGAAACGTAATTACTAACAACTGTGTTAAGTGTTTCAATTGCACATAATAAGTCTTAGTGTAACAGGAGGTTCATTTTCCATCGCTGTGGCGGAGTGAAAATACCCGCATATAAAGATAGAAAATAGTTAAACTATTCAGATTGTTCTCTTTGTTATTATCTTATATGAAAATCTACGAAAACATACGTATACTCTTCCTTGATAAAGTTACCTCCACAATTTTAAGTTAGAATTTTATTGTAGCCTGCCACATAAATGTGGAGATGTAGTGTATATACCTACCTGCCCTAACGATACGGTATTGTTTGTAAATTATTTTGCAATTCTAAAAGCCCTTGTAAGGAGATATGGACTACCTGTCACGGAACTCAACCACTCAGTCTCTTCGATCAGCCTTTTCAGCTGAAGCTCGAAGTTGTGTCAACCAAAAAATCCTACTTTTTATATTGTACTCCAGTCATGTTACCTCTTGGTTTTTAGTCATATTTTTTCATTTATTTCTAGGTGATCATAAAAGGTCTTAAGAAGTTTAGAATGTAAATTACTAGCTTGTTATAGAATTAATCAGTCCTATTAGGTGTCAGGCAAGTAGGAGACTCATAGTCACCACATTTCAGACTTAAGTATTTATTATTATTAGGTTATTTTTTTTAATTGCAAAATACGAACATGCTGTGTGGACTATAGTTTTAATTGCATTTGTATTACGACTTGTATTGTAGTAACATAAGATACGTAAACTACCACATTCTTACCTTTTAGTCATTGTTCAGAGTATAAACTGAACTTTTTTAGATTGTCCGTGTGGACATAGTATAAGAAAGGTTTGTGGAGTTAAACGAATCCTTTGAAGTAAATTTTGGTATGCCTACTTTTAGTTTTGACTGGGCCGTAATTGTATTGACTTTCAGAGTTGACATTTTTGACTCAAATCTCGAGGTAGCCTAGTTGGATTTAATCAGATTACCTTTAAAATGTAACTACAATATATCTTATGCCAAATTGTATTTTTAATATTACACTCCACGAAATTATTACGTAGCTGAGAATGACAGGTATATTTAATGTTTCGACGATTCTATGGCAATTCCTCATTGGTAAAGGTTATTAACGGTTCTTTGTCGAAGTTAATATGAACACAGCAACGAATGATTTGGCTTAGGACAATCTTTTAAGTACTACGGTGCATGCCGAATATACTGAATCTTCCAACAAATAGCCAATAGCGACAACCATGACATCATCTCCTTCAGGTTATAGACCTACTTAGATCTTGTAAACCACACCTACTGTGTCTACTGTTCTTATCAAAAGTGAAATTAATCTTTGAGAATATTATGTTGCGAAAATATTTTTATTCTGAGTTTTGCAGGTAGTGTTACTGGTTTTTAATTAATCACGCCTCACTAAGTGTTTATCCTGCATTTTCAGTATGTACGATAGCTTATAAACTTATTTGCCGTAGGGCAGTTCGAGTTGCTAGATTACTAACCTGCAGATAAGGATTTCCTCTAAGTTGTGATAATGAAGGTCCTACTTAGCTGCCCCATATTTGTCAAGTAAACTGGATGGAACCATGCGTGAGCACTAAGTCATTTGCAAAATTAGAACTCAGACACCATGGATGCTCATCGTGTGGAGAAAAACCTTACAAGTGTAAATAATCAAATTAATGTACTTGTATCATGAAATCCATCGTAGAATTCTAAAAAAAAATCACATCCCTTAACAAGAATGCTCCTCTATATTTTGATATGAGCCCGTCTATAACACAGTCGGCCACAATTATGGAAGTTGATTTTTGCAACAAAAAAACGGTGGCCAGTGTTAGTGACATATTATGTATCAAAATGTAGGGAGCATTTCTTCTAAGGAATGCGATATTTTTGTATAGCTCCCGTGAACGACTTGGTAATAAGAAAGCGTAGAGAAGGGGGTGGGGCGTCCAATATTCTCTTAACATGTAAAATGTCTGAATGCAGTGTTGCGCGCTCTAAAAAGTCATGTTTGATAGAAACTCTTCAGAACTGAGTATGGTCCAGGTTGTGCCATGGATATTTGATGGCGAGAGCTGCCACTATTTTATATGGTGAGCTTATAAATAAATAAATGAGGACTTTTTGTTGTTTCTATTCGAACATAGAAGCTTTCTGCCGAATACTTGATAGGACCGTTGCGCAGACTGTGTAGTAAGATGCACCATTGATTCGCAGTTTATATGCCTATAGAGTTAATTCGCTATCCTCGAGTTGTTTATTAATCGTAGATTGCATCTATCAATGTTGGAATGTTCCCAAACAGTAACCCTCCACTAGTCATTATTAGAATAATTACTAAATTGTGATATGATTTCTAGTTACAACGAGTAATCTTTTTTCTTCTTATCGAACAAAAGTAGTTATTTACTAATGTATCTCTGTATAGTAACCTACTATCAAAGCATACACTATTAACTATGAATCAAAGCTGCAATAAAAATTTGTTAACACAATGATTATTTCCGCGCATTATGTTTAAGTGGTATTTCTTATCAAATGTTTTTTTTATTTATTGAGAATGGTGTTTTAGTCTTTAGCAGCGGTTAGCATGTGCTGATATAGACGCCTTCTAAGCGAAATTACTGCCATATTCACAAGATTTTCCCATGTTTTGTTGATAACGAACGAACGGGTCAAGGGGGCAGTATTAATTGTTTCAAATGTCAATACTTGGCCCCATGGCTATTAAGGGCCGTTCCCAGAATATTTTGTAAAGTCCCCGTTAAGAACACTGCACAGCACCGTTTTGTATTGGTAGATAGCGGTGCCGTCCAGTATTCCTTACGGATAATATCCATCGTTGGTGGGACCGGACCTAAGGTCTGTTCACACTGATTTAACCTAGGAATCTAGGGTGGAGGAGTCACTGACGTATTGATTGACATATTGACTGTCCACTCAAAGAGTAGAAAAACTGTCAGGGTTATTGCCGCCCCCTACCCTACAGTAACCGGTCTATTCAGTAATAAATTTATTTATTAAATTTGTGGGGCTTTGAAGCTTACTCTATTGTCAGTGTTCAGGTAAATGTTATATTGGAATATACCATTACGTAAAAATTGTTTTCTGATTTTCTTCTAAAATTATATAGCCCTTTTGGAAGACTCTTGGTCTATTAAGAACATGGAAACGAACACTAAGGGACTATTAGTCGGGATATACAGTATGATCCTTCGTCACGAAAAAAAACTGAAAGCAACGTAGTATTCAGGATTGGCTTATGACATAAGAACATTTTTATACTTCCATAAAAAAACAGATGAATAGCAGGTGATATGTTTGGGGAAGTTTCAGTCGTCGTATGAAAACAGGTCATTTTTGACATGACCGAGTTAAAAATCTTGTTTTATTCTTTATTAACAAATCTTTATCGGCTTCCTCATATTTTTGACAAGTGAAAACCTCCCCTTTTGGTAAAGCAGCGTTGTAATTTATTCCCAAACGTATATTAAAGACGAACAATGAAACAAATTAGCTATCGAGACCGCGACCACCTGAATGTTTCACCTCCCTCTTTTAATTTGAAACAAAAACCCCTCTCAACAGTTAGAAATCGCCCTAAATGCAAATAATAAAATCAGCTGTCAAAGCTTGTCGACGTGAACTTCTCCTAGATAAAATATCACAGCAAGCTCAACCACGTAAAGCCCCCATTCCAGTCCAGAATTGTGATTCGCCAATAATTGGTATGTCTGTATTATTTGACCGAAATGGCCTTAAATAAGGGCCTTAAGCAGTCCCCCCTCACGCCAATCGAACACGAGAGAAACGGCTTGGAGTCTTATTTTTTATCAAAGGAGCTGTTTTTCCGCTCACCCTTTTCCCTCAACTAACAATTCTCCAGTTCTCAATATTTTAAGTCGGGGGATATTTTAATTTCTTCAAGCGAAGTCAAAAGACATAACCCCAAGAGTAAAAAATGTAAATAAAAGCTCAAATATTGCTTTAAAATACTATAGGTAGCTTAGCTTAAGTTGTTTTAAATTTCATACTGCAAATATTTTAGGTTACCGTATGTTAAAAATAGAATCAATTTATAGAAAATTAAAAGAAGTGCTAATAATAATTATGTAACAAAATACTAAATCATGTCATGCAGTTTAGAATTTGGCAATTTCTGTTAAATGAAGCGGCAAGGTGACAGTCATGCATGCCAAGTAGCATTTAACACTTAAGTTGATCAACTTCGAATGAAAGAGTAAACCCCGCTTCATAAATGCGTTGCTTCTCGAATAAGTTTCACCATGACTTAAAAAACTACAAACTACCGAATATGAGAAAGAAACTTTATTATAGGTGAGCTTTACCAGTTAACTTATCATTTTGTGTTCGATACAATTGTTCAAAACAAGTGCGACCGAAATTGTGTCGGGTACACAATTTGCTACTTGTAATAGGGTAACCGCCAAAAACTGACAATTAAGGAAACAATAAAAGCGTATTGTTTCCAAATTTATGCGGGAGACTACACACGCTAACGACACGTGACACTCTTTAAGAGTTGTTAGTGAATGCTCACTGTCACCGGGTTGCAGTAACCCAATAATGGGTACCTACTAAATATACATGACCCCATCCTCATACTCACCAGCGGGGCTACCATGCCGTTTAAATAATAAATTATTCTGGTGTAAAAAGGTAAACAAACGGTTTTTAGAGTGCATATTCAAAAATTGGTTTGCATACATCTTTTACCCCAGAATAAGCTAGTATTAAACAGCATATTAGGCCTGCTGCCGCAGCATAAGGTACCAACCTTATTACCGGGGTAAAAATGTTAACAAAACTAACCCCAGGTTAACTTGGTACCTCGTGCTCGGGCCGCAGAGGGTCTAACAAAACGACCTCTAAGTTATAACAAGCGCCGCAGGGATGCATTGTTTCTAACAAATCGTGTCAATTACACGATATTAGTTTTAATCCAACTACTCTTCGTTAATTATGGGCGGTCCGAAAAACATTAATTGTATCTAAAGGGCCCGTTTATAGGGGGTAGGGAGATTTCATAAAATCAGAGACCCCGCTTCGCGAGGCGGCAGTTCCTCCTTCCCTTATATTTGATAACATAATTGCACTATTTAAGTACACTAGAACATATTTCGCACAAACGCCGACCCCGCTTTCCCCCTATCAAAATGCTATGCATACGACTATGAAATTTATTGCAAGTATCACATTATTTTCGCTTTGACTGGACGCTATCTTGAAATCGTTCTTTTGCAGTGAAAAGTGTTATTTAGGCCTACCATTATGGTCGATAAAAATATAGGCTTTCCGTCACAACTTATTTCATCCCTCAGAGACAAATATTAACGGAGGTAAGATTTTCTTAAGTTTTTTTGATTGACCGTACTTAAAATAAGATGGCAGATTTAGCTGGTTAACGAACTCGATCAAGACATTTGCATGATAAAAATGTTTGTGCCAAGTTTCATTGAAATCGGATAATATCTGCGTAAGTAAAAGTTTCCTAAAATCGATATGCATACATACATAAAAATATGAGAAATTTCCCGGAAGTCAAACATTGGTCGCCATCTCAATAGGTAGATGAAATCCCCCTAAAAAGATAAGTTTTACGTAAATAAACAAACTGCAAAACAACCTTATGTTGTTTATTTTACGCCAGACCCACTCCCGCAGACGCCTGCTATAAACGGGCCCTTAGTTGGCAAATAGGAAATCGCGTCGCCACTCAATCTGATGCATATTCTTACGGTGACTTCTTTTAACTACGTCTCTTAATTTCACTACGTCTACCTATCTATGAGTTAAGCGACAAGAACGTTCGGAGTGGCTGAGGCACCGACCAAGTGTCAAGAACAAATAGTTTTCTCTCGAACGCTGAAGGCGGCCATTTTGGAATGCGAACGAACTTATTGATCCACAAAAATTATTAATCTAACGAATCTGATAAACTATTATTCATTATAACTTAACGAGTGACGAGCATGGGCTATGATGAAGTAAAGCTAATGTGTGGAGCAGCAACGAATTACTATGTAGTAAAACATGGTTAACTCCTTTTATAAATGTCATGCAAATATATGATTGAATTTAAATTAAATCCACCAAGTGCCAAATGCATGACTATCCAACAGTAGGCAAACTAGCACAAAAACATGATTAACACATAATCATAGTTTATCTCCAAAACATGTCCTTGCATCTATTACCAACGAGTTTCTGATATTTGACAAACATCATAACAATGCTAGTTAGCCACAAACGCAACTTCGCAGGCCGCACTTAAACGTTCCTCAGACTAACGTTACATAAAAATGAACTTTTACACATACAAGTACGGGTTAAAAGCGTTTGTAAATTACAAATCAATAGAAATAAAGAGTAAGAAAAGGTTTCGAATCCCTGCGGGTGGCACTAGTGCATACTGGGTACAATTATAAGAAATGCGCTTCACCCAAGTTTTAAACGCTTGTTTCGAAGGCAAACATTGAAATTGGTAGGGGCTGAGCGGAGGACGCGGACAGAGGGATTCCTGCGCTCTTTCCCGATTATTTGTCTAGAGCAGTATTTGTTTTCACAGCAATAACGCATTCCTCGCCGCAAGATTTCAAAACAGTGCACTGTAACAACAAAATACAAATTGAATTAATGACTGCCCTCACATGTGGCTTATTTAGAGTTAGTTCTCGTATGATGAACAATAACTTACAGATAATTTTGTTTTCGAAACGGACAGTTGGGGTGATGGACTAAGGTGTTTGTAAGCTTGCAGATAAAAGTTTCTAGAAAATTCCTGATGGAAACTGTCTGATTATGGTCACGGATAGCAAGTTAACCTAATTTGGTTAGCTTATAGGCAATGCCCGAAATAAAACCAAATTGATTTTGACTTTTCATTTATTTTATTGACTTTTATGTCACGCATTAAAAAAAAAATGATAGTACGATACTTAATTACAAATAAATAATAAAAATAAAATTAAGAAAAATAAATTTACAGTGAAAAATGGTGTTTATTTACAATTCAAGGATGGATGGATGGATGAAGGATGGTCGGAATTAAGAGGACATGCTACGTAGAAAATGAGCACCCCAAAATTTGTTGTTTTTATTGACTTTTTATTTTTTATTTAATTAACTAAGCAAGTCATTAAAAATTTGGCTCATGGAAGTTGTAGAAGACTGCTTCATGCATCATGTAATAGGAAATATTAAATTTTTGGTACCTTAGTTCTTTCATAAATACCAGAATGGACTAAAATTATGCGTATTCTGGGATTTTTGGAAGAACTACAAAACCCGAAAAGTGAAAATGCCCGATTATATGATGCACGAAGTAGTCTTCTACAACTTCCATGAGCCAAATCTTTAATGACTTGCTCTGTTAATTAAATAAAAAATAAAAAGTCCATAAAAACAACAAATTTTGGGGTGCTCATTTTCTACGTAGCATGTCCTCTTTAATTTCAAATAATTCCGTACGGGTTTGAGTTTCTATCGGATTCAACTATCTGTTTGCCTGCCATGGTGGTGGCCCTAAGAGCAGTCCATATGGTTAAGAGAGATTATTGATGCACAGCAGTCAATGCTTGATCCAGATGTAAGGTAATACGAGCCTGTAAGTCTCGTACTTGTGTACATCAACTCACATTAGTGAATTTCATTTAACCTTTGGCGGAAATCAATCGTCCAGAGAATTGTTGTCAAATAATACCATAGCGCGCAGTCATAAGGGACGAAATTGGGCTCCCGCTTGCTTTTTTTTTTGATTAAGCAAATTTACTTGAAGGGATCAGGGTCATCATTTTGTACCGGCCAACATGTGGAGCCACTTCAATATTTCAGTAATATTTTCCACACTCACTTTGTAATACTTCTTCATAGTCAAGGCCGTGCCCAGGTTTTGATTTCGGGGGAGGGGGTCCAAATTTTTTTAAACGTAATTTATTAATGAATTAATGGATAAATTCTTTAAACGATAGATGTTTACATACAACAATTTATTTCGGGGGGGGGGGGTGTCCGGACCCCATGGACCACCCCCCTGAGCACGACCATGTTCATAGTGAAAAATAAAATAACGTTCAAATATTACTAAAAATATATTTAAATTGGCCGGATGCGGCAGTAGGCCATCGTCAGGCTACAGACATATAAAACCCGATTTTTGTCTTTCTGAAGCCTGACAATGGTAAACCGGTCGCTTTAAAGATATTTTTTAGTAATACTTGAGTTATTTTATTTTTTACCACTCCAATATGTCGTGCGTATTCAGCTTAAGACGTGTTTTCCAACTCGGCCGCATGGACCTCTTTAGATCAATATTTCTCCTGTTCTAGGTATGATATCGGTCTCAATCCTTTTTCCGAGGTACTCAATGACATTTAAAGTGTGCAGCCAGGACTCGTCCATGAGATCTTGCACTACGCATCACGTTGTGTATCAAGAAACCCACCATTTCGAGCCTATTTGTTTTAAAACGTATCTATCAAAGGAAGACAAGGACCCCCTGTTTGAACCAATGTCTTCACTGTCATAACGAGAGTGGCAAGAAATCGCATTTAAACTTCCCATAGGACTTGCAATGCACTGTAAAAATGTTATCAGGCAACAGTATTAATCATTATCAGAGTCATAAGCGCGAAGATACCGTACTTCGGACTCCAAGTAATTTGATATATTGTAGCATTATATGGTACATAATACTGACATAAAACTAACTAAGGTTAAAGAGGCCACCTCATCGTTAAAACGGAAATTAAGAGGATTTAGACAAATCTGGACTTGGCGAGAGTTATCTATATCCTCTGAGTTCGGTTAACAGGAATTTGCGTGAAATGTCCAGAAAGTGACATTCTCACTACAAAAACTTTGATCATAAATATAAAATTTCACCAGACTCGTATCCGTACTTGCTTCCGCATGTTTCATTGGGTCAATGGCAAGCTTGTTTTGATGTCCATTATCGCTTGTAACCGGTGTAGGTTGACATCGAGAACGTACACCAGTTTGCCAATGGCCAAAAATGCGTACGGAAACAATACATGCCCGAAAAACATAGGTTCGTTGGCATTGGACATGAGACCTATGGGCCACTTTAAGTAGGCCTGGGTCCATAAAAACTCCTTCAAAAATTACTTACATTTCACAATCATTTGCATTGCTCCACCTTCAACTAGGCCTCGCCCCAATTTTTCAAAACATTTAATAAAGTCGTTTTGTGCAGCATTTCATTTGGTATCCCAGGAAAAAAAGATTGAGACCGATATCATACATAGATCTAAAGAGGTACGTGCACGATATATTGGAGTGGCTCCCTCCAAATTTGGTCGGTACAGGATAATGACCACTATCGTCTCCATAAGAATTTGCTTACTCAAAATATGCAAGCTGGGAGTGCTTAAAAACTGCATGAACCCAAATTAGTCAATTTCATTAACGTTTGGGGGAAATTAGTCGCCCAGAGTAAGGTTTTCTGTTGTCTCCAATGTTAACCGCTTTTAATTATACTCCCAAGCACTTAATTTCCCGTGGATGGTCGGAATATAGTACAACAGATGTCACTTACAAGGAGTTCCTTTCCAGCATCATAGTCAGCACGGAGTGAAGCGCCCAGGTCACCGTCGGGAACCTTGAGATCTTCACGCAGTTCACCATTGTCAGCCATCAGACACAGATACCCATCGTCAGAAATGTCGGTCAACTGTAAAGGCACGAGACGATAACATTTATTATTATTATTATTTGAAGGAATTGTTATGAGCCTTGCCTGCCAATGACCACATTGGTTTTTTGGTATTATTGGTATTGTTTACCTGTGAATTTTTGGCCGTTGGCATGCTTACCATTGACATTGTATTCAAACAGGCATTGCCTTGACTTCAACAAGTGTGGGAACGAGTCTACAATAAATATTTACTTATTTACTGTACATTTACTTAAATTCCATTGTATTTGCCGAACATACCAGCTTTAAGTGCCCGGTTACAGCAGGAGGGTGGGGGAACGGGTCTGGCGTGCAATAAACCTAAGAAAAGCTTGCAGTTTGTTTATCTACAGAGAACGCAGTATCTTTTTAAAATAACTTTTACATGGTTTGTAAGTAGGAAAACACGCAATGACAAGCTTATCCTTTGTTTATGTTACGCCAAACCCGCTTCCGCAACCGCCTGCTATAAACCATGCATTTCCACCACTCGTTCTTAGCAACGACAAAAAAAGGAACTGAGGCTCTTTACTATTTAATAATACGTATACAATAATCAAAACGGAAGATGTAATATTTCAACAATAGGGCAAAGTGCTAATATAATAACAGACTTACTTGGTAATCTTCACGCTTCACGAAAGGCACATCCATATTGTGCGTGGATGGACATATATCTTCATACTTTTTGCCGGAAAATATGTCTATTCCAACCAAATGAACTTTAGCATGGCCGTGCTTTCCAGTCTTGGAGGTTGACATTTCAACAATCTTGCAGGGGCGTTGCTATAAACAAAAACTTAATGTAAATATTGTAATAACAAACCACATATACAATAGCGATCGATTGGTATTCACTAGAATAAATTAATTAATAAAAAACAAAGCTCAGGAAGGAACAGTATTTTGGGCAATATTTACAGAAAAATATAAATTTATAACAGGACGATGTGTGATAAGTCCAAAATAATAGAGGGGGCTTCCTCTCATTCAATGGGGGAGTATATATAAGTTGCAATCGATGCCTCAATTCATAAATGTTATATATTAAAATATTGATAAAATATACTTATAATATAATATACCTTCAGCATAACAAAGCCGTTCTTTCGCAAAGCAGAACACTGCTGAGGATAAGTATTAGACGCTCCGGAGTCCCCAGTTTCAAAATGAGTATCTTCGATTTCTGCCATGATGTGCAATTAAACGTATGCACTGCTGTAAACAAAGGAGAAATTTAGGTCAAATACGGCACGAACGGAATTTACATCTCTATGTTCTGTAGGTGTGCACCTATGTAAAGGAGAATGGCACCTTGCCTAGGCTGGGCGACATTCATGCCTACATGGGGCAGTGATCCCTAAACAGAGAACCAGTAGGTATGAGGGTAAACCAGACTATGCAGGTGCTAGATACTTACAAGGGCTGCCCCCTGCCTAGGAACATTGAGAGTTAGAAGAAATGACTGCTTTTACAAGTAAACTAAAGAGGCTCCTCATAGACCAATGCTGGTATGTGGAGGACATCATGTGGATCATGTTCTTCTCATGATTCTCAGTGCAGATATTACTAAAACCACTACCAACTGGTATATTGCTTTAGGCTATTTTTTAGTTTCATTTATTTATTGTTATGGTGCCTTAGTTTTTAGAACACCTATTGTTTTCATGTCCATGACTCAATACAGAGACATTCTATTCTATACAAGACATGAGCTTCTAAAATCTAATCGGATTGCTTTGAATCTCCGCGGCAAATAACTTGCCTGAGGGCAATCATAGCTGTCTAATATTAAAGGGTAGCGAAACCCGTAGCAGCGGATTATTATTATTATTATACTTCATCATTTTGTTTTGTGACCGTGTATAGCCATAAGCGTTACGACGTCAACAAGTCAGCGAGTACAAGCTAATATAGAGCAGCGAACTGAGAGACGCTAATTTGCAGATTTATTTTATATATTATATGACTATGATGAAATCGTGCATAGGTTACGAGCTTGCCTTTTAGAAAAGTATTCGCCATAGGTGGACCTTTATACATCGAGTCTAGCCTAACAATTACAAGCAGATTAATATAATTAATAAGGCTTCCATAGTAGGAGTCAGATGATTTAACAGGAGAATCCGGGATAATGACCCGTGGTCGGCCTATACACAATAGGCAATTTCTCTAATTCATTATGCCACCACAAGGTACACAATAATACTACACAATAATACAGTTAAGTTCTCGGCGTAATAAAATATAGCCTAATTGACTTACAAATTACAAAGAACAAGTGGTTTGTTAAAAAGGAGTAGTATTTGGTTTTACCTAAAAGATGTTCACAGGACGGCAGCTTTAACTCAAGAAATTCGTTAACGGCGTTAAGGGCTACATCTCACTTTCACTTTGGTTTTAAAGGTGTTAGGGGCTAATGTCCTGAAAGGTCTAAAAGCGTACTTCCGAACGTTTTGTCAGCTGCGGTTGACATTTTCAGTGGCACTACGCAAACTGTATCAATCAATCAATCAATCAATCAGTCTTTGTCCATGACCCACCAAGGTGGGATAGACGGCGTCCAAATATCTGGGAATCACGCGGATTCTCTTGTTCCTGGACCATCCTTTTCGAATGATGATACCGTGCTCCATAATATGAAAATAATATACCTAACGAGGGGCTATAAACGTAAGTAAGAACACAACACGGTTACCTGATCTTATTTATGACGCTCTCTCTACTAAACTGAAGAACTTCTTCCTCTCCACCAAGGGTTAAATCAAACAATAATTGTACATGGAATGGGTTAGCGGTATATGTACCACGGTGCTATTTTTATAATCTGAACAAATAAAAAGCCCATCGAAGTTGACTTAGGCTTGATTTATAATGATTAATTACTATAGTAAAACATAACCTGCTGACAAGCATAAAATAAAAATTTAAAATAGGACTCGCTGGCAGTACGGCCCAGCTTATACCATATTTTCAACTTTTTAAATGTAGGGCACATAAATAAATAGCACAATTTAACATTACCAAGAAAGTAAATAGGTTCAGTAGTCCAGGTGAGAGGTTTTCTATTGACTTTGTGGATTCGGTAGTTAACAAATAACAACGTGGAAAGTGCTAAATAAGTCAAGAAGCAGACAGCAATGCGACATGTTGGACGCCCGGAGATTTATCGGTATTGCTACTTACAATACATACCTGAGTTATTGTGGCCTAATCAATTGAACTTTATTAATCGAAATCAACCTAAGCTAGCTATTTATATTATTAAAACCCTTAACACATAATCAAAAACAGTTTCCGGCCATTAACCCAAGCAAGATGACATCAGGTAAAACCTAACCTATAAACCACCACCCCCTCAGACAAATAGCCGATGCTTGTTTTGTACTTTGTTGGGATTCAATTACATTATGGGCATTTAACCAACATTATTTAGCACCATTATGTGCAAAAATTTGGCAAAAAATAGGGAAAACATGGCGCGAAACCAACACCTCATTGTGCAGTGTCAGGCACTGGACACCCAAAATCTTCAACTATCAGTGACAGTATGGCACATTTCAAAGTTTCTTTACCCAAAAACGTTTTACTTGGATTTTAATTGCTTGTTCAATTGATTAAATCTCTCTAGCAACGCGATTTACTTATTAAAAATACAAATTATTAAGGTTTTTACTCACATGTGATGAAATTATTTGGAAGATACTCCGCGCATGCGTTCCACGTACACACACATTGCATTCGAGAGGGGTGTTCTTATTTTCTGATTGGCCACAGCAATCCGGCGCCAAAATTTAAAAAAATAGTATATTTTTCACCCATTGCGATCGATTATTGCTTGGAGGTAAGAATATGGTAATAAAGCACGGAACATAAGGATTTTTTTTCCAAATCGTTCCAGGCCTAGAATTAAATCAATAGGTCACGGATAGAATTAAGTGATAAAATTCTAGTCACACACAAGTAGTACCTACTGACACCAAACTTAAGTTAATATGGTGAAAATAAGCTTATAAGTTACATTTATAATACTATTACTACACCTACTCTCTCGTATGTTATATAGGGTCCTATATTATGCAACTAAAGCAGGTTAGGTCTATCTATAAGACAATTTTTTAAAACAATAGACTTATAATCCTATTGAATTAGATTACAGTAGCTATGACATGGATCAATAGGCAATAACATAACGTCCATGCATGTTGAAAAAAATCTAGAAATCGAACATTTCGACCATAAAAAAGTATAGTAGCCTACCTAACTATAGTTTAGGGACTTACGAGCCACGTTTAAGTAGGCCTAGGTCCCTAAAGTCCTTCAGGACATAACTACCTACTACTATAGTACGGTAACTTGTTTATTTTTAAAAAATATTATTGGTAAACAAACAATTAAATGAATGTGTCCGAATAACCTCTTCAGTCGCCTCTGTAGGTAATACCTGTGTTGAGTTACGACAGGTCATGACATCGCATGAAGTGTGACTCGCAAAAATACGAACAAGCCAACACTATGCCATCGAAATCGAAAATATAAATAAATAGGAAAGGAATACTAGATGAATCAGGATATTAGGGCCAAGGCACCTATCTATCTAGGGCTGAATTACAACATATAATTTGTTCTAGTTCTACGATGAAAAACAATTTCATGACATGATATCAAAGCAATGTTCATTTTATTGAATCGGAGAAGCTCTTTACAATGCTATCTACAGTGGGCCGATTATGGCGATCGGTATTAACTTACTCCTGTAAAATTATCTTGTTTACATTTTTAATACCAGGGTATTGTATTAACCCCGGTATTAAAATCGCCATGATCGGGCCGCAGATCCTGGGTTGAAAATCGGACCAACGTTCTTACCCTACCCACGTTCCAACGCCCATACTGTAAAAATGGCAGTCATACAAGTTATGGGCTACGGTAGTGCTAGAAATGACGGACCGAAGTCTCATAATTTTAATATTTCGCTAAATAGGCTTAGGCAGTTCAGGCTATCCTGTTAAGTGTATTTTCTTTGAAAAAATACAAAATTTGTTCTTTCTTAACTAGGTTAGGGCCCGTTTATAGCAGGAGGTTGCGCGAGCGGGTCTGGCGTAAAATAAACAAAAGAAAAGCTTGCAGTTTGTTTATTTACATAGGTATAGAACCTAGTCTCTTTTTAAGAAATGTTTCACAAGGAAAAATTTATCCTATGTTTATTTTATGAACGGGTCCTTACACTGGACTGGACCTACCTATCATTATCGGTAATTCTAGCCTATTCTACTCACTAAAATCTTAACATGTCATGTAGATGTAGTAGGGCTCTATATTAGACAGGTATTGTCATCCGCCATGTTGTATCCATTATAAGTCTGGTGTATAAGCCAAGCATTGGGTGTTTACCTATTAATTTTTAGAAATTTACCGTTGTTTATTTATTATTATTTAAAAAACGTGCTACCAATTAGGGAAGTAGTTCATAAGAAAATACTAAAACGTATATTCGTTTTTTCATTATTTTTCAATCTTTTACTTTTCTTACAATACTTACCATATAGGAAATTTGGGATACAACATGGCGGATGACAATACCCGGGTATATAGTGCCTTAAGATGTATGAAACAGGCCAAATAAAGGAACATTTACAAATATAATATATTTCAACAATGCCATATAGGGCTATTTTATAGCAGGGGACTTTTGTCTTAAAAATCAATTTTATGATAAGCTTTACCGAGTTCGTCCCTATTCTGCATTTTCCCGGGTATGAAGAGATTGAGATGTACTGGACTATGTAGATATAATCAAAACAATAGCGATTTTAAAGAAATACCATAGAAATATCACCAGTCCCGCGTTTAACTTTTTTCATTATAATCAAATTGATATAACGATAAATGAAAACAAACGCATTATCACTATTTAAAGAAAATTCTTTGGATGACTGTGATGCAACATGAAATGGCGATGAGAATACTCGTCATAAACAGAAAAAACAAATAAGAAAACAGCACCGTACATACACCTACCGGCGCAAATACTCGAGGGTCCCGCGCTTTAAAATATAAAAAAAAATATCTATCTGGCATTAAAATATTTAAACGGAATGGAAATTGAAAAAAATTGACCCCACGGAGATTTAAAATAATACATTTGCCACCGCATTAATATTCTCAGATAGCCTAGAGCACGAATTTCGAAAATGAAAATGAGTTAATAATGGTATTCTTATTCTTAAGCCTGGTTGATGTAATTTACTTGCTAATCTATAAAAATAATGTTTAAAACGCCTTAATATGAAAATATTAATTTACAAAGAAGCCAGAATTCCCCGGAGGTGCTTTTACAGAAATATATGCATACAATACAAATAGAAAACATTTTTAAACTATAAAATAGGTAGCCTAGTATTACAATAACAATTAATATCCCTTAGACTATAATATCTGTGGCACATCAAATAGAAGTCACAACATCAATTCCAACAACAAAAGCTTCATTTTCCCTCTCATGGAAGTAATATTTCACAAGTATAGCTAGGAGAGCTCCGTCAGACTGGGAACAAAAGTGTCAAAGGAAAGTAATGAGCAGATTTATAACATCATGTGTACAAATTAACGCATATTCCCTTCAGGATTCCTTTGAGACTATTGTAGCGAGTGTCCATTAACTCCACCAAAGAGTAGTCTACAATAAGTGCATGAAACACTGCTGAAATTAAAGATATCGACAATAGTAGCTCTATTACGGCGATTTGGGATTAACGTAACACCGGGGTTTATTTTTTAATACCGCATTAAGGGCAAACCGGAGTCGCCGATATTCCATTTTCTGTTCAAACTTCCATTTCTCATGAAATATGGAACGCAGGACAATGAAAAAATGCTGAATGGCAAGAAGAATTTTTTCTCCTAATTTTGATGTATAGTATGTGGCCTTAACTAACCCCAAATCGCCGCAGCTGATGAATTCCTTCAGCTTGAACTCCTGAGTGACCGTTATTTTTTGCGTTTCAAGTTCACTAACTATAGCTGATCGGTATTGATGATTGCAACATACTATGCATCAAAATTAGGAGAACAAATTGTTCTTCCCATTCAGCATTTTTTCATTGTTCTGCGTTCCATATTTAAGAGAAATTAAAGTTTGCACAGAAATGGAATATCGGCGACTCCGGTTTGCCCTAAATAAGGTTTCACGTGACGGTGTTAAAATATGAGCGGGAAATTCAAATTAATGAGTTATTGGAATGCAAGAGATTGTTTTATAATGGAGGGGAATACTACTAATAAACATTAAACATGTAAAATTTGGAAATATAATAAGAATTGTAATTAATGTGTCTACATCTAAGGGAGAAAAAATTGAAAACTCACCAAAAATAGAGCCGAGGATTAATTTATCAATTTGAATTTCCCGCGCATTTTGCACTCATTTGTTTGAAACAATTGAATAAGCCCCGGTGTTACGACAATCCTAAATCGCCATAATAGGGCTGCAGGGTATCAGTATCATTCCAAATTACCAAACTGGCTTTCATTAGCGTATAATGGAAACATTTCCAAAATCTAAATGTTGTAGTCACGAACACGAACAAATTTTGCTAGCAGGATTTAACTAGGCTATAGCAGTACAACACATTTTTCACACCTCAGCTGACAAGTAAATTATGTAAAGATGTCTGTATTACCGCATCCAATAGTAGGGGAATTATAAACTTCACACTCATCAGGTCTTTCGCATGCGGACAATGCTGAGCTGTGCGTAACTCAATTAAAAGAAATAATAACTTAAAGCCTTCAAAGATTGCGCCATCTTATCCATACATTATACAAAAAAAAAAAAAAATCAAAATAAACGTGAAGTTAAAAAATAAAATTGTTTTTCGATTAATGGTGCTCATATGATTCACATCAATGTTGTTTCTACGGTACTAGTTTCCGCATCTTCAACAGAAATTGTTTTCACACTTTGCTAACAATTAGTGAGAGTCACAATAAATGTATAGTAATAATACAAAAATAAATGATTAATGAATGAATATCTAGCAAAAAGGGATGGGAGCTTTTTATTTGAAATAAGTCTATTAAATCTTTAAGACTAAGCCTTGCAAAACACCATTAAGGCAGAGATGTCAGTGGTGTAACAACCGGTAAGCAGGTTACGCAATGTGGAAGGGCCACCGATTGTGCGTCGGGCCCCCACTGAAACAGAAGACTGATCTCTCCTGCGTAACTGCGTAAGGGAACCAAAAAATTTGCAACGCCACTGGGAGTTGTCAAAAATAGATGAAATCACAAAATTAATTCCACTACTATGATGCGAAAATGGTCAGATAAAAACTGCATTAAAAAAATACATGCTATCTACAAAAGCAGGCTATTCACCCGACTGAATTTATACCTACTATTGAACAAAATCAGTGTGAAGCACTTCATTGCACTTTTATAAGAGTAATATTAATTCAGGAGAGAAGATGTAAAATGATGTTGAAAGCATCAGTCTGTTTTTATTTTTTTTTAATGAGTTTTTCATCCAGCTATTTCCATATCTTTGGGGCTGCAGTGCTAGTAATAATTTTATTAATTACGTTAAAAATACTAGGTCACCATTTTTCTCTCTCACAAAATAGGCTATTTTGTAATCATTGCCTTAAAATACAGTTAAAAAGCGAAATAATAATATTTTATAAGTGTTTAAACGAATAACAATGAAATCGCTGGAGACTTGATGGTGCTCTTTGGAATTTCTTTTAAATTTAAATTTCTGAAACCGGTTTTATTAGAAACTAATATCGTATCTGTGTATCATTGTAACTATTCAAGCAGATGATAATTACTTTACGTAACAAGTAACTTCTAGTAAAGCAGTTTTTGTTTTAACTGGATGTCAGCGAAGAGTTTTACACAATAGTTCCCCTTCTAATAATACAAGATGGCGCGATAACTAAGGACCCACCCGTTTAACATAACGGAGATAGCTGTTCCTTGAGAATTCGGTTACATGACAGTATCTGACTAGCCCCCTCACACGCGGGAGTATCGTGGCACATGAACAACATGAGGGATGTGCTGCCAACCACACCCAGTGACGTCATCAGCAGTGTTGATGGCAGCTGACCCTGTAGAACCGGTATCAGTCGTCGCTGGCTTTCGCAGGAAATCCCAAGCGGTCGTGTCATCTCCCCTCCTCTTTTAGGTGAATCTGCAATAGAGTTCGGTTACATTATGGGAATTCCCCAAAGTAAGGGCATAACATAACAGAGCCAGAAGCACAAAAAAATCATGAAACTAAATGAATTATAACATGCAACAGATCCAATATAAATTCCGTCCTGATTTAACAAAACACGCAGTTGAATGGCAGAGAAATATTTCTGTCATATTATGTTACTTACAATAATTATTTCTTATTTTCATGGCTAAAAAGTCTTCAAACATAGTTTATAAGCTTAATTTGAAATCTCAAACTAAAACAAGCAATTTCACAACAAAAAACTTGGGAACACTTGTTCATTTGCCATGACGATACACGTACGTTTTTTTAATGGGTGGATCGCGTTGTCAAGGCAAATAAGTTCCGCTTAAATGTAAACGTTCAAGGTGAGAATTTAACTGGCTTTAAAATGTAGCCAGTTCCAAGCCAACATACCTCGCTGAGGATGACCCAGTTGTCGCTGGCACTATGAACATAGAGTCTCAATGCGCGCACAGGGCCAAGATTGACGTCCCCCTGCGCTAGACCAGCAGCGTCAAATCTGCCGACGACTACGAAGCCATCTGGACCAGTTTCACCCGTAGGTCTGAGCGGCTGCACCTCTACCGTGGTGTTAACAAAGAGATCACTAGGACGCTCTGCATTCCCACTTCGAAACAAATACCTGAAACGAAGAGGACTTACAAAATAGCTTGCTATTAGCTTGTTCCTACTTGTGCGAGTCTCTACACACCATGCGATCGGAAACCTGCCGTAACTCAACACAGGTATTACCTACAGAGGCGGCTGAAGAGGTCAATCGGATACATTCATTAAATTGTTTGTATGCGAATAATCTTAAAAAAAAAAAAATAATAATAATAATAATAATTCAATAGTTAAGAGTAAACATACCATTTTAAACGCACAGGAAAATGAAATTGGAATGTTAAAACATCGCCTGGCTCCGGGAGAAGACCCCAGAAGAAGGTCTCACCGTTGTAGGCTCTTTGGAGTGTGTGGTGTTTGAAGGGTTTGATTTCAGACTCTGCCACAGCCGACGGGTTCGTGTGGGGGAAGAACAAGGCTACCTTCCCAAACTGCTTATCCTAAACAAATCCAACAAGTCAATCAGCTTTATTGTAAGTATTTTTTTCTGGCTCGTTCCCATACTGTTACCATGTCAGGATGTCAGAGGTTGCCCATTGGCACTTGTACTCGAAGTGGGTTGACATCGAGGAGTGAACCAGTTTGCCAATGGCTATAAATTCACTCGGAAGCAATAAGCATATACCAATAATGTCCGATAACCGGTGGGGTCACTGGCAGAGTAAGGTTCAATGGGCCATGGCCCACACTACGTCCATAAAAAGGTTTTCAATAAAAAAAAATTTCCTCTTTTCGTTGCTCAGTAGTCCCTGGACAAGGAACATATATTTACCAATACATTACATACTGTACAATAATACTGTCCGTATCCCCAAGCTTGTGCTTGATTAGGACAAAAGACTTATGCAGTGCTGCAAAAACAAAGCATTACATGTGATTATTTATTTATTAATTTGTTTAATTTCATGATTATTTATTAATATTATTATTAGACTATTACAATAGTAAATATTTTTTCTACCCACTTTTGCAATAAAATAGTCGGAGTGAAGAAACCAAATTTTATACTGAAATACTGTAAAAGTATGATATTTTCATAACTTACCTTGAGTTTTTGAACTTTCCCCTTTAGTGATGAGTGAGTTCCAATGTGCTGAAATAGGGAAGGTTTATACGAGACCCAGAGTTCAGATTTGGCCTTTTTGCATTGTTTCTGAAAAAAAAAGAAGGCAACATTTTTAAAAAGAGATGGTAAGGGGAGAGTAGGGTAGGATGCGTTTTTAGGGGCAGTTCCCACCATCATTTGAAAATTTCTGGTAAGGAATATTGCGCGGTTCCGCTATGCATTGGAGGTGCCGTCCAGTATTTCCTACGGACACTTTGCAAGCATTGGTGGGACTGCAACTTAAAGTAAGCTAAATAAAACTTAAAAACAAAAAAAATCAAGGAGCCGTGTGGCCTGCAGAGACTTTCCGCCAGGCCATGTTAGATGCTCTTAATTGATAATAAGCCAACAATATGACGAATCAACTAACTCACCGGATTGATTTCTGAGCTGCAAACTTTTGTTGACAAGAGATCATCGACAAGCCAATCGACAGGCTTGTCATTGTAAAACATGATGAGAAATTGGATGACAAGCGGAAGTTCCACGCACTTGAACAACTTGCCTGGAAGCGAACAGATGAGGCATGGCGTTAATAACCCATCAATTCCAACACACCCCTAATAGATCATCGGAGGAACTTGTTAAAAGTTATACCAGCAACCGCCGAAACTTGCTAATTTATCTCTTAGTCGGTTTCCAACACAGCATACATTGACTGGCGGTACAAAGTATAATGGAATACGTTAATCATGAGACCTCAACTAATTGAAACGTTACGTCTAAAGGAATGGTTACTTTTGGTTACCGTGCGTACCAAAACTCGATACTTGACTATGATACCTGGTAGTCATCAAGAGTAATAATTTAATAAAATGTTCTCTTAGTTATCTTGTTGACATATTAAGTTGTTATGTCATTAATTGGGGATATAAGACAATTAAATTAGGCCTGTTATTCTTTGGAGATAAGTTCTTGCGCGCAACCAAATCACATTATCATTAAATAAGGAGCACAACCATGCAACGAAAAATGTTATGCTATTCTTAGGTCGTTTCACTTACAGGTACAAACTAATGATTTAGATATACAGTGCGTATACAGAGAATATCATCCAGAAGAGCCTCCACCCGAAGAGAGGTAAATAGCGAGCAACAACTTTCCCTACTGCGTATGGTGTAGTTTCAATCGGTTTTGCACGGGCACGGTACTAAACAGGACTAAAATAATGTTCAATGTGAGTTTCGCGCCCAATAGAATCCTCCGAAACTGCTGATGTGCCCTGGAAGTTCTGAACATGTTTACGTAAAGTTTTAGCAAGACTTACTCGACTTACTTACCAATAAAACCAAGCTGGCAAAAGACGAGCACGAACCAAGGTTCCTTCCTTGCCATTTTGTCAAGGGCAAATGTACGCATGGTTGAGACGCAATTCTTTTTAGCAAGTATATCATCTTCCAGTTGGACATAAAAAAGGCCGCGCGGCTGTGCATACATCATCAGAAATGCCATGTCCAAATTTTGTTTACTTCGCCATCGGACGCGCTCCGGTGAGTCTCCGAATGTCTGTTTAAGAGATGTCATTTCTGGATAGTACGAGGCATGAGGAGCTATGATGTCTATCAGTCCAGATTCAACGTGTTCAGGAAACCTTAAATAAGAAGGGGAACCATTTTACGCTATTCACATAAAATAGTAATAAACAATAAGCTTACAATTAATTGGCCCTAAATATAAAATTGCATGTCAGCAGTGAGTAAAATTGAACATGGTAACGTACAAATTAGTAAGCCTAGAATTATGCCCTTGCATTACTCAGTTTAAGAAGAAAAGAACTAAACAACTTTTAACTAGTTTTACTTTGAGCCGAGTTTAATTGAACGAGGGCATTTGTGTCAGCCAGTCATTGAAATATGAGACAAAGACGCTGTTAACTGAAGTAAAACTTTTGAAATATCTAGAAGAAAGTTCCTGCATCATATCTTAACGAACAGAAATTCAATACCACATCATAATCATAACGAATAATTACATATATAGAGTGACAGTCACACATTAAAACCATCGAATCAATTATACTTTATACAATAGGTAGGATTTATAAATAAATCTAAATATACCCTACCTAAAAATGGTGGAAGTTAATAAAAACTGAATATTTTGTGCATATACAGTATGGCTGGGGTATACTGTATTTCCATTTTCTTATGATAGGTAGCTGTAAACATTCATTTAAGTTTGGTAACGAAACTTACTGGACTTCAATTTGAGTAGCTGTGTGCAGAACATAGGTCATATCTGTTTCGGCGACAAGGACCACAATAAGACTATCAGACATTTCTTTGGTGCTCATGCTCTCAATCAGGTTCCGCAAAGTCGCCATAAGATATGTCTGAACTTCCCTCTTTACGGACGGCACTCCTAATATAACAGACACTGAAAAAAAACCATAATTATTATGATTAAGCATAATTTTTAAGAATGGAGAAGAAGATGGAATGGTTTGCTGCAAACCAATCGATAGATTGAGACTAGAAGCAGATGAAATCATTAAGTAAGTAAGGCGCGGTTTACACCGACCTGCAAGTGCAAAATACATATACGCAGATAGCAGATATCATTAATAAAGGCAGGGTTATCATCGACCTCTAATTGCAGAATGCAAATGACATTGACGGGAATTTGAATTTTTCTTTTTATAGTAATCTATTAAAATGTTTGTACTTAACATATCCCATGACGCCATTTTTTAATTTTAGTTTGTTTATTTGTGATTTTACTCTATGATCGCTGATCAATTTTAACTATGGCATAGAGTAAAACAAAAATTTCCGTCAATTTCATGATTCATCTACCTATTGAGGCGACGACCAATGTTCGACTTCCGGAAAATTTCTTCAAATGTGTGATAAAACCTTTCCCCCCAAATGGAAAAGTTTGAAAATTGATTCTACACCGCACTACTAATCTACCTACTAAACGTCACACTGTAAATATTTATGTTTTAATTAAATTATTTTTTCAGTTTTTTTACTGATTAGGGCTCTATATTTGACAGGTATTGTCATCCGCCATTTTGTATCAATTATAAGTCTGGTGTATAAGCCAAGCATTGGGTGTTTACCTATTTGTTTTTAGAAATTTATCGTTGTTTATTTATTAATATTTAAAACAAGTTCTACCAATTAGGGAAGTGTTTAATAAAAAAACGTTTTTTTCAATCTTTTACATTGACGTATGTGGAAACCACGCCTTACTTACAATACTTGCCATATAGGAAATATAGGATACAAAATGGCGGATGACAACACCCGGGTATATAGTGCATTATTACTGATCTAGATCTGTTTCACTGAACGTATTTAAGGAATGTAGACAAGATAGAAAATCATGCCTTTACAACACTTGAAGCAGAAAAGCAAAAACGGGCATTTTAAACCTGCAGGAAAAGCAGAAGGATGTGTTGGAAATAGTCAATTCTCGAAGCAGATATTAATCACTAATCTATCTGTTAAGTTCGAAGCGGACATCAGGTTGCCCTGAACCCATTAACAGTATAGACTATAGATGTACAATGTATTACTGCTTCTCCGACGTCAGAGTTTCTAGCCACATGGTATCCCCAAGCGCTGCAGCCATTCAAGTAATTCCTCTCTATATTCTCCTTTTCTACGTAATTTTATATCCTCTAACCAGCTAGGATTTAATTGCATATTAATTCTCAGTCGTGAAATTTAATAACCATTCTTCTGCTTATTTACTCGTTTCCAATAGTGTCACTTATTTACTTCTTCTCAGTACGTGACTTCCAACTTAGCTGATGCCGACTGCCTGATGTCTTAGAAATGCTGCTAGTGCCCACATCATTGGCGTATATAGGATCTTGTTAAGCCCGCCATCATTGTGCCCAATCCAATCGCGTAATATGTCCTGCTGTGTGCAAGGGGATTCAATAAGGTGGAAACGGAGGAAGTGCTCGTTTATAGTAATGTGGCCCGTTCTTGCTCCGGCAACAAAGGATGGAACGTTTATCTGTATTCCACGATATTGTGCTGCTGAAGTCGGCTTAGGTTGTATTGCATACGGGCTCTTCCAGTAACAGGAAGTGAGACTGCCAAGACCCGGCAATAGCTGTCACACATACATCACTGTACAAGGTAATTGAATAGTAGCAACGCACTTACAATACTAAGCAGACAATTCCAAAATCACTTTCCACAGGTCCATATGGAGAGCATATTCTGCCAGAGCAAAAGCTTTGGGGTTAAATCGTGAGTGCTGGATGAAGCATTTTCACGTGGAAACTTCATGATACATAAAAAGAGGAATAAAATAGGAGTGCCTTACCTCCTGTCCTGCCTTTTGACAGTACATAACCCGGACGAAGACTGGAAGGACTTTCGAGGAGATGTGGAAGGAAGTGGTAGATGGAAGGCACTCTGAGGAGATCTCCAGAAGATGTGGAGGCGAGACCGGTCAGATTGCGCAGGATGCTTTTCACTTCAGGGCTAATCACAGGCACTGACGCGTTGTCAACCAGGAATTGAGCTAAGTGGTGAGACAATACCTAAAACACCGAAACAATTGCAACAATTAGCAGACATTTTGCACAATTTTAGTTCAACAGTGACGGACGAGGACGACAGCGGGTCCTACTCAAGGTATAACATAACATAAAAAATAAATGGCATGTGCATGATAGAAGCAAAAACTTCAATGTTAAGAAGTAGATATTGAAGATGTTGTGACTTCTCCTCTACTTTCGGCAATAAATATTTAGGCCTAACCGGGACTGGAACCCGGGTGGTTGGCGATCTTGTTTTCTAAACTTTTAAATGACCAAAGAATTTACTACAAGTTCCCATCAACTCTATAAAAAGTTTCAATAAGGAATACCAGTCCAGTCATCCTCACAGTTACTCTTCAAGCGATGGTGGGACCGGGGCCTTAATAGGATTAACCGAACGAGTGAGCCAATCCTGGAGCATATGGATCTTAACGCCTGACGAGAAAAAAATAAAAAGTCACCCCTCATCATTAAAAGTGAAAAGTGCCCTCATAAGGAGGTTTTCACTTCAAAAAGCTTAGAAAGGAAGTCAAAAAGGCACAAGCCACATGCAGTATAGATGTCTGGGGATCTGAGAAGAAAGAATGCTCTTTGGCAAAGAGGGAAGAAAAATATCAAAGCAACGACTTCCCCAATAAGCTTTGACCTGAGCAACGTAATTAAAGTTAGGAACACGGCCAAGTCAAGCGCACTGAGCTCAGCAGTTTGACGGAGACCATCTGCTGGAGGAATTATTATCATCACTCTGTCTGGAACTACAAGACGACCATTTGGCAACTTATACGGTTTAAAACATTGGCCCTTGACTTGCAAAAAGCCATTGTTTGTGCAATAGTTTTATCCCTGTTTAGGCCGTTTCGTTGCAGCACAAATTCCCAAGTAACGTGGTGTTAATAACAGTTGTTGGTTCGCGTTACATGTTTACTGCAACTCCCCGACCGTCTTCTTCGGATCTTCTGGCAATGTTTCAGGGGGGGGGGGGTCCGGGAATTACTGCGTTTCATCGGGTTGCATTAAGAACAAATGGACCCCCGCATTTTCTGTATTCCCGCAAGGTCAATTTTCTCACGAAGTTTCAGTCCTATAGTCATAAATGAGATGTCATAGAATTAAGTAGAAGATATGTTTCTCTTTATTTTGATATACAGTATGTTGCCATTAACACCAATTAGCCACAGTTTTGGACCTCCTGTAACCTAATATCCTCAGTTATTTCTTATAAATCAAATTCAATGGAATTTTGTTTCTAGTTTATGACACCTCATTTATGGCTTTACGATCGATAATTCATTAGAACTTTGATTTTCCGCAAAAGAAGGAGGGGCTCCATTGGCAATTAACGAATTTTTGATTACTTCCAAATTATTAATGGAGTAAAATGAGTTGCCATAGCTATACTGCACGTTAGAATGAGACGATCTCGTGTGTGACAACATAAATATCACATATTTTTGGAAATGACAAAAACTGGTTTCCTTGGTACAATAAGATACAGTCTGCGTTGCATTGATAACTTTACTGTGATAAGTAAAGTCAGAAAAAAGATCATGAACGTATGTCGTAACTTTCGTATATTAGACATAAAATAAAACTATCCTAACAAGAAGTGCCGGCCGCCATACCAAGTCGAATCCAGCGGACCAGAGCAGGTTCAAAGATGCAGATAACTTGGTCGTGTGCACAGTGCCGGTAGGGAAACATGGTAGGACTTGTCCTGGTCACCTCCGAACTAATCGTGTGACTTCACTGTGTTTCCCAAGTGGTTCGGAATCCACTATAATCAGGAGGTCCACTGTCCTATGGGCCCACACCGTGGCCTGGGACTGAGTCCAACCATTCTACTACTACTACATCCTAACAAGAAAAAAGGTTAAAATAATGAAATTCATTTTCATGCAATTTTTTGCCCACTTGGCTAATCATGAAGCCAGGGTGGGTCATTAGCTGAACTGAGAGCTTTCAACGTGGCAACCGAGTCTACCTCCTTGACCAGTAATGTAATTAACATTATTCATAAGGCAGCTGAAAATATTGGAGTTTCATCGGTTCCATCTAGATTTAGCTTATGCAAAACAATTTCTCAGCGCTTTCATATCACGGGGTGAGCTACGAAAATAAATGAAAAATATCTGAATAAATATGATGAAAGGAAAGAAGGATCGTCGAAGCAGAAATATAGCCAAAACCAGACAAAATTGAATCCTTGGAGACCTGGACTGTGGTTCGCAAAAGTAAGAGACGTCCCTTTATGTATTTATTTTATCTGGTCATTTCCGAGCGTTAGAAACAGCCACGTGTACGTATTCGCATTGTACAATAATTTTAGTACCGTATAGACTCGTTCCCATACTTGGATAACGCCTGTTAGCAAGGCCGTGCCCAGATTTTGATTTCGGGGGGGGGGTGTGTCCAAATTTTTTTTAAACGCATTTTATTAATGAATTAATGGATAGATTCTTCAAACCATACAGGTTTACATACAAAAATTCATTTGGGGGGGGGGGGTCCGGACCCCATGACCACCCCCACTACGGCCATGCCTGTTAGTAATAGTAATAATGTTTTTTGTTTTTATGAACTTCGGCCTAATTATAGTAACTGCCCATGGCTCCGGGCATTTATTGTATAGTTTCCGTATGAATCTTTCACCATTGGCAAATTGGTATACGTCATCGATGTCAACCTACACCGACTACAAGCGATAATGGACAAGCTTACCATTGACGCAATAAAACAGGTGAGAGCATGACTTAACCAAAAACAGAAAGTTAAACGCCTGTTACAATGTCAATGGTAATCAAGTCTGAGCTTGTCCATTGGCCCTCGCAGTCGGTGTGGGTTAACATCGAGGTGTTGTCAATTTATATACAACACAATAAAGTTTATATTGGGTACAATACAAAACAGTCCGATGGTTTGTCTTAGTTCAATTTTTCATAGTGAATTTCGGTTGACTGATTCAGGGAATCTCGATAATTCTCCGAGACTATCATTTCTATTGTTCGCCAGGATTCTATTCTTCCCATTTGCCATACCAAATGTATTTTCGTCCTCTATCTGTACAATCTAAAATGGGGAAGCACTTCTGCTTCAATTTTAACGGTCTTGCGACATCACATAGCCAATCGGCATGGCAAAGCTTGGGGAAACGCGGAATACTTCATGTTAGAATACCTCCCTTGAATAATCCAAACATTATGCATCCTGTTGCTGCTATCTTAGATATCTCTGTACATATTGTATGTAGTAGGGACGGTCAAAAGCAGTCAGAATGTGCTAAACACATGCAGGTCTGATGGGAATTGGGGGGAAGTTTGTGTGGCGGTTGTTGAGTGGCCATCCTACGGGGACGAATGATACCTGGACACCTGAATTATGGAAAGGTGTAACGAGAGGGACTCAAGAGATCTCAGGTTACAAAAAGGAGGCGAACTGGCGGACAATCATTGTCACAGGCTACAGTTTCAACCCTAGAAAAAAAAACCATGTAAGATAATAAACCCCATGAAGAAATATAAAACGGCTTAAGCAGTGTATAATTTCAAAGAAATATAGAAAACTCGCCATCTTCAGTTTTTACACGTTGAATCTACCTCTTTTTTGCAACCTACTATATTTTAGAAAGAAGCTATATTTAATAATAATAAAAAAAAATATTAATGGAGAGGAATTTGACGAGAAAGGAGAATCCAGCAGTATTTTATTACAAATTCTTTATGAAGGAAAAAAAAAAACAAGAGGAAAGGAAACACGCAAAGGCGAAGGCATCCTATCAAATTGAATTATGGTACCAAAAAACAAATCACTGTGGAAACAAAACAGCAGATAATTGATTTTGCAATTAGGGCGAAGAAGCAAGAGAATTTTCCGGTTCTCTGCCCATAACGGATTGGGCGGGCGCTCAACAGTAAGGCCAGGTCACGCGGTAATTTGCGACGCCATAATTTACAACCCCCACCAGCTGATTGCTCATGATTATCGCAGCTATGTTGTCTCAATTTTTTAATTATTAAAAAATTCTTGGTGGGTTAATTAAAATACAATTAGTTTCTGTCTGAAATAAGCCGTCGAGGCCAGTTAAAGCTAGCCAGTTCCTTAATAAATAAATAAATAAATAAGGACTTTTTGTTCTATTACTAAGCCAACCTAGCGGAGTTAGGGCTGTAAAGCCCTCTCCTACAATCAACTAGAAAGGCCCGTCCCGCCTGCTTTACATGCCCTCCGAAGCATGGCCAGAAAATGTAGGTAATGTGGGACTCGAACCAACAACCTTTGGTGAAAGTCAGAGTCCGTACCACTAATCTACATGTCCTGATGGGTAGTTATAAACAGATGTCTGGGACGATAGTAGGTAACATTCTAAGATTGAAGAGTCAAAAGCTATATTGCACAATTTTCCCCCAGAAATGTTCGCCTCAATATTATAAGTGGAGTTCGGGGGGCGTTCCCGACGGGGGCGGTGTGAGTGATTCGCGAGTAGAAGTGGCTGATATAAAGATGGTACGTACTCACAGATAAATCGCACTATTTTTATGGGGTTTGATACCGTAATAAAATAATATAATTATTCACTGGAGCCGAAGGCAATTATTGCACTTGAAAAAATACTCAGCAGTAACTTGAGTTTCCATTTTTATCGCTGACATACATTAAAAAAAAAAGACAGGCATGATGATTTCTGGATGGACTGAGAGGAGACATAGATAGTTAGGTACTAGTAGAAATTAGAATGATTCGCTACCGATACCAAATAAGAAAAGCGGAAGTAACTAGCAGTAATATATGCTGCAGTATCAAGAGGCATTATCAACAGTGTAAAACCCCCCGCACTCCGAATAAATATTGGGTACCAACAGCATCTGTTCGGAACCGATATGTAACCAGGACTGAAGAAAATCGTCTATAGTAACCTCAAAAGGCAATAATAAACACAAAAACCACTTTGCAATGAATAGAATTCAACAATAACGGGAAACAATAAAAGTTAATGGAAAGAAGAAGACGGAGAAAACCACTTTAAAGCGAAAGAGTCGTCCCCTGAGAGCTACACTGGATGCATGGCGGGGAAGATTCCGCGCTCAGTTCTGATTCCCAAATGTGTGTGCTCGCATCAATTGTGAGTTTGCCCCCAAAACTCTCGATTGTAATGCAGCACGTCTTTCACGAGCATGTGTCAGTAGTATCATAATTTATTGCCGAGATTGCCTCCTTCCTGTTCATAAATTAGGTGGATAACGTGACATCGCAACCTTTACCGGCTTAAACGCAGCGCACATTTACTCTCTTTATGTCAGTTATACATAGCTGCGGACTAGAGTAGTACGATATAGGTATTTAACAAAGGGTTAGTTGGACTTACATTGCCTGCGGTGTTAATAGTCATTAGAGACATGAGCCTCATAGTCATCGATCAATTAGGACGGAGCCTATTGTCAGGGGAAGGGGGCGACGTTTCGGGAGTTGGTGCTACTCCCAACATCAGACTAAGTCCTGAGAAGGAATGATGGAAACGTCGCCTCCTTCTCCTGACAATGGGCTCCGCCCTAATTGTTCGATGACTATGGGGCCCATGCCTCTAATGACTATTAACACAGCAGGCAATGTAAGTCCAACTAACCCATTGTTAAATAGTATTACACCATTGCCATTAACCTTTGTAATTCATATTACTGTTTATTATTTGTAACAAATAAATTAAGATATAGGTAGGTAGGTAGATTAAAATAGTCGGAGTGTGTTGTTACCTACGCGTTACAGTACTTACCACAAGCACAGTATATCACCGTAACCCGAGATTAGCATTACTGCCTTCCTTTTTACAATATACTGTATATACGTAGTACAAATAAAGAAAGCTTTGTGATGGTTGACATTTTCGATTTTGAGATTTCAACGGATTTACAGTAAATCCCAGGAACCAAAAAAGTGGATTTTACGAAATGACTACTGTTGGTAACTCGATTTTCAGCCAAAGTATTTTATATAATTCGGCATGCAGGATCACAAAAAAATACGGTCCAGGGGTATTTTGCCTTTAATGTTTTTGGATAACCTCATTTCGGTGGTTTTACACCCCATAAAAATGATTTTTTTTTCTCAAAAATTGCTCCGACGCTTTCCTTTTAAATTAACACATATTGTAGTCCTAATTAATTACAACAAACCCACTAGGTCATATCCCCCTTGTTACTGTATTTGCAAATAAATCCATTATTCCGTTACGGCTCAATAAAGTTCACCACTATAAGGATGGCTCCCACCATTGGTAGGAAAGCTACGGGAAAAACAAGGCGACATTTCTCAGATTCCACTTTCCGTAGTTCCACCAATAATGGTGGCAGACACCCATACTAGAAAGTGGTGGATGAAAAAACAATTCGTAGATACGGAACATAATCTTATGTTTCAGGTGTGTACAGTATATCAATTTAGGTTAATCCAAGCGTCACTAAGATTGATTGATGCTTTAGATGATGTATACTATTAATGTATGGACGACGAAGTTAAATAAGCTAAGTGCCAGATGTAATAGCTTCTGGCTAGAGGACACACAGTAATCATACAAATGAATATATTTGTACAGCTAATGGGTATCTATTGCATAATACTGTAGCTAGTCTAGTGAACGATAAAAGGATAATAACAAAAATCCTTTCTGTGGCTTAAATAATAGTATTGTATATTGTACACCAGTACAGCCGGGTTTGCAGCATAATGGTACGCCCAAAATTTCAGCACGCTATGATATAAAAAAATCTGGTCCTACTGGATTATCTTTGTTTATAGGCTGCTGAAAGTTGACGGTAAGTCGAAACATTTTACGGTGACTTATGATTCAATGAAATTTCGCCTCAGAAAATGGCCTCCTACCCTTCGCTACCCACACGTTTTCACCGTATTATACGGTTTTAGAATTTTCTCATTTTCTCATATCAAACTGTGCCACAAAACGCGGCATCGACATAATCTGAGACCCCTATGTACATATATCCACTGTCACCGATATACATTATGCAAAAAATGTATATAAAGCAATCACAAAGAATGGCATTGATCACAGCATGACAGCAGAAAGCAAAATTAAATTAATTATGGACGCTAAGTAAAATACGTTGAGTGTATGAAATTGAAATCACATTTCAAAGGGTTCTATCAGTCTTTGACAAGGTCCAACAATGTCCATGTCATAAAGAGAAATGGAAATATGTCAGCACTCAGCAACGTAGTTTGGAGCAGCTATAACATACTCTTCAAATTGAGTTTCATTTTCATCCCGCTCATATGCAATAACGGTTAATAGCGTCCCTCCCTTGTTTCAATCCCTTCCCATACTGCACTATACAGAGGTTTTCAGGCGAACGGCGAAAAGCTTCTAAGGCGTGTTCATTTTGGAGACATATATATGCAATAACGAAAATGCACAGTTTTCGATCCAGGGGCGGATTAAGGGTATAATTTGGTAATTTGGGCGTAGGGCCCACGGACAACGCGTCCTACTCAGGAACTAGTCAACCAATTGTTATCAAAGAACCAAGTATTAACTTTGCAAATTTTCCGCATTTTACCCTTAATCTGCCCCTAGCTCGATAAAAGTACATTTACTGCATTTTAATCGTAATATACGAGTTAATTTTGTTGCAAAATGAACGGGGAACACGCCCTAGACGTTTGTCGCCGCTTGCGTGAAACACCTTGCATATTACTTAAGGGCTGTCCATTAATCACGTGAGGTTCGAAAGGGGGGGGGGGGCGGTTCGGCAAAAATCACAAGGGGGAGGGGGGTATAGTAAGATTTCACGTGTATTTATTTTTTCGTCAAACGCGTGATTTCTAAACCGAATAGCGGTGTGTAGTGTGACCTTGAATCACCGTTGCCAGGCAACGAACGAAGTCCGAAGATATTAAAATTGATAGGCACAAGGAGATAGATAGGTAGGCGTTGGGTGGTGTTCGCCGAGAGAAGCGTTTTGATGTGTAATTTTTTTGTCTTTTGATACTTTTTTAACGCAGAACCATAATATTATAAAAACTTTAAGATTATCTGCAGGTTCTAAAAAATACACGTGATTTTAGTTGGGGCGGGGGGGGGGGAGGAGGGTAGTCTTTATACCTCACCACGTATCACCAAAGGGGAGGGAGGGGATACAAAATGTTTAAAAATACATCGCGTGATTAATGGACAGCCCCTTATCGTACGTAAAATAGCGCAACGAAGCGCAATGAAATCTAATGAAGATATCGATATTGTCAGAAAGTCCTAGGTACTCGTGATAAATTAGTAAATTGAAATTACGTATCTTAATGCTGCTCAAGCCTGACATTACTCTACTGCAGGGGTTCTCAAAAAAAAAATTTCGGTCGCTCCCTAAAAAACATTTTAACGTCGCATTGGCTCCCTAGCGAGCCATGGCTCTCTATTTGAGAACCCCTGTTCTACTGAATAACTCTTAACAACCCTTAATAACTCTTATATAACTCTACTGAATTCTTTCCCATTCAATGCATATCCGTCTCGCTTGCTCCTCGAGCTTCATACGGAAATGCATTTACCTTCCCCATTCCATACAAATGAAAAATATTCCAAAACTCAAGTACTTCAGTTAATGACTGCATATTTGTTCTCCTAATAGCATTGACTGAACTTTCGCTTCGGTACACCATCAAAACCTATACGAGTGCACCGTTTCCTATTTTCTTTGAATTTCAGCGCCCAGGACGCATTGGGTATGATTGTGTAAATATTTGTAAGCCATGCGAATTGCTGCCGTATTGTAGATCTGAAGTGACTAAAGAGCATATACGGATTAATTCACTCATTGACTTACATCATATGCATTTTTTAAACTAAAATGGTCAAGTAGATATTTTATCCCCATAAAAAGTTGTAGTACAATCATTTGGTAGTTTACCTGGAAAGTTTTGTATTTTTATAGTAAAATGAGTCGGAAAGGAGATATTGTCAAAAAACTGTTTTTAGACGCCATTTTTCTAAGATGGCGGTTCGAGCGGCAAAGATACGAGGGGGCAAAGTTGAAATTCGTAAAGAGCACGTCGAAATCTATAAAATCGCCAATTTTCAAAACTCCCGGAAAACCTTCCAAGTAACCTCATTTTTTAGCACCAAATGACTGTACTATTAGGGTAGTTTTGATTAATCATTCAGCACATATTGAGAAGCCAAAATAAAAAAGTTAAGTTTGTACCTAATTTTTCCCAACTCATGTAACGAATTCCAAGCTTAGTGGAATATAAATCAATAAAACCAAAATATCCATGTTTTATGAGGTGCACCAAAATACAATATGTCTGTTGTAAATAGCCTACATATAATCACAGAGGTTTACTTAGAAACTACGTTTTTCATTCAGGGTAAGATTAAACAGCCATTTCAACTTTATTTAAAACACGGAGGGGCCAGGGGGGTGTGTTATGTAAAGTAACATGAAAAAACCCTTTAAGAAAATCCAGACTGGATTTTTCAGAAAGCTTAAGCAAATTTCCCTATTATGCTAACGCACGTAAAGAAAAATAAAAATGCAAAAAGGATATCTTCGAAAACTCTTTTGTGAGAAAAAAAGCAGATGCTATTTTATTATCTACAACTTTTTCCGACGAAGAAAATGATGTAATAAAATACAAATTTGCTAGAAACGGGGCTTTGTCTTCATTATTAATTTTTTTTTTCAAAGGTGCTTCGTTCATTAAAAAACTTGTTATCATACAAGTTTCCCTTACTATAAAATATTATGTTATTAAAATGTACTTGTTATTATACTGTATTTACAATAAAATATTATATTATTAAAATGTAACAGTTTTAACTTCCACTACAAACTACGACACAATCAATTTAGCTGATCGATTGGCTGTCAAAGATATAGCTGTTTATGAAATTCCAACATGACAAATTGGCAAGCTACCTTTTTCCCGCCATGATGCGTATTGTTCTGTGTAATATGAAAATAGTGATTTCATAAGTGATGGTCCGGGGGCCACTAAAATATTTAAAGAAGTATTGTGCTTATGTGAGAATGAACGTTGTAAATGTTGCTGAGCTGTGTCATTTGTAGAATTGAATTTAAAAAAAAAACTGCTGCAAAATTGAAGTTTTTTTGAAAATTCACTCACGCAAAAAGCTCGTACCTCACCACTGAAAGATGACATGCTGATAAAATCAGAAACCGCAATTTCATTTCTTATCCCCCCTCCCCCTCTCACGACAGCGCCACTAGCTGAGATCCAGTCACCCTTTAAATTGACTTAGGCCGGGTACACACGGAGGATTCGGTCACCAGAGAATTTTGTCATGGAAGTAAATGGGAAATGGTGCAAAACTTGGCAATACCGCAGTCTATATTGCAGAAGATTTTTGTAGCCGGATTGTCGCTGGTTAATTAATCACAGCTACACTCTGCTGCAGCAGACTGCGTGTCGGGCAGCTTTTGCTCCCATGAAAATTTATCAGCGGATCACTGCCGACTGTGTGTACCGGACCACCCTCTACAATACCACTACAACAGTAAATTTGAGTGCATACCTGAACCTCTTCACGTCGCGCCCTATGAAGGGAATCGAGGTGTTGCAATCTCGCCTGAAGATCGGCCAAACGCTCAGCAAGCGCATTTTCACTAGACATGTCAGGTGAGGAGGCCAGGAGCAGAATGACGAGCGGAATGGCTATGAGAGCGCCAATCAGTCCTGGCCTCCTACAAAACGGACTCACGAACATTCTACCTAGAAAAAAAAAAAAAAAAAAACTAAGTTAGAAGTGAGAACATGTGCTAGACGTCGTGTTTCAGCAAGCAGTCTATCAGCCGTACTGAAAGGCTACAAATGTCGAAAAGGAATGCAGTGTTATTCCAATAAAGGAGTTCTTCGTGGACTGAAGCTTCCGATTTCAGAGCTTTTTTTTCTAACTTACATCTTTTCGTTTATTCTCACTAACGTATTCATTTAGATTATTAAGTGACTAATATGGGTAAACTATATGAACAGTAAATTGGCAACTGTCAAGTAGGCTAGCTGGAAGCTTTCAGTTACATAGCTCACCTTAAAAAACGCATTTTAGCTCACTTTATTTGTTGAAGGAAACTTAATGAATTATTGTGACAAAAAGGCAGGATTTGTGTTGAAGGAGCAGGAATAATCAATATAAAATGTAGAAAAGATACGAGCAGATGGGTTCCAACATTTATGAGTTTACTTAAGCCTCCCAAAACCAGTTTCCGGCTAATGAGCGAAGATAACTGTCGCCATCTTTAGGTAGCAAATTTCAACGAAAATCCCCCGGCTCAGTCGAGGGTTGCTTCACTTGTCGATTCCACACACATAATATTGTATAATGCAAACATGGGATTGAACCACACCTGCCTACTCGCTTTATAATTGGCTTTTATAATTTCACTTTGCGGGTTACTATGTTTAATTACGTACATAAAACGCAGATAATTTAGTGAGCAGTACGGAATCTATAATTAAAGTTTTTTTAAATGTAAAAACTACATTCATCATTTAATTACATCTGTAAGCAAAATTAAGTATTATAATAGGCTTAAAGTACAAGAATGTTTGTGGACGATGCACACGAAAGTAGGAACAGGGACTGAACTCAGAGAATCAAGAAAAATCTGGTCTTGGCGGGATTCGAGGCATGATCTATGCCTAGCCGGTATAAGTAATAATAATTATAATAATAATTGTCTCCCACTCTTTTCCTCGTCCAGTATTCCCTGAACAAGGAGCATATACTAATACATAACTAATACAATACATATACCTTTACCAGTTTCCCATTACGGGCCACGGCCTACCGGGTCCACGGTATTTTCTATCACAAATGTATATTGTATGTATTACATTGATTATTGATTGATTGATTTAACATTACAATTACAATGCAATTACGTACTGTACAATAATAAAAAAATAATAATATACACAATTAGGCTCCCATGCCTGCGTGCGTGAGGGATGCGGGTCATCCCCAATAAAAGTTGAAACGAAATTATTACAACTTTGGTGAAATTACATTGACATTAATAAATATTTAATAGGTGATATGACGATGCCCCGGTACCTATGGTCGATGGCACGAGGCAACGAACCGCCGCAACTCTGTGTTTCTAAACTAAGTCCGTTTTTTGTCTTACACAATATAAAATCAAAATAGATAGTAGAGCTATCAGTGATGTCAAATTCCTTAGAAACAACGTTCCTCTACGTTTTGACACATATGTTGATTGGCGGCAATCATAGAACTCATTCCTCCAAATACTCGCACTGTCTGTTTCTTGAGCGAATTAAGTTCCATAACTACTGCAATACAGTATAGCAAAATGTAGAGGAACATTCCTGTGAAATGTGATTTTGTACACCTGTAAGGACTCCCCCTCCCCGGTTGTCTTCTATGCATATCACCAAGACCACCAATAAGCCGCTGATAATTGATAATGCATCGAACCCTTGAAAAATTATATACGGCGGAATTGCCAGGGACCGTCACAGTCACACGACAGCGAATTGTACAATATTTTGTGCTTTCAAAAGCAGCCTACAAAACACGCGCCTCACAAAATTCCAGTCTGAAAATTAGCTGCTGATAGCGACAGGTACTGAGCAATAACAAACTAACTGCCTCCAGCTACGCAGCCGGGGAAGATGGAGAAGCACAAGCGCTTGATATTCATAACAGGAACTTGAAAGTAAAAAGATAATAATAAGAGCTGAGCTACAAAGTGCTATTAAATTGCTCTAAGAGCGGCAAAGACGTTGTAATTAGTTTTGAAACGTCAACCTTGTTTAAGTCAAAGCCAATGAAAAAATAAATTAAACCCAATTTTAATTGTTAACGTCTCCCAAAGTATTGACAGAGATTTAAAATGTAGAGAAGAAAATTCCTCAATGCTCCTCGTCATTAAAGCTTTCTTATAAACATTCTTCTCCTGAGTTCTCATTAAATTTCTTGTAACCCGAAACTTTTTCACAGAATATGGAAAAGTTTTTCCTTAGAACCTACTCTGTGCGATTAAATTAAAGAACAAGAAATATCAACTTACTCTTCTGCCATTAAGGTTAGTTATCCAACAGGAATGGCATTGCATTTTAAAGGTGGGCTTTCAACACTTAGAAGTTTTTATTTTTTATTTTTGCATTGTTTTGTGTTACTCGTCGATTTCGTGGTGACACCACCTAAAAGAAGGTATCACATTCACTTGCTGGAAATTAAGTTTGCTCCAAGCTTCTCAACTGTCGTAATAAAAATAGAAGCTGAAAAGTGTTCACAATTCAATTTTCTATTTTCTGCTCAAGGGCGCTAGGAAAATTGATACAAGTCAACTGCGCTTTGATTGATAACAATGTGTGAGTTAAGTTGCTATGTTCGTAATATCAACATAAATCATGTTTAACCAACATTTTTTATTTAACAAGTCTTTAAAGTGGTTTTTATGGTTTCTGAGCGTTCATGTGCCATTTATCTATTAACTTACTAAATACGGAAAGTAAATTAATAAGCATTGCACGTTTGAGAAGAGATTCTGGATTAAGGACGACAACAACAATTTTACCGAAACTACGTTCGAGCCAAGATGTGCATTAAGGCAGAGATTTCACGATATTTTGAAAACAAAGAGTGGCTGAGTCAATTTGATGAAACTAACCTTAATAAATAATAAAACTAAACTTAATCTTCATTCAACAGACACAGCAGTGACATGAAAATGATCAGATGATAAATTCATAAAAAATGTAAACTTTCTGAAAACCCATTTACCAGACTGATTTTTTCTGCTATTCTATAAAATTTGTTTAATGCACTTTAACTATCTTGTTTTAAAGCAACAATATTTCAGAAAATGAAATTTACTGCGAAAGCATTAATTGTTTGTGAATATTTCATATGAACATTTTTATATCGTCGTGGCTAGGGAAGGAGGAATTAACTAATGTCGTGGTTTACAATATATTTTGAAATCTCTGCCTGTAACTGAAGAGCGACAGGGTGAAATGAAATGAAATACGGCTTTATATTAGGCGAGCTTTAGCCCCGAAGGGCTACTCTACCAGCTAACCTAATTGAATGGCTGAATGGTGACAATGTTAAAAACGCTTACAAGAATAACCAGGTTTCAATTAGTATGGTTTTACTAGTGACTTTTCATTCAATGGAATACAACATGACTTCTCTTAGCGTACTAATTTTCCCATGAAACCACCTTGGTTTTGAAATTGAAATAAATGACCTTCCTTTCTAAAATAAAAACCAGGCGGAGAATTCGTCTTCATCTAACGCCTTAATTTATGGTCCCAGGAATCTATTCATCAAGAAACAGAAAAGGTTTTATCATGAATCTTTGTGTCGCAAGTATCACGAGATGAAAAAGTGCACAACTGGCAGAAGAAGATATCTCTTTCCGTTTTTGTTCATCGCCATTCTTTATAAAGGGGGCCATTCAATAGAATCCCATTCTCTTGGCGCAAAGAATAAGGTAACAATATCCAGATGGAGCTTGGTTTTTGCAACTTTTCCAACGGCTTTTAAATTTGACATTAGAGACCAACTAGGTCACATTAGCATTTAGGTGGAGGGCTAATGGAAGTTTCTATTTTTGTTCACTTAATGCTTTTTGCTAATTTGAAGTCGGCTAAGTTAATTGACGGTAGGAAGAAAACTGAATTCTGACACGCTACATTTCGATTATGAGACCGTTTCGTTTATGTACTTTGACTGCGAAAATTAAAAATACACCGTCTGTGCTTGTACAGAGAGTAAATGCACAGACATTCGTTATTATTTCATTTTGAAGGCCATATCATATAAAATGTTAACAATTGCATACATCGATGCTGCAAGTATTGTTAGTTACAGTCTGGTCGTGTACACCTATGCAACACTAATTTTAAAAGCAATCATTCCGGATCACGTGGATGTCAAAGCAGAAAGCAGTTTAGATGTAATAACACTTAGTTTATATATATTTCGAGATCTAGTGTTCCTAATAACTCCCATTATAATGATGAATTCCATCATTTTCTCATAAGAATATATGAGGAGCAACAATTCAGTTTTTCCTCCCACAGTAACAAAGATATGAAAATGACCAGATTGAAAAATCACATCATGAATCACAAAAAATAAAAGATTCGCAGTAAATTTCTCACCTAAATATTACTTTAAAGAAACCTGACAAAGTGTATTAAACAGATTTAATAGAATAGTAGCAAATCAGTCAGATAATTAGACTGCTTTTTGGGAAATTATTCGTTTTTTAGCCTCTTTTATATCATTGCGGCTGTAGAATTAATTTCATCAACAATAAATCGTTTTAATTGCTTACCAAATGCATTGAAATCTGCCTCTAATTGTCCACTCCTATACACTACTATCAAAACTGGCTTGGTCCAATGTTACAGATTTCATAAATGATTTAAAAAAAGTAACCATAAACCAGGGTCAGCCGGGCAGTAACGGTCACAAGTTGCTGATAGCAAAAATGAGTCTTGGGAGGGGTTTATTAATGTTGGGTAGTTTTGTTGCTGTCTGCAGCTTATAAATCATCCGTTTAGATTCCGGTCCACGTCCCCTGAGTCGCGATATTATATCTCATTCCATGATTTTATATGGTTGACCCAGTTAATCGTCATTTACGTTCATAAATTGTTTTCAACACGTGATCTTAGAAAAATTAGGCCCACATCAACAATATCGACAATGGTTGAGAATTCCCGTCATATTAGTTACGATACTCCGTCATTAACTCCTGATACAACAGACAATGCAAGTCCATTTAACCCTTTGTTAAATAGTACTTGAGGTATCCTCATCTGATCAAGTTGTCTTTGGTGCTATTCCCGTTCTCTTTCTATTCAGCATTTTCCATGCACCCCACTTCAAATCAGTTCCGATTCTTTGAAACAGCGCTATTGACATTCTTTAGGTAATCGAGTTACATGTTTGTTTTATTCATTAACGCTGTGCCACCAGCAGTATAAGATGGAAAGAAACTTATCTGGGAATAAGATCAAATTGACTGAATGTCAGCGGATAATAAATAATTTAGATATAGTTTGTCCACAACAGATGTTAAATGTTGCAAATGTCTATCTTTGTTTTTTGGGGCTCTGTGGTACTAACACGACTAAAAATAAAATTAATATCGTCTGCTGGGACTAGGTAATGTCTTTTCCAGTATTTAAATGGTTTAAATAATAATTCTTTCCATCGTGTGCTATGGATGCAGAATGATGAACCCGGAGGTATATCTCCACCTCCCCAGGCGCAAGCATCTGTGGTACTTATAACCTCCCAAACAAACTCAGAGACACTACCCTTATCTCGGAATTTGACTTCACAACGCACTGATGGGACCATTATTCAACCGCTAGACCTGCATACGAAATACATTAAACAATCAATACAAACGTTACTGATGCACATACTGTCGTTCGGAAAGTTATAGAAGACGCACCAAGGCAAGACTAAGCTAACTTACACAACAAAAACAATGACAACCACTAAAGAACTAGACCAGCCACTTTAAACGCACTGCTCTTTTTACGTTTACCTTATGAACGTTTACCTATGAATAATTATATTTCCCACCCAGACACAAGGCTTCCAGCCATGTGGGGGATCCCTTCACATAAATTTGTAACACTGTATTACTGTATACCTCACCAAATTGTGTACTTACCATTAAATTGTAGTAAACCCCTGGGGAAGTTAACTTGTTGCTCGAGTTGCTGGAGGACTCTGAATTCTAATGCACTCTGTAGGGTCAATTACTGGGGCTACTATGGCAACAGAGGAGGGCATTTCCATATTAGTGCTAATTAGCAATTCAAGTTACTTGCAAACTTGCCAACCTTTTCTACTCAAAACCTTCAATCTACCATTTTGAATCCGATTGTATGAGGGGTTCCCTTTTTGCTACAGTTTTCTAGTCTATCTCATTTGATATTCTCTCAGAATTCTCCGTTTCACAGTACATTTGACGGTTTTAGTTTAGGTGCGGAAGTATGAATACTACTGAACTGCCAACATAGTTCTTACTACCTACGATCTCAATATATCATATATAATGTCCTAAGGAGGTTGCCTCTTACACCAAAAGAATATATTTAGTGTTTTGATAATCCGATACTTAATACATTCTATTTACCAAGTTATTAAAAATTTGGTCTGTTCAAGGCGTAGAAAACTATTTCATGCAATGTATTATATTGCATTTTTAATTTTTTGTGTTATAGTTCTTCCATGGGGCCCCGTAATTACAGGGTTTGTAAGTAATGACAGTGAATTTTTTTACGGGGACTGTACGCGCGAACGCGCGCTTTACCGGCTCAGATTTTGGTGGGGGGATCTGGCAACAATTTCCAACAAGCGTCAGCTGGCCACCGATCGTTATAGTGGTCATAATATCAGTTCTTCCATGTGAGTCGGTACAGTAACCCGGTGCAAAAAAAAAGTGTTCGCTTGAGCAACGGATGGCGATAAGGCCGTAGCTATAGATTTGCGACGGGGGGGTAGCCAGTAGGTGAAATGAAATTATAATAGGCCGTTTTAACCACATACAGTATAGTGTTACAATAAGAGTTACTGCATATGCTCGGCACCATCAAAACTATAAATAGCTATATAAATATATAGATAAAAAAAACCTACATATACCTAGGTAATCATCAATAATACATCAATACAATCCTTATATATACAATCCATGACTTAATAATAATAAAAAACAATATAGGCACTTATGACTGTGATGGGAATGCCAGCAAGGGGGGAGCTTGGTCGCTAGAAATTCATTCACAGAGTAGGGACAACAAGCTAGCTTAAAGCCCGAGGCTGCCATAGTAGTGTATACCGAGCTCTTAAGAAAGCAAAACTGAATTTTGGTAAATACAACAAGTGGAAATAGAGAAAGAACAGAGCAAATTTATTAATTTCAAAACGACCCCAGGATCAACCCCTCCACTACTGTTGTCTGTTGAAGGTTTTAGTTATGTTTAATTTATCGGAAATCAAACGGACAGTTGCACATCCATGTCAATGAGTCACGCACATGTTGCACATCCATGTCAATGAGTCACGCACATGTTGCACATTCTCGTTGGTAGCTGGTCGGTTGGTTGATGGCCGTCCAGCGTGGGGCTCGGCGTTGGCGTCTTCCCGACCTTCTGTGAAGGCCTTGTGCCACCGGAAAATTTGCCTACCCGAAAGGCAATCGTCGCCGAAAGCCTTCTTCAACATTATAATGGTTTCCTCAGCACTATTCTCCAGTTTTACACAAAACTTGATCGCCATCCGTTGCTCATGCGAACGTTTTTTTCTTCTTGCACCGGGTTACTGTACCGACTCACATGGAACAACTGATGTGACCACTACAACGATCGGTAGCCAGCTGACGCTTGTTGGAAATTGTTGCCAGATCCCCCCACCAAAATCTGAGTCGGTAAAGCGCGCGCTTGCGCGTACAGTCTCAATAAAAAAAAATTCACTGACATTACTTTCCAGACAAACCCTTTATAATGATAGAAAATTTAAAGTACCTTAAACAATGATGTACGAAATAGTCATCTAAAACTTGATTAGAATAAATCTGTTATACATTTCTTAAAGTAAATTTAATAAAAAATAAAAATTCAATAAAAGCACATCAGATTTTGGGATGCCCATTTTCTATGCTTCACATCCTCTTAAGAGAATTTTCCCTCTGGTCGGAAGCCTTGCATGAAATCAGTGTCATAACTCTGAATCCATCCATATTCAATGCATGCATGGATAGTCAGCTATACTCCGTTTGCTAAATCACTTGTCAAAGCTTATTGCCAACAAGTAAGCTTTATCGGCTTTGCATACCTTGTCACTGAAGACGTCGAGATTAATGAGGTTAATGCGGTGAAATTAATTGGAATACGAACGGTTTAATACCAAAGATTTGCATCGAAGGCATTTGGAACCTCCACGCACATACAGTATATTGGTAATCTAAAATAGTTTCGGGAAATCAAATTATTACATTCGGGGTATTTCAAAATGTTGAGAAAATTCTAATGAAAGAACCGGTACGAGTGAGCCCGTATATGTCCATTAGAACAGCCATTGAATATATTATATATTCAATAATAACAATAATATACTTTATATAAAATATTATTAATAGTACCAAAGTTAATTCATGGGACAATATTGCATAGTCTATAGAATGGGCAGGCGAATGATATAATATAACACAATAATAATGGTATGATATACAATGAATGCATAGGGGCTTGGATTATCTAAATGTTCAAAAAATAATGTTTTCTTCAAAACCAAAACCTATTGTTTATTATTAAATCTATTATTAAAGTTACAGTAACTTCTGCTTCTGAAAATGGCGGCTATATTGATTTTTATTTCGAATTCATTGAAGCCTATAATTTAATTTTCACATTAAACAAAAAAAAAAAGTTAATCGCATACAAACAATTAAATGAATAAACTTCAGTCGCCTCACTAAGTTACCTAATAGGTACTTGTGTCGAGTTACGACACGTCTCCGATCGCATGGCGTGTAGAGACTCGCACAAGTACAAGCACGCTACCACCTGGCCATCGAAGTCGATTTATTAGTACCTTGTGTTAAAATTAAAGTAAATTAAAAATTAGTTATATTTGAATGCATAGTATTAGGTGAGTACAAAGACGCTAACCAGATTAAGACATTTACAATGAAAATACTTTAAGTGATGGACAGTTGGCAGACTGTCGGTAGGAACCAAGTGCACCTGCGGGTAGCATTTACTCGCAGGAACCATTTCTCCTATTTGGTGGGAACCACCCTTGTAGTGGCTGTGCCGTCCAGTTTTTTTCACCCTAGAATGAATAAAAGTTAACCATATTCAAATAAAATTGTAGTTATCTTATCAGCCGTATTTGGACTAAAAAAATAAATAAAATCAAGAGAAGATCCCGCCACGCCGAGAGAAGAGCATAGTAATACTCATCATGGGGAGAAGTAAAAGCGGTATCGCAGGGAATGGGGCGAATCTAGTCAGCTGCGAAGACATGCCAACAGGAAGAGAGGGGCGATGTGGGAGGGGGGGGGGAGATATAGGAGGAGGGCGTATTGCTTAGTCAGGTGGAATGAGGGAGGACCGATACTCCATGACAAGCGCTAAATCATCCACGCGGACTGTGTTCCTCATCCCCAGCACGAAAGAAAGCTACCAGGTGCTACTGACAGTGTTAAGGGAAAATGGAGCGAGGCTATATCATTTCTTAATTTGAAATTTTACAGTTCTTTCAAATTACCGATATACCGGTATTTAACAATATTTCAGGGATAAAGCTGCCCGGTGCCCGGTCCGTTAGGCTTTCCATCCATTTCCCAAGTTGCGACAACCAATAATAACAGAAAATGGACGCCACAAAAAAACCACTGAACGCCTGAGACCATTATAATGACACACAGCGACTAAATATTAACAGTGGAAAAGTACCAAGTTGTGAAGCTGAATTCGACCTAACAGTGCGTCATTGCTTTCACTTAACAGGCAAGTTGAAACGCACCAGTATTTTAGGCAGGTTTCAAGTTGTGGAGCAAAGCGAAAGCACCCAGGCCAACAACACCTACAAATATAAAGTTATACAACCATGCACATGGGAATATAGCTGCTATCATTCATTAGCATTTTGGTTATGGACAGTGACAATCCGAAAATTACTGATTACATCCTTCATACCGTAACACCACGTGCGGAGGAGCGAGCGATTCAATTATTAGTTCAAAATACTAAGTAATACATAAAAAACATTAAGTGTTACTATTGTAGTGCATTGTGTCAATGGAAAGTTTGTTTTAGTTTGTCCATCATCGCTTATAGCCGGTGTAGGTTCATATCTAGGATGCATACTAGTTGGACAATAGATAAAAGTGCAACAATAATAATAATATCAGAAAATACATAAACAGCCTTTCAAATAACAATAAAATGATAGCCTAAAACCTACGCACAAGATGCACTAAGGGTACCTCCCACGATCGCTATTGAAAAGTTTCGGTAAATACTGGACGGCACCACCATGTTCCAATACATGCCTTGCAGTATTCCTTACCGAGAATTTTCAAGCGATCGTGGGTTTACTTCACACTTCCATAGGATATAAATAAACAATAAATAAATAAATAGCGGAGTTAGGGCTACAAAGCCCCCTCTTACACTCAACTAGGAGAGCCCGGGACCGCATGCTTTGCATGCCCTCTGAAGCATGGCCAGAAAATGTAGCAAGTGTGGGAATCGAACCAACAACCCTTTGGGTGAAAGTCGGAGTCTGTACCACTACTCTACATGTTCTATATAATATCGTTTTGCGCTCTAAATACAAGAAAAGAGAATACAGTATGATTCATGAAAGGAAACCCTAAACAGCAATGGAAAATTTAATGTGTGCTTTAAGCATCCGCACGCAGGAGCTGCTTGGGGACTAACTTTTCTTTACCAACTTCTTATTAATTTAACTCAATATGATAGCTTCCAGCATCCTTTATAAGTTTCTCCATCGTTTCTTGTAACTAAGTTTCCTAACTCTACCCGTAAAATCAACGAAAGCCATTTAACAGTAATAATATTTATGGCAGCTACCTGCTGGTATACCTAGGTATAATAAATATAATACATTGTACAGTTTAATGCAATATCTCATTCATTTGTATAAATTGTATTGTAATTGAAATTATAAGTTTTACTGAACAAGCTACCTCAAAGCTGAAGTACCTACCCAACAAAGTTTTGGGTTTACAGTACCTAACTAATTTAAATCTAGGATATTACTCAAGAGAGGATTTACCGCGTGTAAGTGCTAGGAACTTTGATTTGATTCTGATGAATCACTCAGTCAAACCTCAACAAGTTAGTTAATTCCATCAACTTCAAAATGTAAGATTAATTAAGATTAATGTGGTACAGTACAATCTGTGGTTGAATTTTACTTTAAGTTTTCTACAATTATCAGATTGTGCAACCGTGCAGAATAATTCTCCTTAAAATGTAGCGAGGAGTGTTATTGTGACCATCTTCTATTTTTTTTAATGAGATCATGAACACAATATTATGTATACTGGAATTTAAAAAAATTGGCAAATTTCTCCATCTCCCGGCATAAGCTTTAGCTAAATCAGTATCCGTAGCACGAACGCAAAAGTGTAACAAACATTAATTACTTTATTATCCTAAACAAATCCCAGTGAATAAAATATATTGTACATTGACTTACGAGAATAAAACCCGATAGGTGATAAAGGACAAAAAAATTTGTTGTTATAATTATAATTAAATCCTCATTGCTAGACACAGGCGGAACATTTTTTAAAAAAAAAATGGGCGCCACAACAAGAAAAAACAATTATTTACAAGTGTATTGTAACACCGGCTTAGTTTAAAGGGAATCTTTCCAAATTGTTTAAAAATGGACGAAAGTGCTCTTTAAACACCTCCTTAGGCGCCCATTCCATTGACCGGCTAGGGCTATATCCAAAAACAGTGACGTGGTAGCAGACATTCAAGACTTAGGTTGCGTTTCCACCGATCTCGCATTGCAGAATTGACGGAAAGGTTTATTTTCCTCGATGCCATAGTTAAAATTGATCAATGATCATACAGTAAAATCACAAACAAACTAAAATTAAAAAATGGCGTCATGGGATATGTTAAGTACAAATATTTTAATAGATTTCTATAAAAAGAAAAATTCTAATTTCCGTCAATGTCATTTGCATTCTGCAATGCGAGGTTGGTGGAAACGCTACCTAAGTCTTGAATGTCTGCTACCACGTCACCGTTTTTGGAAATAGCCCTAGCCGGTCAATGGAATGGGCGCCATAAAACACCTCCTTAAATGTATAAACTGTGATAATCTATAATCGATTTTGTTTGTGAACTATCGTTAACCCATAAAAATCTATACCTGTACAGTTAGTCCTATTTCAGGAATATGTAGTCTGATTCTTCCTTTTAGATTATTTAATGTCATGGATTAACAATAGGTCATACAAACAAATTTATTGTGTATTATCAAAGTTTATATATTTCAGGTGTTCAAAGAGTCATTTTGCCAATATAGAAACTGTGGAACGAGAATTTAATTAATTAGCTCCCACCTTCTCACGCCATGTTGTTTTCCAAATTTTTTGGAAATATTTCCCTTAACCCAAGGAATAACTTATACTTTTGTATTGAAAACAGAACACCTAAAGATGTCAAGTCGAGACTGAGACTAGACTACAATGTCACTGGGGAAATAAAAATACGTCTGTAAGAGCAAAAAAATTATTAGGGCACTTTAGAAAATGACATTCTTCTTTACATATTTATTTAAAACTTAACTGCCACATTTCGTTGAATAACGACTGTCAGAGTGCTTTCATTTTATAGGAGTTACTAGAAGAATAATAGTCTTACTATAGGTAAGTTTACGCTAATTTAAAATTACCTATTCAATATGAACTACTATATTTCATTGAAGATCTCTCTTATGTATACCTCTGTGTATGTTCACAAAAATTTAAGCAGTTTACAGCGGGCAGAACATGTCCACAATCACGGAACGAGACCAAGGACAAACTTGGTTGCCATGCAACACAGAACCCGGCGGTATGAATGTAAGCCGTCATATATCGGTGTGCTCATATACAACAAACTACATACCTTAACGGAAGTTAACAGAATTCCAGAATTCAAAAAAAAGTTTAAAGGGTTTCCTTATTCAAAAGACATTTTACAACATCCAAGAGTTTTTTGAACAGACTTAGTAGAGTATATATAATAACTAAAATGTTTTAATAGTAATGGCTATTGATACTTGCATTGTGTTAACATCTATTTATTTATTTATTAATCTGTATTATTAAGTTAAAATTGTTAAAGCTATTGTATATTGTATGGAAAATCGGTGCAATATAGAACTATCTTATCTTATCTATCAGTCTCCTATTCAGTCATGAATGAATAATTTTATAAGTTAATAAATTTCGTAATAAAATTAATTTGTACTATTATTAGGTAATTACCAACTGAAATAAAATTCACTGTGAATTTACGTTACAACGGAAATAAGATAATATATACCATATTATGGTAAATACCGGAACAGTTCCGAGTACTACAAAACTATAAAATTGAACTATTAAGTGCATAAATGCACTAAGAATAGCTTTTAAATTAATATGTAAATGGAGAGGGGTGAGAGGGTGGCTACGGTTCAAATCGACCTATCTAAATGTTTTGACGTAGTCAACCATTCGATTGCAGTGGAGAAGCTAAAATGCTTGGGAATTAATGGATCGCTATTAGAGTGGTTTCGGTCATATTTTTCGGACAGAAGGCAAATAGTGCAAATAACCAGCCCTAAAGGTACCGCAAATAGCTCACCATTGCCAATTAAGCATGGAATATTTCAAGGGAGTGGATTAGGCCCCCTAATTTTTTTGATTTATACAAACCAACTATCAAATATTCCTATTAAATCAAAGATGGTCACCTTTGCAGACGATATAGGTATCGTGGTGAGAGCCCCTGATAGCGAAAGACTCCAACAAGAAATCGAAAATGATACAAAAAAAGTCATGACCTGGATAAAACAACATAAACTAATACCTAATCTAAAAAAGACCAAGGTCATGTACCCCAGCTATCGACAAACCAACAGTGTAAATAGAAATCTGATATATAATGGCCAAATAATTGAGGAAATAAACGAAATCAAGTACTTGGGTATCACCATAGACAACAAGTTGACATGGAAACCACACATTGATAAATTACAAAAAAACCTCCGATCTATCAGCTACATATTATACAATCTACGGCGGTTTTTCCCACAATCAGCGTTAATCACTCTATATAAAGCATGGTACCAAGCCAAACTAAGTTACTGCATAGGCATATGGGGGGGAGCAGCAGCGACCCATATTCAACCATTACGAACGGCACAAAATTATACAGTAAAAACTCTCACAAGAAGCCATAGATGGTCACACTCAAACACAATATATAAAATGAATAAACTGCTGCCCATAAACCTCCTATACAATAAAAATTTGCTAATGTTTACCACAAAACATATTGCAACAATAAACACACGTAATAATGCAAGACAACACACAACAAGATCAACAGCCTATCATACTCTCCCCCTTCCCCACTGGAACCTGACAAACTCAAGACGATCATTACGATATAAGGCAACGACCCTGTACAACTTACTCACTAAGGACTTACACTCTAACAAACACGAGTATCCCACAGTAGACAACGACAACACTGACAAGAACACAAGAACAGCTATTTACAAGACAATCATTAGAATATGGACGAGGAAAGAACTGGACAAATTACAATAGTAATGCGACGACAAATTACAATAGTTGTAATGAGTAATTGTTTGTTTCTAATTTTTTAATTTTAATAATATTTTATTTTTAATAATCTAAGTAAATATATATAATACCGTAGTCTTAGTTTAGTGCTACCCTCGCACGCCCATGGCATGAGGGGGCACTACTTTATATATGTACCGAGAAAAAATGTAAAGAAATTACACGGATTTATTATTATTATTATTATTACACCATATACTTATCCATTAAGAAGATACCGCGTACTTCCAGTATACGAAAAAAAGTTATTTCCACGTCGAACACAATAAGGTCTCATACAATTCGAAAAAGTTTCTTGTAGAGCGTACCTCATTCTGTAGCGAGCAGCTGTGTACGGTTCTCAAAAAGCAATCAGAAAGTCAGAAACTGCCCCGGAAAACTTTTCAGTGAAAGGAAGGCCAGATAAGAAATGATTCCATGAACCATTCATTTCCAAAGAAATCCAAGTTGACAGAAGGGAGGGCAATAGATGAACCGCAAGAGAGGCGGGTTGGGCCCATTAGGGTCGCGAAATAGCGGGAAAGTTGGGTCAAAATAGCTGGAATGGAACTATTAAGTATAGTTTGATAGCCTCACTGCATTGAAACCCCCTCGGCAACATCTTCGACTAAAAGCCCATCAGCAGGTTTTATTATACTCCCGTAAAGCTGACCTTATGTGGGGCAAAAACAATCAAGGTATTTTACATAGTTGCGTGGCATGGTAGGGTTTTTAATATGCATATGGATCTAGGATCTTGTAGGCACAGACCATTGAACGTAGAAAAAAATCATAAGCAAGGGGTTTGTAGAAAATGTTATGGGTTTTAATTTATATTGGATAAATTATTGAAAAAAGTTAATAGTTTCAGAGGTACAGCGAGAAAACATAAGTCATATTGGTCATTTTTTTTTTTTTTTTGGTATTCTCGGCGTCGTTATAGATTAAGTAACTCTATTACGTTCAACAAAAACACAAACATAGAATATAAACTCAACTGTTGCAGTTGTGGTAAAAGAGAGTGTATTTGCAGCGACCAAGTTATGTTGGGTACAGAATTCCGCTAATTTGTCTCCACATTCGTTCCTATTACCAAGTCCGAAAGGTCCTATGTAAGTACCTTCTCTACCTTCTCCCAAAACAGCATTCCAGTCTCCCATGATAATAAAATTTTCTTCTGCCTTTGTGTCTCTTATGAGCGTGTTCAGGGTTTCATAGACTTGTTCAACTTCTTCGTCTGTGCTCGCACTTGTGGGCATATATACCTGAATTAGTATAGTGTATACCGGATGTGACTCAATTTTGACTAGGATCACCCGGCCACTACATTGCACGTACCCTTTGACTCTTTTGCCCCAGTCTTTGCACAGGACGATTCCTACTCCCCCTTGTCAAGGCTTGTTTTCAATAGTGTATGATGCGGTAATTATCTTTCCAGAAATCGCCACCATCTGACCATCTCATCTCAGATATTCCTAGAGCATTCAGCTTGGTGTTATTCATTTCTTTTAGTAGGTTATGTAGTTTACTGTTTTGTAGAAGGGTTTTAACGTTCCACGTGGCGAACCTTACCACCTCAACATTCTTCTTTTTCTTCGGGTTCATAAGTCTTCTAGCTATGCATTCTTTCTGTTCTTTCTTCGTGCTGTTTTTCTTCTTATCTTCCTGATTGTTCATTGAAGTCTTCTTTTCTTCTTTCTGTGTAATAGGATGGTCTCGAGCAGTCCCCACCCGGAGCTCCAAACGGGGGACTATTTTACCTCCGGAATTTTTTACAAGAGACATACTATCATTCGCTGTTGCTTGAGATGTCACTGTGACCTTTAATGTGGTAGGTTCTCCTTTCTTTCCACATCCTATGCCGTTGACTTTAAGGTTTTAAAGTTCATCCGCCTTTGTGAGTAATTTCGTCCCCACTGGGAAAGAGGGTGCCCATACCGTCCGAAGATGGTTGTGGAGCTTATGTCGGCTCCTTTTCGACATGTGCCCGTCAGCCGTTGGGATGGTTCTACGCATCCTCTTCCGCCCTTCCCGGCACAGTTAAGCTTATTTATTGGCGGCTATACTCGCCAAGTCACAGGAAATCATCGGGCACCCTTGGCATTTTATAGGAAAGTCCGCACCACTTGACTTCCCACCACACCCTCATATCCTGCCGCTGCTTGGTCGGGGACTGCTTATTTAATTCCCAGCTAACCTCCATATCTGAAGGCCATCCACTATCCGCCACCTGTGACCCCACTAGTAGCCTGCAGCTCAGCCTTACTGTAGAAGGGTGAAACAGGTAAAATACAACCCAAAACTGTACTTAACTGACTGAGGTCAGAGTTGAGTTTGTTCAATCCCCCATGGGGGCATATCTTTGACTTAACCACCGCACCAGCGGCAAGGGAGCTAACTTTTGATAATGTTCCAGCAAACATAATTAATTAGCATAATCTTAAGTAATTAAAATGGAAACAATGCTCTCAGTATTGATCCAGAACATACTCCCAGCAGTAGTTTAGAATTACACATCGAGAACCCCTACATGAAAACAATGCTGTATCGCTAGCGGCAATATCGAGAAAAAATTGTGTTGAAAGAAAATGTGAAAAGATAAACGGGGAAAGCGGGTAATTAAAATGGTAGAAATGCCCGCAGGCTTTGAAAAATTGAAAGATAGAAAAAAGATGGAAAATAAAGCTGCAGGGAAACCAGAGAAAGGATACGATCGCGTACAGAAACTAGTGAGAACGTGCAAAAAATACCTTGGGTAAAAAAGGATCTAATTTCGAATTGTGTGACTTAATAACGTGGACAAAATAATTTTACCGTGAGCTTTCTCGCTTGTAGCTGCATACACATACCGTGATAATACAATATATAAGTATATTATAATACTACAATACTCGTACCTGCATGATTTGTGGACGTTTGTATTTTCTACCCTTCCATAACACGCAAAAAGTGGGCCCAAATTATATCCAAGGGATTCAAAGAGCAGGATTAGTCCATACCATCTTAAAAACAACAGTACGTTTACTAATGATTGAAAACTTGAGATATTCGAAAACATAAGATGCTTCGGTATAAATAGCGGCCGGGAGATGACATGAATGGGCGAGGAGATGGTGAAACAGTCCAACAGACACGAGGTATGGTGAAATAGGGGAGAATTGAAGACAATCACACAATTGGGGTTGTATTAAGAGAAAGGTGGGGGGGGGGGGTGTCGTCCATTTACAACTTGTCATGGCCACCGCCCTCTTCAGCAAAACTGTCGGCTGCCGCTGTCACCTCGTTCCATCTCACTTTCATAATGCATTTCTAATTTCCCTTAGAGCAATCAGCTCTTCATTTTGTGAAACCACGGACAAGATTGAATTAGAAATAAACCTGTGGTAATATGCGGGGAATATGCTGTAAGGCTCGGTACACCCGGACGACTCTCGTAAATCTCTTTTCCATTGTAGCCATATAGATTTCTTAACGATTATGGAAGCTGGCGGGAAGCCGACCACATAGACACGTCAGATCATAGAAATCTTCTGAAGTAGACTCGTCGGTTTGCACCAACTATTCACCAAGTCCTATTCCTACAAAGGAAAAGACGTCGGCAAATCGCGATTGCGCGAATAATATGGCAATTTTATTTATTGCTTTCCAATTTATACGTAGTATAAGGAAAGCTATGTGATGGTCAAAATTTTCGATTCCGAGATTTCAACGGGTTTACCCGTTTTGAGGTACCAGGAACCCAAAAAAGTGGTTTTTACGAAATGTCTTCGGCTTGAGGGGGCACAGGTTATTTCACGTTCACATGTTCATTTTGTTGAGAAATATACGGTTTTTTCTTTCTTTCTTTCTGTCGATTTCCGGGCAAATTACTCGGTGGATTTGGATGAAATTTGGCATGTAGGTTCACAAAAATCATACCTCATGACCATTTTGTATTTATTTTGGGCTAACTCAATTGGGGGGGGGGGGGTATAATAATTAAGAAACTCACAAAAAAAACGACTAAAAAAATATTTCTAAAAAACGGCTCCAACGATTTCTTCTAAATTCACATACACTGTAGTCGTTATTAATGTTAATAAAATGCGGGGGGTCGCTTGCCCCTTAATAGTTTGCTGCTTCTTGGTGTAAAAAAAATAAAAATAACTAAATTTATATGAAAAATGACTAAAAAATAATTTTTCTGCGAAACCTTTCTATCGATGATTTCTAACTTCAGGGATGTTTTAGGTGTTAAATCGAGTAACGAAACCGGACAGATTGCTTTCCCAAAAAACTATTTGGTTTTGTGCAAAAAAATTTATTTTGAAAAAATGATAGAAAATTCATGCTCAAATGCATTGCGTGCCCTGCCATGATTACTGTGTGGTAATGTGTTGGTCTGACCTATCTAGAATTTACCTCACCTCCAGTGACGTCAGGTGGAAACCCCCCCCCCCCCCCCCCGAGATATTTGAAATTTAACTGTAGGAAAATTATTTACCATGAAATACTAATTTTCTCTATCTCCACTTGATAAGTTTGAAAGCATGTTCGAGTAAACTCGGACCGGTTCTTTTAATTCTAATACAGCAGTTTTTAACAGTGAAATCCACAATAAAATTTACACTACAGTATATAGAATGACACTTTGGTTCAGGTGTCAGGAATTGAGCTTTCTGGAATCTGGGAACCCTACTTATAGAGGACTCCGAACCACGTGGCTTCAGCCTCTAACATGATTAATTTACATATAATTAGAGGAGAAGCAATGGAACCTGTGACTTCCTTCACGAAAGTCCAGATCGTTATCCACTACACGACTTTCACAAGCAACTCAATAACCACCTAACACAATTACCAAATCCCACCAGTGTGCCGCGTCTGATAGGTTACTTGAAATATCTATCATGTACACGCACATTAATGCCATTGAGCAAAGCAGTATATTGAATGCATTGGATGATAGCATCAACAACAAAGTAATCTCAAAATTGAAAAACAACTCTTTTGCAGCCAATTTTATTTTCATTAGATTAGGAGATTCCAACACAACTTGTTTCACACAGTAAGCGCTGGCGAAAACTCACCCAAACTCAGCGTTTCAAAGAACTACTAACAATACAAAACTGTATGCATTTATTTTATGTACCACCAGCGCAGCATGGGGGGGGGGAAGGGGTGGAAAAATGTCCACAATCCATATGAATTGTTGATAACAGTTGGGACCTCCACTCTTCCCACCGTGGTCCACGTCATGGGCATAAATGATTGCTGTGTGCTTCTCATTGTTTTCAACAAAGTATAAAATTTCTAAAACTCATCTCTACACCTACCTCCTTTTGTTGTGCCTGGCAAGAGGAACAAAGGTGATACATTTTGAACCTAAGCTATCACAATACATAAAATGGCATCTCACTTTCTTATTTATGCCTACATATTAAGAGTGTAAGTTTTATATTTATGTCTTACTATATTTTAGGGCAGGGAAAATTGTAATACTAGTAGGACTACCTAGGGCGACCATACAATTATTGTGTTTTTTGTTTGCTTTATGTTTCAATAAAAGTTTACTTACTTACTATGCAGAAGAGGAACAAAAAGAATACTATCTAGCCTTACCAAATCTCACAATAAAGCTAATCAGTTTAAATGACGCAAAAAGAAACCGAAAGGGGTTGGCAAAGTGGGATACAAATTGGTCAGGAAGAAATGCTAATAGAAACAAATCTATAATCTATCCTGCAGATAGTATGACATAATCAGAGATTAACGTGTCTTCATTCTTCAACCATTCCAATTCATGAAGATCCCGTCTTGGGATAATGGAATATGATAACCAAAGGGAAGACGACCATCATTAGAATGATTAGAGGCTAAACATCGATAACGGTTTTGGAAATTAATAGTGATTACAGGGAGTGCAAAGACCTGGAGTATGCATGTTAATAGTACGGTGGTCACTCCAGGTTCGAACGCACTATTATAGATGAATGGAAAAAATGCGGACTGACAATTCCACTTTCGGCCCTAATTGGTTGCCATCTCTCTAACTGCAAGCGAATATTTTAAGGCCCAGGATCAGGTTGGTGGCCCTGATATCATTACACGGTTCTTCAATTTTGGGGCGATAAAACACCATTCTGACTCCAAGAAACTTTTATACAACGTGTTCCGGACGACCTATTCAGAGAAAAGTCCCATCCTTGAACTTTTTAACTTCAATAGAACGTATGACTGATATTTGGTATGAATGAAGTTTACTAATATTTCAATTAAACTATCCTTGATAGGTGATAGTGATAGTGATAGGTGATAGTTAGGTGTAAGATATGGCCATAGGCCCTAATCTCGCTTTATTTCCATTTTTCAGTAAAGACTTTATGATTATTATTATCCTTAGCTAAGACGTTTGTGCAAATTATACCTTAAGGTTTAGGTTCATAATTAACACATGACATGAAAGGTGTCAAATAGAGCTTTCTTTTTATGCTTAACTTGACATAATGTCTTAAGTTACAAATTCCGAGATACCATCCATCCATCCATGGATTCTCTTAAACCTCCATATCCTGCCCCGAAAATTTTTACTACGTAATAAATAACTTGTTATCAATTTTTTATATCGAATTTCAAAATTTATTAATAATAAACAAGATAAACGGGGTGTCCGGGTAGTCTGGGGCACAATGTGAGGACGCATAGAACAAGTAATTTTACTAAAAAGTTTACACCGTAAATTGATTAGTTTTTACATTTAATTTTAATTTGGAAATTGGCAGCTTTCTTCAATTTTCTCATTTATGAAAGTTCGGGAAGTAAAAACAATAACAACGACAACACAAAATTCGACAGCCCCGAGCCCACATTGTATTAAATTAGATTTAATTAACTAAAATAATTAATTTCAATTCCAACTGGACCCCTCTGTAAAGGTTTATCTATTACGGTATTTATTACGTTAATACCCGTTCATTATTATTATTATTATTGTTTTTATTTAACATACCATGTGGACGATACGTATTGAGTAGAGGCATATTGCATGAAATGATGATTGATGAGTTCAACAAATAGCCGAAAGTAAATTGCAATCAGGAAGGGGTCGGACGGGAAAAGCTCGCATTAACGAGCTTTCCTCATTAGGCCCATGTCGCATAATGAGAGATGAATTGAAATAGATAAACAAATTTCGGACACAAATGGAATTAGCGAGATTAAAACAGGCTTACAAAAGCTAAACAATCCCTTTCCACGCTATAGCCGAAATACAGTAGACTGTAGAGGTTTAGGACCCCACATATCCCACGAACAGTATACTGTACGTACAACATGTAGATAGATACACATTTCAGCTTATATGAAAATTTGAAATATGCATATGCGTCTATGAATACAAACTACTTCGCCATTATTCCCTATTCGTCTTTACCGGCTAATAAAAAGTTCGAATTAAAATTTTATAGCGAAGACAGTGAGGATGTAGAAATACAGTTCAAGGAAGCTGAAAAATAGATGCAGAGGAATGCTCAATCAACTTCGAAAACTTAAGAGATTCTCTCATGAATAATCAGTTAGGGAAGAAGCACACTTCGCCCCGCCAAAAATACGTCTCTTTCAAAAATGTATATCATTTCCCAGCGCTAGAAGAGAACATTTTTCGGAGAGTGGATAAAGATCTGCATTCAGCAAAGTCAGAGCAAGTTTCTTAAACTTAAAATGCCCAGCTGGGTCCTTCCTACATAATAGATAATTACAATATTAGGGTGTTTTCAAAATTTGTGATCAACATGAATAACTGTAGTTTCAGGCTTTGTAAGAAATTTTAGATTAGGCTGGACAGTCATAATCCTGGTACTTCCAGGTTTGTCTGAAATTGCCCAATCGTCGCAGATTGAACGCAAAGGACACGTAATTTATTTCTAGCCGTTCCTACTATTATAAACTGAGTTGAGTCATGCAGCAGAAAAATCACGGTAAGTTGACCGAAGCATAGTGTGCAAGTGTTACGCGATAAACAGTCATCTCACAAATGATATACACAAAAGCTCGCATGCATCATTTTTATAAGATAACTGTAACACGTAACACTTGCAGCACAGTATCCCTCAATCAGCTTTCGGTGATTTATCTGTTATGACGTATGGCTCAACTCAGCGTAGTTTACCTGTAGTATTGTAGTATAGATTTGACTACTATCTATGTCTCCTTAAACTGAAGTAATGGACAACTTTCCAATGGAATTAGGGATCAATTCATAATTATGACGCCCATGATTGACTTATGGAGAATCCTCGCTCTTATTCTTGATTGGCTGGCTTGGGTAGAGCATTCTTTCTCGCCATAAATAATTTTCGAATTTACAGCAACTTTAATTCATAATCTGCATATAAATGATAGGCTAGTGGTCCAATAACAGCTATCTATATTAAAGTCTACTTCATTATTATTCAAACGAACAACAAAGCCAACTGCTATTTCGTCCTGAAATTAATGAAATTAAATAAAAATTGATATGTATGCCTATATCCATAAGTTAACCATGGACACTACTTTTGGGAATTGACTCCTCAATCAGAGGGCATTTTGTCAGATTGTTTTTATTTATTTAAATATTTCAATGGGAAAGTTGTCTGTTCGCAAGGAAATAATTTTTCTTTTTCTTTTCGGGCGCACTTTTTTTCCTTCTAATGCCTGCTTTCAGCATTTCCGCTTTAAGCAACCCTGTCAGCCAGGCGGGGGGAGTGAGCCTGTTTATTAACTAGAGGCACCCTAAGGGCAGACTCTTTCACCTCGGGGAGAAGGGGAGTTGACTGATAATAGTGGATTCCGAACCACGTGGGGAACATGGTAAAGTCACACGATTAATTCGAAGGTGACCAGGACTCGCCACGCATGTAGACTGACTGGTATAGTCTCAGCGCGTTATCATGTCCCACCACGTTCCCCTGCCAACGCTGTGCACACTACAAAGTTTGCCGCAGTTTGAAACAGGCTCTGCTCTCGAGTCTCGTGGATTCAACTTGGTAAGGCCGTTGGTAGGGCCACGGGAAGGTGAGCAGCAATGCTAAAATAGTTCATCACACCACCATTGTTTTTGATAAGACAGCTCCCTAAATATTGCTTCCGTTTGGAATTTCCAGTGCCAACGGGGTGCGGGGACGGGGGCTGGAGAAAGTTCAAAGTAACCGGCTTAGTTGTTATCTTCTCTTCCTTCCCGCCAAAATCACTTCCTGCAGTAACATAATCCTGTTTACGTGGGGAATGTGTCACGTCGAATTTCAGCGCGATAAGCAGACATAAAAGCAGACATAAAAGGGATGAAATGGGGATTCTTTCGCTCTCGGCCCAACAAATCTTGTGAGATTGGCGGAAATTAATTTTTTTTTTATCCCATGACATCAAATTTTTGTTCCCCAATTACTTGCATTACTCTTATTAATAAGGGTTTTATTTATAACGGATGCAGCTCTAGGAGAACATCTAGTATCTTTATGAAGCAAGTCGGGAGAAATTAATCCGAAAGTGTTGGGCACCATTCTTTCAATTTAGCAGTATTTTACAAGGCACCAGAAGAAAAATTAACATACCTTGATCGTAATTGAAAAACTTAGCTAGTTGAAAGATTGATTTGATGATCAATTTTTCAAGCCCTCATCTAAAAAATTATTAGAAAGCGGTGTATTTCAAGTCCAAATCCCTGCACATTTGTGCAGCATAAGCATTTGTTAGCGTAACGAACCGCTTAAATTTAAAAGCAGCATTTGGGCAAACCTGCAATCATTTTTGAATGGAGTTGAACAGCAGAAAGTTGCCATGCAATGCGTTATGCCTAAATGTCGGACACAGCTTTATCAATTATTTTGTTACATGTGACGGATACATTAGTCAGTTAGCATGAAGATAACGATTAGATTAGATTCAGCCAACACTTACTGACAAAACGCACCGTTTTTAATATAAAATGTACTCGTTTTTTTAAACAAACAAAAATGGAAGGGTCACGATTTTACGAAAAATCTTAAATTGACATTTCCAGTCAAACGTCAGCTTGCTGGCCTCGTATTGACACAGATGGCCACGTTGTCACAGTGTTTTTCGTCTCTCGTATAGTTTTTTCCACTTGGACAATGCATGGGTCATATCTGTAGGAAGTGACGCGGAACAATCAACAATGCTTGTCAAATTTTCAGCCAGTGAAGTTTCCAGTTTTCCCCCGTTCTCTCCTCAAACAATGGCTTTTTGTTTTCAACACAAACAGCCAAGTTAAACTCTGGAAGCATTTTACAATGTGGAGAATTATTTAGCAACAGCATGTACAGTAGCTTCCAGCTATTAGCTGGCGGAGACTTTCCTGGATTATCATAACGTCGCTTAAACATTATTTAGAAGAGGAATGCCACGAAAATAAAAACAGCATACTATGAAACTTGTTGTGTACCACACATCGTACAGTACAGTATTTAAAAAATTAAAAAAATTAACCTTTATTAACATTATCCTCACGCATGAAAATTAACGTAATCAAGAGATTGATATAATAATTTATAACTTTTATTGGATCGTCAATTCAACCATAATATTAAATAAATCGATCACTCACGAAGAATATAATTCAAATAAAGACATACAATAGTTAAGTCTACAGCATTGCATAAAGGACTTGTCAACCTTAATACAGTACAAGAAAAGAAGTTGCACAGCAAAAAATGTCTCAAAGTACATATAAAAAAGTAGGTAACATACAACAGACATTATTAAAAATAAATAGAGTGTTGAGCAATTGCAAAAGGGAGCACAATAGAATTTCACAAGAAAGATTAGAATGAAGTGAGCAGAAAGCTCAAAGCTGAGCCCTTTTCCCAGTATTGTAGTTGAACACGATTAACAAAGAATATAAAAAGAAGGTTATTGCATTTAAGTTGAAAAGACGATGAATATCAACATTATGAGGGCTGTCCGAAAAGACGAAGAGTACATTACTAGGCAGATGGAAAGGCTCGTTCCATAAATAATATAAATAGCCTAATGACGTTTTATTCTAAACAAGCGGAGTTAGGACTTTTAGCTTTCTAACACACTCAAATAGTACCACCTGCATTACAAGCCCTCCGAAGTATGGCCAGAAAATGAAGCAAACGTGGGGCTTGAACCAACCACATTGCGGGTGAAAGTCGGAGTCCGTACCACCAATGCTCATCAGATTGGTGTTGTCATGCCAATGAATTTTGTACACTTGACAAAACCGATATGACAGCCAACGCAAATTACTATTAAAAACCTGGTGACAAATATTTTTAACACTGGATAAATGTTATTTAGCATAATGAAAATAGGCTAGATTTTCTATCAAAGTATAGAAATAAAAGCAAAGAGCAAACTACAAGTCATGGCGTATAAGTTTGTCAAAAACAATTTAAGTCCCTATGGCAAAGATCCAACGGTCGGAAGTGGGATATAATAGGGCACACAGGAAGGAGAATTTCGGACAGCCCCTAGGGCGACAGTTGTATAGTAAATCCTTGGCAGGCCCTCCAGAAAACAACCAAACTTTAAAAAAAAATTCTTGCAGAGAGTTGCAACAAAAACTTGAATCCTTTTTTTAAACCAAATTAAGAGAATTTTTAACACTAAATTGACTTAGGTTGATGACGCAACCTTCTCTGGACATTACGCCCGAAAAGAGTCAAGCCAGAAAAAATCGGACACAGCGGGGCTCGAGCCTACAAGAGAATATATGCAACGCAGAAAATTCTTCTTCTTGAGTTGCAATCTATTGATTGGTTTGCAGCGAATGTTGTAGTCTTCTTCTCCACTATTGTCTGTCTTCTGTCCTTTGTAGGTGTCGCACCCTAGGCCCTTCAAGACGTCCTCTAGGCACTCCTTTCCCTGTCATCCTCTCGAGTTGGTGCTTTAGAAAATTGACCCCAAAACCTCGATATTTTAATTAAATTTTTTATTTTTTAATTAATTAACTAAGCAAGCTACTAAAGATTTAGTCTATTCAAGTTGTACTGTATAAGACTATTTCTTACATTATATATTACGGTATTTTTAATTTTTGGTAAGGCTGCACGTTCATGAAAATTACTGGGGACTAAAATTTCATAATAACACCAAAAATTAAAAATATTATACATATGATGTATGAAATAGTCTTGAATAGGCCAAATCTTTAAGAGAAATCTGTCCGTTGACATTGGCCACTCCTAAATTGGTTGGTTTATATTTTTTACTTAATCTAGAACTAAAATTGTAACGATTCAATTAGCTGGGGACTATTTCATGCTTAGCACTTTCAGGAAGTTTGTGAAAATCACCTTATAATATGGTGCATAAAACAGTCCTCTACCAATTGAATGAACCAAATTAAAAATATAAACAAAGCTATTTAGGGGTGATACACTGTATATCAACAGTAAAAAAAAATTCAATAAAAACATCAGATTGGCAACTTTGTAGGTTCCATACCCTTTTAGTAAAAATGTAGTACAGTTGTTTAAGCGGATACTGAACAGACTTTTGAAACCCTGTTTTATCATAAGTGACTTACTATCATATTTATCAGCCCTCATCAGCAGAATCCAATTTGACATGCATGACTAGTCTCTTTGGAAACATATACGATAAACTACTGCACATTAACATCTTCTCTTTGGAATAATTTTTATGCTTCAACAATTCCACATGTCCCAAATAAATACTACTGTAAACAGTACATGCATACTGTAATATGTATTGTACAATACACACTTTGATTTTAAACCTTTCCAAACTTTTATATTTTGATTTTGGCTTCTTAGTAAACTGGACAGACTGGACAGTGACAGATTGTATCGTCAGCTCGGCCACATTATTGGAAAAGCTGCGAGACCGTCCATGTTCCGTCCCCGCATGTCATATCAAAAATGTCATAAGAAATTTGGTTTCCTTTAACCACTCGACCCATGAATGGATTGGCTAGCCACTGTAGTAAGCAATTGGGGTCGTAAAAATTTAGAGGTCTACTGTAGATCATCTTCGGCGTGTTATTATAAATTTGGCACAGTAGCAAGTGAAGCGATGATAAGAAATCAAATGCATTCTTCTACAGTTTATTAGGCTACACATACAGGCACGGCAGCGGCGTTTCCGGAAGACTCTGTTGAGAGCGTCTTCTCTGTTTATTGCGAGAGTCCTTAGTTCGTGTTAAATTCTTCTGGGCAGTGTCATCTTCGGTCTTCCCTGGGGGGGATGTCCTGAGAGTGCCATGTTTTGGATACGCTTTAATAAAGACGTTTCATCTCTTCCCTGGACGTGCCCCCACTCGCCAAGTCTTCTTTCTCTTATTTTTCGAGTGACATCAGCTGCCTTCATCTCCACTCTTAGGTCCTCATTTCAACGGCGATTTTGCAGGGTGAGCCCACACATTTCCGTTAAATCTATAGAGTACGTTTTAAGCACACATAAGTTCAGTTTAATGAGGACATACGTACAGTATTTCTCATTCAAGGATGAGACTTAAAATAACGAAAATTTTGACCCTTCAATGTATTTTATATGATTTTAAGTCACTATCTTGCAAATATAGGATCCATAAATACGATAGGCTTAAGAGCATTAGATTCCCCATTGACGACACCATGACTATGTTAGGTTGTAGCACTTCACTTGGAACCGGCCAGTTGTCATACTTGAAGGTATATCTTATTCGGGGGGGGGGGGGAGTCGAATTTGTGACATTCTTCTTCTTCAGCCAACGCCCGGCCTTGACTGACAGGCCATTAGCCGCTGTGCCGCGTAGTAGAGCTTTTTAGAGAATTTGTGACATACTATGTAAACATAGTATTATACTTGTAGTTTAAAAAATTTCATATTTCCTCTCTCAATTCAATTTAGGTATGAGATAATACTCGCAAGTTGTGAGCCTGAGTCAAAAGCGTTTTCCATTGATTTTCTTCAAAACACAGGGGAAATTGTCGCTCAAAATGACACAGCGGGTCAGTGAGCAATTACACATAGTGACACATTATTAAAAAAAAATACAGGTTATGTCACGGTGGCAGACATGTCACAAGGTGGCCGTTGAGTTTGCATTAATTCAAGGCAGACAAGTGACATGTCGCGGTCATGGTTTTGAATCTACTGATGGGTTCTTTAAAAACATCACAAAGCATAATCATTGCGGTTTTAGACAAAAATCATTCTTCCAAGCGTGCTATTATTTGCAGATGGCAGTGTGACATTTTTAAAGTTATCCAGATGGAAACATCAGATTGAAGCGAATAAAATAATGGAGTAAAATTTACCTTACAGTCTGTGACGAAGAACGACATTTAGAACTTACCTATAAATAAATAAACAATCATTAGTTAATTGAAGACTCGTTGTTAAGTCATGCTTTCGCCTGTTTCAGTGCATCAATGGTAAGCTTGTTTCAGCTTGTCCATTATCGCTTGTAGCCGGTGTAGGTTAACACCGAAAACGTATACCAGTTTGTCAATGGCCAAAAAAGCATACGGAAACAATACAAATCATATCCAAAATCCATGGGGTCGTTGGCATTGGGCAAGGGACCTATGGGCCACTATAAGTAGGCCTGGGTCCATAAAAAGTCCTTAAATAGGATCAGAATAGTTAATTGAAAGGATTAAGCAGTTTAAGTGGAGCTTAAGTAGCACTAAAAGAAAACATTACCAATAATTTAAAATAATATTAGGTGTACTTAAAAAATAAAGTAAGTACTAGAGATGCAACGGATATCCGGTTGCTATCCGGTATCCGGCCTATCCGGCCATAATTTTACTATCCGGCCGAATACCGGATAGTTGCGTACTATCCGGCCGGATACCGAATAGTGATTCTGTTTGGTATTTAACTTTGAAAAATGGTTAGTTAGTATACAAGAAAACAACAACAAATTATCAATATTCGTTTATTAGTATTACCTTTAACGTACAATGTAAACTTATCAAAATGCCTCCCTATGATCAGCATTAGGTATCCATTCAACCAATCGTAGCGTATCGTATTTTAATTTTTAATAAAATAAAATAAGTGTTACCGAATAAATAAAAAAGGAGTTTAATATTCAATTCAATATTCAATAATATTATATTATAATAATATAATAATAAACATATAATAATATACATATAATAATATAATATAATATTAATATTATATTCAATAATAATTAGAGTTCAATATTCAATAAACACACTATGTACTTTGCATCGTCTTTTTCTATTTCAAAATAGTTCCACAACGGAGAACGTATATTTGCCATTATTTTAGACAAATATAATAAACACAGAATGAAGTACAAGTTCACAATCACGTATACACTACTATACACATTAAACAAAAACAAAACTTAACTATTTAGCAAAATAGGCGGGTGCACGTGTACTGCATACGAAATAGTTTCGTACGTACTAACCTAACCAGGTTGAAACCCGCACGTTTGGCCGGCCGAATATTCGGCGGCCGGATAGCGGATATTCGGTCGGTGATGACACCGAATATCCGGTATCCGGCCAAACAACTATCCGTTGCATCACTAGTAAGTACTGCCCCTATACTGTACCTGTACTTAAAGTAAAATTACACACAGTTTTCTCCATAGATCTACTATACTTTGTAAATGTATCCACGTCAATGACACTTAGGCCCGGTTAGACAGCCATCATAACCATTTCCACTCCCCTAATGGCCCATGCATTTCAATTTAGTTAAAACTTACGATCTACATTCTTTTTACTTGAAAATAGAGGACATAACATTTAACGATGGGTTTCATTTAAGTTTGGTTGACTGGGTACATACTCGCAGCCACTTACCTAATAATATGATAATAGGTAGTATTGAATAAACTTCTCAGAAAACAGGAATTACTTACTGTATGTTCTTGTAATTTTGGGACATTCAACTACAATGTGGCCATAAATGGTACCAATTTTCTGGGAGTATAGCTCCAGACCATATTATGAGCGCACACGTGTTTTGGCTTTTCAACCGAGATTTTGCTTTAAAAAAAAAGTATAAATAGTCTGACGCACGGGGCGGAGTGCTGGCTACTGAGGAAGGACAAAGAGCAACTGCTGAATGTGGCGGAGATGCGAATGTACAAGATAACGGACAAGAGGAGAAACGAAGTTACTCGAGTGGAAATTCGCATTTATGCAAGTAGCCCCCATCACCGAAAAAGTCAGGGAACGGAGGTTAGGATGGTGGGGCCACACTAAGAAGAGAGCCAATGGACACCTGCTACAACGTCTGAGTGACTAATCAGTGGAAGGTGCCAGACCGCTATAACGACCAAGGATGTTCCTAGAAACAAGTGAGGGAGGAACCCTAAGTTTGTCGCCAAAAGACGCACATGACCGGAACACCTGAAAATTGAAGATCCGTGCCGTTATATTGAAGTAAACTGGAAACATACATATATACATATAATATGTCTGTTTTTGAAACGTAACTATTTCTTCTGTAATACACCTAAATCTTGTGGATCCACCCCTGAAAGTAGTGCATTGCGATATCCATATATTGTACAGGGTGATTAACACCGCCCGTCCATACCCTATTTTCAGATTATTATGAGGAATTTTGAGACAGGAATTTGAGACAGGAATTTTGATGTCAAAGTCGTGTTTTATCAGAAAATGCATAGAAGACATCTACATTCCAACTGAAATACCAATGAAACAATGAAGCAAGCCCGGCGCAAAAATCTGTTGCCTATACCCTATGTAAAATGTCCGCACAAAGCCTCGCGTAACCGTTAAAAAAGTCATCTCACACAAATGACGACTTGTGTAGCACGGCAATAAAATCTTTTATGGAAACGCTTTTAAATTTAACAAATCCGCGAGTTTCAAACTCACACGATGTATTTCTTTTTAAATGAGCTTCATCGACGGACTAACGAACTTTCTAAGGAAATTATGTTACATCTTGAAAGTAGAAAGGGGAAGGGAAAAGCGCGCCTCGGGTGCTTCTTTCTTGAATAGTTTTAAATACCTGTAACTTCCGTCAAAAGGATTTGAAATTCTCATTTCCTTTTAGGTACCGTACGTAAACATTTCAAATGAGAAATTTTCATTTCGCATCTGACTTTCCCTGTTATAATATTGTATTACACCAACTAAATAATTTTGTAATTTAACCGCTGAAATTTTGATACTTTATTTCGTACATTAGGCCGCTGAATATTGGACAATGACTGGGCACATATCGTAAAATAACACGGAAAGTGTAAAAAATTGGATCTTTATTGGGTATGACACAATGTGCAAATTAAAATGATTGATTCTTGACCCATTTTGCTGTTTAGCTGAATAATTTCAGGTCATAATTACGAAGTGCCACTGAAGATGTCGAAGTATACACATTCAGATCAACCACGGCCCATCAGGCCAGTTTTCACTGTCTCATCGTCTTAAGATAATTACAAGAGGAATATTACCAATAGTAAAATGATGAAAACTCTGTAGCTGAGGAGCGAAAAGTATGTAATAATCCAAGGGAAGGTAGAAGAACAGAGGGCTCCCGGCAGGAGAACACCCTGGTTGAAAAACCTGAGGCAGTAGTTTGGCAAGAGCACGACTTCTCTTTTAGAGCAGCAGTCTCCAAGGTCCATATAGCCATTATGGTCGCCAATGAGGTTCATTTGTGACGTCATTTTGTAGATGGCAGCACCAGTTGCAATGATATCAAAGCGTTGATTTTTCCGTAAGCCTCAATACTATTTTAAAATTATTTTTAATTACGTATTATTTTAAAGTGATATTTCTTCTTTAAATCATGGAGAATATATATATTAAACTATATGCAGCGACATAAGGTCCAGGCATAGTAAAAATATTATAAAAAATATTAAAAGAATTAATTAGATGCTAAGAGCTTAGCTTTCACATGCAAACGGCGGCCATTTTGAATAATATGGATATCGGTTTGTCGTCAGCGAACCTAGTGACCAAAACTGTCACTACAGAACCTCATATTAGATAGAAGAGGCATTAAAAGAAGAAGAAGCTGCATCCAGTAGAAAGATGATTTAAGAGCGGACATGTAAAGCAGGCGGTCCCGGGTCTTCCTAGTTGAGTGTAAGAGAGGGCTTATAGCCCTAACTCCGCTAGGTTGGCTTAGTAATTGAACAAAAAAAGTCCTTATTTATTTATTTATTTAATCTTAAAAAGGCAGGCATGCGACATGGTTTTCTGCAAGTTATTGCATTTTCAGCGCATGCAAGCGAACCCTAAGCCACCGTATAACCTGAATGTCATATTACATTACATCACACCGAAAATTGCCTGGGTGAAAAACGAGTCGATAAAAGTCGAGTTGGTATGGAAAATAGCAAATCCAATTTACCGTTAAATCAGTTAACCATTTGAAACCGCCGATTCCGATATACATTGAATAGCCTAAAAATTATATAGATTATCGAAGCTATTGTGACGCCATTAAATGGATATCATACACATTAGCTGCTGGAGCCATCGATGATATCGGCATTTTTTTTATCCATTTCAAAAAGTTCTGTTGCTGATTATGATGATGCCAATATTGCTATTATTAATGTATATTTGTACTGTCATATTTCCAATTCATACTATTGTATTAGTTACTTAGCGGTAGAGAAGAAAATTATATTGTGGAAAAGGGGCCCCTGCCCAACGTCATCCCAGCCGTCGTAGGTTCGAATAAAATGTAAAATATTATTATGTTCTACAATAATAGCATATACTATCGAATTTCAGTTACCATTGATTAAAAGTAATTAGCTCTATGAATAGTTACAACCATTAAATAGTTTAACATTAGGGTTTCAATATAATACGATACAGAAGTTAAAAAAATCACGTCTTTATCTAAATTCTAAGACACAAAATTATTAAAAAATACGGGTGAATTGTACTCTCCACTCATTGCACACATCACACATCATGCGATCGGAGACGTGTCGTAACTCAACACAAGTATTGAATAAGTTACTTAGTGAGGCGACTTAAAAGGCTATTCGGGGACTTGTAGAGGAGTGGTACAGACTCCGACTTTCACCCGAAAGGTTGTTGGTTAGAGTCTCACAGTTGCTACATTTTCTAGCCATGCTTTAGACTGTCTAAAAATGTCTGCTACCACGTCAAAAAACATTTAATATCACTATTGACGTTGGTGGAATCCTCGCCTAATCAAATAGCCAAACAGAAGGTGAAGGAAGCAAAATGTCATCTGCTCAATTATTGTCAAAGGTTCCCGATAATGCAATTAATAATTTACAGATAATTAAATCTGTAAAAGAAAAAGGTTCGTTAGCACTAGTGACAGGCTCTTTTTACATTAATTCAAGAAATTTAAAATTTCGTAATGTAAATTAATGAGATTTTTGAGTGAAATTTCCATTACTTGTTCCCATTGCCCCTGCTGGGAGACCATTAACGGGTTTAACTACACAGAAAATAACGTTTCGTTACGTTACATTAAACATTGCGTTGAAAAATCTACTTGCCACTACACTTGACGACAACAAAAAATGGAAAATTCTTGGCTGACACTTAAGGGGTTGCTCCCTCATGACCAATAAAACAATAGATTTCATTTTTCTTGCACTTACACAGAAATTTCTGAAAAAATCCATCCGTAATGTGTAAAGATTGTTAATTTGTTTATCCAACGCCTGCCTACAGGATTTCTGCTTTTAAGCAACCCTGTCAGCCTGTTTATTATCTAGAGGCACCCTAAGGGCAGACTCCTTCACCTCAGAGAGAAGGGGAGTTGACTGACAGGGTGGACCTCCTGATTATAGTGGATTCCAAACCACTCGGGGAACATTGCTAAGTCGCACGAATAATTCGGTTAATAATGCAGTTTGGAACAGACTGTTCTCGCGGATTTAACTTGGTATGGCCGTTGGCAGGGAACATAGTAAAGTCACAGGATTAATTCGGATTCTACACGCACTTAGACTGCCTAAGCGCGTTGTCATTTCTCACCGTGTTTCCCTGCCCGCAGGGCACAGTACCAAGTTGGATACATGTTTGGAACAGGCTCTGTTCTGGTAGAATCAACTTGGTATGGCCGTTGGCGTAATGTGACAAGAGTTAGTGCGAAATAATAAAAATTAAAAACAAAACATAAGTTCTGTCATTTTGAATTGCTTTTCAAAATTTGAATTGATTAATAAATAGTTTAATATTGCACAACTAACCAACGCGACTGTTTTTTAATATAGCCTACGGTACATAGATAAGTGTGAAAAGTTGCATTATGGTAAAATTCACATTGGATACGATACTTTGCGTCAATTGCCCGTTTCTTTTTCATTCTTAGTTTCTTAAAACTTGCATAAAACTTGCAAATTCTATAATTCTTAACATTGACTTAGGCATGCTTACATCTAGGGGACATTGTCCTGTATTAATATAATAATATTAATTTGGCTGGTAAACGGTACCTACTATTATTTGTGCATGCTTGCCAATGACATTTTTTTGTTAAATATAAACAGATTAATTACATACAAACAATTTATGAATGTATCCGATTGACCTCTTCAGTCGCCTCAGAGTTACGACACGCCTCCGATCGCATGGCGTGTAGAAACTCGCACAAGTGAGAACACGCTACCACTTGGCCATCGAAGTCGATTGATTCCCCCTATTCCACAAATTAACCCTGGAAGCTCTGAGTCAGTTTCCCACATGAGGTTCTGAAAATCCGGCATGGCAGCTTAATTATTGACTAATCCACCAAAACTAGATATCGCCCGCTTTATCTTGTTTAATAATATATGAAAAGGATAACCTAACATGTTAAGGGTGGCTTCCACCTCCCAACAACTTCCCAAAAACTTTCATTCGGTAAATGGCAAAACGTTTTAGAGGTAAACTTTTGTTTACTGTCGATAGGACCAAGCGGGCTCATTTAACGAAGGGGAGTTTTTTGGAGTTTGGTGGAAGCCTCCCCTAAAGATTAGTTTTTATAATTACTTGCCACGACTTAGCGTACATATGACAAATAGTTTTCTTTTATATGCATGAGTATTTCCCATAATAAACAACTCCAGCTCAGTATGTTACGGATAGGCGTGAAGAAGTATTTCTCAACTTCGGAAGAAGCATATAAATTTCATCACTGAAATAAAAGGAATAAATAATGCAAAAACCACTTTAGATCCATGGAAACTTCACCCGTGAGGTAAAATCTATAAGTAAATTTATCTCAAGACTTGAAAGAAGTGCAGCATTAGGTATTCATTATTTACTTTTTAACCCAGCGAAGGTAGAAGTAGAACACTAAAAAAATTCATGGGAAGAAACCTAACCCGATTCCGCTGAATAATTTAACAAGGCATGCTGTGGGTGAATGAAAAAGGCGATAAAACATTGGGTTGAGGGACGAGTCGGCGGAGGGACCTCTAATAACTTGGCTATACCGACTACTACGTGCCACGGGCCCACGAGCTAAATGTTTGAAACTGAAGGAATAATCCCGTGGGTTAACTTATACAGCGGGCTTTATTTACTTTCTTCGAAACTCCAATACGATCGAAGGATATTCCCTAAACCCTTAAAGGGTTATCGTGCATACGCACAACATACCAGACACCCTGGAATTTGTGAAAAATGCTCGAAATATCCTCCTATAGCAAACTAGATGAACACTTTTTTGTCAGTATTGCTGGTGGTTTCCATGAACTTATTTTGAAACTGAATGATGCAACACGTCTTCAGTTTCTTTCTGATATATTTAAAAATTACTAAAAAAATGCTCGCGAAAGATTCTTGTTCCGGGCCAGCCAATCGGATACCACAACGTCATGTGGTCTTTCAATAGCTGCATAGGCATTTCGGATTTCTATTCTATCAAAAAAGGTCCATAGCTATGATTGCAAAAATCAGGTGGCAAAGTAAAAATAGCAAAAATTTTATTTTTTTATTAAAAACGACCATCGGAGTATCTGCGAATCGGAGTGGGAGTGGAAATACCAACCAAATCATACTGGGACGCTGATAGGTCTAGATATTCTAAGGCTATGATGTTCGCCCACAATATTATGACAAGACCACGTCAAATAGTACGTATAACATAAGAAAACAATTGAGAAAGACAAAAGGAAAGACACTTGCCAGTAGTATTTGGCACGTCCGCAGATGAGTCACGGCGTTAGAGACGGCGTCGTATCCGTCCGGGCACCATCAAACAGCTGACGCACCGGCCCACCAATAAAAGCTTAGCTGGTTAGCTCAAACACACTCAAAAATAAAATTTGCGGGAATAAAGTCTTCTGGTGTAAACCAGTTTCGAGGAGATTCCTCCAATGCGATACTTCCGCCGCCACAGCTCACTGACGGGGAGACAATAACTACCATCGATATAGGATTTCATTTCAAGCGTTCCTAGATTGAATTATAGAGGAGTTCTATAGGCGCGTCTGTAAGTTTCTTGCTATCAATCATTTTTGTTTTTACAGAAAAATTTGAAAACAACTAGCCGGCATAAACTGTATCGGATCATCGATTTAATTGACTCATTATATGTGATTTTCCCATATGGCGGGGTTTCCACCGACCTCTCATTGCAGAATGCACATACGTTGACGTGGTAGGAGACATTCAAGACTTAGGCGGGGTTTCCACCGACCTCTCATTGCAGAATGCAAATGACATTGACGGAAATTTGAATTTTTCTTTTTATAGAAATCTATTAAAATGTTTGTACTTAACACATCCCATGACGCCATTTTTAATTTTAGTTTCTTTGTTTGTGATTTTACTATGATCATTGATCAATTTTAACTGTGGCATAGAGTAAAATAAAATATTTCCGTCAATGTCATTTGCATTCTGCAATAAGAGGTCGGTGGAAACCCCGCCTATTCAGAGGTGCACTTGCAATATCTGATTACTCCCAACCACAAATTTGTCCCTCCCCCTTAGTTTCGTTTTAAAGAAATATTAACAGAGGGGGCATGGAAAAGGGACAGCCATATAGAAATGAGTAGGCGTACCGACACACACATTACAAATTCGTATGAAAATCACAAGTCATGCATGTAAATGTGAGATTTACTCACTTAAAAATAGAAATTTGACTTTTTGAGTCATATTTTTCTTCGCATAGGTTTTCACAAACAAATTTTTCTTATGATTACTATGTTGGTCATGGTCACGAGATTAAGGAAAAATTCTTAAAAAACTTATACTCGTACAGTACTTAGCACATGTTGGCCTCATCTGTAGATTTAAGTCATTGGACTGTCTAGCATAGAAAAACCTCCACCCACAATAATATTTGTATTCTCATGTACACATGATAGGTACGGTATTAGCTCTCTCGAGACATGTAATTATTTCAACGGGTCGCAGTATTATATATGCTCTGTACACTTAGAATACCATAGTGGTTTATGACAGGACGTCCGTCCGCAGGCTACAAGACTTGACAGTAACCTGCAATAACATTTTACAATGTTAATGACACAGTAAGGGAGGCCTAATTGTTTCTATAATATGCAATATAAATTATTATCATGACTGTTTATGTGATTTATTAGTGATATATTATATTGTAATATACCCTAATTTTTTGTGATGAAATTATTTAAATTTTTCGTTTGACAGTCACAAAAACGTGAAAACGGTTGGATGAGAAATTGATAGAAAAATACAAGCTTTCAAAAAACTCATGCCCATAGCGAAACTTTCAGGGGGGGGGGGAGGTGCACCAGAAGCTGTCTTGCATATAAACCGATATCAGGGTATATATTTTAAGTGGGAAAAAAAATTAAATTTACAGAAAAAGCTTGTATATTATATTTTTTTATTCATTTTTAATATGACAAACCACTTTGATATCTTTGAGGCTGCAAAACGAGGAATTTATTAATTTTGTCAAAACGAGCCGTTCATAAGTTGTTTACAAACTATTTCAAAATCTCCGCCATAAATATATTTAAAAAAAACAATATACTGCATCTTGCCATCATTTTTGCAGAACTCAAGCTATGGCAGAGAGATAGATTTCAGGTCACAGCGGAAGGCACTTTAATAAATTGGAAAACTTGGGGTGTACGAGTTCGAGGCCATTCACAAGTTTCAATGCAACAGCCTAGAGCTGCATGCATGCAGTATAATCCAATTCAAGTCGATGGGTATACGGACTCGAAATTTTGCCTTGTACGGAAATAAAGAAACTAGTTCGGCCTGCTACAGCCCTACTATGCCGTTTTCAGATTCACAGATTAACACCGGGGTTTATTTAATAATGCCGGGGTTAAAATCGAATAACCTATCATAGGTAATTTCAGAAATAGTATCGGCCGGGTTTTGTTTGTGGCAGTATAACAATTTTAAAATGTGATGTCGGTAATAACTGAATTGACGCAACGCTGCAAGGTGGAAGTATGGACGCTACCCCAAGGTGCTAGTTGAAATAATAAATGAGTGGTATAGAAGCAAAACGGGCGTTTTACGCTGGAGTATGCCTGAATTAGCTTCTGATAATGATATTAATTAATTAATTAATGATTAATTCAATGCATAGATTTCAACCAGACGAATCTATTGGCGCCAAAAACTCAATTTCAGAAATTTGTAGACTTAGCCCGTTTTGCTTCAATAACACTCAAATATTAGTTTTTAGTTAATTCGTGCATTAGGCATTGCTTTTAAAATAGAATAGCAAAAGACACTATAAACATAGCCGAAGATAAATTAATTGTTTACATGGCTACCCCTACAATGTCAATTTTCCCTATCGACCATTACCAACATACAAAATTTAAGTATCAGTTGTTTTTTTTAACAAATGAATCAATGCATTACTATAGGTGATAAGATAATAATGCTTGTGGGCTGTTGGAACGTAAGAGCCTATATTTGCAACTTCAGATTAAAAATATTTTGCCGCATTGCCATGATTGCGTACGGTCCACAAATACGTCTATCGGATATGATGAAGGCATAGCTAATCAATATAATATATACCTACAGTATATATAATTATGTACAGTATACATACATTATTACATTAATTTCGATAGTGCGTGTATAAAGGAGTGGATGCGTGTTCAGATTGATCAAAATAATAAAGGAATATGGAGGTTTATCATCTATATTATAATTATTATGCTGAAGGGGGGAGGGGGTTGATGTGTGACCATGCAGTGTCAAACTCGAAGGGGACATTCTAGTTCAGCGGTCGGCAACCTTTTTCTCCAGTGGGCCAAATTTTTTATTCTGTTCCTTCTTGCGGGCCGCACTTATTAAATACATATAGACACCTATTACGGAAACTCTAAAAAGTAGGCATTTTCTGTTTTCAAGTAGGCTATATTTTACAATAATTAATGTAAACCTGAACAAAAATTCAAACAAGCAATGCGCAAAATATCATCCAAATGGGGATCTGTGAGGCGGTTACCATACTTGTTCTTGGCATATTTCAACTTAGAAAATGATGCTTCGCACAAGTATGTGGAGGAAAACAAAGTAAGTAGGATGAGGGAACAATTCTTAAAATCCCCAAATTTTTCGGGGACACCTTGCCAAAATTCACGATAACTTTTCTAATCCCGCTTTTCCTTGAAAATTGAAAATTGGAATCGTTTTTGAAATCGAATGAACTGGTCTATCAACGTTGCAACCTTGAATCCTAAGACGGAAAATTCCGAAAAGGTTTTGATGTCCGTATGCCAGGGATTTTCAACAAAGCGCAGCCAATCCTTCTTGCTCCTCAAATCTTGAAATTTGCGGGCGAATTCATCACACAGGCCGTTTAAAAATCATTTTATACTTTCATAATTTTTTTAAATGCGTAAGTTCAAAATTCAAATAATTCTGTTTTGTTTGTCGACTTTGTCTGCATTACGCGGGCTGCCGAAAAACACTCCGCGGGCCGCCGACCGCTGTTCTAGTTGGTATGACAACAGAACACTGACGAAGCATTATACATTTACATTATTACACATTATACGTCTACGAAATAAATTACTAAGGCTTTAAAACCCTCTCTAACACTCAACTAGGAAGGCCCGGGACCGCCTGTCAGATAATGTAGCAAGTGTGGGCCTCGAACCAACAACCATTCGGCGTAAATGTCAGAGTCCTTACCACTACTTACTACGAGTTAGGACATGTAGCGTAGTGGTACAGACTCCGACTTTCACCCGAAAGGTCGTTGGTTCGAGTCCCAAACTTGCTGCATTTTCTGGCCATGCTTCGGAGAGCATGCAAAGCAGGCGGTCCCGGGTCTTCCTAGTTGTGTGTAGGAGAGGGCTTAGTAATAGAACAAAGAAAGTCAATATTTATTTATTTACTCTATATGTCCTACTTTCAAGCACCGGTAGGCTTATTTGATCAAATCGAAGACCAACAGAATATAACACTGCAAGCGGAAACTACAAAGTAAGAGATAAGAGGTCGACTAATTATTAAGTCAGGGATTTTTAAGTAAAAAAAACTTTCATAAGGGTTTTCACAATGTCGCTGTTATCGACTTATCTACAATACTTAGAAGTGTTATCCAAGGTACACACAATCGTGAGTGGACTTCGGGGTGAATTAGTATGCCAATCGAAAAAAATAACAGCGTAAACAACGTGGTAGTAGTCAGGACGTTCGTGGCACTGTTTTAAAGAAAGTGGCAGAACTCCATCTTCATTAAAGCATTTCCGGTAATTGTTTCTGGCACAATACACAATACAAATAAATTAAAATATTACAAAATACTAAACAAGTGCTTCAAATCAACCGACTGAAATAAATATGGCGGTGGTCAGCAGTGTTAACTTGATATAAGTTATAACACACTTAACTAGGGATAACTCGATAACACCGACATCGTGAAGACCCTTTATTAGCTTAAAACTATTTAGGAAGTTTATTAACATTGCTGCCCTCATACTTTGCGAAATTGACTGGCCTAGCAGGAGAAGCAGTGAAGGTAGTGTCCTCCTGCCACAGCCACCATAACTACTGCTGCACTACTAGCGTGTGAAGTCTGAAGAATGGTGTAGGAAGTAGATGAGAGATTCATTGTACACACTGGCCATTGTCACGTCATGTCAGAATGACATGTGCGGTTATCTATTCTTAGCTGGGAGGTGGGACATGCAAGAAAAGGGCCCGTGCGAAGAACCCGCAAGAAAAACCGTGAATACTGAAGTCTACGATCAACACATTGTAGTATTATATGGTATATATAACACTGACATTAAATTAACTTTGGTTGAAGAGGTAACCTCCTCGTTATAACCGAAATCAGAGGATATGAAAAAAACTGAGCTTGGCGGGATTCGAACCCACGATCTACGCCTAACCGGGTCTAGCAACACGAATCATGTCAATTTGAGCATAAGTAGAGGATTTGGCGATTACTGGCCTTGTCGGGGCATATGGTCCAGCGGTTAAGACGACGCCCCGGTTAGGCGTAGATCGTGGGTTCGAATCCCGCCAAGCCCAGTTTTTTTCCATATCCTCTAATTTCGGTTCTACGATCAACACCCACTTTGCCCGCCAATTAGCGTCACTACTCTGCTCCGCCTTCCGCCAAGTAGCTATCTGCTGGAAATCGAACGGTCAGGTCAGGGGCGTTCGAGATAAACATCCAATAAGTTAACCATATGATATTCTGACAGCTAAGGGATGATATAATAGGTTGTCACAACTAAAAAATTACCAGTAAGATATTTGAAGGTTTGCCGGACTTTATTTGAATTAACATTCAAACTGTAAATATATTAGGTACCCCTATTTTTCGCATATTGACTTACAAATTAACTTCCATCTGGTGATGAAGCATTTAGGAAGTTTTCGCTTAACGTAAAAAATAATTTCAGAACATAAATGCATTTGAAGATTACAAGGCAAGCTGGCATAAATGGGACTTTTATAGACGCTAGTCCAGAAGTTGATGCCAGGGTTAAAAGCAACAGGAAACCTAAGTTTAATAGGCGTGGAAAAGTTTCGTAATGGGATTATCCCTGTTTGTTGCGTCCATAAAATTGTAATTTCCTTCTTCCCTCGTCTGGCCTGGACTCCTGATTGCAGTATCGATTACAATACTGCTGACTGCAAACATCCTTCGACATTACGTTTTCGCTTCATTGTCTGCCTTTTTCAATCTTAATTCTTTGTAAAGTCCACTTTAAAATTTGGCTCTCGACATCTTCAGAAGCCGTTAGTCTTCCAATTCACACAAAGACTAAATATAGGCGAAATAAAGATAGGTGAGTATTCTAATTATAAATGGGCATTTTAATTCCACAGTCGCAACAAATTCGTGTATATGTCATTGGAAATGCATGAGGGCTTTATCATTCCCAGTTCTGAAAGAGAAACAATATTCATCGAGGTAAATGTCTGCCATTGAATTGATTGAGTTGGAAGACAGTAGTCAAATAGTGTTGGAAATTTTGAGACTATTTCAGTCCCGTATTTGTCTTGTGTTGTTGGAGTTGCAACACAAAATCTCAGTAAAGTTTTCGGAAACTTTATATTCCCTCTGGAATATCTGTGGAATGTTTGTTTCAAGACCAATTTCGGGAAGCTCATGTTTAAAAGACCATGAACTCTCTGAGGTGACTGCTGCTTGACTCACGTTTATGTGGAATCTTATGATATTGTAGCCTATTAGTTCAAATGAGATTAACAATTTTTCAGCAGTTCTACTTGATTTAGGAAAGTTGAAGTTGAACACTTGTTTCCAGAACACATAAATATTCATAATACATGGAATCTGCGGTGCCTTCATGTTTGCCAAATACCCGTAACATAAAAAAATTCCCTTAGTCTGCTTTAATATGAGATTTACTACGAGTGGCTGAATTTAAAGCTTGGAGTTATCCAATAATATAGTGGGCGCTAAATAAACAATATTAATTTTTTGTGATTTAGGGAAAGTAAGCCGGTAAAGAAGTAGTCGTCGAAAAGGTTACTTTCCGCCAAATAAAGAGTATATACAGAAGAACTTAGGTTCTTGGCCCAACGTGAGATTGTTGATGGCTTGTCGCTTTTCGATCAAATGCCGTCGAAAGATACTACCGGTGACCTAATAAGCATTGTAAGACCTTGCATGGGCTTAAGGCCGGCATGAAGAATCCTGGAGTCATTATGATAGAAAACCAATTCACTCTTTGGTTTTGCGGTTTGCCCAGTTCACTTCGTTATTCCCATAAAGATCATTTGCGTACTGTGAGGAGCTACTACAAAGGCAAGAAAACATACCTTATTTTGGACTGTTGTTCGTATTAATACGTATAGCAGCATTCGAAAGCACTCTTAAATCCAAAGGTTTTGTAGCCCAGTGTAAAAATTTATTTTCTATTGTCTTGTTTTTTTGATTTCTAGTTGCTGTACGGAGGGCCGAACAGGAAGTTGTTTTGACTGAAGCTGGTTGCTACTTTTTTAGAAACGGCCTGTGTACGCCCCAAAGCTTGCACTTTTACTAAAAATAAGTAATTTGTTATGTTATGTAATTTATTATGTGAATGATAAAAAAATAATAATAATAATCAAAAGTGACCTATTCTCACAATGAAAAGGAATTTATTTGTGTTTAATTACCCATTTTACCTAACAATTCTCGATTTACCAGCAAGCTACAATAAATAACTACCCCTACTCCCTAGTGGTAGTTGAATTCCGTTATGAATTTTTGTGAACGCAAACTCGTCGTAACCTCGAGCTTTACGACGGCTGGCTTTGAAGGTTTCGCACACATTTCAGATATTTCAGGAATTTTCCTTTTATAACTTGGGTGAAATAGACCTTTTATACAGCGGTGGGAGTACAGAGAAGCTTTTGTTCTATAATATTACTATATCAGTGTGCATAGTTTCCATAGTTAATATTACTTTAAAACAATCTTCTTCTTCTTCTTCTGCGGCCAGTACTCCCCTGCGCCGAAGGAATATATTTATAAATTAACAAATAACCTGTGGGCCCCCAAGTTAATCAACTTGTCGGGGGCTCGCACAGTAAACGCTGTAGATGATGCAACATGTTTTCTATGTCACGTCTGTGTTAGCAAAAAACTTAGATTTAATTTCAAATCAGTTTCATACCATTTAAAATTGTAAGTTAACGTAAAAAGTAATTATAAATTATAAAGTATTAATAATGTCTAAGTGTATTTATCAAAAAAACATTACAAATTTTACTAAATCGGTGCCAAAAAGGCGCGTTGGGATCACCACACAATTTACTATAGTAGGTTATTTACATTGCATGAGATAGCAAACCTACTCCTTACGTCGGTAATTAAGAAAATATTGACATTCAAACGCATTTTATTTATATTTATTAATAATGCTGCTGTATCAAGCCACCGATAAAATCTTTAAAAAATATAAAAAAATAGTGGGCGGTCAGCTTAGAACCAGAAGGAGTAAGGGCACCGACCAATAGGATATTTAATTGTGGCCCCCTTGACCAATCAAAATTTATCCTGCTCGTGTCTTATAGTACCCAAGAACAAACAGCCATAATACAATTTAGAATGACTCGGCAGCATCCTTGTTATGAATAGCCCCGGACGTGATGCCTGATTTCCAGTTAATCTCTACAGATGAGATACGTCAATGAAGGAAGCCCACTGTGGAGCATCAATCGGACTGATGGTACAATAACGAGAACACATTTCAACGCCTTCAGGCAATTAACTCTGTGGGTGGGCCAAGAGGTGAGAAATTAAATGATTTTACGTGAGACGTAATGACGTGACGTTACGGTTCACCTAAATCCGCCTCTAATAAAAATCGCAATGCAGAACATTTTCACATCAATCTTCAATAACGGCAAATCAACTGTATGCAGCCCATATACAAGAACCGGTCCGAGTTTACTCGAACATGCTTTTCAATTTTTCAAAGGAGGTGAGGTAAATTCTAGGTATGTCAGACCAACACATTAACGCACAGCAATACTGGCAGGGCACGCGATGCGTTTGAGTGTGAATTTTCTATCATTTTTTCAAAAAAACATTTTTTGTACAAAACCAAATACTTTTCTGGGAAAGCAACCTGTCCGATTTCGTTACTCGATTTAACACCTAAAACATACCTGAAGGTAGAAATCATCGATAGAAAGGTTTCGCAGAAAAATTATTTTTTAGTCATTTTTCATTAAAATTTAGTTACTTTTATTTTTTTACCCCAGAAGCAAACTATCAAGGGGCAAGCGACCCCCCGCACTTTATCAACAATAATAACGACTACAATATATGTGAATTTAAAAGAAATCGTTGGAGCCGTTTTTGGGAAATAATTTGTTTAGACGTTTTTTGGAGTTTTTGAGAATAAAACTCCCCCAAATTGAGTTAGCCCCAAATAAATAAAAATGGTCCCGAGGTATGATTTCTGTGAACCTACATGCCGAATTTCATCAAAAGCGACTGAGTAGTTTGCCCGGAAATCGACTCACAGACAGACATACAGACATACATACAGACAGACAGAGCGACAGACAGGCATTTCGTAATCTGTTCCTGGGACCTTAAAACGTGTAAATCCGTTGAAATCTCGGAATAGAATTTTCGACCGTCACAAAGCTTTCCTTATACTACGTATAAATTGGAAAGCAATAATAGCTGATGGTATTTACTAGTTCCCAAGACCCAACACAGTTATGAGCTGAATTCATTATTTCATTTGAAAACTCACAAGCAGATTTGGGGACTTCGTTGCTGAGATATTTTAATATAGTATAGTACGCATACGGATACAGTAAACCTAAAAAAGAACCAGTATGAACGAACCCGTACATTTTAAGCAATTTTTGTTTTAGATTTTGGAAGAGAAAATCACCAAAATTGAGTTAGCCAAAAAAAAAAGATCCCGAGGTATGATTTTTGTAAACCTACGTGCCATTTTTCATCCAAATCCACCGAGTAGTTTATCGACAAATCGACGGACAGACAGAGAGATTGCAATTTTGAAAAAAAAAAAAAAAAAACTGTTTTGGGTTCCCGGGACCCCAAATCGCGTAAAAATTTGTGAATCCACTAAAATTTTGACCATCACAAAGCTTTCCGTATACTAACGTAGAAATAAGAAAGCAATAAAAATAGGAAAAAGCGCAGACTGTTCGCTGACGTATCCCCTGACTGGAGACTCCCTAACCGTTATAGTTAATTCAAACAAGCAGTAGTCCATTTAGTTGGACAAAGCCCAGTAATCTACGAGTTGTCGCCCATTAAAGACTTGTTGACCAACAGCCTGCACTTGTTTTTCAATCAACGTGGCAGCAAGAGAATTGCCGCGATTGCTGCAGGGTAGTACAGAATATAGTGCGTAGAATGACTATCTCATCTCTAGGCACAGGTATTTCCAGGTGTTAAAACATGACCTAACCACATAATGATGAATTACCCTAGGCCAGTCAAGTATATAAGTTCTCGGCTCATTTCTTATCGTAGGATAAACAATCAAATGAAGCCCACTACATACAGTATATATGGTAGACACATAAAACAAATACTCGAAAGAGTTCCGCGCCAAAAATTAAAAAAAAAATAATAATATATAAAACAAAATCTTACTCTCAAATAAACCCTGACCAGTCTCACAGACAATGATTTCTGGGCAGAATGGAGCCAATTAGCATTTTCCTCAATTCGGCTCTACTTGCTAGACAGCAATAATTGAACTAAGCCAAAAAATATTTATACAGCAATTTACGAAACATTTCCCTTTACACAGCCAAAAATTACTTTGCCGCTTCGCTTCTCGGGAAGCTGTGAAATGGCTATGTTATATTGATAAATTCTACAACAATAACAGCGACATTAACTGTAAACCAACAACACAATGAAACAGCAAAAATTGAGAACAGATTACATGCATAACGTTCACAAAATCTGCTCCGTTATGAGTATAATAACAATAATATCATACTAGGCCACTGTCGTGACGAAGAAGCTCGTCGAGGAATAACGTGGGAAGATTGATGAGTTGTGACTATTGTATTTGACCTCTGATCCCACCCGCTCCCCCAGTTTCGTTCAAGTGCTCCGGAAATAATAGCTATACAGACAATTCAGAAGAATAAATGCATCGAAAGCAAGTCAACCACCTACAGACCTATCAAGGCTCGTTAACTTTGACCTTATACTGCTATCGTTGCTACCAAGACTAGTATTCTTGGCATTCGATCAGATTTCTTTTAGACTTGACGGGTTTCATGACAAATTATTAAATCTCCAGTGCTTCGTAACTTTATCGTTTGCTTATGGGACTCTCTCAATACTCTCAAAACGTGGCAGAACAGAACAGCTGTCAGGAGGTGGCAATTGCAAAGGGACTCTTTGAAGTGAAACCTTTCTTAGCCTTGTTTTGAACTTTTGCTTGGGGGTAAAATTAAACCAAGCGTCACATTAGCAAAGCAACGGCTCGATACTAGCCAGTTATTAATCGTCAGAGATAATAATATGTGAAAGCTTTCATCGTCAAGTTTACCACTCCAATTTTCGTCCAGTAGCCGGGAGTTGCATTGGCAACTAGTTGCTACGATCCGAGAAAACTATTGGAATTTCACCCCGAGTCGGCGGAAATCAGGTAATATAAACGGGCCACGAGATGTTAGCTAATAATTGCTGCACCTTAAAGAAACATCTTACAAAACCAAAATCAATTGTGTCTGTCATTGCATGTACACCATTACAAATACGGATCAATTTTAATAAAAGGTGATTGTGCGAATAGAATAATACATCTCTCGGAAAAGCCATCCATCTACCAAATTTAAATGACGGAAGACAAGATATTAATCAACCCAGGATTAGCATTGGAAGGAGACAGAGGGGATGGATGAAGAATGTCACACTTCCAAGGGAAAACTTATGGAAGGCAAGTTGGTAAACAACGGCGACGGGCAGTTCATTAGGCGCCTCCAGCCGTCAGCTACAAAGTTTTAACATGAATTATGGGTTGTCAGTTGACTTAATCGGTGGGTAAATTGCCCTCGCTCACAGCCCCATAAAGCAAGCTGAGCCGTCATAGTCAAGGCCACCATGACCACCCTTGAGTCAATAGCGTACATTCTATTAAACCTAGTGGCGTATTCAGAGCTTATACCCTGAATGTTTTATGTACCATACATATTTTGCCCAGGGTATGGCACCAGCTTTAGATGCAGAACAGAACTCGACTACTTCCAGAACCACCAAACGTAATTGTAACAGTTATCACTGTAAGCGGAACTTACATGCGTAACATCGCTTGTGTATTGTATGGACATAATAGTTTCATAATGTATATATCATGTATGGTAACTATAATATAAAGTGCATCAGAAGTTAAAACGCTTCATTGTTTCCGTTTATACAGCCCAGCTTTCTCCATATTAAGGCACTCATGTGAGAAAGTAAACTTTAATTTATTGAAACGACATCGTAAGGTTCGTGCACGTGGCTGATGAGGTCACCTGACCTGATTCAGGATAACTCTCACACGTGCATGTGGCTGGTATCGGTCGCGAGAGTCATCGACACTCTTCCACAATACGATTTTGGCAAAGATTTCGCTTGACCTCCACGTATCGATACACCGATAGGCCCTTAGAGAGATTGCGCAAAAATGTGGCAATATAAGTTCCGATTCCCCAGAAAGAAAAATATTTAAATAATGTTTCATGAAAAATTGAACCTTTCTATTTTTCTCCACCCTGAACCAAACTATCAAGGGGGAAGCCACCTAGTGGGCTTTGTTCACATGAATTGTACATGTTATGGGATTTAAAATAAAAATAAAAAAACGTTGGAGCCGTTTTCATGATATTGTTTTTTTTTTTTTTTTTTTAGTTTTTTCGCAGTAAAATTCCCCAAAATTGGAAACAAATTGTCTCGATGCATGATTTTTGTTAAACTATGTACATGCCGAATTCCATCAAAATCCATCGAGTAGTTTGCCAGAAATTGGCGAGCAGACAGACCGACAGACAAGAAATTAAATTATAAATGTAATAAAGAAAACATTTTTGGTTCCTGGCCTGTGACCTCAAAACTTGTGAATCCACTAAAATTTCGACCATCACAAAGCTTTCTTTATACCCAACGTATACATAGGAACGCAAACAGCCGTGTAATGACAACCCAATGAGGGTCTAAGTCTGAGGACTGGTAGCGGTTCCTCCCTCTTGTTGTGGTCAGCGACATGCCCGACAGGCACGTATTTCCCCTACCGATGAAGGTAAGCTACCCATAAGGGTTGTGTGGACCACAGACAATCGGATTTTTATTCATGGTTTTTCCGTTTCATAGTCTAGTACTATCCGCACCATGGTGTAAATGTGTCCGCTACCGGGAAGCAAAGGGACTTCAAACAATGTTTAATTCTCCATAGGGTAATATTTTGCTACTACTGTATTATTTATTGCAGGTTACTGTAAGGGTTTCAGGGGATGAAACCGTTGTGAAATCAGGATGAGAACGCGACACACGAGTGAAGCTTACAAGCGGCAGGCGTGGGGGAGAAGAAAATTTGAAATTTACATTTCGTATCAGGCTTTGTTGAAAATTCAAAGCAGCTCCTCCCATATGAGTCTTCAACCCCTTTATTAAATTGACTTCCTTCATAAGTAGCTATTAAAATTTATGAGCACTAGCAGAGTTCATTAAGGACTAAGGTAAGTATAGTAACCGTAAGGTAGAAGCAAATGCTATCAGAGAGCGAATCTTATATTTAATGTATTAAGAAATTGTGCGCGGAGCGTTGTTCAAAATACAGTTCACTTGATGGGAATGGGATTACATACAGCATTATAAATCACTTCGAAAAATGTAATAGAGTTTTTCTATTGTCAATTTAGGTTGGCCTAACTGCAACTTAACAAATATATAGTAGGCTAGGACTCTAGCTATAGACCTGTGGTAACATAATTAACATCGAAACGGTCAGGTTTTTTTTGTTTAGTTAAAAATTATAGTGTAGAACTCAAAATAACAATAAAATAAGTCTAAAAAAAAGAATGAAATTGGAAATTTTGTATGCCATTTCAATTGAATCAAATTTTTGTAGGGCAATAAAAACATTATATGGATATATTATTTGAGTAAAACTGTTAATTAAGGAATCAGGAGCTAAGTTTTACAAGGCAAAGTAGATCTATGCGTTTGTGTGCGTTGTAGGAAATTAGTAGTGCAATGCAATAATAAGTTTTCCACTGCTCATACAATCAGCTAGTTTCATTTCACAATAGTTCCCTCTTTAGTTGATCTTCAAGCCGGGTCCTGAATGCAATCTTCATTTTAATCATATTAATTCGGCGAGAAGAGCAAAATGGATGGGTCACCGTATCAGACAGGAAGGACTCTTAAGCACCATAATAGAAGGCGCAATCGAAGGCACCAATGCAAGAGGGCGACCAAGGAAGGCGTACGCAGAAGACCTCAAGAAAGATATGAGATGCGGAACCTACTTGGAACTCAAGAGAACGGCCCAGGACAGGGAGGAGTGGAGAAGGAGGTGGAAAGATTTGCTGCAAACCAATCGCTAGATTGCAACTACAGAAGAAGAAGAATTCGGCTATCAGGAACTCAGATTTCAACATAGACAGCCGCAATATTGACACTAATTACACCTCATAAAAATATTTATTGTATGCTTTAAAACTCCCCTATTTAGACTTTAGTATGACCATAAAGCCTTAAGGGCAAATGGAGCCCTATATTTCCATTTTTTGTGCAAGTTCAAATTTATTTTGAAATTATATCGATCGTAGAGCCATAAATGAGGTGTCTCAAGCTAGAAAATAGATTTCTCTTCACTTTTTTTTTAAATGTTAGGCGCGGGACTCTATCGAGTATTTGCGCCGGTCGGTGTGGTGTGTGTGTGCCGAGTTGTTAACTTATTTGGTTATTGTTGGTAGTTTCCATTTGTCTACAGGTGTTTTATGACTCTAGTCTTGTTGAGAAAGTTTAATGTTGCTGTGACCGGCTCATGTTTGTCCCCAATTAAGCTTGACAGGGTGTGTGGTTTTGGCAAGGAAAGCCTACTGCGTATGTAGGAATGTAGGATTCACCTCGACGTCCCTTATGTAGATGTTGCAGTCACTAACACCGGTCAGCAACAGCTATTGAACTTTATTTGAAAAAATAACGGTCTTTAGGGATGGCAGGGTCGATGTAGTTCGAAACTGTGGTCAATTGATATGAGTCACGCCCACATACTATATAATAAAATGCGGAGGAACATTTCAAATACTTCATGACTCTACGATTGAAATTTTATGACAAATCCGTGAAAAATGGAAAGTGCGGGAGTTCATTTGCTCTTAAAGTAGGGGGGAGAGGCATCAGTTTACCAATCCACACTCAAAATTTTACCGCTAACGGCTAAAACTCCGATATTAACTAATTCAAACACAGTCTATAAAATCCATTAATTACTGTTCTTATAACTAAGGTACAAATCTGTGTACTCCTAGCCGCTTGGTGTGCATTATTGTTTTACATGGCAATGCACACTTGAACAAAAGGGAGCATGATACTAAATACATGTAATTACACCCTACCAATATACCTCAATTTCATAAATGGTCTAAATGTCAATCCATTCTGGTCTTAATTCATAAGTCAACATTTCAAACCTGGGTACTTAGCTCGCCGCAAGCTACTGTATATAAGAAGCTAGCTATCAAGGCGACAGGCGGTGTAACATTTGCCTATATTAGCTATAGAGTTTAATTAATTTACTTACCATTACGTGTAATACGGGAAAACACAATGAAGCACTGATAACCCTCGAGTGAGATGAATGTTACCCTCAGGGTACAACACAAAACCCAAGAGAACCGCGTTGCAAGTGAAATTCAAAACTCCAGTCAGCGGACATGTTAGTTTTGAGTTTGACGTATGTGATGTTGGCGCACCTGTACACTATATTATCACAGACAAATAAGATTTGTAAAGATTAATATACTATTTTTATGCACTTTTACTTTTTTTTAAAATACTTATGATATTATTATAACTTTTTATTTTTATTTTCAGTTACTACAGCAGCTATACAGATACTAAAATGAATGTTTTTAAGTTTTGGTAGTCTAAGGCTTTTGTTGGTACGAGTGACTGTTCGGCGTTCGCCCATATTTATGTTTGCAAACAAATATTGGACAAACAAATTATATTGACTAAAAATTTAATTTTTTCCCCCTATTTAAATCTTTTTTACTTTTTGTGTATGTGTGTGATTATCATCTTCTGGTTTAATAGATGTTTTTGTGGGTAGGCATTGAGTAGAAATTTAGGTAAGCAATGCATATTATAAATCGATTATGCTTATGTTACGGTACCGTAACCGTATTGATCTTGTTGTGATGGCTATTTTGAGTGCCAGTCTCATAATTATACGAGGGAATTGACCCCTTGGGCAAGGAGTTGAGATAAAAATATGTAATGTCATGAGTTTTTTATAAAGACGTAAAAGTTAGATGGGATAATGCATGGGACACCATTCATAATCCACTCTACTCTAATTAGGTACCTTAATGTGATGTAGCTTTTGCTGTAAGTCACTTAAAGACATAATAGTGGTGTACTTCCTCATTGTGTGAGCCTGGACTATATAGCCACTGGATATATCGTAAGCTACAGGTAAATTTAAATTTATGAACATGGATAGGGACAGCGATCTTTCTATATTACCTACATAGTCGAGCCATGTTTACTATTACCAAAGTTTACACCACTGTATTCGAAAAAAGTTTAATCCTATTTTTTGTATGCTGCTTGTGTGACATTGTCTGTCTATTTTTATTAATCTCTGAAAGTTTTATTTCAAAAATCCAAAGAATGGATAAGTTATGGGACACTTCAGAGAACAGGGTAGCGATAATACCCTTCTATAAGTGTGGTCACAGCAGAAGTGCGATCGCACCACAGTTCTTTTCTTAAATGCCCATATTAAGGAAATAAGATAAAAAAGAGCAAAAGCCCTCTTACGGTGGCACGCAACTAATGGAAACAAAAATGTCATTTTTTCCGATGAGAAAATCTTTGCTCTCGAAGAAAGTTCCAATAAACAAAATGACAAGGTCTACGCAAGGTCATCTCAGGAAAAGAAAAATGTGACCACCATCCTTCTTCCGCGATGGTTTGGCGGGGTGTGTCGTGGCAAAGAGCCCAAACAAAATACAAGGGCCTACTTTCGAGGTGTATTAAAAAAATCTGGTGTGACAATCTTGCCCTATAGCTGTCCTTGGTCTTTGCAAAGAAAGTAAGTTTTTTAATTTTCGCCACAGTATGTGAGCAGTTACTCGATAATATTTTTTCCTCTGTTTTTGGTGTAAATTGTGTTTGTTATTGCAGAGGTCTCTTGTCTTTTAGTAAACAGACCTAAGTTGTTAACAGAAGTTATTGGTAAATATAATTAAACCCAAATAAACTTTAACAAGTTAACCCCGAAGTAAACCACAAATTTTAGTAGAAAACCTTGAGCCTTTTCAGCATGAACTTCCACCTGCAGGGAAATCCCACCCAATTGCGCAGTCATACCATTTTCACTATCAGGGACTTGCTCAACATTTGCATCTTCCCTTTGTTCGGGTTGCGTCTCAGGTCGTAGAAAAGGTGTAACAGTATTAGTGGGTTCCACCTGTTGATGACAGTTTCCAGAAAGCCCGCACGGGTTTAGGGAGATTCATCTACCTATTGAGACGGCAACCAATGTTCGACTTCCTTAAAATGTCTTCCCAAATTATCATTTCTTGACCCCCTGAGCCTAAATCCACCCACCTTTCAAAATGTTAGACATATATTTATGTTCAGGTATGTATGTATGTATATAGGATGCATGTATAATAAAATTATAGATTTTAGGAAAAACTGTAACTTACGTAGATATCACCCGATTTTGATGAAACATGGCACAAGAACTGATCATACAAACGTCTTGATCGAGTTCGTTAACCAGCTGGATCCTCCATTTTGTTTCAAGATGGCGGCCGATTAAAACCTTATAAAATTGATATCTCAGTTAATATGTATTTATTTATTTTAATATTGGTCGCAAAAGAATGAAATAAAATCTGGCTGAAAGCCCGCATTATTATCTACGATAATGGTTATCGACACTTTGTACGACAAATCAATGATTTCAAGATGTCGTCCGTCAAAATGAAAATAATGTAATACTCAGGTAAAAGTTCATAGTCGTCGTTGTGGTTCGAATTTTGTTTTTGTGTGGATGTTGTGATGGGGAAAAGAATGAGGTATTTTTGATTTTTTATAAACATTTTTTTATTACAAATGCACATAGCTTAGGTAGCATATAGGAAAAGCGGGGTCTGCGCTTGCGTGGAATCTCCCAATACCTGATTGGCTTTTTTGGTTTTTTAATGGGTTTCTTTGATAAAGTTATGTACTTATATTGATATTAACTGACATAAAACGCTCATTTATTTTAGGTTTATTATGATGATTTCCGGATCTTTTTGTATCTGACATTATGGAGAATTTTGATGAGCGGTTAAATGAATCACAGGTTCTTATGTGTGGGAACCTAACAATGCTTTGTCGTGCTGGAAAAGGGATTCTCAATGGATCACGGGTGGTATCTAGAAATTTTTAAATGTAGTCTTTTGGGCATTTAGGCATAACATAAAAAACTTTCAGTTGCCTTAGGTACTATTGTAGAAATCTGTCACCTGCTTATAGTATCTCATATTTTGGTATTAGTTATTATATCAAATAAAAACCCTCAAACAGAGGATTCATTCAGCGATACCTAACTCATTATTCTTTAGATGTTTTTTTCGAAGAAAGCCCAATTGTTACAAAAATTGTCATAATCGGTAGTTTCGGCTATCTTATGAAAATCGGGAAAGATTTGCGGCAGATACCTTCGAACCCACGTCTTTGCCTTTCAGAATAATGTACTAAATTATTCTAAAAATAAATATAATAAACATTGACTTTTTGTTCTATTACTAAGCCAACGGAGTGGAGTTAGGGCTATTATGCCCTCTCTTACACCCAACTAGGAAGGCCCGGGAACGCCTGCTTTACATACCCTCCGAAAAATGGAGGTTTATCGACAATATTATAATTATTATGCTGAAGGGGGGGGGGGGTTGATGTGTGACCATGCAGTGTCAAACTCGAAGGGGACATTCTAGTTGGTATGGCAACAGAGCACTGACGAAGCATTATACATTTACATTATTACACATTATTATACTCAACTAGGAAGGCCTGTCAGATAATGTAGCAAGTGTGGGACTCGAACCAACAACCTTTCGGGTGAAAGTCGGAGTCTGTACCACATGTCTACATGTCCTGGCAATGCTGGCATTTGTACGCATGTATATTATATTATATTCTGGCGTCTTCCAGTAATCCTTCCAGAACTTCCCAAAAGGTCTTCCCCATTCGTTCTTCTTTCCGCAGTAGACATATAATAAAGTGACCTCGCACAAGTCTCCTTCTGCTCCATTGCCCATAATTTTATATCCTTCCTTGTGGACTCGCCCACACCTTTCGTGCCACGTGTACATTACGCACTTGTCGGTTCTTAGCGTGTAATTATGAAGCCTTTGGGTGATCCTGACCTTGGACTGAGGTCACCCGCTTGAATACGGTGTAAACGTCATGAGGTGAAAGGAGATAAGCTTTGTGTCTTGTGACGCCGCAAATTAATTAGGGGTTTACCCGGTTGATGTAGGGAGGAAAACAAGAAGTTAGGAGCTGATCTTCATTTGTCTGACTTTAGCCTAATTATTAGGGATTTATAAAAGTTCGCTCTTGAGTTCTCATAGCCTGAATGTGTTGTACTTAGTGCTGCAGTTCAAATTGCGCAGCAACTGATGCCTAACTTGCTTTTCTAAATTGACACAGCTGCTTTATCAATGATTTCCGTGTTTTTATTAGGAAAAATAGCTTGATATCAGATGTTGATGCAAATTGATTATTGTATTCATTCAGCCTGTCGGGACGTCAGTGTGACTAATACAATAACAAATAGCTCACTGCGTAATTAAAAACATTCGCACAAATAAAATTCCTCATTGATTTGCCGACTGTTTCAACTACAAAAGCTTTTTTTTTTATTACATCAATAAATTTCTTTTTTCCTTTTTTTTACGTCGAATCGTCGAATCTGCAAGCCTATAAAAAATCAAAAATTTTATTGGCTGAAGTGTAGGAAATAATAACAACCACCGGAAGAAACTGGAACGCTCTCCTAAAAAGTTAACATTTTGTGGCCGATTTGTGTTAGTGATTGTTGCATACTGTATATATCAAAATGTAGTATAACCCTTCTTCTTACTGCAGATGTCTCAATTATCACTACAGCATCGATATTTTTATATTAAATTTGATTTTTTTTTCCACCTGTAAGGTTTCCCTGCCGGTTACCTATTAAACAAAATGCTGAGAAAAATCTTTTAGTATACGGTACCAGTTATACTACCAATAATCGAACCTTTAAAGGACCCATTTGTGACAAACGTTGGAATAATATAGCCCAGAAGTTTTTTGTTGACTTGAGTTGAGTTGACTTTTGTAGAAAGAATGGGTGTAAAAGCTCGCTCCTTTTTCTACAGTTCGTGTAAACATCGTTAGAAATACCCATTCTCATTCCTTAGCAGTCTTTGTACCTTCATCCTTCTGTGTTTACCCATCCATGGCTTGTATGCACAGCATTATTCAAATGAGAATGAGAAATGTTTTATTTTTGTGATATTTTCGTAAAAGTTTATATCGTTACATACGGTGTTATAAAATGTCCAAATGCACATTTTTATATCTTGCTCTGTGGTACGTTTTATTCAGCTTCTTCATTGTAGAACAATTTTAGTTTAGTTTAACTTACCAACTCATGGCAATTCCCAAAGGTGCCCCTCTGAACCACTAATGAAATGTATGTAGAATGTATTTCTCGATAAATAAATTTATGTACTTAAAAAAAAAAAAAACCATATTATTTGTCTCTATGAATCTATCTATCAACTCGTATTGTTGCAGGTTAATTTGCCATAGTCAAGAACGCTTCTGACAGCCCTCTGGCGTGTTCGGCAGGAGGCAACGATGTGCTGGATGGCGAGAGCGGGTAGGTTTCATTTAAGAGATATAATAATAATTATTATTATTTTTTATTTAGGGCACGATGCTACGGTTGTGGCATATGCGCTAAGACACTACATACCCGGGTATTGTCATCCGCCATTTTTTATCCTATAATTCCTATATGGTAAGTATTGAAGTAATAAGTTAAGAAAGAAAAAGATTGAAAAGAACGAAAACACGGTTTATTATTTTTTTTATTAAACACTTCCCAGATTGGTACTATTTGGTAGAACGTCTTTTAAATGATAATAAATAAATAACGATAAAGTTCTAAAAATAAATATGTAAACACCCAATGCTTGGCTTATACACCAGACTTATAATGGATAAAAAAATAGAGCCCTAATATGCGCTAAAGATATCATTATTGTTATTATTGTTTCATTGAATGGGTGTGTTTAGATAGAGTAAGTGCAAGGTACTTTTCTTTTAGCCTTTTTTCAATAGAATTTAGCAAGCTGTCCTTATTGGTGCCATAATTGAACTTCTCTCCAATCTTTTTTTTTTTTCAGTTGTGTTTCAAGTAAATTAGCCCTAATAGTTGTTTAGAGTACCTACGTTATAATTCTGGCGCTTCTCAACCTAGCTCGTGTACGACTACCCATCTTCTCTCGCCTCACCAGCATTGGATTAGCGCGACAGAAGCGATTGGTGCTGTCGTAACTATTTCGTAAAATTACAATAAAATGCACTCGTATTGTAATACTGCATTATAATTCAGATCTCGACATGTGGAAATGGGTCAGACCTATTGCACTGTGTAGTATTTCATTCCAAATGAGTGCTTTCAACGAATCAGATGTAGTAGCAAGAGTAGTAATAATGTCTTGAAGGACTTTTTATGGATCTACGCCTACTTAAAGCAGCCCAGAGGTCCCTTGTCCAATGCCAACGACCCCATGTATTTCGGACATTATTTGTATTGTTTCCGTATGACTTTTTGGCCACTGGCAAACTGGTATACGTCCTCGATGTCAACCTACACCGGCTACAAGCCATTAATGGACAAGCTTACCACAATGAAGCAGGCGAAAGAATGACTTAACCATGTACAGATACGAATCACACAGAGCAGCATTGCTAAAGTAGCTTGTAGTATATGAACTAGAGTCCTCGACTCTAAGGCACTATATACCCGGGTATTGTCATCCGCCATTTTGTATCCCATATTTTTTATATGGTAAGTATTGTAAGAAAAGTAAAAGATTGAAAGAAACGAATACACGTTTAAGATTTTTTTTATTAAACACTTCCCTAATTGGTAACACGTTTTTTAAATAATAATAAATAAAGAACGATAAATTTCTAAAAATAAATAAGGAAACACCCAATGCTTGGCTTACACACCAGACTTATAATGGATACAAAATGGCGGATGACAATACCTGTCTACTATAGAGCCGTACTGGACTCAAATCAAAGCTTCAGTGACTATATTTTAGTTCGTAGCATTCAATACATACACATGTAAAATATTCCGCAATCCGGAAATATGTTCCAATCTCTCTGTCCTTGTTTAAAGCAGTTCGAAGCGAAGCGCGAGTATTGCCCCACAATCAATGCAAGTCACTTGCCTAGTCTTATCCTTTCTCAATCTTATAAATAAATTGTAGCCTATTATGGCCATTAATTAAGTAGATAAGCGTCTGCAAGAATTTCAAGAATAAAGACAATTGGGTGAGAATGGGAATGAAAAGTCTGTACTTGATTATGGATAGAATAGAAAAAATCTGTATTGATTCATTATGAATACACGTCCAAATAACTTAAAACTATAACATATATACCTTCAACGTACAAATAAAATTTTAAATATCAATACCATCCGCATTGAGGAACATGAGAAGAATATCAGATATCACGAACGGCGGGATGCCTACTAACGCAACCTCTACATCCCCTCATCTTCTCCACCACTTGCAGACTATTACAAGCAAATGTCAAGAACGCGACCAGGGCTGCCTGGAAAGTGAAAGCTGCTGGCAAACTATGGGAACCGCTCCTTAGAAAAACCATCCCCAGTAGCTTGCGCCGGGACATCGCTGTGGTGGCGTTCCGAATGGCCACAGGACATGACTACCTCCAGAGCCACATCCACAGAATTGGTATCGCTGATTCATCCGAATGCCCCCTCTGCTTCCAATGAGAAGGGATTCAAGGGAATGCCGATCACCTATTAAACTGCCCCGGCACTGAGGTAGAAAACCGAACTGAGACACAGGAGGGAATCCGAGGGATTGGCCCAGCTCTACTATGCGGCACGGCGTCAAATGGCCTACCAGCCAAGGACGGGCGTTGGCTGAAAAAAATTGGATTAGAAGACGCTGGAGCAAGAAGTTCGGTGAATAGCCGCGCTACAGAGACTGAAGTGGTTATGGGATTTAATCAGAATAATGCCGGATACCAGAGTTATGGAGGAAGGCGCCAATCTGAACGACCGCGAAGGAGGTGGCTAGATTGCGTGGAGGGGAGTTTCCTAGACCTAGACTAATGTATGAGGCTTATGGAGGAGGGGAAGGCGTTACCAAGACGGTTGGGGCTCAGTTTTTAGGCATCATGTGAACGACCTGTATCATACGAAATCATTGTAAACATCAGTCTATAATTGTTTGTACCACAGGAAGTGCTGAATATTCTGAAGTGGAGAATGAGTAGAGGAGGCCCACATATGACCACCGGCATGGCCGTGCCCAGGTTTTGATTTCGATTTTTAACGTAATTTATTACTGAATTGTTGGATAAATTCTTCAAACCATACGGGTTTACATACAAAAATTTATTTTGGGGTGGGGGGTGTCCGGACCCCATGGACCAACCCCCTGGGCACGGCCCTGGTCACCCGGACTACAGTTACTGGAACTGATTCTTGATGATGATGATTTCTATAGTCTCTCTTGGGAAGCTGAGCTTGGCTGAGCGTACAAAGGCTGCCCCTATGTCTCGACATGTCAGCGTAATAAGGAGCCACTTTACTATATGCTCACCAGGCTCACTTGCCCCTTCCAGGGACACACACTCCCGCACCAGAAATACTAAACAGTCGATCAGTTACATTGGACAATGAATGAGTGTGCATAAGAACAGGTTGATCATCCCTGGCCTTGCCTATAACAAGTCCTGGTTCATTGGTTTCCTGATACAACGGATCGGGCACTTGGCCTTAAACTCTGTCTGTAGTCGTTCACATACTCGGACATGTACTGGGTTCAAGCCCTGCTCAAACTGGGACATGTGCCGGTCTGCCAACTGCCAAATAAATTCGGGAACAATATAATTACGTAATGCATGAACGCAACGATGACATAGGTTGGTTTATTGGGCAATTGGAATGTCCATGTCCATAAAAGTGCCTTTAAGGAATAATAGCAATAAGTAAACGGAATAATAAGCCCGTACACATGCAACAGCTCCGTGCAACTGATGGCAACTTATCATTAAAAAAAACTAATGCGAAGAGGAATCACATTATAAGTTAACATTTTTTTCGGCTATTGCATATGAGCAATTGACTTATACTAATACTTGAGTTGATTCAGTTGGAGTTTCATAATGAAACACGTCTTTTGATCTGCAACCGGTAATACATGCGCTGAACGCAGAATTTTTGGCAAATGACGATGACTTCATACCATAATATATGGATTGGATACGCGGATTGGAGTGCGCGAATCGTCTCTACGTGAGTGGGAAAAGCAAGACTATGGTCTCATCACTTTTGACTGCAGTCAGGAGAGGGTAGTCTCTGCTACAGCCCTACAGGATCGAGGACTGATACAGTCATTCTCACACATAAAAATACTCCAGGAGCTGGGCAAGGATGTTCTAACAACGGTCCAGTGGGGAACATAGTTGTCCCGTGTTCAGGTTCCCTACCAAAACAGGGAGTAAACAGATCAACCCCCAAAAAACAGAAATGACTGTGTAACCCATAAGAAAAAAAATCGAGGCTTGGAGAGAGATATCGAAGTGATGCCACACCTCATGCACCTGCCTCGGGCCGCCTCTGAGCGATATTTGAGAAAATAAACCAATATAGATAAACTACTCGTATAAAGTTAAATAAATAAATAAATAATGACTTTTTGTTTTATTACTAAGCCAACCTAGCAGAGTTAGGGCTATAAAGAGATTCTCCAAAGTGACTTCGTGGAACTTCATCATACTTAAAATTGTAGAAAGAATGAGACGGAACTGATCCACAATAAAATATATTAATATGATAAATTAATATGTTAATATAACTGTTAATATATTTTATTGTGGATCAGTTGCGTCTCATTCTTTCTACAAAGCCCTCTCTTACACTCAACTAGGAAGGCCCGGGACCGCCTGCTTTACATGCCCTCCGAAGCATGGCCAGAAAATGTAGCATGTGTGGGACTCGAATCAACAACCTTGCGGGTGAAAGTCAGAGTCCTTACCACTAATCTATATGTAAAGTTGAAAAGTAGATTTCAGTGATTTCCACTCATTCAAAATTCGAATAGTGCATGCTCTATTCTTTTAGTTGGCTCGTTTAAGGTCATTTTATCTTAATAACGTAAATTGACTTCAACATTGTTATAACTAGGAAGTAATTGTGAAACAAGTTTTACCGGTTGCCCACTCATGAGATAATAAGGGCAGTAGCCAATAGCCATTTATCAGAGTTTAACTTTTTTGTATAAAAAATATGACACAGTCGAGACATTTCTATGACGATACTATTTCCATGCACATTTTACATTAAGTAGTCGTGCTTCAGCAGAATATGCCTTCATATGGCTGGATCAAGTAACTAACACTCTCATTAATAGGCTGCAATTATTTGTTAAATTCTTATTTATTTATTTTTATAGTGGGGACCTAAAAAGGAATTAAATGTGTTTTGTTATAGGACCAACGTAAAAACAGTTTTGTGTAATCCTTGTGTGAGGACAAATATTTTTTAACTCTAGCTCCGTTGGAAAAACAAAAATTCAAAACCCTTGACGAGGTCGAGGACAATTCAATTTCTTTCGGTTTATTTAAATATTCTGGATTTCGTACAGCCCAACAAAATCACGAGCCAAAAGGAAACAAAACCTTTTTCCACTTCCTCAACAGTCTGGAAATTCTCAAATTTGGAATCTCCCGCTATCTCGCATTTTATTTGCATTTATTTACGATATCAAGTCTCTCATTTTCATCTCGGGAATTGGTCGAAGACTTTAATTAAAAGCTTTTCCTTTGCCAAGCTTCCTTTCGAAATATGCAAGTCCTTTGTTCTTTCCGTTTTCGGGTTAAATGTATTATCTCATCTTAACATTATAAGTTGTAATTTACAACCGCCCTCATATTTCAAAATAAAATAATTGAATAATATATAATTTTCTTCGCTAAAACACGAGCTTTTTTTATGGTTAGCCTAAGAATTATTCTTTGGTACCGGTACACCTATTTTGTAGCCTGCATACATGGAGAGGTAATTTTGCCAGCATAGCATATTTTAAGAAGGCGGGTAAGGTGGGCATCTACAGTCCATGCAATGAAGCGGCAAAAAGGTTCTCTCTTTGAGGTTCTGGTCATAAACTAACTACAGTCATTATAAAACTACTTAGATTGAGAGTCAAGTGCGCAGATACTTACTGCGCCTTATTCTGTTTGCAAGCCTGATTGGCTGAATTGTATATCATTTGCCACAATTTTCTTTTTTTTATGTTGTAGGCCTATGTCACATTTCCTTTGACCGCCTTTGGCATTTCCCGCAATTCTTCTTATAAATAAATAAATAAATAATGACTTTAATATAGCTGAGACCACCCTAGCGGAGTTAGGGCCATAAGGTCCTCTCTTACACTCAACTGGGGGTCAGCAACAAAAACAGTATGTATACATTTACAGTACAAGGTTCCAATAATTCAAAAGATTCCCCGATATTTCACCGATATCAGCATTACTTCGTTTACGGTTAGGTGCCATCTATTCTGTTTTATTATCTTTTATTTTAACCGGACCGGACCGGGCCCCTACTGTAAGCAAAGCGCGGCTGGTGGTTTGAACGAAATTAATTAATTTCTCGATGCACGGCTGCAAACAAGACTTCATGAAAAATATAAATTTCTTGAGACGCAGACTATTTACCTCGCGGACTTACTAATATTCTATAAAATCTATATAATGATCAAATGCACACTTACTGCAAAAGCCTTTATTTTTTATGAAGTCTTCAAGGGACTCTTCTAATATAGGTTTGTGGCTGTGGGCTGAGATATTAATTAGTTTTGTCGACATAACTCAGGGTAGCCTTTGTTTACAAGTAATTTAGAAAGTTCTCCCTTAATTTACGTAAAATAGTTTCTTAGAGCAATAGCTTATGCTAATTAATATGGGCCGATGATGTGTGTGTCATTTTTTTATTGGCTGCGAGTGACATAATACACAATTAGGCTAAACTACTTCACGCAGCTGATTAGATAGGGATAAAAACTATTTTGCAATAATATATTAAGTGTAATCTATTCAAAAGCGGCATTTCAGTACGGTATTTTTCTGGTTAAATTACCATTGTGTAATTTTTTTAAGAATAAACGAACCTCCCAATGAGTATCAACTTGGTTTTCTGAGAGTCTTTATACGATAAATCATTGGTTTGGCGCACATCTTAATTCCCCCACCAGTTTGTTCTAAACCAGGTACACCTGACTTGGATCGTTAGTTGATATTAGTTACCGTGAAGTGTTATATACTACAGCCTTGTGCGTTTACATGAATTTCTGTGATGATGAATGACTCCGAATTCTGTGGGCCTTTTAATATGAAGGCCATGAAAGAGAGTCTTGCCGTTGCCGAGCAACTGGCCACCGCGGCCTTGATGACTCCGCCCGCAGCCAGAAGAAGACTTGCCGCCAAAAATCTGGACATAAATTCCAGACTTGTCGATCCTTCTTTTGTCCCCCCTAAAGAAGTTCTTCTATACCTAGTCAGGTATGCATAAAAGACCGGTTCCCAATTTTACGTTAAGTAGGTAGGTACTCAGCATAGTGTATTACATTTACCGGGATCTAAAGCTATCGGCTGGACTTTTTGTTATCCGATTTGCCATAACCAAAAATTGATTTTTTCAGTCATGATAACAGCGATAATTATGGATTTTGGCATTTTTTTGGCTTTTGGAATTCCGTCCCAAACACCCATTCGGCCACCTTCCACATTATACTTTCTTTCGTCTTTGGGTTTTCCACTTAACTTTTACATCATTTCACTTTTTCACTTCGCTTGCCCCCTAGGACCTGCGCCCGTGTTATTTGACACGCTGACCCCCCTTCGCGCCGGCCCTGGTTAAACGGTTATGGTCAATGCATAATTAATTAGACTTGGCAAGCTTCTTGCCTTCTTCAATATCGTTACATAGCGCAGTGACACACTAAAACGGCCCACAAGGTAAGGATCACATCAATTTTAAGAGTGTCTGCTGACAGTGCTGATCTCATGTTGATCATGTTCATGAGCAAATGGGCTATAAACCTACATTTTCCTGGATAACCTATAATTCGCTGAATGCTTTACCTGTTTTGGAAACTTCATTATATAAACATGAGCTTGTCCAATAGGCTACTTGACCATTTTTGAAACCCCATTTTAATGCAGTTGTATATTTATTTTAACACATTAAAATTATTATTATTTTTTTTTAAACGTTATTTAGTAGGTGAAAAAAATGTCTTCCCATCAATTTAAGTTTGATGGTTAAAAATTGGGTCACGTGGGATTGAAGTGTGACGTCATTTGTGATAACGCGGGGGCGGCCAGTGGCCTCTCCACCCCCCTCATGAAGGCCATTGGACTGTGGCGTCATTTGTACGATACCCATAGCTGTTAGCGTTTTGGCTCTTGTAATCTACAGCTAAAAACACTCAAATTTATTTATTTTTTAGTATTTACAATTTTTTTAATGCAATAATATGGTATTGTATTAATGTTGTTAAACGTTAACCTTATCTAGCTTATTGGTAAAGGTTAATGACAATGGTGTAATATTATTTAACAAAGGATTAGTTGGACTTGCATTGTTCGCTCTGCTAATAGTCATTAGAGGCAGGGCCTCACAGTCATCGAACAATTAGGATGGAGTTCATTGCCAGGGGTAGGGGCTCCACACTAATTGTTCGATGTAAGTCCAACTAACCCTTATCTAGCTTACTTTATATTTACGAGTATATGCTTTCATGTAGCCTGTTATAAGCGTTGAATTAATTATGCACCTCGTCTGTCCTCCCTTATGTATAGAGGTACCTTCCAACATTGTGTAGAGCTATTGTTCATGCAAAGCTATACAATGACGTACTTCGCAACACTGTAAGGTGCCCATAAATATTTTATGATGTCAACCGTGTGATTTAAGCTGCACTTACTAATGGCATTGTTCCTGCTGTACAATGCTTAGAATATAGTAGTAGTAGTTCAGACTTAAGAGCAACGGGATTTAGCACCTAGAGGGCGCGATCCCTTTTACTACTTTTAGAGGGTGTTATCCATAAGCCTATGATTACATTCTTCAGATATCTTAAGTTACCATGGATACCACGTTACACTTATATGCTAAGCTAAGTATATTCATTCTGGTACCGTCCCATCGGTGTTGTACATGTTATACAGTAGGTAACCCAGAATCATAGTTGATACAATATAAAATACAACACATGATTCCGCGCTCCCCTTATGGACATAAGCAATATGGCAACTGTTTTTCGTGCTCTCAGCCACCCTTTGACGACACCCACAGATTTATGCCACCGATTAGCTAGTTGCTTAGCTAAATGACCCATAAAAAACGACATTTGCGGTCCAATAACGCCATCAGTAGTCATGATTTGTATAAGAAGCATGGTGTGCTTCACATTCGAAATTGTTCTTCCGCCTCTTCTCCGCTGCTGCCGATATAAGCACCACCGCATTAGTTGTTATTAGCATAATATGGTTTAGTTTTTAGCTAAAGACGGACGTATACGGGGGTTTGTGAAATTACGTAAAGAATACTATTTTCAATAATTGACAGTGTGTTTTGTTGGAGTGTATGTAAGCATGTGTTGGAACTCTCGTCGTCCGTGACAGTGATACCAACACTACTCTCTTCCGGCACGCGCAAAAACGGTTTCAAGTCGAGGTCGAACGTGAGTTGTCGAGCTGCTCTTCTCGCGTGCAAATCACCGTGAATCATCTTTGTTTACGTTATGAACTATAGCAGCTTAAAGAAGGCAATTGCTTTGCAATTTAGTTGAACACTATGTAGGCCTACATTATCTACTGTATGCTGTATTATGTTCTACGCATTACGTGTGTTTTCCTGGTAGGTACGTTTCCACTGGTTTCAAGGCAACATATTAGGGAGGGGTGAGTTCCGTTCGATGTAAAGTTCGGTGGAAAAACCTATACCAAAGCGCGAGGCCTGAAGCAGTTGCTCTGAGTAATTCTCAATGTTGTAATAGAATTGCAAAACGCGGTTGCAGTGAGCCTTTCACGTATCATAGCATATTAGTCTATGTACGTAAAATTTTTCTGGGGCTTACTAATTTTTGCAACACTTTTTCTATAATTTTCTCATTTCCTATAATATGTTTCCTATAGAGGCTCATTAGAGCAAGGCCGCTTAGGTGTTTTATTGTTATCTTGTTTTTTCCGCCTGAAAGCGGCATTTTAGCGAGATTCATCTACCTACCTATTGAGACGGCGAGCAATGTTCGACTTCCGGAAAGGTTTTTCACAATTTTTCATTTCATGACCCCCTGAGCCTAAAACCACCCTCCGTTCAAAATGTTATCTATATATCGATTTTAGGAAACACTCAAACTTCCGTAAATATTGTCAAATTTTGATTAAATTTGGCGCAAAAATTGATCATACAAATGTCTTGATCGAGTTCGTTAACCAGCTAGACCCACTTAGTTACAAGATGGCGGCCGATTGAAACCGTATTTAATTCATATCTCAGCTAATATTGGTCGCAGAGGAATGAATAAAAATTCCGACTGAAAGCCCGTATTATTATCTACGATAATGGCAATTAACACATTTTACGACAAATCAACCATTTCAAGATGGCATCCAGTCAAAGTGAAAATAATTTGAAATAAAGTTCATAGTCGGCATTGTGGTTCGAAATTTGGAACACAAGAGTGTTTTGTGTTGATGTTGGTGTCGGGAAAGTAATGCAGTATTTTTATTTTTTGATAACATGCATAGCGTAGGTAGCGTAGAGGGAAAGTAGGGTCTGCGGAATCTCCCTACACCTGATCGGCCGGAGCCGAAAGAAATTTTTCTCATTTTCTAGGGAGGGAGGGGGGGGGGAAGCTGCCCCCCTGCCCGCCCCTGTGGACGCCCTTGTGTCTTAGGTACCTTTTGTCGCATAAAGAAATAAGCTCTTTTGTTTAAATTATACACGTGTGGATTGCAATCAGCTCTATTCTTACTTGAGCTTCTTTGTTATTCTGTTTTCGACATTTGACCTCATATATAGTCTATATAACCAGAGAAGCTGGTTTGTCTTCCCAGTTTCAGTGTTTTTCTCGCGCTCTTCCGATTTCTTCATTTTGCTGTGTAGTCTGAAGAAGTTTTCTATTGCTAAGTTATATACCAATGAGCGTAGTAATTTCTGCGTAAATGCAGTTTCTGTGTTACTGCTTTGTCCCTATTAAACAAATAAGTAATGTACTATGATGCATCATGATGAGTTGCGTTAGATTCTGGGCTAGATATTTACTGCTTTCTGCTTGAGCAGCCAAGCACACGACAACTCTTAACATCAACTTGATGTCACTTGCACCACTTTGATTAAACCAACATGAATCCCAAAGATGTTTCTAATGCGGACAAAGTGGCTCCAATCGTTCTGCGCCCATTTCAGAGATTACTCCTGCAGCGGTGAGTTTACTGACTAACAACAACTCTTTTAAATAACCCTAACTAATTATGATCATGGTTGTCATGCCACTCATTTGCAGCGAACCTACTAGCTGTTACTTACACCCCAAGGTGTGATCTTGCAATTTGTGATATGCAATTTGAAAAAGTGTTTTTTTTTTTGTCTTGCACGTAATACATGTCCATTTGGCCAATTTACTTAGACAAAATACTGTAGGCCTTGGTATAATTTGCAATTAGATGGAAGTAAGTAAAGACTACTATAGTAGTCTACTCGAACTTTAAGTTAAGTTGACAATACAAATTGCATTGTGCCAAGTAGGCTACCTAAATTTAATTAAGCTAAATAGTGATATTGCAGCAGATTATTCGACCTAACTTTAAATTTTATTTATACGTAAATTAGGCTGAAATATTTACACATATCATCGATACGCTTTCATGCGCATTTGAATTGAAGTGCCTACGTGTTTTGCCATGATAACCTACAGTTAAATAATATCAATAATAGTAGATTCGCCCTTTCAATGATGATTGCCTTATTTATCATGTTGATGATTGTATGATAATATAACTATTGGCACAATTCGCATGCATATCATGTTGCTTGAGGCCTATATTAGTCATGTACTAAAGGTTGTTTTGGGCGAGTGGGAAGAAACTAAAACAATATGTTTCCTTCATTTTCATTAATTATTGTTCTTCTGCTTTTACAAGCCGCCTGAAGTTCTCTTGAACATGCGATTCGCATTCACTACTGTCCAGGTTTTGTGAAAGAGAAGAATTTCAATGCTCCGGGTTGTATGAACAGTATAAAGAAAACGGTCTCCCGAACCCAATTGTCCCAAAAACAAATCTCAATGAGTTAACACCGACAAACGAAGACTGAACAACTTACTTACTGAATGTAGATTAAGCTTTTTTTTTAATTTTAAGCTGCACACGGGCTGAGCCCTGCAGCATATAACGATTAATGCAACTTAACTTTTTATGGAAATAGAAACTTATTGTATTGTAATTAGGTGCAAAAAAGGGCAATTGGCCTTCTATAGCTTCGCTGGTTTGTGTCGAGTCAGAAAGTCACTAATTGTGGGAGTAAGGGACTGTTAAGGAAACCTTCGGAGGGTTACTGAGATAAGTGAATGAGCGGGGTAGGAGATCGTATGGAAGTGCCTTAGCCGGTTTCCGCGGTAACAATGGTGTATGCTCCCGCTACATACATGTATTTTTTTTTTAAGTTACGCCAAAGCATTAGGGTTCCGCCATAAGCGTTCTTGTAGCCCAATACAACACATAATCCGGTGAACCTCTGCTATTGACGAGAGCTGGGCACGTCTTAAGGTGTTTTCTGTCCATTTCTTCCCGGGTGTCGCACAGAGGGCAAAAAGGTTCCGCTGCTACACTGCAAGCACGTTACCACCTGGCCATCGAAGTCGATACGATACCTATACGGTGAAAATGTTTTTGAAAGTAGTCATGACCCGTTGTTTACCTAAATTCCGCCACTGATTGGTATCTGGGTAGGTTCTTTGGCGGCCTGTCATTCTTCTGCACTAGTTTTTCCCACGTTTTTCCAGCGGCGTCGGTCCTGTGAGCTGTCCCGCACTTGACAATGAATGACATCTCCGGCGGCTAACGGGATTTGCTAATCCTTTAGGTTGTTAGCCCGACCAACTTTAGTTATCGGTGCAAGAGAAATAACAGAAATCGAATGCACAACAGATTTATTTCATTGATTGTTTCAGGATGGGAAGCTTCAGTTCGACGCCAAAGATTGAGAATCCTGACAATGCCGACGACGACATCACTGACTGCTTCCAGCCGACAAGTGTGGCGCAGTTACTTGAACGTTGTCGCTCAGAGCTGACTGCCGTGGACCGACCTCACGTTATACCGAGACACATGCGAACAATCAAACCATTAGAACACGGACAAAATAAAATTAGAGTTCTTCAATGGAATGTATTATCCCAGTGTAAGTTGTAGGTTATTTGTAATAATTAGATATATTATAGTTACAAAGACTTTCATCGCCGGAGTTACATGGGCCGTGGTCGATCTGAAAGCGTACTTCGGAACGTTTCGTCAATATCTGCAGTCGACATCTACAGTGGCACTGTGTAGACATCTAAGATTGTAGCCAACGGTCATACCAAGTTGAATCCACCAGAACGGAGCCTGTTCCCAGCTGCGGCAAACTTGGTGGTGTGAACAGCGTTGGCAAGGGAACATGGTGGGACATGATAACGCGCTGAGACTATACCTGTCAGTAAAGTGCGTGTCGAGTCCTGGTCACCTCCGAATTAATCGTGGGGCTTTACTATGCGCCCCAAGTAGTTCGGAATCCACTATAATCAGGAGGTTCACCCTGTCAGTCAACTCCCTTTCTCCCTTAGGTGAAGGAGTCTGCCCTTAGAGTTCCTCAAGTTAATAAACATACTCACTCCCCCCGCCAAGCTGACAGGGTTGCTTAAAAGCAGAATGTAGGCGTTGAAAAGAAAACAAAGATTGTATCTCGGAGGCTCTGCAGCGACTGTTTAGGGAAGGGGATGTGCACCGATATTTAAACCAAGATGGGGGGGGGGGGGGTGATACGTTTAGAAGTCCACGCAGTACCACTGAAGTGTCGACCGACCGCTGACGTTTGATGAAACGTTTGGAAGTACGCTTTCAAATCATCAGATCATCCCAGATTCGACTGCTTCATCATTAAGTAAGATTAAATAAAAAGTTGAATTTAAAAATAATTAAAATAATTGTCATTCTTTGTGGTAAAGGAGCATGTTGAGGGTTTCATCACGACAGTGCTCACCTTGTCGTTTTGATCACTAGTCTCTACAATGCCCTGTTCCAGTGCCCTTCCTTTTTTCAATTTTTCCTTCAAGCGGGCTGCGCTTCCATATTGGAACAAGCCTCTTAATGGGGGTTTCCTGACTACGAGGGTTTTGGTCGTCATCATTATTGTCATATCAGCCTCCGAAGAAAAAGTTCTTCTCCGGGGAAAACAAAACACGGTAGCAGGTTTGTGTGGAATCCATTTCAGCGATGAAAGTTAAAACTTCAACCAACATAATACCAAGAAATACCACCCACCGTGAGGGGAGTCCGAGGGATATATTAAAAAATTAAACGATTTAGCATTCGAGCTGCGACCTGCGACTGAAATTAATTAATCGCGTAAAAGAACAAGATTTTTGAAAGTATTTAACTTATACATTTTCTCACAATGATGCATTATGTTTGCAGCACTTGGTTCCTCAAACGACAATTTTACAGAATGCCCGAAAGAAGCTCTCTACTGGCCACACAGAAGATATCAGATGTTGGAAGAAATTGTGCAACACAACCCTGACATTATCTGCTTACAGGTAGGTAGGAGTTATTTTCAGTGAACATTTGTAATTTTTTACAATACAGCTTAAATGCGTAGCTTCTAAGAAATGACTATTTGCGCAATTTTAACGCGACTTAAATTTTTACCAGTAAGCAAATTAGAGTAGAGAGAATTTACCTAATCTTGGAAACTCGCCGTATAGTTTATCTATTTCAGGCTAGGTACCACTCGATTCCAGAAATACTATAGGCCTATTAATGTATTCACAAGCTACCCGATAAACAATAGAAAATAGCGACTTTTGAAGAATTCCCGAATTCCTCTTCCACGCTGCGCCATCAGAATATAGTATAGTTTTTCGCGTATTAGAAGTAAGCAAGCGAGTTGTACTATCGTTCTACATTTTGATATACAAAGCCGAATTTTGTAATCCGAAACTACATTCACAGTAGTTCTATTCAAAAGTAGAACTCCTTCAATTTTTATGTCCAGGGAAATTGATTTTCGGTGAAGGCAAGCCTCAGCTTTCAGACAGCTTATTCACACTCGCAAATAATCTGTTTATCCTATTTATTTAGATTTATTGTGTTGGTAACGCAAAATTTTCATGTAAATAGTTCTTAGAACTTAGGGGAGTTAGATTTATTGAAGCTTCATAGTGAAAATACCACACTTATATTAGGCACTCATTTAATGAGCATTAATCTCAAAATTATTATTATTATTAGAAGTTGAGGAAAAATTCATTACAAAGTGAACGCTAGGGATAATCACTGACCCCACTTAGGGATAAAAGCGAGGAAAAAAAGGTGAACGCCAAAAACTCTTAAAACCACTATTATAAAATTTGAGATGGCTCCACTGCCAAGATTAATATTTTTCGTAGGCCTACACCACAAAGAGTCCAATAACATCATTGGACACACAGTGTATAGGCCACACAAAATTTTCTATGTTAATCAAATTTCCATAACCTATGGTTAGAATTCCATAACCTATGGATAGAAAGAAATGTAGGCCTATTAAATGGCCCTTGAATTTTCAGGAAGTGGATCATTTTGCGTTCCTTGTAGCAGCTCTAGGATCAATTGGTTACGAAGGCAAATTCATGGCAAAGCCCGATTCTCCATGTGTTTACCTTGAAGGCAACAATGGGCCAGATGGCTGCGCTCTTTTCTACAAAACTGACCGTTTTGAACTTCTCACCTCAAATACCAGAATTTTAGAAGTTTGGAGAGTTCAAAGTAATCAGGTACGATGGGTTTTTCAAATATCTGTTTATTTCAATTATATTCATGCCATTTTCAAGCTAGCCAGGGCTAGCTTCTGGGCGTCGTCATAGTTTGTTTGGTTTAGAAAATATATTGTGATAGTAGGTATTCCATTTACCTGTATTATTAAACATTTCCTAATTTGTTGTACAGTAATTATCTTAAGAGCAATTGAACACGCATTATTTTGTTTGCACATGTATAAGTCATATAGGCCTATCTCATGAAATGTTATTAGTAGAGATATAAATTTGATGTCATAAAGTAGCCTATATAAAATGTTCTTCTTCATTTTGATACGTATACCTAGTATGTGGCCGTGTTTTGACGGCTACGTAATGCTGTAGGCTTACATCAAAGCATATTGTTTCTAATTTATTACACACCATTGATGGCTATACGATCGATATTTTATGAGAAATTGGACTGGTAGTAATGGAAAGTTGCCGGGGGGGGGGGGGGGGGCAGGGGAGGCTCCATTGGCCCCATAAAATATGACATAAAGAATGTTTAGAGAAATGGTTAAATTGCAGTATAAATACTAGTAGTATTCAAACTTTGCAGAAGTTATATTCCCAAAATATAAGACTGAAAATGCAAAATGTAATCAGCCGGTGAACAATAAGCAGTTTTAGGCAATAAGTGTGTTCCAGCTAGTTCTGCTATCTTGATAACTTTCCATATTGTGAAGTTACTTGTTTATTATTGATGTGATTTTTTTATCGGTGGAATTTTACTGTAAATATTGAATTTACTGTATTGTTTAGGCGGGGTTTCCACCGACCTCTGCCTGCTACCACGTCAATGTCATTTGCATTCTGCAATGAGAGGTCGGTGGAAACTCCGCCTTACTACGGTTACTCTCAGGCTCACTGCCCATGTAATGTAACATATTGGTTTGACTTTAGGTTGGATTGGCTTGCGTGCTCAAGGACAAAGATAGTGGACAAGAGTTGTGCATAGCCACCACACATCTTAAAGCTCGATCAGGGGCGTTGCTGGCCACGCTCCGTGACAACCAGGGCAAGGACCTGCTGGATTGGCTGTCGAGAGTGTCTGGGGGACGACCTACCATCCTTAGCGGCGATTTTAATGCTGAACCTAATGAGCCTGTCTACCGCACCACTACCAATCATCGACTCAACCTGCGAAGTGCATATTGTGAAGAGGAAGGGGAGCCGCGCTTTACTACATGGAAGGTAAGCCACATTCTAACTTAACAGATCAGCCAAAAATTTTGATATGGTATTAATGTTATTATGCAATACAATTTGCTAATCTGAAAATAATAATGCACTGGGAAAAGATTTAACTCTCACAATTAATAGACCTCACGAATCTATTGTATTTTCCCAGTTTCCATAGTCATAATTCTCTTGAAGAGCCTAATTTACTATTTCAATTGCTGGATTCTGCTGTATATATACTATTGTTTTAGGTTCGAGAAGAAGGGGAAATGTGTCACACAATCGACTACATCTTCCACTCGAGCTGTCTGCACGTCTCTGCTTTGCTAAATCTCCCTACTGACTCTGACCTGGGACCTGGTCGAGCTCCATCCATGATTTACCCGTCTGACCACTTCAGCCTAATCGCCGATATCACCTACTAACGCCAAGAAAACTATATATTTATTTATTTTTAAGTTATTTCTTAATTTATTGTTTATTTATTATAGACGTTATATGTTTATATGATCAAAGAGTACATTGTATAGTAACAGGCAGTAAATAGGATTTTGATGTTGATCAACGTTCCATGAGGGTATTGAGGAATTTCACCCTCCTCTGATTGACGAGGCGCATCCCAATATTTAATTATTATATTGTTAGTTTAATAATACCATTAGCAATTTCACCCCTCCAATCAGTGCGTTGGATCATATACGCAAGTGATTGAAGCCCTCTATGAGAAAAGTACGCCGTGCCAATCACTGCGAGCCAGAGGCCCAGGATTATCCTATAGGAACGTTCTCCATTGACCCATTTCGGGGGATTTAACTAGACTGCTTTTAGTTGCTTGCTATATTGAAAGTGTTTGACTGTCTAATTGCTTTCCTATTTATACGTAGTATAAGGAAAGCTCTGTGATGGTCGAAATTTTCGATCGCGAGATTTCAACGGATTTACACGTTTAGAGGACCCAGGAACTCAAAAACGTGTGTCTGTCTGTTTGTCGATTTGCGTCGATTTTGATGAAATTTGGCATGTAATGAATGCATGGTAATAAAAATCATGCCTCGGGACGATTTTTATTTTACTCGCAAAAACGGCTAAACATTTTTTTTTTCTTAAAAAACTGCTGCAACGATTTCTTTTAAATATACATATATTGTCATTATTAATATTAACAAAACGCAATGGGTCGCTTGCCGCTTAATAGTTTGCTTCTGGGGGTAAAAAAATAAAAATTCCTCAATTTTGGATTAATTGTAAGGGTGGGCCGAAATGTACAAAATTCGCCAATAGGTTATGGAAAATAAAGACAATTTTCTTTCTTTCCATACGGTACGTACCGCATAATGTTATTGCGGTATTCATTATTATTTTTTATAATTGAGTGATGAATAATAAAATAGGCTAGCTGCTATAAAAGTTTTGTATATTAGACACATTCGCGCACATGCGCCAAGAAACGCCCATTTACAATGTTTCATGTATTTACAGTATTTACAAAATTTCTAATAAGAAATCGATAATAGGCTATGATGCAAGAATTTAAATTAAAAACAGATTAAAAGATTTAAAATTAAAAACAAATTTTATTTTTATGTACAAACAACTTATTTAATATATTTTTAAGTTAGGTACTTAATTAGTTAGCTACTAATATTTGTCTAACATAATAGCTTACGCTACTTAACTAGTACAATTGTGATGTCAGTGTATTTTAACATATTGCTAACAGGCCGATGACACAAAAACATAGGGCCAACAACTTCGGTTATAAGAGCACCCCGGTATTAATAACTCGCAAACACATCCACCAGCTGGTTAGTTCACCACCAACGTACGGTTTAAAATATAGAATGGTTTGTAAAAAATTAGATTAACTTACAGTAAAGCTTGCTTATCGATGTAATTCAGTTGGCCGAAATATGGAAAAGCCACTTGATTGCAGTAAGTATTGTGAAATAAAGAGCCGGTTTGAAACCCATGGTTTTTTTCCACCATTTTTCGGTGTCCAGGGCTGTATTGTATAAACCTTTTAGTGAAGATTCACTATCAGAATGCATAGTGTATTTATCAATAAACCTGAGCAACACAATTAGTTGCCACTGTCATTTCACAGTACCATATATTATCCAAAAACATGTATTAAGAAGTAAATTGTACCTACGGGGTTTACTAGAAAATATGGCGATTTCTTTCTCGAATGCCACTTTATTCAGTTTAGACCGGAGTCATTACCGTACCCTAAACCTTAAAAAAAGTACCTTAACTATTGACTGTTGGAGTCAATTTGTATAATGAACCATATGGGTTAATTCGCCCACATGGAAAATAAAGACAATTTTCTTTCTTTCATACGGTTCCATAACTTATGCCAGATCCAGTCTGCGGTGGATTATTTATCAAATTTCAATAACATGCTGTTTGATTAGTTTGTGAGTTATCCTTGACAACTATTGGGAATAGGGATGATCATATAGCATTCACTAAACTGTAAGAGCCTTTCTTACGGAGGGACTCAGACGCAATATCCACTGAAGTGACTAAGACATTTATAAATTAGGATAAAACTGCTTTATTGTGGATTTGGGTTTCTGGCCTAAATGGCAATAAAGAACACCTACTGTGGATAATTTGTGCGCTCCGAATATTTTTGCATCATACTGGCCACAATAAACTAACGCATGACTATTAAAAATGCATGAAATTTCTCAGACTTGTCGCAGATTTTGAAAGTAAATTACGTCACACAAAAATATCAAAGTCACCCGCTATAAGCTAATACATACTATGTAGATAATGTTCTGCAAGCTACCTGTAACTGATTTCGCAAACAACCGAAGTGCGAGCATAAGAACCCCCTAACTGAAGTTGCTTAATAAATTTTTGATAAATATTATCCTCACCAACCTGAATTTAACTGCAGATACCATTATGCAACAAATAAAACACTATCAAATTTTCAAGATTTTACATTTCACGGATAGGACAAGGATAGACAAAATTCTTCAGTTTACAGGTACACTACACCATCCACACCCTAAGAGTCATATAAAATATCAAAAATACAGTAACAAAAAATATTATAACAACATTGAAATGACATCGTAAAGTATTGGATAGATCTGGACGCCCTGTCAACGCCCGCACCTGTTATTCGGAAATTATTGGTATTGTTTTCATATGAATTTTTGGCCGTTGGCAAACTGGCCCACGTCCACTATATCAACCCACACCGACTACAAGTGACAATGGACAAGCTTACCATGGACATTGTAGAAGGCGTTAGCTTGACATAACCAAGTACGGGAACGAGTCTGTAAGGAATATTGGGCGGCACCGCGATCTACCGTTGCATGGCTGTGCCGTGCATTATTCCGTACCGAGACTTTTCAAGCGGTGACGGGAACTTGTACCAACAAGTGTATGTAAACTAATGGTAACTGGAATTCTAAAGATACTGCACTCCGTTCTAGATGGTTTTGTTTAAACGGCATGCAGTATCCGTTACCCCAGGTTTAGCTATACTTGGTGCGAGCGTCAATGCCACCATCTCTTGAACAGTACTGGTATGGAATACTGGACTGCATTGTACCAATGACGGGCGGTGCCGTGCAGTATTCCTGAGAGACCTTTCAAGCGATTAGTACCCTCAGTTGGAGCATCGTCAAGAGGATAAACCTTTGGTGTACTGAATTTACTAATTCGTAAATCAATAATATTTGGCAGAACCACCAGTCGATTTTAAAATACTAGTCTAACATTACTATCTTGACCTTGAAACGTTCGTAAATTTAAATTGTTAAAGTTGAAACTAAAACATTTTGTGACTTCATGAACACAGCAATAATCAAAATATTGAAAGCATTCAAACATAAAACGACCGTAATGTTTCTGATAGGTGGAATAACTTTAACAACTGAATTTGTTGGCATGTCATTTTTTAAATCCAACTTAAAAAAACTGCGATTTTAAATGCAGACTTGGAGATTTTAATTAAATATTGACTCCTCCCACCGAACTCAACAAAATAACCAACACCGTTCTTGAGTTAAAATGATAGCATGTTTTTAGGCCTAATTATCCCAGTATTTATCATATATTATAATCCATAACATACTGCGTAAGTACATCAAAAGGCGGAATTTGAAACTGTAACAATTAAGCTGGGCTGAGAAAAATAATTTGAGATGGACAAAATTGATTGTCGCATGCCACTTTAAAATAAATGGAAATAGAAAAATATTTATTCTAGTTGAAAAAAAATGCAATACAACTCCATTCAGTATGAAATTTAAGGTGAGCCAACATGAAAAAGGCTTCAGAGCCGGTATAGGGAAGTGTGTTCATATTTATTATGGTGATTGAGGACGATTCCGTGTTGCCGACGTCTTTTTCTATTGTAGCCATAGGGCTTGGTGAACGGTTGCTTCAAAATCGCAGAGTACTTCAGAAGAATTCTAAGGCCTGGTGTGTCCAGGGGAAAACCGTGCACTTGGGTGTAGTCAGTTTCGCATCAGCTTTACGTCAACTTCACAAATGGACAAGAAATCTTCTGCTAGACCGATGGCTACAATGAAAAACGACGTTGGCAACTCGCGCGTGCGGAATCGACCGGGTCTAACTATTACTGCGGCGCCAAACATAATCATTTCATCAACAAGGCGTTGGGTATATCTTTTTCATGCTTATTTTCAATTTTGTAGGGGTTTTAGGCAGCGACCATCCATAGTAAATTCTAATGACAATGTTTCCAACAAACATGTACAACAAGGAAAGTCGCAAAAGATATAAAATAAATAGGGAATTTGAAAAATGATTTACCACATACGGCACTTTCATCTTTGGTAAACCAAGTCAAGAGGATAAAACAACATTTACCAATGCTTTGAGATAAGGAAAATAAAACTTTTGACAATGATGTACCAAGCCCTAAACGTCCCTGAATGGAACAGAGGTGTAATTTGCTCGAAAAAGATTCAGCTTCCCATTCAGACAGTTCGTCAGTCCAACTTACAGAACTTCTCCTTACTTCTGCCCAGCATATACAGGGAATTTGATGAGAAGCTAATTTTTAACTACACATTTTGGAATTCAGTTTTTTCTCTGTCCTAACTAGACAACAAAGGGAAACCTTTTGCCTACTGTGGGATCAGTCATTGAAACGAACGAAACAACGAATTAGTTGGATTTAATTATTAACTTATGCTTATGGATGTATTTTAATAAATGAAGTGTTTCGTTCGTTTCAAGGCATGTTCCAAAATATCGCCTTTTCCGAGTCAAAGGGAAGTAACTCAAAAAAAGAGTGTTTGGTGTCAAAAGGCAACAAAAAAAATTCTCCGTCGAATGAAACAGAAGTAAATCAGAGAAAAAAATCTGGATTCAAATTAAATGAGTTAATTCTCTTTCTGAGCAACAAAAACCCCACATGTTACGCTACTTGGTATAGAAGTAACTCCACTTCCTACTCTATAAATTTGTATGGCTACAGCAGCCTGCTCCAAACGGAAGCAACTCGAGCTCCTTTATTCATTTTATTTGAAAGAAATCAAAAAGAAAAAAACACCAAAACTGTTTTTGCAATTTACTCGAAACTAAAAATTTTGAGTTACTTCCCTTTGACTCGGAAAAGGCGATATATAGTTATACGAGCATACGTGAGAGTATAAGGCCGGCTTATCAATTTCCATCTATTAGTATAAATATGGCCATAACAATCAGAAGAGAAGTAACCAACTATGTTCATATTACATCGTTATCGGACAACTATGCTCAGGTTGCGTTAAGGCGCTTATTCCACCGACGTCAATAGTGAACTATTGACGTCAGTGAAATAAGCGCTTTAGGCAAACACATGGAAGTTTGTAAACCAAGCCAAGATCAGTGTAAGCGACATGGTTTATAGTTCATTTTAAGGGTCTACCAGATGTCATTTTCTCGTGCTATGTTTTAGTCAATTAACAAACTGAAAATGGGTTAATAAAGCCAAGAGGATATGGTAAGTAGAAAATTGGCACCCGAAAATCCATTGTTTTTACTGGCTTTTTATTTTGTTGTTTAATTTGCAAAGCAATTTATTAATGGTCATCATATCATAGGGTATTTTTAATTTTTTTGGGGCTAAAATCTCAAGTCCAATTTATTCATGGAAACAACGCAGAAAATTAAAAAATACCTGATTACAATATATGATGCATGAAGTAGTCATCAACATCTTTTGTAACTTGCTTAGTTATTAAATAAAAAAATAAAGGTAACACATTGTTTGGGAGTCGATTTTCTACGTAGCATAATCGTATTAAGGTTCAATGTGATATTTCAAAACACAACACATTAGATAGGCATAATTAAGAGCAAATAGACCCCCGCATTTTTCTTTTTTGCACAAAGTCAAATTGTTCATGACATTTTAATCGTACAGTGAGCCATACAAAGATGTTATGAAGTAGAAGAAATGTTCCTCTTCATTTTGATAAATAGTATGTGGCCGTGACTACCACCAATTAGTCACCGTTTTGGAACTCCTTCGACCTGACATGTAGTAGTAGTAGTAGTATGGTTGGACACAGTCCCAGGCCACGGTGTGGGCCCATAGGACAGTGGACCTCCTGATTATAGTGGATTCCGAACCACTTGAGAAACACAGTGAAGTCACACGATTAGTTCGGAGGTGACCAGGACAAGTCCTACCATGTTTCCCTGCCGGCACAGTGCACACGACCACGTTATCTACAGCTTTGAACCTGCTCTGGTCCGCTGGATTCAACTTGTTATGGCGGCCGGTATACATACTCAGTGACGTTATTTTTAACAAATCAAGCTCCAATAGTGTTCTATAACTGTGGCTGATTGGTGTCATTGACGGCAACATAATGCACATCAAAACGTAGAGGTAGATTTTTTTCTAGTTTATGATACCTTGTTTATCGCTCTACGATCGATATTTCATGAGAAATTTGACTGCGCAAAAATGGGAAATGGAGAACTCCTTTGCCATATTGACATTCCACCTTTCATGCACTAGCTCAGCTGGTGGTTTAAGAAGTAAAGATGAAAAAAATTGTATGGTTGGCCGACATGAGTCTTTACAGCACAATGAAAAGTTATTAAGTGTCTATCCAACTGGTATTACTAATAAAAATTAGTTTATCACATTATCGTTTACACCTCATTGCGACGGGGGAGGGGGGGGGGCAAATCTTAAAACTAACACACTTAGAGAAACGATGACAGCTCATTGCGTTTAACACGAAAAACGAAAGGGACACAATTAGACATTTATCAATAAATTAGAAAGACAAAAATTGGCTTCACTGATACCAGATTCTACTATGGATGCTACAATTATTGCCATCATGCATATCACAAAGAAAAAATACCTAGGTAAATTTAATTACATGAAGACTGAATTGTTTTAAATATTGTTGGAAATGAAAAAAAAAGTTTGTGCCTGCAAACTGTGCATTCTCTTTGTACAGTATAACCCTGAACCATATTCGAAAATAAATAAGTTATTAATTTACAAAAAAAAACACCATTCATAAATCAACTTTTACTGATGCACAGTTTACAGGCTACGAGACACTGTTCAATAAATATTTAAAATACTACACAAACACTGAAACTGACTGAACAAAAAACAATCTATATAAAAAAACAAGCAAACATAATAGTCGAATAGTGACAGAAGCAACTAATTATGCCAGCTGTTTTACCACTATATCTCACAATGTGACTGCCACTGTTGCATTTATAGAAATAGGCACACGGAGCATTTTAGCCGTAACGACATTTTTTAAATTCATGCAACTCCTTTAAATTTCCATCTCTTGAAGCAATTAGAACCAAGAAATTAAAGTTAACAGTTTGCATAGTGGACAACTTACATATAGAAGAAGAAAAAACAATGTAGCAAAATGTCTTCCTCTGATTGAGTTGTCAATTCCCAAAAATAATACCCATAATTAACTGATGGGAAGAGGCATATCGTATCACTTTTATTATTATTTATTTCATTCTTTTTTCGACGAAATAAAAGTTTGCTTTGTAATTTGAACTGCAATGTAGTAATCTTTAAAATGAAGAACTCTTATGTGATGTAGTTGGATGTAGATTAACAATTAAGTTGATGTGAATTCAAAAATTATTTATGGCAGGAAAGAATGCTCTACTCAAGCCAACCAATCAATAATCTGAGCGATGATTCTCCAAAGTTAAACAAGGGCAATATATTTGGGAATGGGCCACCCCAATCACAACAGGTCATTTTATTTGCAAATTGTCCATTGTGCATCTATCCATATTCTGTCCTTTTCAATTTAGACTATGATTTACTATACGGTAGACTCTAAAATTTGACAGAACTTTGCATTTGTTCTAGACCTTTGGCTGCCACTTACCATAATTATGTACTGTCCAAGGTCAATAGAAAATATTTATTAGATGGTTAAAAATTGAACGGGGCCATGAGCAAAGATAAAATGCAAATTGTCTTTTCTCGGTATGTTTGGAAAATGAATCAATACCAAGAGGACACCAGGGTTCGAAAATAATCACTGAAAATAAACAGCGACAGATTGTCACTGTTGAAAGGATTTTTTATCAGCTTCTCCCATCAGAACAGAAAGTACATTCTACAATGTTTTTAGGCAACCTTAATTCGGATGTAAACGGTTTTTGAAACCACTGATCATTGCAACAGACTTATTACTTGGCATATTGTTGCATATGAAGAGTTTCAACAAGAAGCAGTATCTTTCCACAAGTTATGGCTATGACAAGAGAACTAATGGAAGTCATGGTTCGGCTTAAGTGACATAGATCCTTCTTTCAATTCATGCTTACAATTTCGGAAATTAATATAGTACAAGAGTTTGATCAGATTACTGGGCTGATCAGGAGTCCAAAGTAATTTTCATCAGCAAAAGATGCGATATATCATATACTTACTAGGCAGCATTCATAAAAATTAATGTCTGCCTGAATGACTGTCCATAAGGCCAAGTGTAAAGTAGAAAAACATAAAAATATATATGGATTATCGGCAATAAACAAAATATGGATTATCGGCAATAATTAGAAAAATGAACGAATGACCAATAAGAACTGTTGCTAAAAGAGAGGCAAATTTAAGGACCACATAAGGTAGATTTCAAAATATTTTGTAAACAAGAAATGGTCGTGCAATTTAGACGAAATTAATTAATTTTTCGTTCCACAGCCGCAAAGTTTTGAAAGGGGTCAGATGAAAAATTGAAATGCGAACTTTCTCTAAAAGCTGTCTATTTCCAATACTGATTTACTTATTTTCTATAAAATCAAGTCAAGACATGTAGAGTAGTGGTACGGACCCGGGCCTTCCTAGTTGAGTGTAAGAGAGGGCTTTATAGCCCTAACTCCGCTAGGTTGGCTTAGTAATGGAACAAAAAAGTCAATATTTATTTATTTAATTCCCTTTATCCGTAATCGGTGTTTTCAGAAGTAATAATAGTTGAGGTGAGAAAATGGATATTTTCTGCGAAAGCTTGTATTATTTTTATTTTTTCCATCTAACTACTTCCATATCTTTGCGGCTGTGGAACAAGGAATTTATTAGTTTCGTCAAAAATACGCGAACACTCCCGGCTTACAAAATATTTTGAAACCTGTTCCTTAAGTTCAATCTCACTGGGTATCAATATTCACAAATGTCACTCAAGCTAATATAAATTGAGATCGCACTACAGGCGGAGGAAATAACAGAAGCGCCCATGTATAGTTGGTATCAATGAAAAGCACGAATTATTGATCATCTTCGATACCTGAAATCCACTTGCCCTACAGTATCTGGGCTGTTTTAATCCATTCGTCGATTTTAAAATGTAAGCGGAGTTTGTAAATTAAAAGACAGAATTTCTCTTTGTCTGAAACCCACAACCATGGTGTTCATTTCATTAAAAAACATGATAAAATAAAAGTTGAGTACTAAGGCCCAGTACACACGGACGAATCTGCAGTCGCAAGTCGCCGATATCAATAAATTTTGTCCAGCTATTTTTAATTGGCCAGTACCCTTGTAATCTGGAATGATACCAGTTAAATTGGAAGGTTGAATTGATAGGAAATTTGAAGGTTATCGTTAAAGTTGGGGGCAGTGGATTCAAAGTAGCCAAGACTGGACATGGAGAGCAACAATAATATTATATAAGTAAACACTGGCTGATATAGCCCAATTGACGGAAACACATCTCTCGCCCGCTCGATGCAGTCAAGCTATACCAGGGACACAGCCAACAAAGTTCTAAATTCCTAGAAAATGAGCATTAGACGAGAGTGATCATCACCGGACGGGGACAGGGGGATAATCCGGGGGCGGGTCTTGGCCCCGGGCCATAACATAACCTTCCTCACTGCGGGCCAATTTCAGCCGAATAGGAGAACTTTTAGACGTCCGCACTTTTCTCAGAGGAGACACATCATTCACTGGCACCATAGGTAGATCTAATGAAGGGGTAGGGAAACGTTCACCAGCCAGGGGGTCTTTTCCAGCTGACGACGGAGGCGCATCAGTTCGGCTATCACTCTCGCGTTGTGTTCTTGGCGCAGGCCCCACCGTCACTCGTGCCTTGTCACCTATCCTAATGATGATTTTAGGAGCTGGACCATGGCGAGCTTCATCCTTATGTTTCCTCTTCCTTTTTTTGCTTTTCACTTTGGTGCCTTCGTCATCAAAATTGGCCATGATTTTCTTTCTATATTTCATACTTTCCCGACGCAATTCTTCAACACTGGGCATGATCAGTGGGCCCATATCACAATGTCTCTTCTTAGGAGGCCTCTCCCGTAAGTTTTTCTTTTCTTCTACTTGAGGAATGGCACCAAGCTTTATTTTTAGTTTAGGCGTTGGAGTAGGAGGTTTTGAGGCTTTGCTTCTGCGCACAGACGCATTGCTCCCTGTCGAAGCTCGTCGTTCTGGCATAAGAGGCTCGTCTTCATCAGACACACCTTGGTCCAGCCCTCGTGTCTTGCGTTTCTTGTCCGTGTTGGCGTCGATGACAGACTTGTAATCTTCCCTAGTGGGGATGCTCGTCATGCTAGCAACGGCCTTGGGTATTGATATACTGGTGCGGCTTGGAGGAGGAACTTGGGGTGGGGCGGGGGCTTCGTCCATATTCATGTCCTGAGTCCAGTACTGGCGAAGTAGCTCCTTCTTGCGCATCCGTCGCAGATTTGATGTCCCTGTGAGCGCCGATGGAACAGGAGGGGCTGCTGGCACAGGAACAGGAGCTGTTGGTAGGGGAGTGCTAGTAGCTGCGGAGGTGGCATTCCAAAATGGACCCTTGATTTTAACTTTGAGCTGGTCCCTCGAATCCAACAAGGATACCTGAAAATTTTATTGTTTTGTTAGAAGGTTCGGCAAAGTGCCCAACTAATTTTTATAGTTGTGATAAGAGCATTGTTTAATAGTCTCCTGGTCAGCAGCCGTAGCACCAATGCAAAACAATAACTTATGCGTGGCTAAGTGCTAATTATCCAAAATACACCCCAGTGAATATAAATAGACTGGCGGGAATAAATCCCGAATCAATTCCGAAGACTAAAATTAAAATATATGTTAACAAGGATTAATTGCTGCTTAGTGTGGCATATGCTAGACATAGGCGGATCATTTGTGTGTGGATTTCGCATGATGAATCATATCAGAAATTTTTCTGGTTTCCTTTTAAACGTGCTAGTTAGTTTTAACAGTTATTTTACATCTGGGTTAGTTTATCCTTTTGTGTTGGGGCTACGCCAGCAGGTAAGTGGAATTTTTTTTGTGATTACATATCAGACATCTTTCAAATAATTATCTATAGTTATCAATTAAATAAAAATCATAATACGCTACATATTTAGCCGAAACAACGATGTTGAGAAACCATGCAAGGGTAGGAAGAATGCTGTAAACCTTGAAGTAGGGTCACTAGCATCACGCAGCTCTATGAATCATGAGCCATAAAACAGTTATACACACCTTACTAGCCGTATCAGGCGTTTCTGGGGGGTCAGGCCGTAACGGCGTCGGAGTAGGTGTTGACCTTTTCTTAAGGGCATTCTGAAGTTCCTTCTCCATCTCTTCATCGAAGTCATTGACATGAGGAGCTTCAGCAGGATTGGCAAAAGCACCAAGAAGATGATTTTGGTCTTCGGAAAAGCTCAAAGAAGGCTCACCAAATGATGAATATCGACGCATATCCACAGGGCCGGGCAGAGGAGGTGCTACGTCAGGGTATGCTTGAACGGGTTCAGATGAAATGATAGGGGCCAATGGTGTCGTAGCTTGTTCCGGGGAGACTGTCTTCTTTTCATGGATATCAGTCGACCGCCGTCTCTCTCTCAGTGCTCTAAAATTTTCTAAATTATCGTCAAATCCATCCTCCTCAAAGTCCATATCATACACAGTGCCAACTAGCTTATTACGAATAGCAAAATCCTCGTAGACGGGGGTGTGTCGTCCCCTTCCCCTCCCTCGTCCACGACCTCTGCCACTACTCGTAGGACCACGTCCACGTCTTGGTGCCGGATCTTTCCCCTTCGGCGATTTTTCCGGAGATTTTCCCTGAGATGTCACGCGTGCAGAAACTCGCGTCGGTTTTGGAGTTGAAGCTTTTTTGTTAGCAGCATTATGCACAGGAGCTACAACTGGCCTTGGCTGTTGCGGCTCAGGTGTCTGGGCACCAATAGCCGCAGTAATGGCCATATTTTGCTGAGAAGACGTGAACGCCATACCAATTGTTTCCTGCTCGGGAGCTTTGGAATGTGGAATTTGTATTGGTGGCGGGTAGATCTGGGACGGCGGGTACTGGAAGGGCATCACAAATGTGGAGGGATCCGGGAACGAATGGTACTGAGATGTATTGTCCGGCACGAAAGGAGGGAGATACATGTCGGGCACGTTGTTTTTCACTACGTCCACAATTTTTTGGATGTTATGCTCATCTAGCAGAGGCTGCGGTAAGTGATGGGCATTGGGGTTGATCTTTGGTTCAAGTCTCGGGGTCTCTGCCTCCTTCGTCTCAGGCTCCGAGCTCACAGAAGCGCTGGAACTTCGTCGAGATAGAACTTGACTGTCCTGCCATCTTCCAGCATATCCACCAACTTCACTCGGCGATGGATACACCGATGAAGAAGCATTCGAGTCTGCAGGTAGCCACCTCTCATCACTCACAACTGATCCTACATCCGTCTTTTCGGACGCACCCATTACCTGAAATTTCCAACACGTGTTAGATTGAACATAATTATAATCGCAATGTGAAAAGAATTCGCAATGCGTTTCTGCGGTGTATTTTCTTGCGGAAAACGTTGCAGTACGAGTACATGTATTAGTTTGAAAACCATAGAACCTAAAGGACAGAAAAAATTAATTTACTCGTGACTTCGTGGTTATTTCACTTCACCTATAGATTACTCTCGAAGGCTTGCTTAGACTATCTTAAGTAAGTCATAATAATTATTGCCCACGGTATAATTATTGACTGTCAGCGCATAGTGCAAATTCAACGTTCCTCTCGAGTTTAAGTACCCTGTCAAAAGGAAGGTTGGAGATTGTTTAGGAGCAGCAGCGAAGTCTCGACATAGGTATGTAAGAAAATAGCCTACGTACGACATAGCATAATGTCAAGATATGCGGTATACTGTCCATAATTATATGCACTATTTTTGTGACAACTTACACCATCTTTGCATATTTCCATTTCCCTACTCTCGGTAGGCAATAATTAGGGGTACAGACATTGTAATTTAATTTTTGAAGAGAACTTGTCAACCAACCTTTGCACTATCCCGTTGAGTATTGGCACAGGCATCATAGAAACCGTCATAAAACTGATTAGTAGGGAAGGTTGGGCCACCAGGCTGAAAGGCTGACGACTCAGGATAAGGCGTATTGGCGCTGAAGACGGCTGTATCTACGGCGGCAGCGGCCGCAACAGGTGGGAAGCCTTGTTGTGGCATAGGCGCATATCCACCAGCTCCGGAGGGGAAGGCCTGAGGAGTCAACCCAGCAGCAGGTTGAAAGGGTTCACCGCATGCTGTAGGCGTCCCATGAGCTGCATAACTGGTTGGTGTCTGAGGAGTCCCCTGTTGTACATATTGCGGCGTATTTTGTTGCATATATGGCGTTTGTGGAGTATTTTGTTGGGCATATGGAGTTTGAGGTGTATTACCTGGTTGATAGGTTTGAGAAGAGGGAGTTTGAGGTTGATAGTTTTGCGACAAGGGAGTCTGCGGCTGCGTATATTGCTGGGATGACGGGGTTTGGGGAGTTGGCTGCTGCTGGTACGGAGTCATAGGAGCGTGTTGCAGATAGTTCTGAGGAGTCTGTGGTGTCGGCTCTTGCTGGTAGCTTTGAGAGGACGGCGTCTGAGGGGTGTGCTGCTGCTGATAATTTTGAGAAAGTGGAGTTTGTGGAGTTGTTTGCTGTTGGTAGTTTTGAGATGATGGACTATCAATGTTTTTACAAACTGAAGCGTGACTATCTTGGGAATTCGGAGAGCCTTTACTGGGTAGCTGCTGGCTCTCCAAATGACAACCAGGAGTTGGGGGTGGGCCCTGACTATCACCCAGCTCGGAATTGCTCAAACCATTTTCAATTTTAGTCTTCTCATCCTTCACATCCTTTGAGATTGGACTCATTGGCTCTTGGGTACCACACTGTTTGGCATACTGCATTCGTAACTTTTCAACAAGATTTATTGTTTCCCGCTTAGAATCTTCCTTAGAATCTTCACGGAAGAGGAGATCATTAGTAAAATTGAAAAGAGCATGTGACAAAGGTCTATCGTCTGCTACAGATTCGTCAACCGCAGTGATGTCCACTCCGAAGTCCATAAGGTCGGAGAGATGGTCACGATGAGAAACTTGAGGTGAGAAGATGGAACGAGGATTGAGCAGTGGATCGGGGGAGCCCTCCTCTTCACGAGGAAGTGGGCTCCTATTGTCAGGTACAGGGGGTGGCGTAGGCTCCTTTTCTTTGTTTTTCACAACTTCTGGCGCGTCCTTACTTTCAAGTCTCGAACTTCTACGAAATTTGTCTTTTTCCAGGTTCTTATCGAACCCATGTTGGTCACGATCACTTTTTTCACTCACCACTTCTTTTTCATTTTCTACATTTTCAACAAAACTCATCTTCTTCGTCACTTTACTCTCAACCTCACCTTTCTTCTCTGGGCTAGAATCCTCAAGAAGACCTAAGGCTTTTTTTACACTACGCGGCATTGGTTTTGCTTTGGGCTTCTCGTCTTCGATTGGAATGGTTTTATCACTAGCTTTAGTTCGGGAGGATGATTTGTCAGGTGAATCGATTTTGACACTAGACCGCCGTGGTCGTCCAGGACCCCTTTTTACGGGACTTTCATCCTTCTTCTTAACTGTGCTTTCTGGTGGAGGTTCTTTTACAGGCTCTGCATTTCGAGACGACCGCCTAAGACGACTATCTACTTCCTCAACTTTCTTGATCGGAGACAGAGGGGACTTGTCGCACGTCTCTTCACTGAGCTCCTTAGTAGCCGCGTCTGAATATTTTCTCTTTCCGATTTCGCGGGGCGAACTGGCTGGGGGCGGATGGATATCTCCTGATCTCCTAGATTCTCTGACCCTATCACCCACGCCACCGGCTCGTGGTTCCTCTCGCGTAAGTGTTGGCGGCTGAAATTCACTTTCAGGCCGCCCTTCGGAAGTTTTAAGCTTCTTATCAGGCGCCTTTTTGAATTTCTTGTCACCAAGGGATTTGGACTGAGGCTCCTTGACAAGAAAGGGCCAGTCCTCCTTCTGCGAGATGGGATCAGGGTCAAAAATACTTTTGGTAGGGGTTTTAGTTTTTTCAGGAGTTTTCAACTTTTCAGGTGTTTGTTTTTGTTTTTCCAACGCAACTTTGGCTTTTTCTTTATCCTTCTCGTCATCTGATTCCGAACTAGAGGAAGAGGAAGACGTAGAAGAACTACAACTGGAGGATGAAGATGAGGAAGAAACGGTAGATTTAACAGACTTGCGGGATTTTTCTTTTATCTCCTCCTTTTTCTTTTCCTCCTCTTTCTTTTTCTCAGCAAGGGCCTTAGCTTCATCTTGGGGTTTCGAGCCGCATTTGATAGTTTCTGCAGCTTTTTTCGCAGCTTGCCTTTGAGGGACATAAGGTAACAAATCATCCTTTTCATCACTATCAATGTCCTTGGATCTTTCTTCTCGCGAAGTGCGTGGCTTTTCATTTTTCTTCACACTCACCCCAGCCTTTTTAACTTTTTCCTTTTCTTCGGAACTCAAAACGTCGTCTTTTCGTGGCTGAACACCCCGCAGATTTTCACTTGCCTTCTTCGCTGCTTGTCGCTGCGGTACAATTAAATCATGTGCAGTTTTGGAAGACTTGATATTCTCCTTATTATCCTTGCTATCAGTGTTCTTTTGTGCTTTTCGTTTGTCTAGGCCCCCGAAAGCTTTTAGTTCCGCTTTCGTCTTGAGGGCAGAGCGATCGTCACGCAGAGAATTATCTGAATCAGAATCAGAGTAGATATTGGGCCTCAAGCGAGTTACTACTGCCTCTGCAGACGGCAAAGGCAAGAGATCATCACTATCTTCCGATAAAGAGCGATCAATTTCACACTGCAGTCGACCGAGCGGTTTCTGCCCCCACTTGTCTTCTCCGGATGGCCTTCTCGGCCTCTGCACTTCAGCTTCACTCTCAGTTGAGCTACCAAAGATGCTGCTTCGTCTCCGAGACACACCGTTAACATAAGATTTCTTATACGGATTAGAATCTGCCTTGGCCAGTCCATTGTAGCCACCCTGTATCCTCATAATAATTTTCTCGAATTCGTCTTGCTTAATATCAGGAGCGTCCGTATGAGAGTACATCCTATCGTAAATATTAGGGCCATGATTTGCTTGGAGCACGGCTGCGACCTATAAAACATATGTGATATTAGTTAATGGCAAAACCAATGGTGAAACAAAGTGCAATCCAGATAGAGATACATAAAGTGGTCAAAAATAATTCTTAGGGCTTTAAATAAAGCTGGATATATTAAATATTTGGTTAAAATTGAATATATCGGCCACATGTACGCCGTTGCTGAAGCAGCTCAATTCGGCTCACCTAACTGAATTAATTCTTTTTCAGCATCAACTAAAAGCTAATAATAAAACGACTGTCGTTACAGTGAACAATAATTTTTACCTCAATAGCGCTGAGCTGAGAAGATGAAGCCAGTAGTGCTGCTTGCTTATGAAACGTCTGCTCCCTAGTACGGAAGAACGATCTTGAGATCTTTTCTCGGCGACTGACCATGTAGCATAAGTTCCTAACCTGTAATGGACCAATCGAATTATAATAGAAGAATCATCTATGACAGATTACTTGAATAGAGAAATTCAAATAGAAAACGAAAAGTAAAAGATATAAGTTTAAGAATTCTCTTTCGGCTCTGGCCGATCAGCTGAAGGGAGATTTCACGAAGGCAACGACCCACGGTTTCTCCTTTACTTATAAATGACATCAAATTGCACTATTACAGTGCTAGAACACATTTGGCACAAGCGACGAGCCCGCTTTCCCACCCTGTCAGTGAACTTCCCATTCCCCCGAGGTGAATGTGCCCGCCCTTAGGGTGCCTCAAGTTAACTAATAGACTCACTAGCCCCGCCAGGATGACAAGGTTGATTAAAGCAGAAATGCTGAAAGAAGGCGTTGGAAACCACAACACTTCAAAAACGCTATATATATATAGACTATGCATTTTTGTGCAGCAAGTCTCACATTGTATTCTCTTTGATTGGCCGCCACCTTGAAATCGTTGGATTGTCGCAAAGTGTTAATAACCATTATCGTAGATAAAAATAAGAGTTTTTCGTCACATTTTATTTCATCCCTATGCGACCAATATTAACTGAGAAATGACATTTTTTTACGTTTTTAATCGGTCGTCATATTTGAAACAAAATGGCGGATTGGGCTGGTTAACAAACCAACAAGACATTGGCATGATTAATGTTTGTACCAAGTTTCAACGAAATCGGAATATGGAAGTAACAGTGTTTCTTAAAAGTGAGATGCATATACAGTATATATATTATTTATGTAACATTTTGAACGAATGGTGGTTTTAAGTTCAGGGAGTCTTGAATTGAAGAAATTTCCGGGAATTCGAATATGGGTCATCATCTCAACAGAACAATAGATGAAATTTCCTAATAAAACTAAGGATAAAACCCAACAATTCTCATCATGGTCGCCCGATCATGTTTCGAAACATTCAGCTATACACCCTAACATAGACCGTAGCCAACACTCCTAACAAAAATTAAAGATATCAACAATAACTAAACTTGTTTCATTATACAACACAGTAAATTTGAAATGTATTGAACTCACCCTTTCGAGATCCTGCCGAAGTTGAACAAACATTCGCATCTTGTCAATGTCTTGCTGCACTTGTCGTCTTCCTATTGCTTCTGCATCGTCGCTGCGAGGTGGTAACAGGGGTAGGTTGTTGCCCGCCCGCCTCTTCAGTTTCCAGTAGTTATAAACCGATTCAATGGCCATTGAATCTACCTCTATGAGAGCTGCAGACCCGGCAACATCGCACGCTGACACATGCTTATAGAACTCAGCCTCGACTTCGTGTAACCTGAATTTTGGTTAATTAAAAATTAAAAAGAACAGGTCCGAGTTTACTCGAACATGCTTTCCAATTTATCAAAATTAGTAGATAGAGAAAATGAGTAATTACATGGTAAATAATTTTCCTCTAGTCAAATTTCCGATAATCTTCCTATGGTTAAATTGGGGGGGGGGGGGGTGTCCACCTGACGTCACTGGAGGTGAGGTAAATTCTAGATAGATCAGACCAACACATTACCACACAGCAATAATGGCAGGGCACGCAATGCATTTCAGCGTGAATTTTCTTTTTTCAAACATTTTTTTTTGCACAAAACCAAATATTATAGTTTTTTGGGAAAGCAACCTGTCCGGTTTCGTTACTCAATTTAACACCTAAAACATGCCTGAAGGTAGAAATCATGGATAGAAAGGTTTCATTTTTTTTAGTGATTTTTCTTTAAAATTTAGTTCTTTTTATTTTTTTACCTCCAGAAGCAAACTATCAAGGGGCAAGCGACCCCCGCATTTTGTCAACATTAATAACGACTACAATATATGTGAATTTAAAAGAAATCGTTGAAGCCGTTTTGGAGAAATAATTTTTTTAGGCGTTTTTTGAAAACAAAACCCCCCAAATTGAGTTAGCCCAAAATAAAAATAAAATGGTTCCGAGGTATGATTTTTGCGAACCTACATGCTAAATTTAATCAAAATCGACCGAGTGGTTTTCCCGGAAATCGATGAACAGACAGACATTTCGTGAAAACCACTTTTTTTGGTTCCGGGGACCTCAAATCGTGTAAATCCGTTGAAATCTCGGAATCGAAAATTTCGACCATCACAAAGCTTTCCTTATACTACGTATAAATTGGAAAGCAAACAAGTTAAACCTTTTGTACATGTCTGGCTCCCATCAATAGCCCTGGAGTACTGATTAATGCCTATAAGCATATTTTGAATGACAACAACAATACTATACATATACACCGTCATATATACGCTCAATGGTATTGATACGTAGCTGTAATCTGTTAAGTACATGCGTACAAATAAAAAATTTAGCTATTGAATTAATCGAAGGGTCGTATTAGACACATCGCTTTACCAATTAGAGGTATTTTTTAGGGCAGATCTGAGCGACTCAACAATCATCTTGGTTTTTGTCAAGAACAGAATCAGTCATTCCTATAATGATGGCTCCAATCCAAAATCTGGTTTACCGAAACTTTTACAACCCAAATACATTTAAGTTGGTGCAGTCCGAAAAAATTGGATCTCTTCAAAGTATAACTTTTTTGGTGGTATCATTTAATAATTTCAATAAATCTAATTAACGTTGTCATCTTGCAGCCTAAAAGCATTGTTATCGCCGAAATTGAGTTCGGCGATGAAAAAATTAGATTACTCGTGACTTTGTGCTATTTTACTTTAGTGAACAAGTATTTTATTAAAACTTGTTATAATAAAAAGAGTTACAAAAATACAAATATTCGTAATTGGGATTTGTAATTTTCGTAGGAGTGCGCGAAGTTTTGTGACCCAACTTGTAGCACAGTTCTCACCTCATCAACGATTTGAGACTTGTCCAACCCGAAGAGAAGATGCAAATGTGACAAGGGAAAGGAAACCTTGCTTTATATAGGACTAAGAGCTGTTGACCAAATCTATGAGGGGGTGATGGTGTGAATATATTGTCTTTCGTGCTGGACTGCCACTGCCCCCTCCTAGCCCCCCGAATGCCCAAATGACGCCTTTAAGTAGTTTATATTGATCCAATTTCGATACAGAGTGTACACTACAATAAAATTATGTACCGCAAGGCTTCAGTCAGCCCATGTGCGGTTTCGCTTTTGGATATACAGTACACGTAACTTCTGTTCGCAGCCATTTCTCCAAATTTCTTTTAAATATTGATGAATTTTTAGCTGTTTTAATCTCAAGGGGAAGTTTGTTGTAAAAATGAAGTCCAGTGAATTCTGTTTGTCTCTGTATTAACGTAGTTTTGGATCTGACTTGTATTTCTGGTTGTGTTTGTATGTATCGCGTGGTATGGTTGTGATGTACTGTTTCCTTAGATTTCTTATTTTTGTATATCTGCAGAATAGATTCTTTCACAAATAATTGTTGAACAGTAAGTGTATTAGATATTTCAAACAAAGTGCTTGTGGGAAAAGTGTTTGGTTTCTTATGTTTAATTTTTAGGATTTTCCGTTGTATAACATTTAACTTATCTATGGTGTTTTTAAATGCTCCTACTAGAAACTATTATTAGAGTCACTCCTACCTTGTGTCGGAAAACGTACGAGAACCCAACTCATGGTGGGAGTGGCCCTAAGTAAAATAAAAATCTTACTTAGCAGCGCGAGCCTGATTCCTCTCCTCTGACGACATTTCCTTTCTTTTCTTCCTTCGAGACTCATCGTCCTCACCGTTTCCATCTTTCTTGACGCTGTGCTTTTGACAATACGACTGAAATTAAAACCTTCAAGTCAAAATCGACTACGATGGCCAGGTGGTAACGTGCTTGCACTTGTGCGAGTCTTTACACGCCATGCGATCGGAGACGTGTCGTAACTCAACACAGGTACTAACCTACAGAGGCGACTGAAGAGGTCAATCGGATATATTCATTAAATTGTTTGTATGCGATTAATCTTAATAAAAAAAAGAAGTCTTTTTTTGTTTTTTTTTTTAATTTTTTCTTGCCTTCAATCAAAGAAAGTTAGTTAATAAAATATAAAATGGCATCTCATGTTTATCGCCAACAGGCCATCCACAGCGCATGCAATGAAGCGGCAAACATTTCCTAGTCTAAGCAAGTCCAATAAGCCCAATACAGTCACAATCAGGCTATTTAGATAGTAAGGGACCCAAAGTTAAGTGCGCAGAACTTACTACGAGTTCTGATGTCAGCCCTGCCTGTCGAATTGTTCATTTGCCATTGCTTTTTTTATGTTGGAACCCTACACCCTAGAAACGCTTCTTTTACCATTCCCCAGCGTTTCACAGCTATCGGCAATACTTAGCTTATGGCCTAATCCCTAGGCGCCATCTATTCTATTTTATTATCGTTGATCGACACACAGTTTAAGCCAGTGAAAAATCAAGGATTCCAGACCTACTAACTGGGCTAAGGTACACGGTCGATCTATCATTGAAAACACAAGAGAATGTAAATTTCAGGGAACTTTCTCGTTGTAATCGTATCGTTTTTTTCAATTGGAAATGATGCCAAACAAACAATTAACTAATATCACTCATGCCTGGTCACACTTACACAAAAGTGTATCAAAGTCTGTATAATCATGATATCAAGACGTATGAACGCCAAATTTTTAACTTTGTTAAAAAATCGCTTTATTTTCATACTTGTAAATCTACTACTATCCAAAGACATCGGAGTTGGTACAGTCCGAAAATTGTCAATCTCTCAAAACTATAATTTTTTCTGGTTTATCGATTTTTTTAAAATAAATGTAACTATCTTATCTAACGTCTTTATTTACTCTGGTTTTGAGGCCATTTATTTACATAATGGGTTTCGAGGTCAGATTTGTGTATGAGGAAGTATTTTTTAGCATAATTTTAAGACTATTCACTCACTCTAAGTTTAACACCGTCATCAGCTTGCTCGTCCTCAACAATTGCACGCATTTCCAGGCCGTTCTTAAAAGCGCAGGTCACGTGGTATGCCGTCTTGCAAGTTTTCACAGAACACTGTATGCAGGCCCCCACTCGCTCCCTGCACAACACGCAAATCAGAGCCCATCGCGATTGCTGAAAATATAAAACCCAAATTAAACATATGAATTACAACAAATTCAGGGAACATTATGTAATAGTAGTGTCGACAAAGCGCTTTTTATGGACCGCCAACTTATATAGCTGCCCATTGGTCCCTTACCCAATGCCAACGACCCCATCGATTTTTTGGGAAAATTACATCGTTTTCGTATGCATTTTTGGCCATTAGCAAACTGGTACACGTCGTCGATGTCAACCTACACCGGCTACAAGAGATAATGAACATGCCGAGACAACCTAACCATTGATACAATGGAACACGGGTAAGAATGACTTCACCAAGCACGGATACGAGTCAGGGTAGGCAGAAAATATATAATAAATACCAAATATATACGTTGAGTTACAAAAAAGTAACACATGCGCATTATAATTCCGATTGCGTCACCAAAACTGACTTAGATTTGGAAGCATAATAACAAGCTAAATTTAATTGAAACGTATAAAAAATAGGCATTTATTCCACCTACGTCAATAGTGCATAGTAAATGTGGTATTGACGTGGTAGCAGACATTAAAGACAGTCTTAAAATGTCTGCTACCACGTCAATACCACATTTACTATGCACTATTGACGTAGGTGGAATAAGCGCCATAAACATATTCACTCTGGCTTAATATTGACGTCAAATTATTTATTTAAAAACCAACGATAAAGCAGTTAAAACTTAAAAGTTAGCTGTAATGTAACATTGGCAACGAAAGCAACACCTCATTCCATATTATTGTTTCTTATGTCAATTCAAAAATATTCTGTTTGAGGACAGGATGTTCAAGTCATGCTGGACAAGATAACAGTACTAACCGGAATATTGACAATTTTAGTGATGGGTTCCATCCGCTCGACACATCCAATCGACACCTCGGGGATCCAGAGGGCGCAAGACACATGAGCCCACTCGTGGCCGAGTTTGGTGGACTTCATGGCACCGCCTCTGTTGGGACAGAGAACACATTCTGGCCGCTTGGAGAGAGCGCACGTGCGGCACAGCCACGACCCGGCCGGGATGGAGGTTATACCGTAGCAAGCCTGGTGCACGCAGATGTTACATGAGTCACAAAACACCATCTCGTTGCTATCTTCTGAGTCCGGCTACAACAAATCAAACAGCATAGCGTCAGAGCCATCATAAATATCACGATGTCCTGGACAATGATTGCGTGAGTCTTCTTTTTAGGTCACAATCTCAACAACTCAACGATTGGTTGGCAACAACCCCCTGCATATTTCCTCCAGCTCTGTACTCTTTAGATCTTGGTACTACATAACTCCTACGTCCTTCAGCTAATCCATGAATTCCTTCTTCGGCCACCCTCTTCTATCAGCTGTGCCAGTGTCAGCAGCTCTTGAATACTTAACAGTAGGTAATAATTGCGTACTATTAAATTGCCTGCATATGTAAAATATATATATTGGAGAAAAGGAAAGAAGGATAATCGCAATGGGCCATCGCGACAATAGTATAATTTATTACTGGGTCAAGTCACATTAATAATTATTTATACTGTACATATCATTAAATAAATAAATATTGACTTTTTTTGTTCTACTACTAAGCCAACCTAGCCCTCTCTTACACTGAACTAGGAAAACCCGGGACCGCCTGCTTTATATGCCCTCCAAAGCATGGCCAGAAAATGTAGCCAGTGTGGGACTTGAACCAAAAACCTTTCGGGTGATAGTAGTAGTCTGTACCACCAATCTGCATGTCCAGACATCATTGTGATTATCCGTCAAAACCGGGACCTGCAATTTGCCTCAGATACATATTTCATTTGACAAACCACTATTTACCATTACATTCGTAAAAGATGAGCATTGTAGCTGAATATCGTAATAAATAGAAAAATTATGATTATTAGAATGTTCCCGTCATTTCCCAAGCTACTTCTAAGAAATGAGTGTTTCTAATTTCAAATCAAATCACACATTTCATGGCTGGAGCTTACCGAGCGGCACACGTCACAGATGACATTCTCGTCGTACTCTATACCGAGCCCTTCTTCCGCTTTTATAAGACTTTGAATCTTATCCCAACACCGTCGCTCCAGTTCCTCCACGATTCGCTCCAGCTGTTCTTCCTTGAGACTCGTTAAGCCCATCCGTGCTCGCTCGCCGTTCAACGCAGTCAACCAAGCCGTATCCACATCGTCCAAATCGTAATGACAGGCAGCTTCTGCCCTAGCAGCGACAGTCGATAGATGAAAGTCTCCAGGAGGCACCCTGTCATCTTTCGTAATTCTGATGTACTTAGACTTCGGCCTACGGAGAAATCAATTCATACATTAGAAAACAGCGAGCTTGGAAAAACACACTACCTACATCATTACCGTGTGATAGGATAGAAACGAACATCTAAGGTAATTATTCACCAACGGAAATACAAACGACCTATAGTATAGGACTAATAATAATTAACACAACTAAAACCTTTGGGACGAATGCAGATGGCTCCTACATTATGCCAAATATTTCCCCATATAAATCAGTGCGATGACTAACTGCGTGTCTAAACTTCAGTTTCGAATTAAAGAGTCAATGACCCAAATTGCACGATGAAACATTCATCAAAGACCCTATTCAATGATGAATTAATCTAAAAAAGGAACCACCTCTTCTTGAAATGAAATGCCTTTATGATGCATTAGGTTATCTTATAACTCATGTAATATAGGAGTAAGACTGATCAGCCGACAACAGCATGTTAAATGCCATATTACAAGAAATTTTGAAAGTAAAAAGTAAAATGTTCAAATAAGCTGTCATAAATATTCATAAATAGCAAAATATTAAGCTGATGTATTTGTTATACAATGGACAATTGTATACATTTACTGACTGTAAGAATAGACTTGACATATATATTGTATATTTACTGAGTAATACTATGCCTATAAGTCCTATAAGGCAACTTAGTGTGAGCCACATCTAAAACTGCAATGAGTTGTTGTTGTTTATAACGTCTGTATGCTTTCAGCATTTCTGCTTTAAGCAACCCTGTCAGACTGGCGGGGGGAGTGAGTCTGTTTGTTAACTTGAGGCCCCTTAAGGGCAGACTCTTTCACCTCGGGAGAAATGGGAGTTGACTGACAGGGTAGACCTCCTGATTATAGTGGATTCCGAACCACTTGGGGAACATGGTAAAGTCACATGATTAAATCGGAGTTGACCAGGACTCGGATTGCACGTAGACTGACTGGTATAGTCCCACCATGTTCCCCAGCCAACGCTATTCACACTACCAAGTTTACCGCAGTTTGAAACACTCTGCTCTAATGGACTCAACATGGTAAGGCCGTTGCCGAAATTTGTTGATACGGACGGTATATTGCACTGTTCATTAAGCACAATGTAGAGATGGTTTAAGATTGAACGTATCTGGCGAGCTGACTAAGCCAACAGTTAATGTGTTAGGCCATTATCCACAGTCATTTATACATAAAAAACATGCTTTTGACCCATTCATAAACTAAAAACCCCTAGAACAGGATACTACAACTAGTTCCCCCACTCCATGAACTCATTCACGGAGTAAGCTTATGCCAAAAACAAACTTACAGTTTAAATTCCACAGCACGAGGATGAGTTGGGACAACAGTGACAACTGGCTCAGGTAGACTGTCAGGGTTGACAGGCACCTGCACTCCACGCTCCCACTCCTGTTTCCACGCATCAGAAATAACCCAAAACTCGTCACTAGCCAATGGTTCACTGTCTGGAAGCTTCATTGCACTAATGAGGTCTTTGCGGAAGAGCTCAGCGGGGGCTTCTGGTGCTCGCTGGTTGTATATTGATCCACATTTCACTTCCCGGGCTGTCCACCCTTCATCTTCGTCCTCGGCGGTGGTCGACGCTTTCGGCCTGCCTTTCCGCCTCTTCGCTGGAACTGCAAAGAATCCAATAAATGGCATGTAAAAAAGGTAATTGCGGTGAAGGTGATGTTATTATCAGTAATATCACTATCCATGGTGCAGCAAAAATGGCAATTAGCAAGTTAAGTCATCAGGCTTATTACGCAATATTCGTAGTTCAGAAATGAGAATGAGCCATTGGCCATAGCTTGTGGAAACACAATCTCCTTAACGATGCTCGACTTGCAGCACCCTGCACTCCGTCCAATCTGAAAACATTGTGCATCAAGCATACCGGGCACATGATAGACAATGCCAGTAACCTATCAGACTTGACACACTTGCTGGTCTGATTGAATTTCGTAGTTGTGTGGTTGTGAGGTGCTGGCGAAAGCCGTACTGTAGTGGAAATCTATCCCATTACGTCACCTATTCACTTCTTTCCAATTATGACAGCCTGAAGCCAAGTGGTCCGGAATCCACAGTAATCAGGAGGCCCCCTCATTCATATCATAGCAAGTTCAAACACGAAGGCTTGTGCGCTATGTAAGTTTCATAGATGAATCCATGCCAAAGCATGAGAATGTGTTATATGAATGAATTGGGAGCCCCTGAACAGCCAGAAGGGGGTACTAACATGGTAGGTAACGAAGAAGAAGAGAATTGAGAATGAATAGTGGCCAAGGCGTAGCTGCCAGCCTAGGTTTGATATTGGAAAACTACATCTAAAACCGTTTTAATACATAAATTAATAAATTTCCACTTTAAATTTACATGTACACTTACTTGGTCCATCATCATTCCGATTAGCTTGTCTCTTTCCAGTTTTTCCCCTTTGAGACATATTAAAACTTAACTTTACGTATTAACTGGCATCTACATATTGCAGATGTCTCTAAACTGAAACAAAAAGACGCAACTAAATTACAATATCCTGTTTATAGAAATAAAAAAATAATGAGGGCACGTCAATGTTGTAAATCAGGCACATACTATCGCAAAATTTAGGCGTAATTCAACAGCTTAATTGTTTTAATAAGTGTCAAGTCTTAGATGGAGAGTCTTAATAGTAAAATATTCTATCCCAAACGTGTATTTCGGGGCGAATGGGTCAAAAATCTGATAGAATAACTGCATACCACCAGATGTAAACAATGGACCTAATCGTATGTTTTGGTTGGACAATATTCATCATAATGGTAAATAATTGTGCACACGTGTCATTAGCACTTTAACACAGTTTTAATTAACATTTGGTGCAAAAATAGACAATATTAAAGACTTTTTGACGTTTAAAATAAGAACTTGAACGATTTTGGGCCTAAAAATTGACAACATAGATAGCAGCACCAGCGCGACGTTTCAATCAACTTTTACTCACAAAATATGGTAAAATTTGGAGTTTTAAACATAAAAAAAATACTTTGGTAGCTAAATTAGAGTTAGTAGTAATTTTTAAAATTAGAAATACACGTCAATAACCGTTAATATCTGCAATAAAATGGGTTTTAATTCGTTGTCACTTATGCCTACCAACATGTCCTCATTAGAAATTGAACCTACCTCCTGCGCCATACTACTTACCACTGAAAGTGTTGGAATACAATTAAATAATTTAAAGTTGAAGTACATATTTTAGACATTCTATAGTTTGAATTTTAACGTTCTGAATGGCAAGGAAATTTATATAAATAATATTTTTTACGTTTGGCGCCATCATGCCTGAAAAAAATAACTGCTGGACTTGAGGTCACGTGACCTGCTTACTGCGTCATCTCGCGAGATTTTATAACAAGAAAAAAGCCACGGCAAATTTACCGCATACATAGTTATATTCAATATTCGTTGTATAGGTATCTAAATGTTATTTATAAAATCTATATTATTATTCCTGTAATCATGTTTCTATTTAAAAAATTATAAATTATTTAATATACAACAATTTTCTTTACAATAAATAATACTATGCTATTTTATTTCCAAATTTATTTAAATATTCTGCCGAAATTGAGCTGTTGGGTTTGAACAGATACTAACTTCATAATTTCAAACTTTCAAAGTTGTAAACAAACAACAAGCCGAGCCGCAAAAAAAAGAAATCAATTCATACTTTCCTGGTTTAAATTAAATAATTTTGCTGTAATATGGGTGAAGTGGTAAGTTCTAGCTTCTTCCTAGTCAATGAGTAAGAACTTTGTTATCAGAGTTATCAATACAATGTTCGGGCGTAAAACCTTATTGGTTATCATTGCAACTCTTGTATATACCATGTTTATGTTCTAAATCAGTGGTAAGTGGTTCCCAGCCGGTGCCTCGGTGGTCTGCGAGAATGCCTGCAGTGACTTAAGAGTTGCTATTAACAAGAGCATAAAGCCGAGAATACAATAAATTGTAAAACACATGCTTCCCCAAGTTTCACTTCAACTTTGTTGTACAACAAAATCATACTGTAAACTAAATATAGTGATATCCCAGAAAGCCTCCTAATTTTTAAACAAAAAAATGATAATGGATGTAAGTGGGTGGTCCACAAAATCCGATTCTATGTAGTATCAAGCTATTTCATTTCGGGGGGATTGAATCCCCCCCCCCCTGGCTACGGCCTTGATTGATCTCTATTCTCTAATAATAAGAAGCATTCTCAACGATAATAAAACAGAATAGATGGCGCTAAACCAAGGCTAAGTATTGCGTATCGTATCGTGCCTATTTGGTGAACATTAAATCCCTGATTTGAGTGATTTCTTTTAATAATTTCATTTTTCTGGACAATTTTTTAATAATTTACTAGCAGGTAGCACAGAACATAGATATAATCAAATTTGATAATTTTATTTGTTAGGTGTAATGTCCAAATACAATACGATGAACTAAGGCGGCTATTCAACCGGCGATTTTACTTCATATTTGATTTCGTCATTGACGTTTGTTTTGTTTTAAGGAGACTATTATGTAGATACTTAACTTATCTATTATAAATTAAGTTATAATATGGTGCACACATCATTAATAATATTTTAACTTAATTTATAATAGATAAGTTAAGTATCTACATAATAGTCTCCTTAAAACAAAACAAACGTCAATGACAAAATCAAATATGAAGTAAAATCGCCGGTGGAATTGCCGCCTTAGTAATGAGTAATATCGATACAAAAGAGTATCGGATACTCATGGAGATAATAAAACTAGTTTTACTATGTCTATGCGGATACTGGACGCCGATAATGTATCCGTTTCGATACCAAGTGCTGTATCCGACATCCCTAGGTATTGCGCATTGGCAGGCATGGGCACTTATTGTTTATGACAAATTTTAAACTTTTTGTGCCATTATCTAAGCTATGGTATATTTTTGTCATAAGCTAATCATAGCCATATTAAAGCTATTTAAATTGAGAGTCAAGTGCGATATTACACGGTATGCAATGCATCGGGAGTTGGGACACGGAATATTCTCCATAATTTCGTCAAAAAGCAATTTGCCTTCAAAGCCAATATTTTCCTTGGAAAAGCAACCTGTTTCCTTCTTTTTTTACTTTATATACCACCTCAAACATGTCTGGAGCTGGAAAGCATCGATAGAAAGGTTCCGCAAAAAATATTCTTATTTAATCATTTTTCATGACAATATTTATTTTTTGCCCCAGAAACAAACTGTTAAGGGGAAAGCGACCTAGATGATTTGTTTATATTGATAACGACTATAATATACTGTATGTAAGTGAATTCCGAGACATGATTTTTATAAACTTAGTACATGTCGAATTTCGGCGAAATCCATCGAGTACTTATTAATTAATTGTCCACAATTCGATGCATCGACATAGACTAATACTAATGGATTAGTACAAAATAGGAAAGCACTAACGGGTCTACTTGTGCCGATTCTTTTTAACTGTTTACATTTGGCTTTTCAGTGGGTGGATATATACAGTAGGTAGCATAGCTGCTGTATTTACATCATATTCTGTCATCTCTCTCGCCTGTTATAACACATGGCTTAATTGAAGAATATTTCGGATGTGTCAAGACAGACAGACAGACAGGCATTTCGTTAGAAAAAAAAACACTTTTGGGTTCCTGGGACCTCAAATTCCGTTGAAATCCCGAAATCTAAATTGCGACCATCTCAAAGCTTTCCATATACTAACTTGTAAATAGTAAAGCAAAAAAAAAGTGGCAAATGAAAAACAATTGACAATTCAAATTGCTCATTAAGTTTCTGAGCATTCTAAATAGCTTGATTTTGAATGTATTAGGCTTATGGCTAGAACCACCCGCTTACACGAGGTAACTACCGTGACTGAGCTTCAGATGCCCATACACCCCGCCTGGTACTACTGCTACTACCACTCAAGTCTACTGTTGAACACATATACTGTATATTACTAACTTCTATTTGGAAGGGCAGCCCTACACAATAGTAGACTATGGCTATATACGCCTTCGCTATGTATTAATAAAAGCTAAATTTTATATTTCAGACCGACCTTCAAATAGATACAGCTTGCAAGACTGCCGAAGAATTCACTAGCCTTTTTTTCGAAGCATTGGACTCTAAACGTCACACTCTGAATCGATTCTATATGGATAATGCTATCCTTTCCATGGGGGGAAACCCATATGCGGGGAAAGATGCTATTCAGAAGTGTTTAGAAGCTCTACCCGGCTGCACGCACACATTAGAGGCATTGGACTCTCAGCCTGTTTCAGGTGGGTAAGATAGAAAAAATTATTTTATATCATTCGGCAGTTGCAAGAATTTTGTTCATCCAAGCCGTTATTTCATACTTAGTACTATGTTACAATGATTTTTTTAGTTCTGGTGCAATGATTTTTCGATAAGCTGATAGGGGGGTTTTACCAAGTTGAAATTCGCTTTATTATGCGTTCTAATGCACTCCTTTCCTTAACCATCACTGAGCTTTTCTTAAACCGAGCCAGCTGTTTAGTGCAGGCCTACTGTTGTGGCAGCTTTAATCAGATTTTATCTTGATTATCTAAATTCAAATACTAGAGATATGATATAGTCGATGAAAAATGATACCGCAACAGCAAATGGCGAGTTACGATCCCGCAACTTCCCTACCTATATATTTTGTATACAGTATCTGTCCCGACATCATCTCTTATCTGATTTATTCAAACTTTGAAAATCACTACGTCTACTGCACTGTGATCTCCTTTTTATAGTAATATAATTCGAATTGCTTCATACAGTAAATACAACAATAATGACTAAAAAACTTTGTGGAACTTGTTTCTAATCACTATTAGGATAACAATTCTCTCATTTGCGGTGTCAGGTGAAAGCAAAAAATGAAATAAGTAACGGTACCTAGTTAAAAATATTAAATCTTGTTTCGTTATAAAATTAAATTGTATGCCATTTTTAACAGTTATTGCCAAATTGATTGAACTATAGTAGATGGTGTTATTATTATTATTATTATTATTATTATTTTAAATAATTTGTTGTGCTTAAAGCTGGCCACACACGACCACGCCAACGCGCCACCAGTTTCTGAAGTTTTGTGTGTGGCTGACTTTCTTTTAAAATAATTATAAAACTTGAAATTGACGATGGGTGAGGAAATTTTACTGATGGCAACTGGAATATGCCTATATCTCAAAATTAGGAAGAAAAGAAGTTAATGGTCAAAGCAGTGGCAGCTGCGTAGCCTTTGGAATAAAAAACTTTCTTTAATTTAAGTTTTTTTTGGGGGGGGCGTCCATTTTTCACACATCAATACATAAAGTATGATGCCCACTTACGATAGGTTTTCGGAGAGGTTGGTGTTTTATATGCCCCCCCCCCCCCAAATTTCGTAAAATAGTAGGAAAAGAGGAAAGCAGTTCTCATAAACGTACGAATCTTTTAATAAGGGCATGATCTTAATTTCCCTTGACCAGGCACCCGAGGGTTCGGGAGGCTGAAGGGGGCCCCGGGGTCTCCCCAGGGTAAATAGGCATGAAATTGTGGAGTTTTACACATTTTCATATGTATACGAGAACATCTTGTAACGTTGATTACAATTGGCCTTCGAACACAACTAGGTCTGGATTTTGGGTTACATCTCGCCACACGTTACAGTTACAGTATTCTAACTTTTAGGTTTTACAGCCAATGAATAGTAGGTCTACTGCAAGAAAGAGCGGCCCGAGGGTCCCTCCGGGGGAATTATTTCGAAAAAGAATAGGCCCAAAATAGTGGAATTTACGCACTTTGAAAGCAGTTATGTTTATATTTTACATAATATGAAGAATATTACAGCTAACAAGCGGAGCCTGGGGCTACCCTGGGAAAATATTTAAAAAAAATAGGCCTGAAATAGTTCACCGGCCAAGAAATTTATTTTGCAGACAATAACATTATTAACCAAACTGGGAACAGTGGGACCCGGGGTCTCCCCGGGGAATTTTTTTAAAATAAATAATTGAAAAATTTGCTATTTTGCTAAATTTGTGGGGGGGGGGGGTCCAGACTCAGCTGCCCCCCCCCCCCCTGGCTCTTCGGCACTGGCAGTGGCTGTTGAAAAGAAGAGATGTGAGGCATTCGACTCTTGCCACAGGCATGGCCAACTTTTCATATAAATCAAAGAAAGACAAAACAAACTCTCGTTTTGAGGTCATGCCTGCTTCCGAAGGTGGCTTAGTGAGCACTAAGCCAAAGTCAGGCAGGCAGGCATATGAAAAAACAGGGTTTCTTCTCAGACGGGCATGTGCCATCAGCTTGGAGTGGTGGGTTTGGACGCGCGGTTTCCCCACACACGATGCTTCGGCTTGCCCATCCATTGTCGTGGCGGGATGGATTTCCGACTGGTTGGATATCCAGCACGTCCGACCGCTCCACTGAAATTCATGACAGGTTTCCCCACACACGATGCGATTTTGGATGAGCGCGCCAAAATTAGTGGCTTCGAGTGGTCTTGTGTGGTCAGCTTTATATGCTCGTGGATTAACCAGTTAGAGAAGGAATACAGGAAAGAAGAATTATTATTTTTATTATTATTTGAAGGACATTTTATGGCCTAAACTTACTTACTGCATATATTGTAAAAAAATATATATATATTGACTTTTTGTTCTATGACTAAGCCAGTAAGCCAACCCAGCGGAGTTAGGGCTACTCTACTACCACTACTCCTATCCTGACATATGGCCTATGGAACAAGAATCCACAAAAATTTTGGCTGCTGGTAAACTGGTGCACTTCCTCGATGTCAACCTACACCGGTACACTGGCAACAAGCGATAATCAACAGACTGAAACAAACTTACCATTGATACAATCTAACAGACATTAGCGTGACTTTAGCCTGTCACAATAGATGATAACCCTTGAATAATTTTTGCAGTTGAAGCAGTGAAGGGCCAGCAAACCATTCTCATTCATGTGGCTGGTGATGTGAAATTAATCAAAGACAGAACATCGATGGGATTTTCACAAAGCTTTGTCATCACTGCCCAAGACCACAAGTGGAAGATTTTCAGTCATACGTACAGACATAAAGTTCCTATCGACGATACCAAATCCAGTTAGCCACTTAACTCGCTCTCAATATTATTATTTTTATTATAATACCTTTGCAATGTATGATGTAGTAAATCTGGCAACATAAATGTTTGAGCTGCTGTCATTGAGCAATGTTTCAGATATGTAAAAAAAATCAATTTGTTAAAAAATAAAATCTGAATACTTTTTTATTAGGTCAAGTTGGATATTGCTGAATGAGTACTGCTGATGAATACAAACAATCTCTGGCTAAGCCAGTCGCCATTATTATATGACAGCGGTTCCCAATCTGTAGGTCAAGAGCTAATTTTGGGTCGCGGAATGAGATCTGGTGGGTCGCTAAAATTGAGGATTACGCATGGCAACGTAACTGTTTGAAAGAGAATAAGTAATAATAATAAACTTATTAAAGTATCGCATTGAGATGAAGTATTAGAAACTATATTATTATGATATTCTGAAACTAACTTAGTTTAATATAATTACAAAGACTTTCACGGCCGGAGTTACATGATGAAGCAGTAGAATCCAACACATAGCTTTCCTTATACTAACGTAGAAATATGAAAACAAAACGGTTTACTATTATTATGAATATTATTGTATATTAAACGACAATAAAGTACTGTTTTGAAAAGGCACTCTCCTTACATATCTCTCGGAAAATCTGTAAGGACAATTATCAATGTGGTTCTTTTTTAAATTCTTGTTTCGCTTGTTACCTGGTATTATTTGACTTGTACGAATTTCTTTAGTAACAATTTTTATTGAAATTAATACTTTACAAAAATTTTGGCATACAAGATGTAACTGTGCAGGGCTAATGTAGCTTATTCCTTCTCGTCATTCAAAATAACTATTTTGGTCGATTTAATGATACTCTGAAATTAATAGGTAGTCAAATGCTTGAAGCCCTTAACTTTTTACAGTTTCATTATATTTTAAGCACCATTATTGAAATTATATCAAAGTAAATAAAAAACAACTCTGAAAGTTATCAGGTAAGGAGAAAAGTTTTTGAACTGAGAAATCCAATTTGCATAAAACGTTGACGAGTTACCAGTAACAATCTCTATTTAAACGCAGGATTAGTCTACAGCTTTTTATTGTCTATAGGTTCACTTTCAAATTCTATTTTAAACTGAGTTAATAAGCCATATGCTACCTAGAAAATTACCGACGAAACGAAAATTCCGCCGTATAATTTCATTTATTAAAAAATACAAAAATTTACTTTGTTAGGACACTTATTTATTACTGGACACAAAGAACCTTGTATTTTTTTATTTGTCAATCCATGACACATCATTAAAAGCACATCGGAATGTATTTTATGTGTTTTTCATATTTATGTATATTCCACCAGTTTTGTTTTTGTAGATATTTTTAGTTGCAGGCTGATCATGGCGATTATAATACCGGGGTTTATTTAATTCCCTGGTATTAAAAATGTAAACAAGATAATTTTATAATGGAAAGTGCTATTCTAAATTTGTTTGTTTACATTTTTAATACCAGGGATTTAAATAAACCCCGGTATTATAATCGCCATGATCAGCCTGCTGAAGATGGAACAGTGTTTCTATAACTGTACTTTTTAATTCGTTAGTGTAGGTATAAAAGCGATGTGTTTGTGGAGTCCAGTAATTCACAGGTTGAAATAACATAATTATGTTTATATATAATATAAATTACCTATTAATTTTTGATCAGTGACAAGCTTTGTTGAAGAAGGGGATCACGCTTACTACAAAAAACGAACCTTGCGTTGTGCATTTTCTTAGTAATTAGAAAAAATCAGTCTCATTGTGTACTTAAAACACTACCCACCGAATTCATCACAGATATAGGAAGCGAGCCATTATGTCAAAGAAACAAGTGAACACAATTCATGTTTTCACTCTTCCCCCACCACATTTATGGTGCTGCCTCCATGACTCCTATTTCTTTCTGTAGTAAATGTATGCTACAACGGACCCAGCCACTAGAGCTATTCCAACAGCGACTATTACCCAACGCACAATGTTGAGAATATCCAATATGTCCAATAATTCTTCGTGTAACATATCTAGCAGGTCATCTGTAAGCTCTACACCCTGAAAAAGAAAAGAAGAAAAATTAGTTCCTACATTTCCCTACAGGCTGCATGTACCTAGTCCAACCATTATGTTCTGTTACAAAAGTTAACATCACTGTATTCGGAAACATTTCGATCTGATTTTTTTATGCTACTTATGTTTACATTGTCCGTCTATTCCCTGAATTCCCCTTCGTATGAAGTTCAATTTCACAGTAAATATTTATTTTAGTGCTAGAAAAGATTGTAAGCATTAGACGAAATATTTCTCGGCATTTTGATGCATGTTATGTGGCCGTCACTAGCACCAGTCGGCCTCAATTGTCAAAATTAATTTTTATGAAAAACTGTTGGCAGACCGTCCGGACGCTATTTTTGTGCATATCAATACTGACGACTGTGTCCAATTGGTGCTAGTGACTTTGTAAAAAAAAGGGTGGCATTGGCGGGGGGACTCCGACTCCTTAAAACTTTTACCTCTTCCATCCACAACACGGGCAGTAATGTCCCCTTGAAGTTTTTCATAATATCAACTTGAGGAATTGGTTTTAACAGGACGTTCATTTGAATTCTGCTCGCTCCTCGTAGGGGTGTTCCAGTGTACTGGAAGAAAAGTAATAAGGTATCTTCATTTTTGCATGTTCAATTTTATTGTCATTGTTATTATTTACCAATACATTAAGCCTACTGTATCTTTGCTTATCGTTTTACAGCGGACTTTAGGTACCGTACGGTAATAATATAAGGTAGGTCACCTGTCACCTGAAACTTAAGATCTCCCTTCTGCAATTTGATATTTATGCATCGAATTTAATCAATAACAGTAGCCTATATACTGTACGTGTACAATGGAAACCGTAAATGAACTGGGCCTTGTTGGGGCCGGTACAGCCACCACCCACCTTTGTGCACAATAAGTCAAGTACATGCCATCACCAGCGCTACAAGTATGATGCACAGAACAACATAATATGCAACATGGCATCATTAAGTTTCCGAAATTAATTGCTATCTGGTAGTGGTACTAATAGAAAACATAATCAAGCCCTGTCCCCTGTTTTTTTTTTTTTTTCTAAACGGTATCTCTGATATGGTTATAGAAGGTTTCATAGTGGACTGAAAAGAATTTCTGCTAAGGCGGCAAATGGGTTGGTGCCATAGAATAAATTAATATGTAACTGGTTTGGTGCAACACCAGAGTCGAATTCAGAAGATTTAAATGAGCTGGCGTGTTGAACTTGAGGGGATAACCGTGCACTTTTACGGGGTTGGCTTCACGCTAGTCTCAGGTGCCCATTCCATTGACCGGCTAGGGCTATTTCCAACAACGGTGACGTGGTAGCAGACATTCAAGACTAAGCCCTAAGGTGGCCATTCCACCGACCTCGCATTGCAGAATTGACGGAAATGTTTATTTTCCTCTATGCAATAGTTAAAATTGATCAATGATCATACAGTAAAATCACAAACAAAAAAACTAAAATTAAAAAATGGCGTCATGGTATAAGTTAAGTACAAACATTTTAATAGATTTCTATAAAAAGAAAAATTATAATTTCCGTCAATGTGCAATGCGAGATCGGTGGAAACGACACCTAAGTCTTGAATGTCTGCTACCACGTCACCGTTGTTGGAAATAGCCCTAGCCGGTCAATGGAATGGGCGCCTAAGGTGCCCATTCCACATACGTACAACGTCAACGAAAAATTGAAAAATGACGTCAAAATGACGTAAATTGACGTGGTAGCAGAATTTTTAGTATGTCTTTAATGTCTGCTAAAACGTCATTTTTCAATTTTTCGTTGACGATTGACGTATATGGAATACCCCCCTAAGAAATATTTTCAAATACAGTAGGTATACGCGATAGGTACCCGTAAACGGGGGCAAAGTCGATCACATGGGTAAACTTCGATCAAAGTTCACTGACCGGGTTTTTAATTTCCCGCGCAACTGGGTTAGGCATTGGAAGTTTGCCGTGGCAGCAGATAATTTGTTAATGAGTTATATTTTCATGATTTTTGGAACACATGGCAGATTTTTGTTTTGTTAAGGTGTTATTGGCGGGTTAAAGTTATTTGTTTTTTTTTTTAATTTAATTTTCAATTTTTCATGGTACATGTAACTAAGTTATTTTGCCTTACCACTTATTATGATTAGACTTGAATCTTAGCATGTTCATTGAAATTTTATTTTTTTCCACCAAACCAAAAAATACTTCTCAATTTCGAATGTTTGGAGGGAAAATGTGGACGCATGTCGAAACAGGGTAAAGTCGATCACTGTTACCCTTCTATAGTATATCCTAGAAATTATTTTTATTTGCTAATATTACTTCTTAGAAAAGTTGTGCTTTGTTTAAACAATCATGCAGTTGTGGAACAATTAGTTGCAAAGAGATTTTTTTAGATTCCTGAAGAAAACAGAGTGTTTTATAAATTTTAGGGAAACCATGGTTTGCGTATAAATAAACAAATAAATAAGGATTTTTTTCTGCTATTACTAAGCCAACCTAACGGAGTTAGGTCTATAAACCCCTAAAATTGATCGAAATCGATTTTAAGTTGATTAACATTCAAAATAAGATGAGTACGTTAATCGACTTTGCCCCACTCACCGGGTAAAGTCGATCACAACAAAATAATATTAAAACCGATTATTTTTCCACAAAACGTAATGAAAACCATTGACATAGCATTGACGATAGAGTAATCTTTTGTTACGCACAGGTCCCTTGTCAAAAAACTGAAATGGTACTTCGAAAACTTACTGAAACCCCATAATGATGATCGACTTTGCCCCAGTTTACCGGTACCTACCCATGTGCTACAATAAAAAAACGTCGGCAAGCCGCCCGTTCGGAACCGTTTGTTTGTACCCGGCCTTAGCTGTTGATATTAACAGCAGCTCCACGATCAATATTGCATGAAATTTTTTTAACGCCTGTAAGGCATTTCCCCCCTCGATTGCCTATTACACCTATACAGTACACATTACTAGACCTACGCACATGGACAATTATTATTCTCTTCTCGCAGTCTGGATTTGTCTTCGTTTTTTTTTTCATTGTAATTTGTAGCTATCTATAGCTGTATAGAGCTAGCAGACGATTTCTTGACAACTTCTCAAGCTGGCGTGAAGCCGACAGCAAGAAAGTGCACGGTTGTCCGCATCCAATCATTCACCTATACAATGGAAAAGACGTGGACGCGACTGCGAGAATCGTCCGTGTGAAGAGCTTAACCACTGCTTTAAAAACTAGTCAGTTTTGGAAGGGTTGGTGGTATTGTCCCTATTTGTGAAAAGGGCCGAATAAATATGACGAATGAAAAAAATAATAATATTAATAAATTTGATAAGAATTCGCGCCAAAATTGAATTATGTTACAAGGCGGTGAATTATTACATTTCAGAGAGAGTATTTACTTCGATAATGCGGTTATTCCACCGACGTCAATAGTGATAGTGTTGGTGATATTAGTATTATTTCTATCTTTATAAAAATCAAACCACTTTCCCGCGTGAGTATGTATGTATGTGGACACTTTTTTGACTCGCCATAACTTGGGACCCACTGGCACCAGAAACTTGCGGATACACTAAAAATTTAGAGAAAAATCGGTACCTACAAGGTTTTCGTGTAGGTCTGAACCTGAAAAACTGAACCTGATCAGGTACAGGAGCGATAATCGGTCGAAAAATCCCATAAGAAAGCATTGGAGGGTTCAACGCAAGGTTTTAGGCAGACCTTTAGCCCTACCTCAATTTAAATTACATCACCGTCTTTGTCCATTCTTCCTCTTTCAGGCCATGCTATATCTGATGTGATGGGGCAAGCGGTTCTACTTTGGGGGATGAAAACGTGAGGGGGTGCGCCCAAATTTGCCGATATTCCGCGAAAATAGGCCTTTTTCGGCCGCGTTTCGAAAAATTGAAACTTTTTTAGTTCTTTTCCACCTTTCTTACTCTATCCAGAAATGTATTCAGTTTTACTATCCGTCTCTCCCTTCGGGCTCAGGTAAGTTGGTAAGCAGTCCCTGTTATGTTGAAAAACCGGTAGGCTATAAGCAATCCCAGCAATATTTCTTAAACATAAATGTGAGCAATGTGTTTCCAGACGCTATGCCAATTTCTAAATTTCATGTTCATAGCAGAAAAAAAAATGCATTCTTTGTATATAAGATAACTTGTATGATGTACAACGTACCTAGCCTTAATAGTTTTAGATTGTGTTACATTACATCGTCGATCCAACTCGGGTGGTGGATCGAGATATAGTAATGTTTTTTTAAACATAGGAACCCAGCCATTTACAGATATAAAATAAACACTTACCGGTTCCAAATCTAGGTAAATTTGGTGATCATCAACATTGGGTTTGAAGTCAGGGAAGAACTGTTGATAAGATTCATCTGCATGCAAGTAATATGGAAATGATAAGATCACTGGAGCGCCTGAAACAGAATAATTACCGTACGGTACCGTAATAGAAATATACTTCAATAATTTAACAGTTAGTCAGCATTGCAAAGAATGATGGGTATATAGGGATTAATGTTGGATAATTGTAAATCTGTAGGCGTTGACTGGTGCATTGAGCGCGCTGCTCTGGTGCCACATTTATATGGGGGCATGTTTCTCATGAACTAACATTTTCATCTTGCCTAGACGAGGTTGGCGTGCACGAGTTTTGCACCGGTCCCTCCTGCGAAATCGGGACTTCAATTTGTCCCGATTATGGAGCGGTACTGGGACTTTGTCCCGGTCCGGCAAACACTAGCCGTCTAATTTCTTCCGACAGATTCAAACCAGAAAATAGTTTTTAAAAGTAATATAGGTCTATAAGGTAATTTTTATGCTGATTTGGAGGACAGTAACTTTAAAATATTGTATCACATGGGCCGACCAGTCCCGTAGTCATAGCCCATAGCCTATAGATAATAGAATAATAATGGATATTTTAGTCTTCCTGATTTAGGGTCAAGGGTCAAGATTGATTGCCGCCGCGCAGAGTAAAAAAAATATCAAGGTCTAATCCTGAATCCAGACCGGTAAACTGGAGGTGTAGGCTACTACGGCAACTATACAGGTAATGGCAAAGACCGATACCCGTACCTCAAACCGATTATCATACGACTATAGCATATTTTGTGTCGTGTCGTATACACTGAGCTGAGTACGACCACATATTTTAACTATGTACCCACAAAGGCGATAAGGAAGGGGACACCACAGATAGCGGCGAACAGGGTACGCCCCCCCCCCCCGAGAAAACGTTTTTCCACAATTTCACTGTGGATTGCAATAATGCCTAAAGTCTTCCGATCTTACGCTCCATTTTCCAGAGATGGCGCCAACAAATTTCTATGACGACTCACTACTTGACCGAATGAAGGGCGCGATGCTGCAGTTCTCTCCTATATACTGCCTTATTACGCCACACGCTGGGAGGGGAACTATAAATTTGGGGAGTAAAATGGCTGAGGCATCCGGACAATGTGTTTACCATGTTAGAGCATGCTGTTTAATTGCTTCCCAACTATCACCGGTTTGCTAAAGATTTTACTAATTCTGCCAGTTTCAGTCACTGTTGCCCTTCAAGGGGAAGGGGGGATTTCTAATTTATATATGCAAATCAGGTCAGTGACGAAACATTTAATCTACCGAAAGAGCAGTGGTAATAAGGGGATACTGCATGAGAAACCGTGTTTTACTCACGCGTGGGGACGTGCAAAACGAAAAAAAAAACACTATGAGTATATACCATAATATGCTGTGGAGACTACGTGAGTAAGGCTTAATAAAAAAAACACATAATAATATTAATAATACTATAAGATCGCTGCTTTATAGAGAGGTCTGGCTAACACTGGGTGTAGGCTAAGGTTTGGATGTGTCCAAGGCCGTGCCCAGGTTTTGATTTTGGGGAGGGGGGGGTCCAAATATTTTTTTCACGTAATTTATTAATGAATTAATGGATAAATTCTTCAAACCATACAGATTTACATACAGAAATTCATTTCGGGTGGGGGGGGGGTTGGTCCGGACCCCATGGACCACCCCCCTGGGCACGGCCATGGATGTGTCGATGAGAGGCATGTAGTAAACAAACACGCCACAAAAATGAGACATGCCCTCTGTAATCAACTCCGGAAGCTTTGCTTGTTGTGAAATTCACCAATGTCGACTCTCAAAATCTTTTGTCAATATTAGGCCTATAAACAATGCAGTAGTTCTCTATCAGTCGATCACCGCATTGGTGGGGGCCACAGAACCATTTCGCTGTTAGAGTTGTTTCAATTTAAATAATTATTATATAAGCTTGTTATACTGTATGTATAGAGAGCTGGGCTAATTTTATGCATTTTTCATGGCAAATATACACGCAATGAGCTGGATCCGTCCCTGCACTATGGTGGTGCCCTGGGGCTGTCCAGCTAACCAGAATCAGGAGTACCATATCATCCTCGATTTAGACGAGTATAAACCCATTTCCTTTGCTGGGGAGGTCCGAACGAGAGGGTCACTCGCAGGTAAAACCAGCTTTAAAATCGGGCAATATGTTTCCATGCAACAAATACATAATAATAATTATCTACTTGAGAAGAAATCTCTTCCTCTGAAGCCAAACAGTAATACTTTTTTTACTTTTTCCTCGTTGCTTTTAGCGTCCACCCCATTAAAAAATCTTTATAGTTTTGGTGAAATACTTTGCATTAATGCGCAATGTGGACACATAGAAACCAAACTCTGCTTTAAAAGTAGGGACAGATGCTTCTTACTAGCTGGCTACGCTACTGCCAAATTTCCTTTTTCATGGTAGACCAACCTCAATTTCAAGTGAAATGACATAGGTCGCGTGGTAGGAACTGGACCTGGAGAGACCAGTTCCGTATTATAGGCTATACGTGTTTTGTAGATTCAAATCAAATTTGCAATATCGTATAAAAGAAGATGGCATTATTTTATATTCCCATTTGGTATGGACGTATAAGTCAGTTGGCATCCATCTGCCCTGTGAGTTGGTGCTAGCTTAACACAAGGAAAACAGTTCTGTAATAACGCATCGTATTTGTGTGAGAAAATATCTTCTCCTATACAGCTGATGCTGAAATACTACTGCTGCCTCTAGAGTCTGTGAAAGTTAAAAATACATACCGGTAGGCTACTGGCAAACTGTGTAGATTATTTTGAAAGTTTAAATCATTCAGCATATAATAAGGTAAGTACGCATGCAGGAGGTTATATCTTCTCTTTTATGAACCTGCCCAGTCACCACAATATAACTTAAGTTACGAAGTAATAAACTAGTAGTGCACCCAGGTCTGGATTTATTTGTACTTACAGTCAACTTGATACCTTCCCCGCCTATTGCTTAGAATTGTTTTTTGCTTTCCAATTTATACGTAGGCTAGTATAAGAAAAGCTTTGTGATGGTCGAAATTTTGGATTCCGAGATTTCAACGGATTTACACGTTTTGAGGTCCCAGGAACCCAAAAAAATGGTTTTTACGAAATGTCTGCTCTGTCTGTTTGTCGCTCTGTCGCTTCCGGGCAAACTACTCGGTCGATTTAGATGAAGTTTGGCATGTAGGTTCACAAAAATCATACCTCCAGATCATTTTTTTATTTGGGGCTAACTCAATTTTGGGGGGTTTTATTCTCAAAAAAGTACAAAAAATGCCTAAAAAAATTATTTCTCAAAAACGGCTCCAACGATTTCCTTTAAATTCACATATATTGTAGTCGTCATTAATGTCAATAAAATGCGGTGGGTCGTGTGCCCCTTGATAGTTTGCTTCTGGGGGTAAAAAAATAAAAATAACTAAATTTTCATAAGTTTTCACTAAAAAATAATTTTTCTGTGGAACCTTTCTATCGATGATTTCTACCTTCAGATATGTTTTAGGTGTTCAATAGAGTAACGAAACCGAACAGGTTGAGTTTCCAAAAAATATTTGGTTGTATGTATTTTTTGAAGAAATTATGGAAAATACATTGCCTGCCCTGTCATTGTTATTACTGTTACAATAATACTAGTATATTAGTCTGTTTGTTCCAGAACATGCATTTCAGTTTCAAGGGGTTTTTAATATATTGAGGTGGACCCCCCCCCCCTAGGGATCCGAAATTTAACCATAGGCAAATTATTTACAATGAAATGAACCATTATGTCCATCTACTACTTTATAAATTGGAAAGCATGTTCGAGTAAACTCGGACCGGTTCTTGTTGTTTTTTTGTTGACATGAGCCCACTGCTGGTCTGCCAACCTAAAAGCATTGCGGTTTTGCGTTAATATAGTGTTGGCACAGAAGTAGCCACATTCTTTTAATGATAATAGTCGAGAGGGTATTGACATCCCTTTTCGGAAGAACTTGGCACACATTAGTATTATAGGGTTGGGACTATTCTTTTAGTTCTTGTTTTACTATGATCAAGACTTGGTTAAGTCGAGCTACCATCTCTTACAATCTCAATGGTAAGCACGTCTGAGCTTGCCCATTGGCAGGCACCTGTAGTCGGTGTGGGTTAACATCGAGAAGTTTGCCGATAGCTAGAAATTCATCGAGAAACAAAATCAAATCAAATCAGGGACGGATTCTTGGGGGGGCAGTGAGGGTGGTCGCCCCTCCCCCACCCCCGCCCCCCCCCCCCCCGAGAGAAAAAGTTTTATACTGGATAGAATGGACTTTTGAAGGAAATTAAGACAAATTATTACTCAAGTAAAAGAAACGCGATATTTTTCCGGCCACCGCCCCCCCGAAAACGTTTTCTGAAACCGTCCCTGAATCAAATCAAATGTATTTAATTCTATCTCAAAAGTACAAGATACAAATGAACGATTCCCAACCCCAAATGTTCAATACAATACAATACCAATGATGTCCAATAACCAAAAACCGATTGGGTCGCTAGCATCCTGGACAAAGTTCAAGGTACAAGTAGGCCTACGTCTATGAAAAGCCCCTCAATAATAAGAATACTATGACCGGCCTAGGTCCACCCAACCCCACCTTCACCGGTTTAGTGGAAAAGCGCATGATTAATGTTCATATGCTGCTTATATAGCAGTAATAATAAACTGCTCACATGGTAATAAAAAAACGGGGACCCCCCACCGGCCATCAGGTCTAGACCCTCAATTAAATGTGTTGTTGTGCCACGGATTGTTTATTATACTATGACCTTTTCTAGTACCTACATAAGTCAGCACACAATGGATTCATTTATGACAGACAGACGTCTGGAACTTTGATTAATAATATTGAGATGACTTGCAGATGGATCATTGTTGGATAGCGTTGACCCTGCTTATTTTCCTCGTTGTGGAGATGAGAGCCAAGGTTTACTCCAGGTGTGAATTGGCACGCGAGCTTCTAGAGAAGCACGAAGTACCAAAACAACAGGTTGCCACGTGGGTCTGCATTGCTGAGCATGAGTCGCAGTTTAATACTTCTGCAGTTGGCCATAAAAATTGGGATGGAAGCCGCGATCACGGATTGTTTCAGGTTTGTGCGATACAAATTAATACAAAGATGATGTATTATATTATGTAGACTCTTTATAATCTCGTTCGTTAGTGCGTCCGTTAATGTACCTGTTTGATTAGCAATTAAGCAGTGGCATTTTCCATTTCCCTATGGGCTGTGCAACCCAACCGACTCATTAATAGACGTTTTTCGAACGGTTCCTTTGGGGAAGGAAACTAAAAAATTATAATAACAATAATAAAACCAGCAAAATTCTAGGCTTTAATGAGCTTAAATTATATAGTAGTATAATCCATAGCTGGGGAAGAAAAAAGCATAGACATTTCGTTTCAGTTGGGAACTTGTGGGACATACGTGTATTGGGAGGTCCCATGGTCAGAAATATAGGCTAGTTGGTAGACAACTAGAATATGAAATAGAAGGTCGAGACTGGAGACTCAATATTTAAAAGAAAAAAAATTCCAGCTAGCCTGGACCCACCCAACCCTAATGGGTACCTTACCTTCATCGGTAGGAGAAAAATGCGGATCCGGCATGTTTCTGACAACATCATCACAAATTATTCAGTGGTCATGAGACAGGACCCTCTACCAGTTCTCAGGCTTAGACAATGAGAGTTTTTTACAGGGAGGTCCCAAAGTAATTACTTCACTTACTTGGTATTTATTCCGGCCTTATGTGGAAATATTGTAAACCCAACCCTTTGTTGTAATTAAATAAATTTGACATTTTAGTTTGAAATGCCGTAAATTTAAGCTCCTCTAATATGAAATATATCTTAGATAACGCTTGAGACTCCGGTCTGGTAATTGTGATGACAATGGGTATCGTCCACGCAAAATGAGAAAAGTATGGACATGGAATGTTTTAAACCTGTGCAACCCTGTAAAAATATTCTTTGCACAATTTTTGTTATGCCTTGCATCAAATGCAACAAGGTAACACAAAATGGTGCAAGGAATATTTTTACAGTGTTGCACAGGATCAAAACATTCCATGTCCATACTTTTCTCATTTTGCGTAGACTTTATACTTTATCTTTTTTCTCTCTTTCTCTCCCTATTTTTTTTCCTTTCACTCATAACAATTTTATGTAGGCTACTGTATTTATAATACAATATTTTTAAGGTTTGCATGAAAACAAGACTTTGTAATCTTACTGTTTGCCTGTTGAGTTGTCAATAAAGTCGTTTTCATTTCATTTCATTTCATCACTTACAAATTGTAAGCAAGCCATATGTTTGAATTAACCATTCTTCTTCTTCCCCCTTAATGGGCAGCGGGGGGGGGGGGGGCGCCCGAACCCATTCCCTGAACTCGCCTCGGTCGGACGCTAACACCTTGTGCTCGGCCATTGTTTTCCCTCTTGCTCCGGCGAGTTGTTCATTTCTTTCTTCGAGGGTTGTCCTCGGTCTGCCGATGGGCCTTCTTCCTTGTGGCCTTGCTTCCGCCAACCTCCGGGTGGATTAATCCGTCTTTTTCAATTAAGTTCTCCTGCTGCTGGTTGGTACAGGATCTGCAATGACTCCTCTCTCATTCTCTCTTCAATGGGGTTCATTTGTGACGTCATTTTGTAGATGGCAGCACCAGTTGCAATGATATCAAAGCGTTGATTTTTCCATAAGCCTCAATACTATTTTCAAATGATTTTTAATTACCTATTATTTTAAAGTGATATTTTTCTATACATTATGGAGAATATATATATTAAATTATAAGCAGTGAAATAAGGTCCAGGCATAGTAAAAATATTATAAAAAATATTAAAAGAATTAATTAGATGCTAAGAGCTTAGCTTTCACATGCAAACGGCGGCCATTTTGAATAATATGGATATCGGTTTGTCATCCGCGAACCTAGTGACCAAAATTGTCCCTACAGAACCTCATTCCTTTCATAATATGTTTTAGATAAGTGATGAGTTCTGGTGTTCTCCTCCTGGCAATGGTTGGGCATGCGGTGTAACCTGCGCGGAGCTAGAAGATGACGATATTACCGACGATTACGCCTGCGCCAGAAGAATTTACCGGGAGCACAAGCAGTTGTCTGGGGACGGCTTTTCAGCTTGGGCTGTCTATCAGTCAAAATGTGCTGGCCCCGATGTTAATTTTTATGTTAAAGGCTGCTTTGAGAAAGATGATGAGAGTACTATGAAGTTGAAAAGCTTTTTAGAAAAGCTTAGAGAAAAATCCGAGGTCAAGGAAACATAATTCTTAAGTGGTATGCATTTATTAGGCTGCCTATCATTATGAGTCCAATGAATTTAGAAACTGCCATTTAAATATAAAATGCAAATCATGACTTGAAAATTTTATTATTTTTATTGTTTATATTTATATTTTTATTGTCAATGTTCGAGTTATGCAAGGCGTAATAATTTATTGTGAAGACTGTAAGTAAGCTATTTATTTGTTAAAACAATAATAATGACGTATTATTGATCTACTGTTATTTATCTATTATTTTATTATATCATCAACCTTCTATTTATCATAGCAATATCTTACCCAGGCTAAGTGATTGGTGAATATGTCTATAATAATAAAAGAACATGCAAAAGTCTGGATTTTATCAAGTATTTCGCTCTTTAGGCCGACGCAAGCCCTGTTATGGCAGAGAACCGGATGTTGTGGGTTCTATTATACTTCCGGGATAAATGGGAGAAGTTTTCCTCCAGTCGCAATAACTCTTTTTGAGTCACACGACATTAGTCGGCTATACTTGATAAAAGGGAATATTCGTATACGCTAATGTATAGACTGTAGGTTTCTTCTATGGTAACTGGTAAGTAACTTGAATCCAGACTAGCAAGATGGCCATGCGCGGGTCAGCCAATCAACGATTCCACAGTTGTGACTTGAGCGTAAGCGGGTGGTTCTCGCCATAAGCCAAATTCAGTCAAAATCAAGCTAGTTGAAGAATACCACTCTACTCAGGCATGCGATTGGTTCCCGATTTCCGTAGTTGTGACCCAAAGTCCATTGCGCAGAACTTCTGTTCTGAGGCTGTTGAATTGCTCATTTACTCTTCATTTTCCGATGCATTCTTTCATTATAATTTATATACTTTGCAACCCCACAACTTGGTCACATTTCCTATGACATTTCCACTATCGGCATTATTTTGCTTATAATGGTTAAGCGGATCTATATTCCATTTTATTATCGTTAGTGAAATCCAACCAGACGGGCTCGATGGGTCTCTGGAGCTCAGTCACTCAACTACTCAGTCCTAGTGTAAGTGACAGAACTCGCTCATACAGTCAAAGCAAGCCAGCAAGGGTGTACAGCCCTTAGGAAATTGGCAAGCCGAAAGCCGAAATTTATTACTTTTTATTATTTATTTAGGCTAATTAACTTTTTTTTAAAAGATAAATCGCATACAGTGCCGGGTTTGGCTATGGGGCACTGTGGGCCCGGGCCCCAGGGCCCCCACAAAAATGGGGCCCCCACAAAACGAAAAAATACAAATAAAAAATTGAAAAAATTAAAAAAAATCAAAACAGATAACTTTTTAAATTTTCGCGGGAAATTCGAACGCATCGTGGCATTAATGACTCATTTTTGATAAAAATTTAACAAAAAATGAAGTATGTCCACTCCTGCTCTGAAACCACGATTGTTTTGCTTCATTAAATACAAATTGAAAATTTGAAATCAAATTTCTAAATTGAAACTACTTTTATCAGCACTTTCTGGTTGGTATATTGTTAAGGTAAGTAGCATAAGTTAATTCTTATATTAGAGGCGGAAGTACCTAATAGTTGTTCTTTATAAGATAAGGTCCTTATTTTTCGTATTCTGCGCCCATTTACCACAATTCACAGAACGCATCAAAACTTTGTAAGCCTATTAATTTTAATACGAAATGTGCCCAGCCACGTGGTCGCCACAAAATCGAGCACGTTATAAATATAAAATTCATTGGTCTAAAATGTTATATGTCATAAAATGTTATATTATAAGACGCATGATTCGGAATTTTGAGATGTTTTATACAAAAGGGGATAAAAAATAAAATGTATTCGATTTTGTGGTGACCACGTGGCTGCACATTTCATCTTAAGTAGGGCAATAGGAACAAGTGGACTAGATAATTAGGCTCTGGCTAGTGAGTTCTGAAAAAACTAATTTATTACAATTTTTATTTTTGATTCCGTAGTGAAATAATGGATCGTCACAAGGGAAAACGCGAATATGCAAGCGGCAGTGAAAAGCGGAAAATCGCAGCAGATAAAGAAAACAAAATTCAAGATGTTTTATCTAAAACGCGCCGTATAACGGATTTTGTAACAAAAATAGAGACGGGTCCATCTACTCCTAGTTCTACTTCTAATTTTGTTGAAATGATGAGTGGTGATTCTGATTTTCCTGCATCTTCTCAAGTTATTGCTAGCCCTACCCAAGAGGTAAGAGTTTGACTTTAATTACTTAATTAAGGTGACCGCAATCAAAAATTACCGACCCCACTCACCCCAGTAATTCTTATGGAATTAAAAATGGGGGACTCCTGTTAATTTACTGTATGAATTAAACCTACCTAAACTTGAGTCGGCCATGCCGAAAGGATTGTTTACAAAATTAATTACAACTGTAATTGTTTTACTTGTAGGCAGTAATTGATAACAATGACGAATCCGAAAATACTGCTGATGATGGATTTTGCAAAGAAAATGACGTGGGATTGTGGCCAGCAGTTCTTAGTCAACAACACATCGACTATTGGATCAAGAAAGGAAATTTGGAAACTCAGCATTGTAATGAAGATATTTTGAAAGAAAAAAGCTTGGGACAAGTAGATGCAGTGAAAAGAAGAAAATGCCATGCAAGTTTATTCCTTCGTCAAACTCAGGCAGGCAAGTCTATAAGCCGCTCTTGGTTATGTTTTTCACCTAGTACGGGGAAGCTATACTGCTTTTATTGTAAATTGCTCTGCAAATCAGCAAATCAGTTTTCAACTGAAGGGTTTGCTGACTGGAAGCATGCGTCTGAGCGTTTGAAAAGACATGAAACTACCGTAACGCATTTGCAAATAGTTTGCCAATTTAAGCATCTCTCAAACGAGGCAATGCGTATTGATCGTGAGTTGGCCACACAAGTGAAGGAGAGCATTGCTTATTGGCGAAACGTTCTAAACAGATTGATTTCCGTCATAATATTTCTTTCTGGACGAGGACTTGCCTTTCGAGGGGACAACGAAATTTTGGGATCAACCAAAAATGGCAATTATTTGGGAGTCCTTGAGCTAATTGCACAATATGATCCGTTTTTAGTAGGCCACTTAGAGAAGCATGGAAATCGTGGCAGTGGTAGTGGCGGCGTTAACTACCTATCTGCCCACATTTGCGAAGAATTAATTGCGCTGATGTCCACCAAAGTTAGCGATGAAATAATTAAACGCTTAAAAGCCTGCAAATATTATTCGGTTTCGGTAGATTCAACAACTGACGAAGGCCATATAGATCAAATGACTGTGATTGTCAGGTATCTAGAAGAAAGCACACCAAAGGAAAGATTTCTTAGTTTTATGCCAAACCAAGGCCATAAAGCTAAAGAATTATTTGATGGCCTCAACAAAGTTTTAAAAAAGTTCGGCCTGGATTTGAAAGATATTCGTGGGCAGTCGTATGACAATGCTTCCGCTATGAGTGGAGAATATAGTGGTCTACGCACTTTGGTGCTAAATGAGAATCCTTTGGCTTTATGGGTTCCATGTTTCAATCATTCCCTCAACTTAGTGGGCACAAAAGCGATGGACTCCTGCTCCCAATCGAAATTATTTTTTAGCTTTCTTGAGCAAATTTATGTATTTTTTACAAGTTCCACAGCTCGGTTCAACGTCCTTTCAAATGTTCTAAAAAGTGCTGCGAAGAAGTATGGCCACAACATACCAGTGCCCAAAAGAATCAGTTTAACCCGGTGGTCCTCAAGAGCGGAAGCTACTAATAGCCTAGTTTTGGGCTATAACGAAATACGAGAAGTCCTTAAAGATCTCTCCGAAGAAGATGTCCAAGCAAGTGGACTCTATTTGCAAATTACCACGTTGGAGATAGCAATTTACGCTGTTCTTTGGAACGATATACTGGCAAGGGTGAATGCAGTAAACATCAATCTCCAGAATCCAAGAATCGACATTAATACTTCGATCAGTGTGATGGAGTCCCTTAAGATCTTCATTGGGGAATTTAGGGATTCTTTCCAAGAATATGAGAAAAAGGGTGTTGAATTGTGTGGGCACAATTCTTATAAATCGGAAACTTTGCGGAAGCGGATCCGAAATGTGAGGCTAAATCCTTTGGATTATGGGAAAACTGAGGAAGCTGAATTCAGTCATAGCGAGAAATTCCGAATCGAAAGTTTCATTCCCATAATTGACCAGTTTATGCAATCATTGGATCGGAGAATTTCAGCATATGAAGACATAAATAGGAAATTTGGATTTTTACAATATTTAGAAAAAATAAGCCCTGATGATTTGAAAACTAGGGCAGAGAACCTGGTGAGTTGTTACACAGGTGACTTGGACGGTAACTTGTACTTCGAGCTAGTACAGTTTCGTGAGTTTGTGAAATTATTTGTGATAGATGATGCACAAAAAAACAATATAATCGAAGAAAAACGTATCAGTTTTGAACGGTTCATGTACAATTTGATTTTAGAAAGAGGAGTAGCTGATAGCTTTCCCAATGTAGAAGTACTTTTGAAGATGTACTTAGTTATAATGAGTGGCAACATAAGCAGCGAGCGATCTTTTTCCGTACTAAAACACATAAAAAATCCTCGTCGCACCAGTTCTTCTGAAGCTCGGCTTAGCCATCTTTCAATGCTGAATATAAATCACGACATAGTGGCAGCGTTAAATTATGACGATATAATTGACAGTTTTGCTGTAATAAAGAGTCGAAGAGTGCATCTTTAAATAAATTAAAATTTTGTGTTTATAATTAGGTACCTATTAATTTATTCCTTTTAAAAATACACCGCAGTGTCTACAGCTTTAGTTGAGTAGCCCTTAGGCTTGTATTGTACTATTGACTTGACTTTATATTACTAAGAATCGCTTTTCTTTTTTATAATGATTTTGCAACCTGTGTCACCATTTTATAATTTATTGTGGGATATTCGTCTAAGGGGATTAGAAATTTCTCCCCGAGAAAGGGCCCCCACATAATTCGGGCCCACGGGCCCCCACAAGCCCAAACCCGGCACTGATCGCATACAAACAATTTAATGAATGTATCCGATTGACCTTTTCAGTCGCCTCTGTAGGTTATTACCCGTGATGAGTATGACACGACACTTCTCCGATTGCATGGCGTGTAAAGACTCGCACAAGTGCAAGCACGTTACCACCTGGCCATCGAAGTCGAGTGTTATTAAAGATTTGGCTCCTCAAAGTTGTAGAAGACTACTTCATGCATCATATTATAAGATATTTTTAATTTTCGAAATTGTAGTTTTCTCATAAACATGCAAATATTTTATAAACAATAATTATAAAATATTGTGTTGCGAGTCAAATGCGCAGAAACTTACTGCGCATTTTGAATTGTGCATTTGTTTTTCATTTGCCGCTATATTATTATTTTTTATGTTGAAACCCTATAACACTTCCTATGCCATTTTCCCCTACGCATATGGTTTGGCGCCATCTATTATCTATTATAAATTGATTGATTGATTAATTCTATTATTTTTTTATCGTTGAACCCAAATGAATTTTTTCGCTCACGTTTTATCCCTTTCCAATGTAGGCAATGCGTGGCGAAAAACTGCAGTATGCCTTGAACTCCACTTTTCCATAGGGATTGTAATATTACTAAGCCAACCTAGTGGAGTGTAGGTCATAAAGCCCTGACTTATTCTGAACCAGGAAGGCTCGGGACCACCTGCTTTACATGCCCTCCTAAGCATGGCCAGAAATGTATTAAGTGTATGACTAGAACCAATAATAACCAAATATAGCCAAACCAACTTATAAATATTGAGCAAGAAAAAAATCACTCATGACTTATAATACTGATATATAACAATAATAGGTTATAGCCTAATCCATTGGCGAACATGAGTTTTCGGAAGGTGTGGGACTCGCACCAACGACCTTTCAGGTGTAAGTGTCCGTACTACTACTCTGCACATGATGGTAGCATAAGCCTGCCAGATTTATTTTTCAAAAAACCGGGAGATTTCAGTTTTGCTTATACAGTATACACCATATACAGTATATTATGTTTTTCTGTGGTATACACTATATCTATCTTTCTAATTTTTTTCGACATCTAGAGCGAAGGACAATGGCTTCAAAAACATTGAGGGCCTCCACGGGGAAACCCGTTCTCATGGACGTACGCAGCGTTTAAACATTTAGATTTGACAGGTGACGAATACAATTGTACACAAGGGGGCCCGGGGGTCTCCCCCGCTAGAAAGTTTTTGAAACATTGGCTTAAATAATGAGGTTTTAGGCACTTCGATAGCAGTAACATCCAGATTGTAATAGCGGGGTTTGACAGGCGAAAAATAGAATTGCTCACAAGGGGGTCTCCCCCGGTAGAAAAATTTTGAAAAGTTGGCTTAAATTAATGTGGTTTTACGCATAAATCAAGGGCGGGTCCAGGACAGATTTTCGGAGGGGGCCATTCCGGTAAAAGTGGGTGTAGCCTACCAAGCCAAACTATGTTTTAGCGATTGTGCAATCGGTGTGTTTGTTAGCGATACTAGGCACATTAATTTACAGTGCATTACATGAAAACCCCATGCGCCTGATGCAGAGAGGCATCAATGGGGGGTTGGGGGGTCTCCCCCGGTGGAAAAAATTGAAAATATAACGGCAAAATAGTGAGGTTTTACGCATTTTAACAGCAGCAATAGTGCAGCAATAATTCTTATTAATATTGCTGGTTACAGGGGGGCCCGGGAGTGTCCCCCGGAGCACCAAATAATAAATATGAAAATGTAAGAGCAAAATAGTTGGGTTTTACTCATTTGAACAGCAGCAATAATCCTTATTCATAATGCTGGTTACAGGGGGCCCGGGGGTCTCCCCCGGAGGAAAAATTTGAAAATATAAGTTCCAAATAATAGTGGCGTTTTACGATTTTTACAGCAGAATAATTTATAATTTAAACATGGATTCATGATTCCATACTAAGGGTTTTGTTTAGAATGTCCTATTATATATAGTGTATGCTAATTTTGGGGAGGGGGGCGGCAGGGCCAGTAGTGGCAAACATTGGGGCCCGGGGGTCTTTCCCGGTAGAAAAATTTCTGGCTTAGATTAATGGGGTTTTACGCATATTGATAGCAGTAACATTTAGATTTTAAAGGCGAAAAATACAATTGTACATAAGGGGGCCTGGGGGTCTCTCCTGGTTGAAAATGTTTGAAAAATTGGCTGTTGGATGTTGATGAAGATGAAATTGGATGTTGTGGGGCTTTACGCATTTTCATTTTGATAACGTTCAGATTTTACATGCGATGAATTAATTAGGTAGTTGGAAACAAGGGGGTGCCATGGATCTCCCCCGGTTGAAAATTTTTGAAAAAAAGGCCTCAAATAGTGGGGTTTTACGCAGATTGATAGCTGTCACATAAATTAGAATTTACTGGCAATGAATACAATTGCCCACAATTTGATTAAAATTTATACTATATCGTAAAATTACATCACTCAATGTTCATGTCTTACAAATACAGGGAGATTTTCCGGGACATTTTCCAAAACCGGAAGATTACGACCTCCCGACAACATTCACCCGGGAGCCGGGAGATTGGGCTGAAAACCAGGAGCCTCCCGGGTAAGCCGGGAGGTATGGCAGGCTTATGGTAGCAGTCACCCTTAATGTCTTCTCACAAGCACCCCCCCCCCCCCCATATGCCCTCAGCCCGCACACTGACGAACAAACCTATACTGAACCTGAATGAACTACCCTAGAACAAGCCACCGTCCTCCAAACTCTCTTTTCCCAACAATGCATATATGCATACTTTCCTTATCAAACAAAATTTTTGGGGGTGTCCAGCATCCCCTTATAATTTTCACATAAACTCACCTTGACAGGAGGACAGCTCAAGCAGGCCGTCTTTCAAGCAGCCACCTCTCGCCGTCAAGTTGTTGACGGACTGGGGGCAGTAGCAGTAATTGTCCGGGTTGTTGACAGCGCTCGCAAATACATTTTCATCTGCAATGTAACGCCTGCCAGAGATTCCTTGGAATTCTGTTTCATCCCAGTACGTCAACTTGACGGTTCTAAAAAATATATTTTCAAATTATGGTATGTTCTGGGAAATTATTGAAGATTTTTGATCGCGAAAACGTCTCATAGGGTGAAGCAGCCTAGCTGGGGCAGTTTAATCGTCAAATTTGCCAATTTATAATTATACAGTATATTTAATAATAATAAACGCGGATAAAATAAAAAAGAAATTTGTAGATCATAATGAGATGCCGGGAACGGTGGATCCAATGCTATACGTTATGAGTACCTTTATCTTTTCCTCTACGAGTACTTCTTCATATGATCTAAAATAAGTGGTGCCGATTGGTATACTTCATGTTCAGGTTCTCAAGCACCCACAACCTGCCGGCTAAATTTAAATTAAACAAATTCATAACACGACAGCCTAACTCTAGCGGACTCGTCAAAGTGTTGCATAATAGACCCCTGAGATAAACTAGTTTAATTTCCGAGCACCCCCCCCCCCCCCGCCCCCCAGTATTAGCCAAGTCATCGTAAATCAGCGATGAATTCGGTCCGGTCCATTCCGGATTTTTCCGGACCGAACCGAAGTATCAGTGGACCTGACCGTTCGGTCCTCGGTCTCTATTACTAAGGCGGGGTTTCCACATACGTCAATGGTCAATGAGAAATATGAAATTGACGTTTTAGCAGACATTAAAGTCATACTAAAAATGTCTGCTACCACGTCAATTTCATATTTCTCATTGACCATTGACGTATGTGGAAACCCCGTCTATCACTAGCGCCAATGACTCCATTGGTTACATTGCATACCGTATGCTAAATTATTTATTACATTATGATTATGGCATACCTGCAAATATCAGTGTTGAATATGTACAATTCGTTGACATCATGTAAATTGGGCCTAAATATTGTGGAATCTGTACCATGAACGCGATTGCAAGTTTCACCTCCCCATTTATCGGTGTGGTCCGAATTCTCCCATTCAATTACATCACCTATCAATTCCACGTCACCGAGACCTGCTCGAATGGTATATTTTCCATCGTAAGTGTTATTTTTCTAAAATAAATTTAAAAAAAATAGTTAGCCTCTCATCTACAGTAAAAACTATCCACCTTAAGAAATTGTAATTGTAAAATGTAATTGTAGAATTTCCAAATGACTTTTTAACTGGCAACAGAAGTTGCCTTTCAATTTAATTTGTAAAATGTTTAATTTGGTATAAAGCTTTTGCTAGTCAACTTGTTATTACATTAAGTAAGACATCCGGGCGACTTAGCAAAAGTTTTTTTTAAAATATAAAACAAGTCGGAATATTGTGGCGAATCGGTACCAGTGGCGGTAACAAATCATGTATCAAAATGTGGAGAAATATTTCTTCTAGAGGCTAAAATCTTTTTTCTACAATGAATATTTACTGTGAAATTCGACTGTACAAAAAACAAGTGACGTTGGTGTCCTAGGGGAGGAAGGAATTTCACGTAGGCTAATCCGGTGCGGCTCTTGTTTACAGCATTACACCAGTTTGATTTAGCTTGCATAAAAAATATGAATAGCTATTGTATTTTAATTTAATAGACAGTCGTGAGATAATTGTCAAAGCGTTATTTAACCTATGCAAAGACAGTGGTTAGTACCGTACTTACATATCCAAAAAAGGAAAACCAGTTAATACCATCCGTTCCAATAGTGACTGTTTTGGGAGCCACTGTTTTGTATCCAGCACAGAGTAGCCGAATTGGAATGCTGTTGCCAGTCAGAGGCTGGTTGCAGTCCATTTTGATTCCCGAGAAAATGTATTCTTTAACTGTCACTTCAGTAAATATTGATGCCCCAACTTGGTCAGTCCACATATCATTATATGCAGTGTTGAGAAATTTAAGGCTTGTAGCAAACAATGGAATACTTTCTGAGATTTGCGCAAAGGCCTGTAAATTAGACAAAATATGTGAATAGTTCATACTGTATGAATGTATTGACTTATTGAAATTCTGTTTACTTTACTCTTTATACGAGTATATACGGGTATTCTTTACTTTTACTTTTACCGCGCCTTATCCTCATGGGAGGGTCGGTGGCACGACAGCAGCGTTTCCACACAGTCCTGTCCTGTGCGTCCTCGGTGGTAAGCTCCAAACTTCTCATATCTCCGGTGATATTTTTTCTCAGTGTAACTTTCGGCCTCCCTGGTGGTCTTCTTACTTGTATCTCCCGGTTTATTACTCTTTTCACTAGCTGGTTTTCGTCTATACATAGTACGTGTCCCCACCAGTTCAGCCTCTTTTCTCTAAGTTTCTCTTGCCTTATAACTTGGTTTGTACGTTGGTCTTTCAGAGTTACACCGCGTTACTCTCAATACGCCATTGTGGTGGGGAATTAACTTGCGTTGCTAAAGCTAAGGCTTGAAAAATATTACAGTTCAAATTCCAGATTAGAGTAAATGCTATGATCAGGCTTGAGTCAGCATTGAATAATTACATTTTAATTTTTGCAAAAAGAAGTGATAACCATAGTACACAACTCGACTAATGGGTGGATATGTTCCTTCAAGCTGATAAAACCATTTTTCTCGTGAAATACGTTGTTTTGTATTCCTGCGGATATGGAAATGTGAAAAAAAATGTACTCCACTTCGTGAAACGTAATTACTACCTACTGTGTACAGTGTTCCAATAAACGCATAATATTTTTTTCAACCCTCCGGTTCACCACCATAGCGGAGTGAGAACACCCGTACATTCAGAGCCCTACTTTTGATGGGAGTTTACAATTTCAATGCTGGTTTCCTCATTAAGAGTGTACAGCCCGTAGGAAATTGGCAGCCCGAAATTTAATACTTTTTATTTTTTATTTAATTAATTATGCAAGTTATTAAAGATTTGGCTCATTTAAGTTGTATAAGACTACCTACTTCATGCATCATATAAGGTGTTTTTAGTATTCGAAGTAATTGTAGTTTTTTTTTATAAAATCGATTATACGTGAAAAATTATTGTTTATAAAATATTATCATGTTTATGAAAAAACTAGAATTTCGAAAATTAAAAATACCTTATTATATGATGCATGAAGTAGGTAGTCTTCTACAATTTTTATGAGCCAAATCTTTAATAACATGCTTAGTTAATTAAATAAAAAATAGAAAGTATTACATTTCGGGCTACCAATTTCCTGCGGGCTGTAGACTCTTAAAAAGACATTTTAATATCTACATTATTGCTTCTTACAAGAACCGATACTATCAAACCCATACATGCTAATCAAATGGTATAGGTACCGTACCGAGATAGATGCTATGAGTAGTTCCATGGTAAATAATGGTCCTAGGGTTACATTTCGGATTTTCTCTCATCATATTGTTAAATTAAATGTACCGTGTGTAGGGTCAGTAATAGTCCAGTGGGTGAAGAACTAGACTATGAAACGGAGGGTCGAGATTTGAACTTTGAGGCTCGACATGAAACGAATCAATTGGTCTGAGTCCACCAACCCCAATGGGTACCTAATTACCTTTATTGGCAAGGCAAAAACGCAACATGACATCCCAAACAGAGTAGTGTTTTAATAGAAAGGATCTTCTAGCAGTCCTCAGGCCTAAACCCTCACTGGGTTTTTGTGCCACGGCTTTTTTTTATGTATACCGATCCACGGTTGTCTAGCTAAATATATACTGTATGAATCCGTACACCTAATAATGGGTTAGAGTGTCCAAAAATGTCCAAAACGAAATGAAAATGAAATGAAAAAAATCTTTATTAATAATGCGCTTCATAAATAAATAGCATAATGTCGTTGAAAAGGACTTACCACTAAAGGGATGTTGGGTACAACTATTTTATCGGTCTCCTTGAATTCGCCAGACAGTGTTTCATCAAAGGTGAAAAACGCCCTTTGATGGTAGCTAATTGTGTCGTTATCACTATCATAATGATAAACATCTTTTGCTCTTGTTTCCGTCCAAACATAAGGGCCCATCTGCAAGATATGTGCTTAAAAATCATAATAATCAGTATAGGTACCCCTTTGTTTTAAGTAAAAGTTGGAAAAACACCACTATGTGTTTTTTTTTTTGTAAAAATTTCTCAAGACATATTCATTGTACAGCAATCATAATTATCGCATGCCTTAAAAAAAATACTCTTCTATTGTATATCTTTGTGATATATGGCCGTCACTAACACGAATAGGCCACAGTTTTCGTACTTCTTCCTCTATCAATTCCGATTATTGTGGCCAATCGCTGTTGAATGAATGAATGAATGAATATATTTTAATACAATACAATGCAACAATACACAATACATTAACAATTTATAGAAATCACGCCACTGGGCAAATGCCCGAGTGTGGCCTACATCCGTTAACAAACGAAATACTACATATCAGTAAAAGTTTGCTAGCTAGGCTACAATAAAATTATACTCATGTTTAATTTTGTTTTTCGCACATAATACTGTAGTAGCACTGTGTACAACTGTATATTGTTATAAATCGACTTTACAAAGTATCAAATGTCGAAAACATCACGCTCTTTAACGACTTTAACATAATCAGCTATTTCCTTTTTGATAAAATATGTACTTCCAGAACTTCCGCAAATCAAAGGTAGGACATTGGACCTAACCAATGTGTAACGCTGATCTCATGAACAGTTGAGAATTCAGATGTGGCTCCCTACTCAAATATCTGGTGCTATGATGGTTCCTAACATTGGAAAGGGATCAGCGCGTCTTAAAAACTTGAACTAAAGCTTCCTTTAAGAACAATTGTTGGGGAGTCAACACGTCGGCGAGTTAGACAAATCTAGTTTTGAAATAATCAGGAAAATTTCGTCTGAGAGATGTTATATTTCTGACAGCTCTACGATCGACATTACATGAGATGTTTGATATTTAGGTACACATATAAAGCTTTTCCCCTTCCGATTGTCGCTTAATTGTGTATTTCCAATACCACGCAGTCAACCTGACCAAGTATAAAATCTACTGAGAATAAGAAGTGTAAGGCCCAGTACACACGGGCGATTCTCTCAGTTCCGATTTGCCGACGTCTTTTCCATTGTAGCTATATCTTGACGATTTCGGAAGCTGGCGTGATGCCTACCGTACGAAAGTGCACGGTTTTCCCCTAGACACGCCAGATCATAAAAATATTTTGAACTGGACTCAGTGGGTTTGCACCAACCACTAACCAAGCCCTATTCCTGCAATGGAAGTAACGTCAGCTAACTAGGAAAATCGTCCGTGTGTGCCGGGCCTAAGGAATTTAAACTAAATACAGCAAGTTTACGCACAACATGAACATTAAATTTGGTTGCTGTGTTAGCCAATTCTTTATTTCGAGAGACTTTAATAGGTATAGGTATACCTAATGTTGAATGTATTGTAAACGTACCTAAGGTAGCCTATATAAAATAGAATAAAAGCTTGCAATAAATTACTTTTTTTTTCAATGTTACATAACTGAAGTGAAATGTTAAAAGTGAAAAATACCATAGTTGATATTATCATTCTAGTAGCCGATTTTTACACATTTTTATCAGTGACGAACCAGTAGAATCCGGGCTGATGGGTCGTGGTTGAAATGAAAGCTAACTTCCAAACGTTTCGCCAACATCTGAGCTCGACATCTTCAGTGGCGCTACGTAGCTGTTGAGTTGAGAGCGAGAATTCGCTCGCTTCCAACACAAGGTCCAGGTATAAATATCAGTGCACAGCCCCCTACCCAGTCACTCGCTACGGAGCCACCGAGGTACAACCTTCGAAGTCTACGCAGCGCCACTGAAGATGTCGACTAAACGTTCGGAAGTTCACAAGTTCACCACGACCCATCAACACGGCTTCTACTGGTTCTTCATTCGACTCCGGCCGTGAAAGCCTATGCAGTTACATTTCCCTATAGTAATGTGTTTTCATTATTTACCTCCTTTAGTTTAGGTGGTTCGCCGTTTGTTACCTCTTCCGGGTTTTCCACACTAAAAATAGTTATTTTGAATTGCATAGGCAGTGGTAATTCCACCCACCGATCCCAAGCATCTGATTCCATCTTCAGCGCGACAGTCTAGAAGTGGAAAAATACGTAACTTATTACAGGTATTGCACATTTTGAAACAATTAAAAGTTACCAGCAGAAACATAATTTACAGGGGAAAAGGTATAGATGTTTAACTTAACCGTTTAATTATATATACTTTAGAAAAGTGATAATATGGTAAGTCCCTGAATTATGCCTTACATAAAATATTTTCGGGAGGGGCCAAGACCTCCAGTTATCAATTTCTTGTCGCGGGCAGAGGACCGAAATTACTTTGAAATCTACCAACCAAACAGCTCACCGCCCACTATTGGCCACAGCATCTATTAGATCTGGTAAATTCAGCATTACAACATTAGTTAATTTCGTCTTACATTTTCCCATCCCCCCCCCCATATATACGCCACTGCTTGCAAAGTAGCTGGGCTGAGCAGTAGGTATAGCAGTAGTTGAGCAGTAGGTATAGGGTGCAATGAAAAGGAACTATCTGGTAACTGGCTCATGGTGACTTTTAATTCAGTACATAATTCTTCGATGGCCAGGTGGTAACGTGCTTGCACTTGTGTGAATCTTTACACGCCATGTGATCGGAGACGTGTCGTAACTCAACACGGTTACTAAACTACAGAGACTAGTGAAGGGGTCAATCGGATACATTCATTAAATTGTTTGTATGCGATTAACCTTTAAAAAAAAACCTACAGGCTACAATAGCTATTTTACATCTTTACACATCATTACACTTCTAACTAAATTGATTTATTGTATCTGACCTAACAATGACCGTGCACAGTAATAGATCAGTTTCAATGCGAAGAGCCTGAAAATTATTTTATTATTATTATTTTCTAAGGATCGCATGGTTGACTATCACATGAAAATGAACCTTCGCGACAGAGGGCCGTGGCATATACTGTATATATATATAAAGACTCTTCTTCTTCTCTAGTCGCAGCTTATCGATTGGTTTACGGCAAATCTTTCTATGTTATTCTCCATTTTTCTCGGTCCTGGGCCGATCTCTTGAGTTCTGGATTCCACATCTCATATCTTGCTTGACGTCTTCCACGAACGCCTTCAGCTTGTTCAGCCCCGGGTATTGGTGCGCTCAATGGTGTCTTCTATTATGGAGTCAAGGAGTCCCTTATGTCTTATCATGTGGCCACCCACTTGGCTCTTCTCACGGCCCTTCCTTCGTTTATCCTTCGGAGCACCTCTTCGTTTGTTATTTGGTCTCTCCATGATATTTTTAGCATTCTCTTATAGCACCACGTTTCAAAGGCTTCCAACTTGTTTCTATTTTTTTCGTATATTGAGAATAAACAATGTAAAAAACACATGGGTCAATGAGATGGGAATAACGCCCTGCTCCCGTCCCGGCAATTTTTATGAATTTTCCTTCCACCAATGCAATAACTTCGGAATTACTTTCCCCCATTCTGGAGTGTAGTCAGGGGGCGTCCCGCTGTCCCGCGGGAATAGGTGCGGGACGGGATCTGGAAAGTAATTGGCAACAATTGGACAGGCTGCATCCGTCTTTGAAACGATAATATCGAGATAATCATAATTTTTTTTTATTGTGAATTCTTAGTAGCTTTTAGTGGTATATGACACTAAAATTATTGTAGGCTATTTATATTACAGTGCGAGTTCTAAAAACAGGTTTGATCGATGTTGATCTTCATGAAACTAGGTATTCTTTGCTGTGATTGACCGGAGAAGACATACTGGATGGTGTTCTCGATGCAAATTGTAGATTAGATTTAGGCGGGGATTCCACCAACGTCAATAGTGATAGTAAATGTTTTTTGACGTGGTAGCAGAGCTTTTTAGATAGTCTAAAAATGTCTGCTACCACGTCAAAAAACCTTTACTATCACTATTGACCATAGACATAGTAAAACTATAGACTCATCGTAAACATTCGGGTTGAAGCCGCTTGACTTCGGCTATTTCCGTAGTATAGGACCAGATTGAGCCTTTTGCCATTTGATACCATGTTAACATTTTATTTTTTATTTGATTATTTAAAGATTATTTAGAACGGAAAATCATGCCAACTAACCAGCAATATTTTTATGCAGAACTTGGAGTACTTTTAATTTACATTTTAAACAATATTTTAAGCAAAGTTTTCCCTACTTTTAGATAAAAATAAAACATTTTAATGCAGATCTTTCAGTACTTTTAATTTAAATTTTAAACAATATGTATAATAAATGTAAATAATAAATATAATTATATATGAAACAACAAAGAAAACTATGAAGAAAACATATAATAAAACTATTAAATTTGAATTTCCCGCCAAAATGCACCTATAAGTAGGCGTGGCCATGGCTTCAGTCTTGCAGCACAGCCGAAATACGACATGGTGGCTCCATAGTTTTATTAGCTCCATGCTATTGACGTTGGTGGAATCCCCGCCTTAGTTACTTTAAATATTAGGATAATGTAGAATAGGATAAAACATGCTGTAAATGGGATTATAATCATAAGACCCACTGCTGCATACGGACGATTCTCTCACTTGCGATTTGCCGACTTATTTTCCATTGCAGAAGATTTCTTGTCAATTTCTTGACTATTTCGGAAGCTGGTGTAATTGGTGTACAGCCGACCGCAGGAAAGTGCGCGGTTTTCCCCTAGACACGCTAGGTCATATAGCATATAGATCTTCTGAAGCAGAATCTTTGGGTTTGATACAAGCACTCACCAAGCCCTATTCCTTCGAGAATCGCCCGTGAGTACCGGGCCTGAGATTGAGAAACATAGGCGAAATTTGGAAATTCAAATACAATTTATGCCACATTGGACCACATACCATATTAATTAAGCCTAAATGAAAATCCATCTTATCAATTGTCACGTTGTATTGACAGCACATCGAATGTTGCTTTAATTGTCTTATTAAGAACTTTATTCTCTTAAGTGCCATTGTTAGGCCTATGGATAATATACAATAAGACAAGATCAAGATTAAGATCAAACCTTGCTGTTTCTTATCAGTAGGCTAATTTAATTGTTTTGCACACCTTCTACTGGAAGATAACATTTACAATAGTATTGGAACATGATTCATTTTAGAATGCCAGCTTTAGAGGCTTAATATTGTATAATGAACAATACAATGTGGCGCGAATCTCGATTTGCACATAAATGACCTCGGTGGCAATGAACTTCATTTTATAAGTTACCTGTCTGATATGGCCTTGTTATTTTAAAACAGTAGATTTATCATACCACACATGTATAATGATATTTTAATTAGGTATGGCCGATATTCTGGACACAATGAGGACATGTAGATTAGTAGTAGTGAGTAATCCGGCTTTCACCTTAAAGTTATCGGTTTGAGCCCCACTTCTTGACTTGCCCTGCTTTGGATTGCATATAAAGCTGGTGGTCCCATGCTTTTCTAGTTGAGTGTAACTGTAAGAGAGGGCTTTACAGCCCTATAACTCCTCCAGGTTAATGTTTAGTAACAGAACAGAAAGTCATAATTTATTTTATTTAAATCATAAATATTCCATCCTTCCTTAGTCTTAGGCTATGGGAGACAGTGGCGGAGCGTGGGATAATTGCGACTGTAATACTTGCAAATATTTATTTATGTATTTATGTCGTCTGTTTAAAAAAAAACATGCATAATATTATCTATATAGCATATTTTCTATCTTCTTAAAAAGTAAAAATTTAAAAACGAAAAAAGAAACATTCGAATTCTAAAGTGACGAGATTCTTAATATTCTTAGACTGCGTTAATAACATCATGCTCATACAATCTTATTTGCTCGCGGCTTCCATTAGATTTCAAAGAAGCTCTCTCATTCTAAAGATTTTATGAGTGTAATTCGGCATTACACGATTTACATGCACTGATAACTGATGAGAGATTGAATAACTGAGTACTAGTACCGTACTCAAGTACTGAGTAGGCTACTTGTACATTATGTGATATTACTTCTTTTTTTTAAGCTAGGCGCTCTGCCCATTTTGGGCTTCCGCGCTCATGTTGTCATTGCCAGACTCTAACCCTTTTCAGAGTGTTCCGAAGAGGGGGGTTGACGTTAGGAATTTTATGACGAGAGAGGAGACCCTCTCGTCATTTACGAGCAGGTGTTGCAGAGTGAGCGGGAGCGGCAGAAGGGCTCTGGGGCCAGCCTAACTTGGGCAGGCCAGTTTGATGTGCGCCACCGACAGTAGTACCCTTCAATACTGGCAGTTCGGAGGCGGTTCCCCTGCCATAAGGTGGCCGTGGGTAAGTCTGGAGTGGCCCAGACGCATGGGAGACAGCGGTATCTCCTCTCATCTGTAAGGGCGGCTGACTGGTGCCCACCACCCCAGGCGGGGTTTAGGGTCTCGTAGCTTGTTGCAAGCATGCGATGGACCACTCCAATCCCCCTGCCAATCAAGCCTGACCAGGAGATCAATGTAGGTGCGCAAATCGTACAAGGTGGTTAATGGCCATGGGAATGAAATTGCTGTTGTTGCCTCTTTAACAGCATTGTCTGCTGCCGTATTTCCCGAAATGCCTGCATGATGTGCAGGTACCCAGCAGAATTTCACGACACCTTGTGCGTATTGTGTGATATTACTGTTGTACAGTGCGAAACCGAGGTCCGAGAACCAACGATCCGGTCTGGTCCCACCGATTTCAACTATTTTCTATGTATTGCTGATCTACTTTGGTTCAACAAAACAACAAACCCCAGACCTAATTCAACACTATAAGGCACAAAATGGTAGGCCTAACTAGGCCCCAAATTTTCATTCAGTATAAATGGCATCCGCTACACAATGAAAATTATCAGTAGCAACGAAGAGATGAAAGGAAGTCGATTATACAGTGCTCAACATCACGATATTCATCAATTAAGGTACACTGCGTACATTTGTCAACTGTTTTTCACATATTCATTCTTTCTGGCGCCCCTGAGCAGGTTGTCACCATGAAACGTGCATTTGTCATATTGTATGTTACTGCCCTATTTGCTATGGCTTTGGGTGAGCCAAATCCTGACCCCTGTATGCCGATGATGATGGTGCCCATGACTCCAATGGCTGCACCGGCCAGTGTTAAATCACCCAAAGCGAAGGCAAAGGCCCCGGAAGGCAAGCTGAAGGATAAAAAAAACAAGGTGGAGGAAATGGTGAAAAAGATTTTACCAATGGCTGGTTTCAATTTTAATTTTGGTGGACGACGTCGTTAAAACTATTTCCAGATAAATCTGTAAGTTATCATATTTGCTACTTCTTTTGTGAAAATAAGAAAATACAATTGCCAAAGTAGCAAGTGTACCTATATATTATGATATACAGTAGGTACACTATCTTATCTCTCAAACTTCGGCTACTTACAGTTCAGCTTCTGCCCAAAAAATTCCTTTACTAGGCTTAGGACTAGCATGGCTCAAAAATATTGTTTTCTGATTACGAATTCTCGAATTAAATGTGGTTTAAAATGTAATTAAGTTGAATTAAACGATAGGGTTCCAATATAAATAATGTGGGTAATTAACCGAGTTTCTGATGCTGATTTTGAGTTACCAGTTATGGTAGTGCACATGTCAAAATCATAATCTAGGTATTTTATTTGATAATCCCACCTCTATACTATTCCGCTGAGGTGGCTGGAAATTCCTATGTCCACTTATCTATACATATGGATTACTAACACTAACTCCAGAGGACTGAGGAGTAAGTTAATACTAATCGCCGTAGTAAGCTCGCAGATGCGGTTTTGAATTGAATTGAATTTAAACGACTCTACTGAAATACCAAAAGGGGAAAAATAAGACTACCTATAAAGTCTTGTTTTCATGCTAACCCTGTTTTAACATAGGTAGGTACTTTAAAATTTAACTGATTCAATGTTTCTTAAATAAAAAATAACTTTGTTAAATAGTAACCACGTAAAATAAGAGACCCCTCGTACAGAACTGGCTGCGCGCTCAAGCGTATCGAACCATACCATACCAGACTATATACCTGTACAATAGAATAGTTTGAGCTTGTTTTTATTCTGTTTTCATTTCATTATTTATTTTGCCTATGTGATATCGTCAGCCAGACGATGATTAGCGTCGAAACCGGACGTGTTATTATATTTTAAGTGGCTACTATTAAACAAAGTTATTTTTTATTTAGGAACTAATTCTAAGCTAATGAAGGTGGTAGCTACTCGGAACTCAGGAACTCAACGGGGATACATATGCGACTGAAGAGATCAATTGGTACATTCAGTAAATTGTTTACATGCGATTAGATCTTATCTATCTAGAAATTGCCCTAAACGTTTTATTGCCCATAAAATTTTAGTGTGCGTAATATTTGGTAGTTTTCGACAATGATCTCGTATTAGACTCCGCAATGCTTATAATAGACTGTTCCCCTACGATGTAATGGTGACATTAATGAAATGAAGATTTTCTGTAGTTTTGTTAAAGTCAGTTAGTTTAACAAAATCTGTTCCAATGAGCAAAAATAAAGTAAAGTTACCTACATCACTGACTTGGTCTTCGACAATGGCCGGAAATCCGACCCATCCGAGGAGGCCTCCCAGCAGAATCAACCCGCACCCCGTGCAACCGACTGCCAAACTCCATTTTGTTGCCTTCTTCACCATCCTGCCGAAAGTCGAAATGCCCACTAACCTTAGACAAAGGGAGCCTTACCCAAAGCAAAACAGATAACGAGTTATCAGTCATCAAGATAACTTATAGGACAGTGATTACATTGTTGAACGTCCGAAGAAAAAGTAACGTTGTAAACATTGTTCCCTTTGTTCTCAAGTAAGAAATTTTTTGGCCAAAAGGAGCACTTGCTGTTTTATTATACGTACTGGAACTTATTTAACACTTATTTATTTAGTTGGACTTACATAGCCATATATAGCCATACATAGCCAAACATAGTCGGTGCTACTCCCATCATGAGGTACAACATCCTGAGAAGAACTGATGGACTGATGGTTTAGCCCTGATAAGAACTGCTGGTTTCTGGACGATTGACTCATTGTTTTTGTATTCTTCTCTGTATATTATTGAGTATTGCGATCTCCTTGAGGGTTCGAACTACCGATACTGCTTTCCTGATTCAAATGCAAGCTCCCGCTTCATTACCAATAGATTACTTGAATTTACTATACATAAGCATACCTTGAGATTTTGGACTCAATACTGGCTATGGTAGTCTTGGGCTTGATGCTCCTCTGCTCCACCCCAGCCAATTTGGCTTTCTAATCCTTGTCTGCTGAGACGTAGAGTTATTTGTAAAAAAAAACGTGTAGTGGGGTGTTCGTTATGCTCTTAAGTTTCAAGACCAATAGGCCTATCTTCTTCTTCTTCTACTTCAAGTTACAGCCGGCAGGCTGGTTGGCAGCAAGATGTGGCATCGATGCTTCCACTCCCCTCGATCCTGGCACGCCCTCTTCAGCTCCAAGTATGTATTGGTCCCTATATCACTTGCTGTAAATACTCTATTCTTGGGCGTCCAGGTCGGTTGACGCCGTCTATGGTTCTCTATAGCCTAGAACTAGAATCTGATAAAAACAACATAATGTTCCACTGGATGATTCCTATTGTACAACAGTGAACTCATTGTTTAATTAATTATGAGCCATTCTGTACCTGCACGAAACACCTTCGTTTATATATCTCATTGCTGCAGCAGTTAAAAAATAACGTGACTTGAGTGTAGTGCAACAGCATGAACCGCGTGATCTTCCTAGCTGTAGCCTTTGGGGCATTGCTGACATTAGTGATGAGTGAGCCTATTCCAGACCCTTGCTTCCCAATGATGATGCCACCCATGACGCCTCCGACTAATCCTGATGCAGAGATTCTACGACAAAGAAAGTCCAAAATTAAGACCAAATCCCGAAATAATGAAATGAACCAAATGATGAACATGATGAGTAAAATGATGAAGCGAATGTCGGGTTGATAACTTAATTATGTACTGTTCAATGTACGTTTTACTATACTGATAACTCATGTCATCGCTTTCCTATTTATATGTTAGTATAAGTAAACATGTAGCGTAGTGGTACGGACTCTGACTTTCACCCGAAAGGTTGTTGGTTCGAGTCCCACACTGGCTACATCTTCTGGCCATGCTTCGGAGGGCATGTAAAGCACGGTCCCGGGTCATCCTAGTTGAGTGTAAGAGAGGGCTTTATAGCCCCAACTCCGCTAGGTTGGCTTAGTAATAGAAACAATAAAAAGTCCTGATTTATTTATTTATTTATAAAGCTTTGTGATGTCGAGTTATCGATTTTGATACGGATTTACACGTTTTGAGGTCCCGGAATCTCCCCCCCCCCCCAAAGCGGTTTTTACGAAATGTCTGTCTCTCGGTCTGGAACTCGATTTGGCGGCAAACAAGTCGATTGAATTTTGGCGAAATGCAGCAAAAATTCACAAAATATTGTCCTGGGCTAATTTTTTATTTGATGCTGGTAAGATGAGCATCTTGCCCTTGGGATAGATTTAACTTAAAGTTCAAGCGTCTTTCTCCCCTACATAGGCTACTTACTGGCAAAAATTGCGATTGATGAAATTGATAATTTTTGTTATTGTGCTAGTGTATATGGCAAGTACTAGTGTAACATTACTGTAATACTGTATAAAATTCCGTTCAAAATCATCACTGTTTGAAATTTATCCAAGCTTCAAGCCAATCAAAAGTGGATTGAGCCTACCTGCAGCCTGATCGAGGCGATTATAATACTAGGGATAAATGACTACCCTAGGATTATAACTGTAAACAAACAAATTTTGAATAGCACTTTCCATTATAAAATTATCTTGTTTACATTTTTAATACTAGGGGATACTTAGGTCTATATAGTAGTTTGTATCCTCGAGTCTCCTTGCTCTGTCTGAGTAGCTGATCCTGTTTTTTTACTGTATATTATATGTATATACCGCAGTGGTACCTACTTTCCTATTCTCTTACGAACTATTCTGGAACCCTTTTCAGCATTACCACCGGTACCTAAAATTATCCTACAGTAAATGCTGATATGGGGGTTTACAGTGTACAGTACGTACTGTATTTGCTAACATAGCTTGGATCGTATTCGCGACTCCAAAAGCACTGGCTTAACATAAGTAGGTAGCCTACCAATTTTTTTAACCTACGTATCGTTATAACCGAGTTTTATTAAGAGACAGTGCTCATAGTAACCAAGTTGCTATGCAGCAATAAATTTTCCCATTTCGGAAAGGTCAAGGATAACCATCATCAATTGATAAGGTGATAACAGTTACTATTTGTTACAGCCGATGCGAGAACGCCTATATATTGGAAGAACAATAACCATAGACTTTACGTTATCAATAATTATAGTGGGACTACGAGTATCTATATAGATAGCATGGAAAATTCTGCAGCTCATAAATCTTATAGTATATATACTATATACAGTATGTGTACCTGCAAACAAAATACAAACCACCTTCAATACATAATGCATTAATTACAATATACTAGTTTTACTGTACCTATAGACATCAAGAGTTTTCATTGTCTAGAAATAATTAATTAGCTGTATCGTATATATATCGTGTAAATGATTGCTACGAGATACATTATTGCAATAGCTGTGTAAAAATAACTAATATATATTATTAATGGCATATACTGTATACAATTATTATTTTTATTTACCTCCAAAGGCCGGCACCAGCCAGGACCCTATATTAACTTGTAACAAACAGAATCTCCAAGATTTAGGATACAAATACACGTACTCGTAGCCTATATTTGCATTGCCCATGTTTAGGTTTGAATATCTTTACCCTTATACAACCTATTGTATTTTTAATTAATGTCTTTGGGGAAACAATAGTGAGAAATCTATTGTATGTCTTTAAGGATTTCTAGAATTCGTCATCAATAAAAGATATATAATGGTATAATGGCATAGTTCGCCTATAGCTTAAATTATAAATCAATGATGAATATTAACGTGAAATAGGTACCTACCTAGTGAATTCATAGAATATCGTAAAAATACAATAAACCGATATTAGAGGATATGGAAAAGACTGGGCTTGTGGAATTCAAACCCACGATCTACCCCTAACCGGGGCGTCGTGGGCTCGAATCCCGCCCAGTCCAGATTTTTTCATATCCTCTCATTTCGGTTATAACGTGGAGGTTACCTCTTCAATCAAAGTTAATTTTTAAATGTCAGTGTTGTATATACCATAATAATACTGCAATGTATTAAAAATACAATTCATACTCCATATGCAGCTTGACTACTGGCTAACACGAAAATCCAGAAAGCCAGCACCAAAAAAAATTGACCATGACACCCGAAGAAGGGGTATTAAATGATAATATTTGATCCTATTCCAAAACCCAAAACATAGGAGGTCAGCCGCTAATGATTTGACAGACAGGTGTATGAGAGATTATACAATACTTAATTAATCTTAATCAAAAGCTTAATTTATCGCTATTTTACGCATTTTTATAAATCTTGCTATTATGTTATGGTATATAGGATTTTGTTTAAAAAAATAATAAGAATAAGTTCGTTTTATTTCAATTGCGCCCCCCTCTCCCTCAAGAGAGACACTGATAATAAAATAAAACACTGTGGTGTAGCAACCCATTGGCCGTTACTAAGAAGATCCTCTTCTTGGCCTTGAATGTTACGATCCGCAATACTATCCGACCACGATAGGATGGCACTTGGAACACTCAACACCCACAAATCGAATACACTCGGTGTTCCGCTTATGCAAGTTTTCGAATAAATGAACAAATGTGGTCGGGTAGTATGCAGCTGCGTTTTCCTCTGCTGTAGGCCGATTATGGCGATTGGTATTAACTTCTTAACTCTTAACATTGTAGTAGTAGTGTTCGTCGTGTTAATAACGACTTAGGTCTCATATTTGGGCCCATAGAGCGACCCCGACTTGACTGTCCTACGCCTGCCCATAGGACAGTGGACCTCCTGATTATAGTGGGTTCCGAACCACTTGGGAAACACAGCTAGTGAAGTCACACGATTAGTTCGGAGGTGACCAGGACAAGTCCTACCATGTTTCCCTACTGGCACTGTGCACACGACCAAGTTATCTGCAGCTTTGAACCTGCTCTGGTCCGCTGGATTCAACTCGGTATGGCGGCCAGTTTGGTATTAACTTACTCCTGGTGTTAAGGCTGAGTGTTCAAAATGTTTTTTAAACAAGAAATTATCGTACTTTTTGGACGAAATTAATTAATTGTTCGTTCCACAGCCACAAAGATATAAAAGGGAACAGATGAAAAAATCTTAAAAAATACGAGCTTTCTGGGAAAGCTGTCTATTCCCCTTACAGATTTACAACTGTGCTACAAAATGGGTTTAAGGCTCTTTATCAAATTTTTTTAAGGTAATAATATTTCAGTTCAGAAAACATAAACTTCCTGCGATAACTTGGATTTTTTATGAGCTTTTTATCTGTTCACTTTGTTATCTTTGTATCTGTGGAATGAGCAATAAATTATTTTCGTCAAAAAATCAGCAAAATTTCTTGTTTACAAAACATTTTGAACACTCAGCCTTAAAACTGGAAACAAGCAAATTTGGAATAGCACTTTCCACTGCAAAATTATCTTGTTTACATTTTTAATACCAGGGTATTACGTATATTATAGCCTATTAACCATTAACCCCGGTATAAGGCGGCAATTCCACCGGCTAGTTAACTTCAAATGTGACAGACAGACTTAATTAATAAGTCTCTACCATATTATAACTTAATTTATAATAGATAAGTTAAGTAGTACATAATAGTTTCCTTAAAACAAAACAAACAAAAAAATCTCAAATCACAAATTAAGTAAATTCGCCGGTGGTATTACCGCCTAAATAAGCTATAGTTACCCACCCATTAGACCATCATTCAGCATTTGGCTATGGGTAGACCGGCAGAAAATTTCTCCTTTTGCCGTATCTATCGAAAGTCATACCTTCACCTTCCGGTCACAAGCAAAACCCAATACATTCATAGCAATCCAGAGGAAACCTTTCAATATTTCTCAGGCGGGGGCAAGATGACAATTTGATAAATTTTTGGAGAAGGTTTTAACAATTTCATCGTAAGTCTGGGCCATTCTCGTATTTTTTTTTACCAATCGCAGGGTTGGCAATCGACCCCCCCCCCCCCTGGGACGCCCCTGCAGCCACATATGAATGGTTGTGTATGCTTAACGCTATACTATTGTACATTATGTTAGTAGTTCATTTGATGGTACCGTATAGTACGTTTCACTGGTTTCGTGAGTGATCAATTGGTGTGTTCCTAATGACTCCATTGATAAAGTAGGAAGAATATTATAAGGAATCAATATGTAGGGGAGGCAGGGAGCAAACGCGAGAAAACCCATTTTGCGCATGCTCAAAAGGTCAGTAGAACCTCCCGTCAACGCGGGAGACCCCGGACATGCAGCCCCCGCCAAGAAAGGCAAGTGACAAATTAATTTTTCTTCATCTTTGATGGTACTATGAAATAATTTTTTGTTCTAAAAATTGTTAAGCGTACTAGCCTATGCGCATCTATTTCTGAAAGATTGACTGATTTTTTAGTTTTAACGCTAATTTCATTATCGATTTCAAACATGTCTTCCGAATTCGGGAGTAGGTCACTATATAATCATTCTCAAAAGCGATTTTTCATGTTAGATCATCCAGCTATTTTATAGCTCGCCTATTATATGAATCATTCCTTGGGCAATTACATTATCCCTTTCATTATTGATAGTGGTACATATACAATGAGCGCACCGCCACCATCACTTTAAAAGTTTAAGCTCAAAGGGGGTTAATTGGTTATTTGGATAAACCTTAAATAATTGGGTTCGACAGCGAGGTAAACAGTGACAATTATACAGTACATTGTGTAACCTACCTATAGGTACCCCCTGTTTATAATTAATTTTGTTTCTGACAAGCTTGAAGAATGTAATACTCAGGAAAATGAAGTGACATCACAAAGTCAACCAAGACAATTTTTTTTAAAGCTACTGTACATTTCGGTATAATTTTTCATCATAAGCTTTTTTATTTTATTTTAGAAAATTCGCCATTTTGAAGAATGTTTGGTCGTATTCCTATAGTTTTCATAGGGAATTGAATTTTCAGGGGCCGTTAAATCGCTTCCTAGCTGTTAAATCATTTCAGTGGATTATTTTCTCAGCAGTTCTGAGCCAGACAGCATTGACTCGAAGCTTATAAATACTTAGCGGTTTGCAACTTTTCTCCAATTTGAACCACCAACGGAGTCAAAAAATTTCACAACCAACCAGTTACAAAGAGACATACAGTGGTGTAACAAATTTTTCGGGGCCCTTATATTGTAAATCAGATATCTAATAGCAATGATAAGGACATACAATAAAAATAAATAAATAAAGTAAATTTATTCACAATAACACAATTTACTGAGATATACCTAGGTACAAGTACTATAGTACTGTATTATAGTAATACAAAATTCTACAAATTTATGTCATTGGATCCCCCACCCTACTGTGGAAACCATGTATTTGGGTGGGGAATAAATCATTCTTATTAGGTAAACGTAAAGGGGGCTGGTCTAGGTATTTAGCTGTTGTTATTGTCGTGTATGTTAGTTTAGTCGGGCCATAGTGCGTCTTCGTTAAATTTTCGTCATATGTACACTAGTAACGTTTGAATGTATAATTATTTAATGTGTTTCGTTGACCTGTTCGTACATGTAGGTCTCACGGTTGAATCCTGGTCCCATCAGTGCGTTGTGAAGTCGTATTCTGAGATAAGGGTAGTGTCTCTGAGCTAAAACTGGAGTTTTTTGGGAGGGTAGAAGTAGATGCTTGTGTTTGGTGAGGTGGTCGTGGTGACCCCGACGATGACCGATGGTGAGTTCGGTTCTTTTAGTATTCGTGTGATTCCGTCCTTTGCGAAATGCTGTCTTACATCTCGGACTTTGAATTCTTCGAGGAGATGATCTGTTTCATATCTCCTCGGTTGCTTTAGTTGATTTCCTAGATTCTACACTTTGCGTACTGACGTCTTTCATATAGGCAGTGATGCCATAATTCAATACAGATTGGTTGAGTGCTCTTTTCAGTGATATAGTTCATGAAGCCTCTAAGTCTAAGACTTGTATAGGGCTGTCTTTTGAGTCTTTTTGTACGAACTTTGGTGTGCTCTAACCAACTGAGATGATTTGCCATAGCCCAATGTGGTTCCCAGGTATTTTTATTGGAGGTGACCCTGGTTATGGTTGCCCAGCTGTTCTGCAATTTCATGTTAAATTCAGCAGGGCTACCTGCTTATGTTGGAGAGAAAGCTATGTAAACGGGATTCTATTGGTTCCGTGTTTGGAGATAGCTACTGAGTTTTCTTTGTTGGCCGCCCGTCCTCCCTCTGCTTCTGATAGTTCTGATATTACTTCTTTCCAAGTTTTACCGCTGAAGCATACGGTGGCGAAATAAATGGCTAATTCCAGGTGTAACTTAAAGAGGATAGGTGCTACGGCTCTCTCTCTTCATGTTACAGCCGGCCGGCTGGGTGGCAGCAACTTGTGGCATCGATGCCTCCAATCCCCTCGATCCTGGCACGCACTCTTCAGCTCCACGTATGCATACTGGTCCCTACATCCTCAATTACTTGCTGCAGATATTCTTTTCTCGAGCGCCCAGGTGCCAGGGCTAGCCTACTGTAATTTAATTTTATCAGTGCTATTTTTTCAACAATATACTGATAGACGCAGGTAAAAGTCGATTGTTTGACGTATTTCCATTCAATTTATTATTTAATAATTATATTATTTTATTTCAATATTTTCGCGAATCAAGATTCTTGATATCCACACAGGTTGGGAACAATCACTACCGTCTGCTTTGTTAGGGTATCAACCATATCATACTTACCTAGTGTTATTTAAGGCATATTTTCATAATCTACATATAGGTCTTATTTTTACAGGGGAACTATGCTAAGTTTTTGAAAAATTTAAATGCTGAGCAAATCGTCAAGCTTCAGGCAAAGAACCAACATGAATGCGATTTGCTCGAAGACATCAGGTTTGTATAAACCCTTCTGAATTTACTGTGTTGTCTGAACCCCAACTGAAGGAAATTACTCTATTTCAATATGTTATGATATTGTAATTAGAAACATGGTCGTTTTCCTGTGCCGGGGAAGATAAAGTGCCCATTGGGGTTGAGTAAACTCAGGATCAGCAGAAATGTTTTTCATTTTAAGTCGAGTCCTCGACCTTCCATGCGCTAACTAATTTAAATCTTTTTAAATTTGCATATTATTGGACTTTGTCTGTTTGCAAATAAACGCTTATTTATTTATTTATTTAACATAGAAAAATCCTATTAAATTGAATCCCATACGGTACATATACCAGTAACATAACAGGAATCTGCATGGTTCTTGTTTCATATAGCGATATGGCAGAAAATTAAATACCTGTAGAATATAATATAGGCCTATTCTGAATTTGAATTGAATTATCTCGATAATACAATATATCGCACATTTCTCTTCATTTCTTCGCAGAAATTTAATTGTTTTATTAATTAATTTTAATTAATTTAAAGAGTATTTAATAAAGCAAGATACCTCCACTAACTCGTATTACCTACTCCATGTAAACATGCTCCGTAATCATTTATGACCCATTATTTTCAGGAGTTACACCCTCAAACGATCCGCTATCGAAAGGTCCTACTCAGAAGCACTGCTCAAAATATCATCAGCGTATCTCAATAAGAAAATACCCAACATCCCAGACATCAAGACTGGCAGTGGACTGGAACAATGGTAAGGCAGGGTATCGATTAAGCTTGTATTGCAGCTTGATCATGGCGATTTTAATACCGGTATTTATTTAATCCCCTGGTATTAAAAATGTAAACAAACAAATGTTGAATAGCACTTTCCATTATAAAATTATCTTGTTTTAATACCAGCGGATTAAATAAATGCCGGTATTATAATCGCCATGATCAGGCTGCTGCTGGAGCTCTTCGTAAAGTTTTGTAGAATCAAATATACGGATATTCAATATTTCCACTGCATCGATGCACTGATGTAGTATGATATAAAATAGGTTGAATTTCAGAACTAACCTTCAGCTTGCTGTTGAGGCTGACTTCTCCATTACATCAGCGGTATTATAATCTCATTTATTATATTAAGTTATTATTATAGTATATTTATATATTTATTTAGTTTTAAATTTGGGGTGGGCTACTTTCAAGAGCGAATTCGGGATGGGAGGGCCCCTTGACCAACGATGAGATTAGTAAACTTTTTTTATTTTGCTACATCACCTTGATGACGTGACCTACGACTTCCTTGTCCCTACAGCTCCCTCCTAAACAACATCCTAGATCCATGTCATTAGAGTCAGTTTGAGAAAACATTATCTGTACCCATCCCTAACACTGAACAACGAATTCAAGGTACCATCGATAAAATCATCTTACTGCTTCCAATTATTAACATATAGATTACAGCAAAATCTGTCGCTCCAGGGACAAAGTGAATTCATCCAACATAACCGGATTACCCGCCTGCGTGAGAGTCGCAATCTCCAAATACCTACTTTTAAAACAGCCTCGTACAAACATTCCCACTTATATTTAGGGATTTTAGCTTTTAACGCACTACCAACTGATCTTAAAACATTAATGCCAAATAAGAAGTGCCGTAAAACAATTAAGCAATTTCTGCATAGTAATCCACAGTTTATAAACATAATATATCCGGGAGAATAGCTTAACGAAGAGAATGCCAATTTGCCAAATAATGTATAATGTACCGCATACCTAGTTTTATTATTTAATTATTATTTTATAATTAATATTAACATCTTATAATACTAACCTAGCAACTAAGACAGAACCCATCACGGGCCACATGGCCTATAGGGTTCATTTTCTAATATGTATATTTTGTATTGTATTCTTAATTTTGAATATATTGATTGATTGATCTAAGGTCATTTTCATAATCTTCACCCTGAGAACATTTCTTTTTCTGGTATTAACAAATTGAAATTAAAAAATAACTAATGTAGTATACGGTCAGATTGTATTTTGCATTATAGGAACATGTGGAACGTATGGCGGACGGTTTTGGAAGAGAATGAAAAGCTAGCTCGAGCCCGGTTAGCCGCCATAGAAGTCTTCAGCCAGAACGTGGCTGACGACTCCAAACATCTGAGAGCTAGCAAGTTAGCAGCCCAGAAGAAAGCTATTGATACGCTCTCCCAGGTTCAGAAGGAGCTTCAAACAACTGTTGCTGACATTGATAAGAATAAAAAGCTGTATTTTGATGAAGAACATAGTGCCCACGATGTCAGAGACAAAGCTAGAGATATTGAAGAAAAGTAAGTACCGGTACCTAAAACAATTTAGGCTATAGTAAGATATCATGGAGTATACCCATATTTGTACAGACAGTTGTTTCAGTATAAATCCATGTAACTTACAATACTCTTATTACGGTACAGTCCAGAAAATTCAAAAAGGTTTAAAGGGTACCCTAATTATTGCTTTCCAATTTTTACGTAGTAGGTATAAGGAAAGCTTTGTGACGGTCGAAATTTTCGCTTCCGAGATTTCAATGGATTTACACGTTTTAAGGTCCCAGGAACCAAAAAAGTGGTTTTTACGAAATGTCTGTCTGTCTGCCTGTCTATCTGTCTGTCTGTGCGTCGATTTCCGGGCAAACTACTCGGTCGATTTTGATGAAATTCGGCATGTAGGTTCACAAAAATCATACCTCGGGACCGTTTTTTTTTATTTTGGGCTAACTTAATTTGGGGGGGTTTTATTCTCAAAAAACTCCAAAAAAACGTCTAAAAAAATTATTTCTCAAAAACGGCTCCAACGATTTCTTTTAAATTCACATATATTGTAGTCGTTATTAATTTTAACGAAATGCGGGGGGTCGCTTGCACCTTGATAGGTTGCTTCTGGGGGTAAAAAAATAAAAATAACTAAATTTTAATGAAAAATGACTAAAAAATAATTTTTCTGCGAAACCTTTCTATCGATGATTTCTACCTTCAAGTATGTTTTAGGTGTTAAATTAGAAAATTCACGATTAAATGCATTGCGTGCCCTGTCAGTATTGCTGTGTGGTAATGTGTTGGTCTGACCTATCTAGAATTTACCTCATCTCCAGTGAGGTCAGGTGGACAACCCCCCCCCCCCCCAAGACATCGGAAATTTAACCATAGGAAAATTATTTACCATGGAATTACTCATTTTCTCTATCTACTAATTTTGATAAATTGGAAAGCATGTTCGAGTAAACTCGGACCGGTTCATTGACTAGCAACCGTAATTTTTCAGATTGAAGAGAAAAAAGGGCTCATTTTTTCAATCCATAACATCCCTACAGAAGAACAGCGCTAAAGTCACTTCCAAAAGGGATCAGCTTGAGGAAAAATCTACTGGAGCTAGAAATGATTATTTGCTGAGCCTTGCCGCTGCTAACGCACATCAACGTCGATATTTCCTTGTAGATCTTCAGGCCGCCATGCAGGTTGGTATCATACCTATAATCTAACATCAATTATATGTTTGCGGCTATTCATGGGAAACTTGTATAAGTGGGAAACTTTATTATACCGTACATTACAGTACCTCGGCCGACTAATAATAATACAAAATTTACTATCAAACTATGGGTTAATTTTTAGAGTGCTGGGCCAACATTCACCCAAAATAAAGACTTTCTTATAACATATTCTGATATTCTGTACTATACATAAGGTAGTGTATAGTGTGTATCCTATAGTAGCTGATCAACAAAATACTATCTAACTAAAACTAAAATTATTATTGACCAGGTACCTACATTATTTGATCTTTCTGTGCCCTACCTATGCCCAAACCGGTACCGTAACTTTGACGAATTCCTACGATTGCATTATTGGAAAAATTGTATCGTGCTGTGCATTCGTTCTATTCTAAATTACAGGCAATGGAGGCCAGTGTCTATGAAAAGGTCTCAGATTATCTGACGTTGATAGGTCGGACTGAACTTCTGACTTGTTCGGCAACGCAGAATTCATTTTCGAGAATACGCGATCAGGCACAACAGGTGAGTTCTACACCCTCATTATTGCACGATTACAGTATTCAGCTCCAATTCCCAATAGAGATTGAGAATGAAAGGTAGCAGGAGGCAAGGTAGGCCTGTTGTGTTGACAATTGTCCTCCATTGCATAATAAATAGATAAATAAGGACTTTTAATTGTTTCTATTACTAAGCCAAGCTAGCGGAGTTAGGGCTATAAAGCCTAGGAAGGCCCGGGACCGCCTGCTTTACATGTCCTCCAAAGCATGGCCAGAAATTGTAGCCAGTGTGGGGCTCGAACAAAGAACCTTTCGGGTGAATGTCAGAGTCCGTACCACTACGCTACACAATGCATAATAATGATTCGGTCTTGACAGCTAGGTCTACGTGTGCGGTATGTACCAGTGTACCTCTGGCCTGCTGTCACGATTGCGTGTCATTATTAGTCAATCAGAGCGTCAGTTACAAGTCTTTTAGACTACTGATGGGTAGGCTCCCTGAAGTTATGAAAGACTTGTAACAGTGACTTAGGGGGCAATTCCATTGGCGTAAATATAGGGGGGTCCTGGGGGGGGGGGGCTAAGTCCACCCTTAGCCCCCCCCCCCCACCAGGATTTCTGGTGACAAAGACGTTATGGAGGCGAAAAGCCAATACAATCCACAATAACGAAAGGGAAATTAATTCTTGGTATACTTATTAGTTATTTCACATGAAAAAAAGACATGAAAAAAATCAACATATTGACCAAGTACGTTCACAAAAATATATTACTCAAAATCCTTAAAACACCAATATTTCAGACCTATTTTTCAAATTTTTTTCTTCGGGGGAGACCCCCGGGCCCCCCTCAGTGATGAGTTTATTCGTCTGTAAAATCTCAACTATACTGCTTGCAAAATGCGTAAAACCTCCCTAATTTGGGCCTATTCATCAATTTTTTTCTCCGGGAGAGACCCCCGGGCCCCCCTTTCTCCAGGGTAGAATATTCGTAAAACCTCACTAATTTTTTTTTCTCCGGGGGATCAAAGTCTTGGGGTCCTAAAGCCCCCCCCCCCCCTAGACATTTTGGGAATTTACGCCAATGGGCAATTCTGAGACGACTGCTGACGGTTGAGAAGAGCAGGCAATGATGCTAGGGTATATATTGTAGATGTTATACGAAGTATCTTTATTAAGATCAAAGTCTCCCAGGTCAAATAGACCATTACAAGTCATTGAACCGATAAAAAGACGAGGTGGAAAGTGACTTGCGAAAGATGTCAGTGGCGGCTTGTCAGAGCTTCACCATGGACCGGGATGTCTGGAGGGTGAGGCCAAAACTCACCCCGAGAAGAAGTATCATTCAGTTTGCTGAATTCGAAATAAATCTGTATTCCCTACACTCTGGGAGCCCATGTCAAATAACAAATGATATTTGTTTTAGTTGAGTCGCGATTATAATCTTCAATGCGTTTATCTCTACTACCCAGTTTTGAAACAACATATTCAGTATGATTATGAGCCGTGCGACGATGACCCGTGTGACAAAATCACAGCAGAACATTCGTCTGCAGCTCAAACCTTGTCCAAAGAAGCGAAAAGATGGGCATCAAAAATAGGACGAGAACATAATACCATTCGAGAAAACAACCGAAAGTTGCACAGCTTGCTTATAGCCAGGGACTCGGGACAAAAGGTAGGCTACATATTTAAAAAAATTATTTATCGAAGTTTGCTGACTTCTGGCGATACTTTCAATTCCACATTGGATGGTTGCAATAATTTCTACGAACACAATAGCAATTAAGTTAATTGTTTTCCACGTTTTTAGACGGATCCCAACGACCCAAATAACACAGACATAGATGCCAAAATAGATGAGCTCAGAGCGGCCATTCGCAAATCGGAGACGTCCAAAATGAAAGCAGAAGCAAGAATCGAATGCTTGCGGGCGGGTGGCATCAATGTAGACGAGTTCATGCAGGAGTTGGATGCCCTCAGTGTTCAGGACATACCCCGCTCTGGAAGCTCCATGTCCGTCAGAACTGATGCCTCAGGAATGGGGGTAAATATCAAACCAAACGTGATCAGGCTACTCCTTATAAAATAAAATGCCTGCAGTAGATGCAACAGCAAGCAGACGTGCCAAAACTGACCAACAGCTCCTGAACTTTCGCTAAGTCAATGTTTTGTTTTTAGTGCCTAAAATGAATATTGTTGCAGGAACCTCCTAGCTCTGACTCGTACTACGACTCGGACAACTGCGATGGCCCGGATACGCCCCGTAAAGGCGATGATAATATGCCCGACTCCGACGACGAACGGCAACGACACGATTCAGAAGTTGACGGTAAGTGTCAGATAGGTACTTGTACTATTTACGCTAGTACATTCAAATGAAATTACACTATAATTATTTTAAGACTATTGAGGCTAATAAAGCATTCCCACTGGAAAGAAGTCATGAGCTGTCGCTGACAAGCTTACAGCAGGCGCCTTCGAGACAAAAAAAACGAGGAAAGACAATGCTTCGAGGGTTTAGACCTGAACTCTGTTGGAGGATCCTGTTTCATTATCACTTCTCTATTTGTGATGGTGACCGGCGCCTTCGAGATAAAATTATACAAGGATGGAAATATGCCATGTTGTTATCTCGATTATTGTCATAGTTGAAGAGAGCGGGTTGCTTGTGCTAAGGGCCGAGCCGAATGATTGTTTTTATACTTTTCAACTTAAGTGTTTCCAGCCTTAGCGAGTACTTAAGCGATAAGGCAATGAGATGACTATGAGATATCGCCTTATTGTGCGTAACGATTACAAATTTTTAAATGCGCCAAATATACAGCGTAGTAGTAGTAGTAGTTAGTGTACCTATCTATACTATATTGCTATATACTGTATATGGACATTAATTGAGCTCCCTGCCAAGAGTCAAGTTCGAAATTTTAGTCCCGAAATTCCTTAGAAAGACTTCCGCGATTCAGCTCCGCGCTTGAATAATTAAAATTTCCAATCATCGGTACCTATATTCCATCCCCGGGATCGTTTTGCGTCCCTTGCCTTCCTGTTAGCCCCGTCTTCGGTACCTAATTACTTTTATAACTGACCTATCTTGTCGAAGTTACTATGTTTTTTGTTTGAAAACTGGCGAATGACTAATTGTAAACCTTGTACCGTGAAATCCGAAAAATCTATGGTAGAGCGATTAAAGCAGTATTATGAGTTGTTTCATTTCGAACTTTTACATCGGTAGATAGGGCCTAGGGCGCATATGAGCGTTATAGAAGCAAAACGAGCTAAGTCCACAAATTTCTGAAATTGAGATTTTGGCGCCAATAGAATCGTCTGTTTGAAATCTATCCATTGAAGCTAATTCATCTGGCATACCCCAGCGTAAAACTAGTTCAAAAATTGGGTTTAGATCACAGGGCACTTAGGTATAGTTTTTCGGGCTCTCCTGAAATAATAACTGAAATGGACTTTGCCCATTTTGCTTCTATACCACTAATATTAAGTACTTTTGAGCATTTTAAGTGGCAGGAACGAGTCAGAGGCGTTGAAATGAAACATCCATCTGGCATAAAATGCACATTCTCCCGCAAATAGGGCGGTTTCTTTTCACTTCATACTTCGCCACAGTGGTAACGTACTCGGACTTGCTCGTCATTAACTGAGCCAAAACATCTTTTTCTTAAAAATAATTAAAGCACTGCTAAACTATAAGTACCGTATTATAATAAATAATTGCAGTACTATACGGTACAGAAACAAGCAAATATTAGTAAAAATATATTGCCAAATAAGAGTGCGAAATAAGATTACGATATAGAGTAGGCCTACATACTGTATATAGAATAGATTCAATTAAATGCACCCATTGCAGTAGGTACAGTCGATATCAATTAGGTACTTATTTTTGGCAAGTTTTTTTATTTAAAAAATAAATGAAACTTTCAGCTATGCTGGAGCAGGAGCGACAAAAAATTGAGCAACTGACAGCAGGTTGGGACGACCCATCACAAGTGGATTGGGGAGGAGATGAACCCGCACCGAGCAACGTTACCCAGAGCAATAACGGCGGCATTCCTACTATTGTGTACAAATGTGTCGCCCTTTACTCCTACACTGTAAGTCTCGGATGCGGCCTATTTGCGTTTTACGGTTAGGTTTTGTTTGAAGGACTTTCTATGGACCCAGGCCTAGCCTACTTATAGTGGCCCATAAGTCCCCTGTCCAATGCCAACGACTCCATAGATTTCGGACATTATTTGTTTTGTTTCCGCATTAAATTTTGGCCATTGGCAAACTGGTATACGTTCTCGATGTCAACCTACATCGATGATTTCTAACTTCAGGTATGTTTTAGGTGTTAAATTGAGTAACGAAACCGGACAGGTTGCTTTCCCAGAAAAGTATTTGGTTTTGTGCAAAAAAATGTTTTTTTGAATATGTAGCTAGTCGAAGGACGATGCAATTGAATAGGCAGTGTAGACTTGAATTGGTTTGTATTGCAGTGCTTCGACTCAAGTTAGAGTAATTTAACACACAGTGGTTACAATATGAGCTGTGAGGCGAGAACGATACATGCTTACAATTAATATTGAATTTGATCCAGCCTGCTTCCATATAGAAAAACCAACTCTGTGTCCACAGCTAAAGGAGTTGATGAGACACAGAGGGTAGATTAAAGATATTATTGAATAAGAGAAATAAATACGTAAAAGGAAGATTGAGGAATATTGAATTATCTGAATGTGAACAGCGCCATCTACCGGGAAAAAGGTGAAGCTGGAAGCAGACTGGTTATTACACATGTGGGACTAAGTGGTCCCCACATTACCCCCCTCCTAAGACTGGAAGTCGGAGAAATGTCGTGGAACGTGGACGTGACGACCTGAGCGAGTGGTGCGAGTCGGTGGTGTCGGCACGACGTCAGTGGCAGGAAGTGGTGAGGAGACCTTCTCCTGAGGTTTATCTTGAGCAGGATGCTGATGCGGGGGGTTGATCGTAGACTGGTGAGACGGTTCGTCTGTACTGGCATTAATGTAGGCCGGCTTGACCCTGTCCATTGACACAGTAACCGCACGACCGCGGCTTGAAATCGTAACTGTTTTGTCGGTGCGACTTAACACAGGGAATGGTCCCGCATAAGGACGTTCGAGGGAAGCACGGACGTGGTCTTGTCTCACGAAAACGTGCGTGGCCTTGGCAAGGTCTTGTGGGATGAATGTTTGATGAGCCCCGTGTCTCTTGACGCGAGTGGGGCGTAGTGAGTCGAATTTCCTTCGAAGTGAGATGAGAGTGTCCGCCGGACTCTGATTTGAAGGAGGAGTTGTCAGCATCTGTCCTGGTAGTTTTAATGGTTCACCATAGACCAGATCTGCTGGAGAAGCTTGAAGATCTTTCTTAAGAGTGGCGCGCATGCCCAGTAAAACTAGCGGAAGGGCTTCCGTCCATTTGTCATTGGCATGACACATAATGGAGGCTTTGAGTGAGCGGTGCATACGCTCTACCATGCCGTTGGATGCAGGGTGGTAACTGGTAGTCCGTGCATGGTGAAATCCGCATAATCGGGCCAGGTCAGCAAACAAATGGCTCTCAAACTGTCGGCCGCGATCTGTAGTAATTGTCTCCGGGCACCCAAACCGGCTGATCCAGCAGGAAATGAGGGTTCTGGCGACGTTTTCGGCGGTGATGTTCACCATAGGAGCGGCTTCCGGCCATCGCGTGAAACGGTCAACGAGTGTTAGCAAATACGTGTAGCCTTCCGACGGTGGTAATGGGCCTACAATGTCGAGGTGTATGTGCTGAAACCGTCGGTCAGGCTGAGTAAAGGTTCCAATCGCAGTGAGGGTGTGTCGATGTATCTTGGACAATTGACAGTTGACACACAGACGAGCCCAGGCGCGGCAATCCTTACGGATAGAAGGCCATATGTAGCGTTGGGCAACCAGGTTAGCAGACGCTGCTATTCCTGGGTGATGTAGGCTGTGTAGGTGCTCGAAAAGTTGTCGACGTAATGGTTTGGGCACAAATGGGCGTTGTATGTCTTGACTAGAATCGCACGTAAGGACTGAATCAGAGCCCGGAATGGGAACATCAACGAGGATGAGGGACGTCTTTCTACTGGACCGAAGCTCTTTGAGTTCTCTGTCGTCTTTCTGAGCAGAAGAAAGTTGCTCAGGAGATACGGGAGTAGAGATTGCTTCGATTCTTGAGAATGCATCAGCGGCCAAGTTGTCCTGCCCAGCGATGTATTGGATGTCCGTGGTGAATTGAGAGACGAATTCCATTTGCCGCATTTGGCGAGGTGAGCAACTTGTTTTTGGATTCTGAAAAGCGTGCGTCAACGGTTTGTGATCGGTATATACGACAAAAGCGCGCGCTTCTAGCAAGTATCGGAAATGACGAATGGCGTCGTGTACCGCAAGCAATTCGCGATCGTAGGCGGACCATGTTCGTTGGTTTTCTTTAAGTTTCTGCGAGAAGAATGCCAATGGCTGCCAATGATCGTTGATCCGTTGTTGGACTGTAGCTCCGATACTGGTGTCTGATGCATCTGTGACTAGTGCAATCGGAGCCGTATGATCTGGATGCGCGAGTAGCGTGATGCGTGCCAGACTGTGTTTGCATGAGCTGAAAGCTTCGGTAAGCTTTGTTGTCCATGGTATCGTAGCGTTCCCTTTTACCTTGTCTCCAGATAACAACGTGTTGAGTGGTGCTTGTTCGTTGGCTGCATTTGGTAGGAACCGGCGGTAGTAGTTAATCATGCCAAGGAAACGGCGTAGATCTTTGAATGTCTTTGGAAGAGGGTATTCAGTGAGTGCCTTTACCCTGTCTGGTAGGGCTTGTGTGCCTTCTGCTGACACGAGGTAACCAAGAAAGCTGATTGACCCAACGCCGAGGGTACACTTGCTAGGATTAATGACCAGGCCATATTCTCGGAATCGTTGGAAGAGTTGACGTAGGTGTGATTCGTGCTCCTGCTTATCACTCGATGCAACCAGTACGTCGTCGATGTATGAATATGCCCACGGGAGGTCGCGTAGGATGTTATCCATGAAGCGTTGGAAGGTTTGAGCAGCATTGCGAAGACCGAATGTCATGAATGGGAATTCGAAAAGGCCGAACGGAGTATTTATTGCTGTCTTTGGAATGTCACCATTGGAAACTGGTATCTGGGTGAATGCTTTGACCAGGTCTATTTTGCTGAATACGGTTTTTCCTCGCAATTCTGCACTGAAATCTGCGATGTGGCGGACTGGGTACGCGTCAGGAATTGTTCGAGCATTGAGCCGTCTGTAGTCCCCGCATGGGCGCCATGAATGGTCGCTTTTAGGTACTAGGTGTAATGGTGAGGCCCATGGGCTGTCGGACGGACGACATACGCCGGTCTGGATCATGTCGTTGAACTCCTTTTTGGCGATAATAAACTTGTCCGGGGCCAACCGGCGTGGGCGAGCGGAGACGGGAGGTCCGTCTGTCGTTCTAATGTAGTGGACCGTGGAGTGTTTGACCTGGTCTGTGGGTTGTCTCGGCCGCGTGAGGTCGCTAAACTCCTCAATTATGACTTTTAGACTGGCCGGGGTACTGTGCGGTATTGTTAAGGTAGAAACGCTAGGTTGCTTGGAGGGGCTTTGACACAGGTTCGCCTTGCGATGCGTTGTCCCGTCGATCAGCTTTGAGTTCTGGAGATCCACCAGCAAATTAGAGGCTGCGAGAAAGTCTGCACCGATGATGGGTTGCGTGACATCGGCAATGATGAAATTCCAACGGAAACTGCGTCGTAATCCCAGGTCCAGTTGTTGAGCTGTTGTTCCGTACGTATTGATGATTGTGCCATTGGCGGCAGTCAGCTCGAGTTGAGTACGACGGAGCGGTAGGTTGAGACGGGCACGTGGAAAAACGCAGATGTCGGACCCTGTGTCAATGAGATAACGTATCTTGGTGCAAGGGTCCGTGATAAGAAGGCGATGTGAGGTTTTAAGCAGGTGTGTAGTGGCGCAGGCAGGCCCTGCCTTTACTGGCTGCGATCGTCGTTTTTCGGAAATCTGCATGGCTGCTGGCACTTTCTGGCCTTCCTCCCATAGGTTTGGTGGTAAAAACACCAAGTTGAGTCTTGTTTAGGCGCTGGTGAACGGAACTGGCGCTGGAACCGTGGCTGTGTGGCACGTTGTCCGTATCTGTCGGCGAACTGTGCCTGTAGAGCCGCGACGTTCTCTGTTAACGTCTTCAATAGGTCCACAGGGGCCATTGTGCACTCAAGAATCCGGTCACGTGTTGCTGAATTGATGATGGCCATCTTGTCGGCGAGGTTCGCGACGTCATCTAGTGACAGGTGATCATGACCGATGATTGCCAATTGTATAGCGTGCGGGAGGCGAGACGTCCAAATGGTGCGTAAAACCGAGTCTGATATGGCTCTCTCTGCGAGGGCCCGCAGTCTCCGGAGAAAAGAGCTAGGAGTTTTGTCCCCTAGGTCTTCCGACATTAGTAGCCGAATGCGACTGCTTGCTGGAAGACTCATTCGTTGGATTAATTGCGTTTTTAGCTCAGTGTATGGGTTTACTGGTACTGGGGCAGCTAACAAATCTGAGATCTCGCTGAGGGTACTTTGGTCGAGCGCTGAAAGGACGTGGTAATATTTCGTCGTTTCCATTGTGACCCCAGCAAGTGCGAACTGAGCCTCCGCTTGAGTGAACCACAGTGCCGGTGACAGGTTGGCCGACTGTGTCCAGAAGGGTGGAAGCTTGACCGAGACTGCCATCGTACTAGCAGGGCCTGTCATCTTGGTTGTAGCCGTGGGTGCCGGTGTTGTGGCTGTGGCAGTTGTAGCTGTAGCGGTTGTAGCTGCAATGGTTGTGGCTGTGCTGCTGCGGTGAATGTAACTGCTCCGGGGTGGTTTCCACTGCCTGTGGCCGGATGAGACGTTCTGGAGGCTGGAACTGGAACTGGAACGGGCTGGAACTGGAACTGGCTGGAACTGGAACTGGAACTGGCTGGAAGCTGGAACTGGCTGGAAGCTGGAACTGGCTGGAAGCTGGAACTGGCTGGAAGCTGGAACTGGCTGGAAGCTGGAACTGGCTGGAACTGGGACTGGAACTGGCTGGAACTGGAGCTGGAACTGGAACTGGCTGGAACTGGAAGAAGCTGGAACTGGCTGGAACTGGAATCTGGAAGGCTGCTTGTTCCGTTGTCGAGGGTCACCAATGTAGCTAGTCGAAGGACGATGCAATTGAATAGGCAGTGTAGACTTGAATTGGTTTGTATTGCAGTGCTTCGACTCAAGTTAGAGTAATTTAACACACAGTGGTTACAATATGAGCTGTGAGGCGAGAACGATACATGCTTACAATTAATATTGAATTTGATCCAGCCTGCTTCCATATAGAAAAACCAACTCTGTGTCCACAGCTAAAGGAGTTGATGAGACACAGAGGGTAGATTAAAGATATTATTGAATAAGAGAAATAAATACGTAAAAGGAAGATTGAGGAATATTGAATTATCTGAATGTGAACAGCGCCATCTACCGGGAAAAAGGTGAAGCTGGAAGCAGACTGGTTATTACACATGTGGGACTAAGTGGTCCCCACAAATAAATGATAGAAAATTCACGCTCAAGTGCATTGCGTGCCCTGCCAGTATACCTGCCACACTACAAGCGATAATGAGACTAGGTTACCATTGACAGGCGAAAGCATGACTTAACGTACGGATACAAGTCGACACGGATAGGTGATAGTAGTAGCCTGTGCGTCAGCAGCCTGATCGAGGCGATTATAATACCGGGGTTAAATAAATACCCTATGATTATAACTGTAAACAAACAAATTTTGAATAGCACCTTCCATTATAAAATTATCTTGTTTACATTTTTATTACCAGGGGATTAAATAAATACCGGTATTATAATCGCCTCGATCAGGCTGCAGGTGGACAGATGGTGGTGGTAGTGGTACTTCTTAGGCATCATTTACAATACAATACAGTAGAGATTGAAGCCTGGCCCGTCTGATATTCGATCATTTCCGGTTTTAGACTGATACTATTTAGATCTACATTTGTTATAGTAATGCAATATATACCGGGCGTGAAAAAAATCACCATAATATCTCCACCTTTTGGTAATAGAGGTTTCATTTAAGGCATCGATGCAATTTCTGTGTCTATCAGGGGCGTAAAGTTGGGGGGGGGCACGGTCCAAATTGCCCCCCCCCCCAATTCCTTTTAGGGGGGGCAACAAAGCCCAGTCCAGTCTCGAGCATTGAAAGACGTGGTTCATACTTCATTGTCCCCTTTGCTGCAATATGAATATAGGCATTCCTTTTTTAGCTTTGTAAAATCTACAGCTGTACTTTACTATTATTAAAATTATTAAAACCCTACTATTTTTGTCTTATATTTTCAATTTTTCCTTATTCTGCCTGATGGCGTCATAGGGTCTACTTAGTTTTGCCCCCGCCACCATCCTAAAACTTTACGCCTCTGGTGTCTATCTTTCTGAATGCTTTTTTATTTATTTAGTATGCGTGATGACTACCAATGAGTCCATTGTGGTCGCAATTCACAATTATTCAGTCTACTACAATCCGAACTGGAATATTACAATATTGGACAGGTTGAATGCATAAAAATGCATTGTAGGAAACACCCGGTCAGCTACCTACTGGTTATAATCTTTTGATCGACATGAATACGTTGGTACCTACCTATCTACGCCAGGCATGTCTGAGCATACAGTTACCAAAAAGCTAAATCCACTCATGGTATAAATTTTTAATTACTTTATTCTTTTGGGATGTGGGGACCACTTAGTCCCACATGTGTAATAACCAGTCTGCTTCCAGCTTCACCTTTTTCCCGGTAGATGGCGCTGTTCACATTCAGATAATTCAATATTCCTCAATCTTCCTTTTACGTATTTATTTCTCTTATTCAATAATATCTTTAATCTACCCTCTGTGTCTCATCAGCTCCTTTAGCTGTGGACACAGAGTTGGTTTTTCTATATGGAAGCAGGCTGGATCAAATTCAATATTAATTGTAAGCATGTATCGTTCTCGTCTCACAGCTCATATTGTAACCACTGTGTGTTAAATTACTCTAACTTGAGTCGAAGCACTGCAATACAAACCAATTCAAGTCTACACTGCCTATTCAATTGCATCGTCCTTCGACAAGCTACAGGGATATTTAAAAATTTACTGACTGTAAGAATGGCATGACATGACATGTATTGTATATTTACTGATTGATGACTATAAGCCCTATAAGACACTTAGTGTGAGCCACATCTAAAACGGTAATGATGTGTATATACGATAATATTGTAACTAACTGTATTTTGTATAACGTGAAATTTCTAATACATTCTAATTCTGTGTTAATAGACGTTCACTCAAATAATGACATTGATGGCATGACTGATAAAAAAGAACTGTTTTGCTCATTTTGCTCATCTTATCGTATCATAGGTAATATATACCAGGCACCGTACTTATTAATTTCAGGCCCAAAACCCTGATGAGCTCAACATGGTCGAATCTGAGCAGCTTGAAGTAGTTGGAGAAGGTGACGGCGACGGCTGGGTTCGGGCTAGAAACTACCGCGGCGAAGAAGGTTTCGTCCCCCAGAATTACCTAGATGTGGATCGTTCGCTTGCTAGTGCACAGGGTACGTACACAGACGCATTTTAAACCCGCTTGGCTTTGCTTAATTGCTTCACCTGCCCCCTCGTAGTAATCCACACAATTACCGCATTTTTCGGGCTCAATACTAACATCTTTTTGGGGGTTACCCGCTAGCAAGGAAGAAACTGGTTACACCGAGGCACCCCAAGGGTTCCGAATGCTAGCTAGAGTCAGGTAAGCTGCCCCAAGTATAGTTTTTTCCTAGTTGGATGATAATTGGTAGTACAGCATGGGCAAATGGGCACGGTTTATCGTGGCGAAGCATGCGACTGTTTCAGGGAATGAATTCATTTATCAAATAATTCTATTGTGGCTGATCGATGGTTGATTTTCTCAGTAAATTCAGTTAGACGTACGAAAAAAATTATATTCAGATTTATTATCACTTATCATGCACCTAGTAGTAGGTGCACATACAGTATCTAACTGCTGTACCATATGTGAGCTAACCCCTAATAGAAATTCTATACAAAAGATCCAATATTTACACTGATCTATGCCAATTCTGTGATCTATGGCAGTAAATTTAGACGATGTGTTTCCTCAATGTAAGATTTTTTTATAAATGTACTGTATGTATTCAAGAAATTTTGGCTACCAAAAACATGAAAATGTACCTACCCAATCATGTGAGAATATTCAGATAGCCTATATATAATCAGTCATTATTATTTTTTTAACTATTGCAAAAAATAGACAACGTTAAAAAAATTGTTATAGCCTATTTTTTTGAAAAAGGAGCGTTAAGGTACAAAAGGTCAGCAAGGCACAAACTAAAATAGGCCTAAATTTTAAATATTGCGTAACAACAAATTCTGTATGCAGTACGTATGTCCCATTTTAAATACCTGAAGTATATACATATATATATACATATATATATATATATATATATATATATGTGTGTCGTTGCATTGGTACACAGATATGCTGGGTACCTGCCTTCACTCTATAAAATACAACGGGTCACACATTAAATCAGAATCAGTCAGGGCCTGTAGAGTAGTGGTACAGACTCCGACTTTCACCCGAAAGGTTGTTGGTTCGAGTCCCACACTTGCTACACTTGCTACACTTGCCGGGTCTTCCTAGTTGAGTGTAAGAAATGGGTTTATAGCCCTAACTCCGCTAACTTGGCTTAGTAATTGAACAAAAAAAGTCTACTTTTATTTAATTTAAATTAACAGAAAAGTTTAACTTTTTTCCTAATAAAATTTGGAATGGCCAGCAGTCCCTGTGATTCAAGTGTTCAGAGTTATTTTTGTGATGCATGATTCCCCTAAGTCAAGCATGGCTTCCGCTGTAGTGGTACATGTTAGTGCAATAATGAACGTTCCTTTTAGGTGGATCCTCTTATCAACTCAACACCCAAATCTCCTTCTCTTCCGTAGACTACACAGTGGACGAGGAGCCGTCCGCCAGCGATGCCGACACGGCGGCGCCCCCTCAGTCGGATCCATGGCCAACTTCAGCTCAAACCGAAGCAGACCCCTGGCCTCCTGAAGTTGCCCCCGCGACTGAACCCCAAGGCTGGACAGCTGACTTCCAAACAACCCAATCTGGACCTGAGTCTAACGCATCCTTGGAACAAGAGTTCGGTGAGTCCGGACCACCGTATGCATTTTAATATTAATCCAAAACCTAGGTTGGCTTAGTATTAGAACAACAAAAAAGTTCTTAAAAGTCCTTAAAGTCCGCAGTTCCGTAGATGGAGAATATCTGAGTGACCTCGCAAATAAGACAAAGCATCATATATATACTGTATACATCTGTGTACAAAGTACCGTAGTCTATTTATAATACAGTAGTTAAATAATAATTCATGGGGCATGTAGTTTTAGCTATACCAAGGGAGCCAAGCGCACTATACCTTCAAAAGTTATTTTCCCTGAAGCAGCCTTTAAAAACTTAAGTAGTCTACTAGGTACTATCATTTGTGCGTAGGCTATATATTATGCTTTAAATTTGGATTTGAATGACACTTTGTGAAGCATAAAATACAGTATTAGTGGTTTAACAGCTTCTGAACTGAGAGACTAATCTAAAAAATCAATCTCCCTACAGTGGACGATGGCTTCCATTACTGCATTGCTCTCTACGACTACGAAGCTTCTGCACCTGAAGAATTGACTTTCGTTGAGAATCAAGTAATTAAGTTACTCAAGAAGAATCCTCATGATGTAGACGACGGTTGGTGGGAAGGCACTCTTGATGGAAAAATTGGACTGTTTCCAGCACTTTTGGTGGAAGAGTGCAGACCTGACGGACAACCACTAACACCAGAGGTGGGTCCTTGTGAAGGTAACTAGGCCTATAAATGTTTCGGTTAGTGATTGACATCATTGAAAAAAAGAGTACTTTGTCACTAAGATGTTCTGCGGAACATACGAAAAGTGCCTATCTACAAACTCGGATTACTCATTTAGGGCTTAGGCTAACAATAATGATTTTTTAAGTCAAAATAGCTTAGCCCAATATAGTATATTTTGATGTATTTAAAATCTATTTACAGTAAATAGGGTGTTTCGGTTGAACGTTAACAAATTTCAAGAACATGTTCCCCGTTCAATTGCCGAAAATGCACCGTCTTAGTTTGATCCAGGGACGCATCAAGGCAAAAATGTAGAGTTACAGGAGAATACGTCCTGTCAGGAACCAATCGGTCTTTAAGAGCTAATTCTGGTTTCAGGTTCAGATTCAGGTTGCCTGAATTTTTTTATAGTTATAAGCCTAGCAATAATTCTGGCTTTCTTAGCAGGTATCTTCAGAAAACAAATAAACAAAGAAGGAAAGAAAATTGTCTTTATTTTCCATATGGGCGAATTTTGGGCCTTTCGGCCCATTTTAGCAAATTAACCCATTTTACAATATTAACCCATTACATTAACCATCTTGTATACTTTAGTCAACAAAAATTACGTCCTCCGACGTAATTTTTATAAATTTGTTAGTTGGTTTCCCTTTCTGCACAGGACGATGAGTCACCGCCGCCCTCAGCCCCACCAGCTCACACACCTCCTGAAGTACCGAGCTTCCTAATAGCACCTCAAAGTGTAATAGTCACTCAACCTACACCGCTAGGAGAACATCCGGATGCAGGTTAGCCTACATATGTTGGTATCAATAAAAATTGTGTTGTATTGTATTGTTGTATTATAACGGATCTCAGAAAATGCAGCTGTGTGTACTACAATATTTAGCCTGCGTAATTTTTCCATCTTTCCAGTTTAGTTTATGAACTTCATTTTTCGTTCATGTCAAAAATTGTAGGTGGGCCCTGTGAAGGTAGGTCTACATTATATTTTTTTGGAATTTAGCATTTTAAGTTTATAAAGTAGCCTTACTAGATATCTACAATTAACGCAATACGCGCCATCTGTGTGCTTTTAGGTTCAGTCCCAAATGGTTCAGTGAGAATGAAGTCCGACGAAGGGGGTAACTTCGAAATGTCGTTAACGAAAGGGCAACAAGCGCAATACCAGAAACAATTTGACGACGTTCCAGGTAGGTACTAAACTAAATACTGACTATATATACAATAGTAGGCTACGGTACTAATTATCCAATCTAAATCATTAATTAATTATGATGCTCTACTAATCTAAATATACTGTATTGTATAATGTAAAATGTCTATGTACCAACAATTTTTGTGTAGTACCTACCTAAGTATTTACAATGCAATACCGTACCATTTTTTTTTTAATTTCAAGCTGACGTTCCAGTAATAACTCATGAGGCAAGTTACTACATTTACATATTTAATAGATTTATAGGGTAGCCCTATAGGCTATAAAATTATACAATAATGAGCTGTTATGAAATAACTATAATACCGTCGGTTAGACTACTTTTGAGTAGGCTTGTCGCTATGTCCTCAATTTTTTAGTGTAAGGAACAATATGAGCGTTATACAGCGGATCATCAATACACTGAAAATTCTGATGCATAACAGACTTACAGTTAACTGCAGTAAGCTGCTAATATGATTAGATATTATCCCACAGTTTGGCGGGTTTGGTCCGAAAATAAGCGTGCACCAAACTAAACATATAAAATATATATACATATAGATATATGGGGTAGGTACTCTTTCCTTAGAACACCAAGAATACGTCAGACTCATGTCCTATTTAAATGCATCAGATATAATGAATTCGCTCTTAAAGCCTATCCTTCTTGCGCACAGGTGCTGTAAAATCCTGCGAATGCTCACATGGGGCCATATACGATAGTATGGTCTTATTATGTATTCAAACTGATCAAATCCTAAAGCCAAACAAATTTTTATATGCTAGGAAACGGATGAGGAAGTAGAGGCTGCTACAAATTCTGCGCAAAGTGTTCAATCCAAAGTCCATCCTCCAAAAAATAGCTCTGCAGGACTGGGGGTGGCGGAAATTGTAATAACGGCAGCTACTCCAATGCGTGAGGAACCTGATACACCGTTTCCTCCTTTACCGGAAGAGCCAGAAGAAGAGGAAGAAGAAATTGTAGAAGAAAAAGAAGCAACTGAGAGGGAAAGTATAGAAGACGATAGTGTCAGCGAGGCGCTGACAACGGTTGTGGCTACGAGACCAGGGGAGGGTGCCGACGGTTTTGACGACACCGCCGACGACTGCCCCACAGACTCGGCACCTTTTCCTATAAGCAGTTCCACTGGAAGTGAAGACGAACCTAGTTCTGGGCCTAGTACTGCTGAAAATTCTCAAAGTTTACCGGAAGAATTGGAACCTCAGGCGTTGGCTCGGTTAAAAAATCTTAAAGAATCAAAGGCTTGAGCAAAAGAAATTTATATATGTTGTGACACGGCTGTAGTTTGCTGAATAGTGATTTGAGCAGCAGAATAATGAATCCAATAGCCTTAACATACCTATACACGCGCTTTTTATCAAATAAGGGTGTATGATGATGGTTCTCAATCTGTAATTATATACAAATAAAATTATAGTTCAGTAGGCCTACCTGCCTAAACAGGTATAGTTAGGTATGCTCGGTCAATATGCATACTTTATATTGATAGGTATGCGTAAATAATGTAGTCTACCCAAGATACGAAGTCTCATAATTGCAAAACCAGCACGAAAAGGCGCCTACACGATAGTTAGATAGGTCCCGTACCAACTAATGCAATATTATGTTGTAAACGTCAGCATACTACTCATACAGGTATGTTGAACATCACAATAATGGTATTGGATTTAAGATGTTATGTATCTATACATGCTGATAATCAATCTTCTTCTTTAAACTTCTGTGCCTTTCTAACTAGCTCCTATCTTCCAAAAATGTTGACATTTTCGATGAAAAGCTGTAGGAAATCGCGATTTGGTAATGTAGGTAACGAGTGATGGGGACAATAGATAAGCCTTGATGTCTTGGTCTATGCTCCAAAATCCACGTGAAACTTAAAAATAAAAACTTTGAAATGATAGCCTTCGTAGGTTAATTAAATCAAGCAATATTTCCTACCATTTTATGTAGGTATCTAAAAAATAACAAATGCTAAGCTTTTTACATACCCAATACGTATAATAGTATCTATTGTACTTCACAGTGATCAATCTATTCGCTGCATAGGCTTATTGGCATTGTTCGATCATACTGCGTACGGTACAATAAGCCTACAAGATAGTATGTTAACATACAATTGGTAGAAGATCTATCATACCAGGTATAACAGCATGCCTAAAACTAAGATATTATTAAGCTACGCTTAGTTGAGCCTTACTCCACAGCAGAAAAATCACGGTTAGTTGACTGATGCGCACTGTGCAAGTGTTATGCGATCAACAGCCTTCTTACAAATACGTAAGCTCTCATCGTATATGCATAATATATCACTTTTAATGTGACTGTTGTTGTCGTAACACTTGGACAGTATGCTTCAGTCAACTTACCGTGGTTTTTCAGCTGTGTCGAATGGCTCGACCCAGCGTAGTTTACCTATAATAATTTGTACATTTTCATAATAAGAAAATAATGTGAATAATATTGTATTATTCTAGTCTATAAAAATTATTATGTACGATATCATTGTAACATGGGTAAAATCTTTGCAGAGTGTTGTGTATTACTATAAATTTTATATGTAGGTATTCCATTGAAGGTACTGTACGTTCCATAGAATTGCATGGAAATTAAGCTTCTCTCTTGGTGACACATTGTAGTGTTTTGACATCGCCAACTTCGTTAAAAAGTAACAGTAGGCCTACTATCATGCTGCCTTTTCATACCCTTCAATGTATTCTTCAAGTTGGATGTTATTGTAGATTACATTGTAAAGTATAAATTGGGCTTAAATTATTCCTTGTATAATATATCGGCCTACTGTAAGTCAAATGACATAGGACCTATACGCAGCAAAAGCTATCCCCCCCCCCCTCCGACTTTGCCTGGACAAGGTAACGTGAGGTTGAAAGGACCGTAATAGTCTAATTTTAGCTTCTTAGGCCTATAATTCGAACGGTATATTATAGGTTATAGAGTCAGGATATGGTATAGTGGTACAGACTTTGGCTTTCACCCAAGCTCGGGTTGTTAATGCGAGTTCCACACTTGCTACATTTTCTGGCCATGCTTCACAGGGCATGTAAAACAAGCGGTCGCGGGTATTCCTAGTTGAGTGTAAGAGAGGGCTTTAAATTTACTAATTATTGCAGGGCTATATATACACGTTTCCTTCTTTATATTATAGCCCTAGGTATCCTAAATAGCATATAAGCCTACTAGCAGGGACACCGACAGGGGGGGGGGGCACGGTCCATCTTGCCAATTTTGGATTCTGAAAAATAAGTTAATGTCCAACCATGCCCCATACTACAAACGATTATACGATAGATAGACATATTATTCGGACACATCTAACAAATGACAATAAAACCGGACTTTTCTTAAATTAATCAATTAGTTAGCGATCCATTTTCTTGTTTTTTGGGGATCTAATGCATTTACAAATAACCAAAATCTGGTAAATGCAAAATCTGGTAAAGTAACTTTGAAAACAGTAGAACTCTTGATTTAAAATCAAATCAAAAATTGGCGGCAATCTGGATTTTGCACTTTGTGCCTAATAAGATTTTCGCAATCGGTGAATAAAGTGGCATTTGTTGTCTGTTGTCTGTACTCTGACGTCTGTAAAAGTGTAAATAATATAAGACGCAACTCGCAAGACGAAAGTCGAAACTATGAAAAATCATCTATAATATTTGAAAACCAAATTGTTTTGAAGTTGAAAATGATACGATTTTACAAGTGTCTTATTATATTTGCTACTCTTCACGTAGCATTTTCCAGAAAGCACAAGCTGCAACTTTACGTAAGTCCATCAACATCATCAAACAGCATCACAGCAAAATGCAAATGAGTCATAAGAATGTATGCTGACTACATGTCGCATTCAAACAATTCCTTTAAAAAATTCATGCTATAATTATTTTGTATAAAAATCTGATGGCCAAATCAAATGTGTATTGCCAAATCCCAGCCAACAACCGGGGCTTCGTCGTTTCGAGTTCAGGCATCCACACTTGATCATTGATTATTGTTGTAAAATTTTAGTTCGGATGGGCTCTTCGCAATGAAAGTGTTAGCAATAGATGAAATTATTTAGTAAACACGCAAAGGGGCCCTCACTATCCAGTGAGTTGCCTGGCGACAATGTTACTAAACATCAATTTAGGTTTTTTTCCCATTTAGGCATTCGACTTAATATAATCCCTTTGTTAGTAATAGAGGTGTCATAGGTCACTTAGTGGGCTTATAGTTGTTAATTAACTCGCTTACGGAGTTAGGGAAGTCAGGAGCTCCTTTTAATGCCAGATAGAAAGCTTTATTTGTAATCATGCTACATATGCATGGTAGAGTTTTTGGAAACCATCTAGACCCCAGTACAATCGTGCAACCTAGAAGGCTAGTTCCTGGGCATTTACTCCTAAGTTAGAATTATTATTGTGTTTAAATAACCTCATACTTTTCATATGGATATTGTGGCTAGTGGTCAATAGAACAAATTCTATGCAATGTACGTAATATAACACGTTTACACAGCTTCACGCGCATCCATGCTTACCTAAACTAATATACAAATTCATAATCAATATTCGAAAATTCATCGTAGTTAAGGTATAAAATATTCTTGAAATAATGTCATTGCTTTCATTTAATAATCACACCCTGAAATTACCAAGAGTAGTCGACTTTTTCTGAAAAATCAACTTTACCTGTTACATATTCAATTACGGTAAATGGTAATGAAATAGTTAATGAATATGCTAGAGTCTGTCTAGTCAATTTTTTTTAATTTTAGAAAAATATTCAATGCATTTCCTAACTTCCAGGCTTTTTTTTAGGATGACTCGAGAAAATTTATTGCCCTCAGTACTTTTGGGTTCTACAAAGGTGGCTTTCTAGCTGTTAACCTGACTGAATTCCGACCAGACCCGTTCGACGAGTCCTTCATCTTTGGTTTTTCTCTTGACAAGACATTGACTGATGCAATGAATCCATATCTTGATAATCATTTGAGCACCTGTGCTCTCAAAGAACAAATGAATAATTCTATACATTTTGTTATGGACATGAAGACTAAATTGTAAGTATTGTGCAATTTGTACGTTAAATTTAGACTCGATACACGAGTTTGTCTTTTTTCATTGTAACCATTGGCCAGCTAGTAAATTTCTGATTTCTTGCTGGCGTGAAGCCGAAATTACACGGTTTCCCCTAGACACGCCAACTCATAGAAATCTTCTGAAGTAGACTCTGGATTTCACGCCAGCTTCTGAAATTGACAAGAAATCGGCTAGCCCTATGGCTTCAATGGAAAAAGACGTCGGCAACTCACGCGTGCTTACACTTTGGAGCAGTTTTATTCGCCATGATAACTTTATTTCTGGGTCATGACGAAAACATTGCGTTAATTGAAGTTAACGAATCCCTGGTTTTCTTGAATTTCATAAATGAATGTTTTTCATATGTTGTAATAAACAAAGCTTCATTATCTTCACTAATTATGGCCATTTGCGCCAAGAAATCGAGGCCCATACATGATTTTTATTTATTTATTATTTTTTACTTCAATGTAGCCTAATATCTCATCGTAATCAGTTTAAGTCTGGCCGCTATTGTTTGAAATGAAAAAGGCAATGATGGCTAGTCATGGTTAAGCAAAGAATCAATCTCATTACATTAGTCCTATAATGATTGTTATATGGGTGTGACAAATTGTATTGGCATACCTTTGCATTTTTAAACTTTGAGCAAGAAATACAGTTTTTCTTTCTTTTATAGTATGAATATAACGTGCAAAGGACTTATGAGGGATGCAGCTTTAGTTGAAGATAGAAAGCAGCTCACAGAGCTAGCCATGGCTTCCAGTGCTGATGGGGCGTTTAGGTTTCAGCGGTCAATTATGCCGGAGATTCCAGCCGTTACGCGGATGTGTGATGGACGCCGATTGCCTATGACCATTAAGTCTAATCCGGCTGCTACAAACGTATCCTTACATGTAATTATTTGTGTCATTTTTTCTTTAGACTAGTTTGTAGGTGGACTGTGAACTTGTGTATCGGTGGTTTTGCCTACGCATCTTGAGTGGTTACAATGAGTACGGGGGTTGTATCTTTCATAATTAAAATATATAAAAATCTCGTTCTTTATTCGCACGTTATTAAGAGTATCCTATTGCCGAAGAAGCATTTTTTTTTAATAATGGTCAGCTTTAAAGATAATATGGCCAAGCATTGGCATACTTTTATTTTTGTAATGTGGTTGGCTTGTACACTTTAATTTTTTATTATTGAATTTACAATCATAAATCGCTTACAAATAATGCCAAATTAATCGATAGCGATACTAGATAAAGAAAAAAAAATTACAGACTTTACAGAACTGCTTAAAGAAAACAGATTGATACCCATATTAATAGAGGTACTGACACCAAATTGGGCCTATTAGTTAAAGTTCTATTGAATGATCAGTGTATGTCGCTCTTTAATATCGCAATCACAAAAACTAAAAATTGACAACCAAATGAAAGAAACAACGTAAAACTAGTATTATATTTGGATTTTAATATTTAATTTCAGTTTGTCGTAAAAATCGAATCTGACTCACTAGAAGGCCTCTACAGTCTCTACTTCCATAGTTGTCCAAACTTCGAAGGAAAAAATGTGAAGATGAGTTTAAAGGTTAGTCACGCATTTTCCTTTATGTTAAAAGATTTACTTACGTTTTGAGGCATAAATCGAATGGAGATTCTTGGACTATAGGTTCTTATTAGGTCTATACGGCAGGATTATTTCAAATCAAATATTTTGATGTATAATATGTCTTAAACATTAGTTTACCAATTAGTATTAGCTTAAATTAGGTTTATTAAGTTAATTAGTTAATTGCCACCGGTAGCTTTATATTCAAACAAATAATCTGTTACAGTTGCCAAAATAGTATAATTACCGTATTTAATGTGTCTTCTAGGTTTTCTAGTACCTGCGTATGGTTCATTAAAAATTGCCCTTTTGCAGGTTGAAATAGAAGAGAACAATCTTGGGAACTTCCTATCTGCCGGTGAAATGCCGCTGCCTGCGCTCTACACTATGATGTCTATCCTTTTCTTTCTTTCCGGTTGCTTCTGGGTCTTCCTTCTTCGGTCAAGCAGGTAGGGAATTATTCTTATTGGATTTTCTTTTTCTACGGGAATTCAATGAACCTGTTGTACTGTTACACTTCCACTATTCAAATTGTCCGCTCATGCCACGAGATAAGCTATCCTAGGAGCTTTATTAAAATTTATAATTTAATTAAAGTTTATACAAAGCATTATTGTGATGGCAGGATAGTGAATTAAGAGTGGCATATTATGTAGATTGAAAGAAATCCACATCCTATACGGTGCCTCAGTTGACACCACTGAACTGCGAACACGGAGGCTGCAATAACCTCTTCCGCCACTCCATCAATGCCAAGCAGACCACCTCATGTAAGTTAGGCCTCAAAAACTGGGAGGATCGCTAGGCAGCCGACCTGATGAAGCACTCTCATTTTAATCATGTGCTTTCCTTCCAGGCATCCTGTATTCAAAATTCATTACTTAATGGCTCTTCTGGTGTATTTAAAGTCATTCTCACTTCTTTTCCATGGGATAAACTATCACTTCATTGAAATCAAGGGGGAACACATAGCAACTTGGGCTATTTTGTACTATATAACCCATTTGTGAGTATAATTTCATAGCTTTACAAAGAATATTAAGGCATGAAGAGCTTATTTTGTATTTATTTATCGTGCAATTATTAAGTTAAGAGTTTAATTAGGCTATTTCCTTCTTGTGTATGAACTATAATACAGCCTAGGTGCAGTCGTAGCACAAGGTACCAATTTAACAGCAAATTGAAGTGCCCCCACTATGCATACAATACCCATTTTTGCTGGACATATCGATCGAACAGACGTCCAAAATGGCCGTTAAATTAACAGAAATTCTCCCCTACTCGATACATGACAGTGGTCTTCACTAACACCAATCGTTTTTTGTAGTACAATCCAAATTCAATAATTATGGCCAATCTTTCTTGAGAAAGAGGTACATAATATGATCATAAAAATGTATTTTGCTTGTCCTGATATTTGTGTCAGCTCTACGATTGATATTTAATGAAATATTTTATGTTTACACTTTTCCGACTGTCTCTTAACTTCTCAAGGTTAAAAAATGTGTAAACAAAAGATTTTTATTAGAATGCCAAGTTATGTTCGAAATTGTTTTGTATAGATTTTTAATCCCGTCAATAAGTTAAATTGGCACCTTGTGGTGCGACTATTGATATTGAATGAAATAGTGGTGCTAGAGATAAGCAATATGCGTAGTAAACATATGAGATTAATTATTTTAGATAATATATATTCCACAACGTAGTCATGTATATTTTTTTTTATTATTTTGGCGCGCGACTCTTTCGGGTATATGCGCAGTTCAGTGTGTTTTTACGTTGCTTGTTATGTGTGTAGCATGATACCTGAAGAGATAGATAATAACAAATGAGTAAAAATGTTTTAGGCTTAAAGGCTCAGTTTTGTTCATTGTGATACTCCTTGTGGGCACTGGATGGACCTTTATCAAGCACATTCTATCAGAAAAAGAGAAGAAGATATTTATGATAGTTATTCCTCTACAAGTTTTGACGGCAGTCGCAGACATAATTCTTGAAGAAAGTGAAGAGGGTGACGCGGAACACCACATGTGGAGAGACATCTTTATATTGGTGAGTTCATCTTGCGCTAAATATCAATTCTACTAAAAAAAAAGTATTACTACAAGGTTCAGGTTAGGTTAGCATGATAACAAGACTTTATAGTCTTATTGTTCGCCTTTTGTTCATTTGCAATAACGTCCTTTTCATTTCATTTCACTGATAAAGTTCTTCGTGAAATTAAGAGCAAATGGGAGTACCAACAATATGCGTTTTCTGTACAAAATTGATTTTCACAGGAAGTATCGTTCGCATAGCTGTCAAAAATAGCCGTTAAATTAGCAGAAATGTCCCTCTACATTTCGATATGGGACTCTCGGCCACCAATGGGCCACAGTTCTTAAACTCCTTCCTCGAGACTACCCCAATAATCGTTTTTTGTACAAACCAAAGTCAATAATCGTGGCCAAACTGTGTTAGAAAGGGGTACATATCATGTATATGTATCGAAATGCTCAGGAAATTGTCTTCCGTTTGTCCTGATATTATTGACAGCTCGACGATTGAAATTTGATACATTATAATGTTTTACCAAACTCCGATTCTCTCTTAGGCGGCTATTCCACCGGCGAATTTACTTCATTTGTGATTTGAGATTTTTTGTTTGCTTTGTTTTAAGGAGACTATTATGTAGATACTTAACTTATCTATTATAAATTAAGTTATAATATGTTAGAGACTTATAATTACCATATTATAACTTAATTTATAATAGATATGTTAAGTATCTACATAATAGTCTCCTTAAAATAAAATAAAAAATAAAAAATAAAAAATCCGCAATCACAAATGAAGTAAATTTGCCGGAGGAATTGACGCCTTAACAGAAAGAGGTAGGGGGGAATAACGTTACGGGTGTAAAAAAATTAAATTTCACAGGAAATACCGGTCGGTAGTAGAGCTAACATTAAGACATTAGAAGAAAGAAGGGGTGTTCCTCTACATTTTTATATGTAGTACGTCAGTCTGTACGTGGTTAAGTCATGCTTTCATCTGTTACATTGCGTCAATGGTAGGCTTGTCTCAGCTTGTCCATTTTCGCTTGTAGCCAGTGTGGGTTGACATCAAGGACGTATACCAGTTTGCCAATGGCCCAAAATTCATACGGAAGCAATATAAATAGTGTCCGAAATCCATGGGGTCGTTGGCATTGGATAAGTAAGCCTAGGTTCATAAAAAGTCCTTCAGGACATTATTATAGATACAATATACAGCATGTGTGGCCGTCAATAACAATTAGATACACGTGTGTAAATTAATTTGCATAAAAAACTGATGATGTGGAGTGTCCCGTGTCTGAATGATATCATAATGATAGCTCTGCGATTGATGAGTAACTTTAAAATGGATACTGCGGCCATGTTGGGTTATCTTTTAAAACTATAAGCCCGTGAATGGATCTTAAATGAAACTTGAACATTTCGGATTGGCCATTTATTTAGGCGGGTATTCCACATACATACATCGTCAATGAAAATTACGAAATTGAAGGACATTTCAATTTTACTCTATGCCATTGTTAAAATTGATGAATGATCAATTGATCATAGAGTAAAATATTAGAATATTAGACGTTTTTTGGTAAAATCACAAACAAACTAAAATTAAAAAATGGCGTCATGGGATATGACAAGTACAACTATTTTAATTGATTTCTTTAAAAAGAACGCATTTCTGTATAAAAATTATAATAAGGATTAAATAATAAGGCGACGAAGAAAACAAATGCAATTTCAAGAAACAAATGCAAACAAATTTCAAAAATTTGGCGCATGTGTTTCAATAGAAAATTGTCAATTTTTGAAAAAACATGTGGAATAGCCGCCATCAATGAAAAATTGAAATGTCCTTCAATTTCATAATTTTCATTGACGATGTACGTATGTGGAATACCCGCCTTATCGAAGAGACTTGTGCATTTTCAATAGCAAATAAACAGCTTGGTGGCTAGGCTGGAGGCTCATACCACTGATTTAGTTTTATTGTGAAACTTGACAACATGGCACCAATCCAATTTATTTTCAGGTTGATCTCCTTTGCTGTGGTGCGATTTTATTTCCCATTGTGTGGTCAATTAGGCATTTACAAGAAGCTAGTGAAACCGATGGAAAAGCTGCCACCAATCTGCGAAAGCTCAAGTTGTTTCGCCATTTCTATATTATGATAGTCTGCTACATCTACTTCACCCGAATCATTGTTTATGTACTCAAGGTGATTTGTTTTTTTAATTTAAACTAACTGTAATCTATTTTGAAGTTACCAATGGGTTTCGATATTGCTAAGTGACGTCCCAGAAATAGGAGGAGGGCTAACTGATTTGTTATTCCGACTGCGGCTCATCACTTTTAACAGGCTCCAGGGCTGATCAAAATAAGAACCGGTCCGAGTTTACTCGAACATGCTTTCCAATTTATCAAAATTAGTAGATAGAGAAAATGAGTAATTTCATGGTAAATAATTTTCCTATGGTTAAATTTCCGATACCTCGAGGGGGGGGGGGGGGGTTGTCCACCTGACGTCACTGGAGGTGAGGTAAATTCTAGATAGGTCAGACCAACACATTACCACACAGCAATACTGGCAGGGCACGCAATGCATTTGAGCGTGAATTTTCTATCATTTTTTCAAAAAAAAACATTTATTGGTACAAAACTAAATACTTTTCTGGGAAAGCAACCTGTCCAGTTTCGTTACTCAATTTAACACCTAAAACATGTCTGAAGGTAGAAACCATCGATAGAAAGGTTTCGCAGAAAAGTTATTTTTTAGTCATTTTTCATTAAAATTTAGTTATTTTTATTTTTTTACCCGCAGAAGCAACCTATCAAGGGGCAAGCGACCCCCGCATTTTGTCAACATTAATAACGACTACAATATATGTGAATTTAAAAGAAATCGATGGAGCCGTTTTGGAGAAATAATTTTTTAGGAATTTTTTGAAAATTAAACCCCCCAAATTGAGTTAGCCCAAAATAAAAATAAAATGGTTCCGAGGTATGATTTTTGCGAACCTACATGCTAAATTTCATCAAAATCGACCGAGTGGTTTTCCCGGAAATCGATGAACAGACAGACAGACAGACATTTCGTAAAAACCACTTTTTTGGGTTCCTGGGACCTCAAAACGTGTAAATCCGTTGAAATCTCGGGATCGAAAATTTAGACCAAAGCTTTCCTTATACTACGTATAAAATGGAAAGCAAAAATATTTTGAAGTGCAAACGACCTGGCACATACGTAAATTTCCATTGTTTAGCTTATAATTTGACTTTTTGAGTATTAGGATCAAATCCGGAGGCATTAATTATGATTTTTCATACTTTTTTATAGCTCCCGGGTTCCTTCTCCGGCTATATATAGTTGATCGCATTTTATAGTGACAGTCATGTTGGGCTTATACTGTTTGGCGGCAATTCCACCGACCTCGTTTTGCATAATGCACGTGACATTGACGTGTTAACAGATATTAAAGACTTATTAATGATGTCTGCCCACGTCAATGTCACGTGCATTATGCAAAACGAGTTCGATGGAATTACCGCCTACGGGTTACATATAAGATCTCCTTTTACTCTGCCTAGGTGATGCATTTTTGCAAGTGTGTTTTGAGTAAAGGACTAAAGTAAGAAAGATGAGAAAGAACTACTTTGACATTACCAGATTGTGGGATACCACTTAGGCGGCTATTCCTCCGACGTCGTTTTGCAAGTGCAAGTGCATGACGTGGTAGCAGACATCATTAATAAGTCTCTGCTATATTTTAAGGAGACTATAATGTAGATACTTAACTTATCTATTATAAATTAAGTTATAATATGGTAGAGACTTATTAATGATGTCTGCTACCACGTCATGCACATGCACAATGAAAAACGACGTCGGTGGAATAGCCGCCTTACTAGTCATCCACTCATGTATTCATGCCAATCATTCGTTTGATCACAGATGACGATGCCATTTCAATACGAGTGGCTGGATGAAATGTTTAAGGAAATGGCAACGTATGCGTTCTATGTCTTGACTGCCTACAAGTTCCGGCCAGCCTCAGCTAACCCGTATTTCCAAGTCGCTACTGACGATGCTGATGATGATGACGATGACATGGATATTGTGTAAGTAGCACACGCAGGTTCATAAATTGATTGCTGAAAAAGACTCAGAGAAAGTGAAAGTAGAATTTCACCAAATAAATTAAATGCCTAAAAAATAGCAAGGAAACAAATGGATCTAAAAGATCTATAAGTGTTAAAATCTCCGTTGAATCCAGAAATTATGAATGGATCTTCAATAAAATCAGTATACCAGCTAAAAGTCAATAATCATGTCTTCATTACAGGATAACTAACTCAGGACTTACGGAAGGACTTAAAAAAGTGAACAGAATCGAAATGGCTGGAAAAGGTGGCAATGCGGAAGAAAAGGAACCCATGATTGAGCGAAAAGAAAGCAGTTATGAGTATGACTAATAGGCTATCTCGATCTCACCTCTGAAATTTCCTTGACTGATAATGTCTAATTTGATGTTGCACCAAGCTGTTTGCATTACTGATGTTTAGGGTGTGCTACCATAGACATAAAGTACAACCTTGACGCCTCGAGCGTGATTAGTCCGAGTTCCGCCGAGCTCCCCTTTCTTGTCCCCATGGCAACTCAGGATGCTTTAGTGGCTGCAGAGATTTATAAACTAAAAATTGCAAACATAAAAAGTAAATTTACTTAACTAAATAAGGAAATGGCTTTTAGAAATTAAATACTTTGTCAGACTTTTTTCTCTACAATAAAATTTACAAGCACGCCAAAGAAAGGGGTGTCGCCAATTAGCCAATCACAGCCCGTCACGGTTCAGGAGTACACTTAGCCTATTTAATTTCTGTACCTTATGTCTCTGGGTGTTACGGAGTATCACATTGGAATTTTTTATAAAACATTGTAATTTATATGTTTACCATTTACTACAATCTCGTATTAGGTTAATGTATTCATGTTGCAGTAGCTGTTTCATCGTGATTGCTAAATCCATATTGCTATGTACGAATGGCTTACCTACACCTAATACTATTGTTTAGTAAAGTACTTTGCTTAATACTGTAGTAAGTCGTTTGCTTAAATCGCACTGTAGGCATTGTGTTAGGTACTGTTGATCTGTTTAGCGAGAAATTGCATTCGCTTCAAAAGAATGAACTTTGGTAATTGTTAACAGGAATTTTTATTTTAATAGTAGATCTACTGAATAGCTATGACGACGCTGAACTATGGGACACAAGCTAGGTATTTTGGTGTTCCCCTTTACCTCAATGTTATGACGAGACATGGAGTAAGGCGGGGTTTCCACCGACCTCTCATTGCAGAATGCAAATGACATTGACGGAAATTAGAATTTTTCTTTTTATATAAATCTATTAAAATGTTTGTACTTAACATATCCCATGACGCCATTTTTTAATTTTAGTTTGTGATTTTACTCTATAATCATTGATCAATTTTAACTATGGCATAGAGTAAAACAAAAATTTCCGTCAATGTCATTTGCATTGAGAGGTCAGTGGAAACCCCGCCTTAGGTGGGTCACAGAAGGAGGGTGTCTCCATCAACGATGAGTGTTGTTGGTTACTGGTCTGTTCACTTAGACCGGTGTATATAATACTTGGTCGTCACCTGGAGGATGCATAATTCAAAATATGATAGCATTACACAAACCTTGGCACTGGCTGTCACGGTAAGCCATTACCAAACAATGTGCTAGTACCTAGTGCTAGTATGGTCGGGAATAGTCTATTTGGTTGATAACTAGACTATGAAACGGACTCGACATGAAAGGGAAAATGTATACAAATTTTAAAATGAAAGTAGGATGGCGTTAAGTCTGAATTCTTATAACTAATATATAGATAAATTTCTGGTACTTATCGTATGTTACAAAATATATCCTCTGAGTGTACATTATAAAACAATCGTAGGGGAAGAGATTTATAAGTGTAAAAATCAAAAGCAGAAATGCTCCTCATCATTTTGATATAATATGCCCGTCTATAGCTAAGATTGACCACAATTATTGAACTTGATTTGTACAAAGAACGGTTTGTGAGGGCTTCAGGAGGAGGGACTGTTGCCATTCGGTATGTATTTTTTTTATTTTAAAAAGATTATTCGCATACAAACAATTCGTCATGTAACAATATTTAGAGGAGAATTTTTTCTGAGGGATGCGAATTGTTTATAGCACTACAGTGGATATCTCCTGTGAAATTCGACTAAAAAAAGCGTGGGAGGGGGGTCCGGAATGCTGTTAATAGATAATATTATGAGGAAATAGAAATTGAAGCTTCCATTTGAATCCTATTCTAGTCAGTTTTGTGCTTTCAAACCAGGCCACTTGTTCAAGATTGATTAAACTTTAACTGATAACGTACCTACTCCGGTGTGACTAATCCATTGTCCTTACTTTCATTGAAGAGATGACACGTGACGGTAAAGGGAGCATATTCTCAAAACCTGAATTACGAGTAGGCTACTTACGTAGTACCATATTAATTGTTTTTAATATTTGCATGGGACTATTATTAACTCTTGGTACTGTCCTAATGAACTATTGGGAACATATTTATGTAATAAATACAGTTACGCATTATAAAAACTATAATAACTAATAATGTAAGCCTTTTGAAAGGTTGTGAATAGCCAATGTCATCAGAGGCGTATTTATGCTCCGTACCTACCGTCCCGGGCTACGCAAATTGATATCAAACAGTTTTACAATTTACAGACGAAGACAGCATCCAAAGTCAATAGGACCGTAGGACCATATTTTAGTGACGAAAAATCTGCCGGCATGGGTTAAATAGCCCATATTATGTAAATAGGGACCTGCATGTCCTTTAACTATCATCACAATGAATAACAAGCCATTATGACAGATATATCTAGACTCAGTGGCGCCGACTTGTGTGGTGCTCAGGACCTCAAGCACCCCCCGCCATTTCAAGTAATGTGTGCTGAACACCTGAATAATTTTCGAACAAAATCTTTCCACCTAAATACTGCAGGTCAAATTATTCCACTGTGCAATTACTATGTAATTGGCGTCCACAAGCCTATTTCTAATTATAAGTGTGCAGCTGCCTCTAACCAGTTGTGGGAGGCACGGAAATGTATTTTCCTCCATAATAGTTGTAAGATCAAAATTACATAACCGAACTGCGGGTGGAGGGTTGATATGGTAGGTCGATTGTCGCAATTCATTTCTTTTGTTTACACATTAATTGCAGCAATATTTGAATAATGAAAATAAAGAACGGACAACTTTTCATATAGCATTTCCGAAGATGGTCGCCTCGTTGTAATTGGCGGGTCAAATCCCAAAGTTCTTACCACCCATGTTTAACTTATGCACACTTTTTTTTTCTATTTTCATGACAAATGTTATGATATTAATGTGAAAAATGAATAGCAAATAGGTTAGCTGGTAGAGTAGCCCTTTGGGGCTAAAGCTCGCCTAATATAAAACTTTTTCATTACTTTTCACTTCTTATTCAAGAGGATATACCGTATAGCAATGAAAACCTCAGCAGCTAGTTCATGTTCAAATTTGAAGAAATTGTAGGAATGTAAAGAAGCAGACATCAATAGATGCAGAAAAGATCAATAAGAACAACATTCAATGTTTAGATATATTGGGTTATTTGGTCCAGATATCTAAAAAAATGCAAAGTAGGTACAGTTGACAAAATATTGTAATTGCGCCTTGGTCCTTTTTCCTAATAAAAGGCCAAACCGGAGACTTGAGGAGACCTTGAACGTTGAGCGTTGAATACATAGAAATATAATAGAACTGGAGCGGCGGGAGCCATAATATGTCTTACGAGGCACCCGTTAACCAGCCAACTATCAGAGATAAGTACCAACGCAAAAAATATCGAAGTGTGACAAAGTGTAGCATAGCAAAGCGGATACCTGGACCCGGTCAAAAACTCTGTAGTTTAGTAGTTAGCTTGTGCAGGCTATTTCCCCGCCGAATTGCGTACTTATCTTTTGCAGGCTACACTAGCAGCCATATTGATAACGTTCTCCAGCCACGGGATGGTTGAATATCCATTTTATAAACAAAGCCCCGCGTCATGTACCTGTTCCGTATTTGACTTATTGTATTATTTCAAATAATTGCAGTTTTACCTATTTCTGGCGCTTTACTTTAAAATTAACTGTTGAGCTTCTGACTGAAGTGCATTTCATTACAAAAGTGGGAGGTTTTTCTTCCCTGTGGGGCACGTAAAAATGTTCTAAAAGGTATGTTTTTAATTGCTACATGCACAAATTTTAGACCTAATGTAGTTGAAATTTTTGGTTCAGTCAATAGTGTAAGCATGTCTACGGGTATATTATACCCTTCTATCGATTTTTACTATACCTCTGCGATTTAAAACATATTACGAACCCCCTGCAAAGGCATTTCCAGGCCAGTCACGTGACCCCCTCCGGTTTGGCCTTAATAATAATGGCTATAATTGATATATAACAAACTATCAATTTTTATTATTTAGCCTCTTCAAATTTGAATCATTATTTGTCCATATTTTGCGGCAACTCCGCAAAATAAAAATAATATTTCTAATGAATGATGGTTGTTGAATGTTGATCCATGATATGCCCCTCTTTATAAGTTAAGCATGGACGGTGCTTGAGAATTGACCCCCAATCAGAGGAGGGCAAACGGTTGTCCATTTGCATCCATATTTTTGTTTACATTTTGTTTCATTTTCATTTTCTTCCAAGAGTATTTTTTAAGTTTTTAACTATTTGCCAATCATGGCGAAAAAACCAAGAGTAATCGTATTTGATTTAGACTATACATTATGGCCTTTCTATGTCGACTGTAGTGTTACTGCACCATTTCGTAAAGATCGGTATGTAACCTAGTTTTGATGGTACCTACTGTATATAGTGTTCTGTCTCCGATTCTTCGAGTTTAAAATTGCCGTGATGATCGCCAATATTCGATAGTGGAGGCATCCGAAGAAGAATATCCAGTGTTTGCAATCCATTTCAGTAAATAAATCTTGATATCGGATATTTCAACCACCTCAAAGCTTTCCTTATACTAACGTAGGTACCTATATATAGGAAATCAATAAATTGGTACCTAAATTCTTAATAATATGTATTAAGAAGTAGGCTATAATACCTGGGTCTCAGTTATTAATTTGTTATGAAACCTTGCGCTGTCAGTAATGTTAATAATATTTAAACCCCACTGTTTTTTTTCTGTTAATTCTATTTTTTTTTATATTATGTGTAAGAATCCCTCTTATTTCAGGAATGGAGAAATTATTGATCGTCATCACAAATCTGTAGAATGTTTTAAGGATGTCCCAAATGTTTTGGAAGAGCTCTACTCGTCTGGCTACCAACTGGCAATTGCTTCGCGGACTGGAGAAATAGAAGGCGCTAACCAACTTATACATTTATTTGGCTGGGAAAAATACTTTGCAATAAAAGAAATCTATCCAGGTTGCAAACTCAGCCACTTTTCAAAAATTCACGAGAAAACAGGAGTGCCGTACAAAGATATGGTTTTCTTTGATGATGAAAGTCGTAATATCACAGATGTTAGGTCAAAGGGGGTAACATGCATTCTTGTCGAAAACGGAGTAACGAAAAAAGTGGTTCAAGAAGGCCTAAAGAGGTTTTATGGATAGTGTTTAAATTTATAATTATTAAAAACATAAACCAACTGAAAGGATAAGAGTATGGAGTATTTTCTGTTAAAACTGTTAAGTTTAAGGTAGCCTAAACCTCAATAATCAAAGTAGGCCCACATACTGACGTTGAAATGCTGCAGAAGATTACATCTCTTAATAATCCTTACAAGGTAAGTGGGATTACTTTCAATTGTATAGCATAGCCTTAACATGTAGTCACTATAAATATCAAAGCATATTTTATATTTTGTGGCAAGATTAAGATTTGTTTTATCACAAGAATAAAAATGTGGAAAATTGTTGTGGTACTATCTTGCAGATGAGTGATTGAACGGGACAATTGTTTAGCGTATGGTCTATACTCCAACTGGAACTGGAAGTGGTGAATGGTATAGCTTATCAGTGGGCAATACCCTTTCCAGTAATATAGTTACATGAATCATTAACATAGGGACTAGTAGATACTATCTACTAGATAGTAGTCCGATGTGCGCAAAAGGTACCCCCAAACCATAGAATAAACATTTACTATAGATTTATAGAATGCTAAACAGTTTGTGACTCCAGTGGTAATTTCTAATTTTTGTGATAAATTAGGAAGTTTGAATTTTAGCGCCAATAAGTGACGCTTATCAAGATTTTTATTATATTTTTTGTCGCATTTTGCGATTTTCTGACTACCGATCAAAATTGAAAATATTTCGTCTCTCTCAAAAGGAAAAAGAGAAATTTTAATCTCTAGACATCTTTACCTGTCCGAATAATATCCAAATCTCTTTTACTTGAAGTTATATAGTTTTTGTCGTATGTCCATCCAGAATCTTAACAAGTTTGGTAAGCTGTTTTTTAAATAAATATCGTTCGTTTGCCCTCTAGGTCATTGGGCTCAGCCTAATAATCTAATGTCAAAATTCAATGAAATAATACCGTAAGTCCGAAACCAAATATGGCGAAGAGTACTTGCCATACTTTAAGAAATGTACACAATTCAGTACACCAGAACATCAAGATTATATCTCATCAGGAAGAACCTTTATTTATAACTTATATGAATATGAAATTAGGTCTATTTAGGCTTGTTCCTAAGTTAAAGAACTTAAAATGTTGCAGATTATTTGATTGAGACTTGTAATTGGTTAAGAATGGATTTGTATTAGCCAATCAATTTGTTTTCCCAGCTTTCGTAGCTGTGGGTTGGTGATTGATTGTTCGACTAGTCCGTTTAGGAACGGTTAAATCCAATGGTATATATGTAATAAGTTGTAACCCTACGATCAATTACCTCACCCACATTCTCAAACTCCGACCATAACATGCTACCTCTGACAGTCAGTGGGCAACCTCGACTTAACCTCGTTCAGTTGTCCAGAGCACTAACGACCACTTACGGTTACGATTTACGAAACCATCACCTATCACCACCACCTTTCAGAAACCCCCACCTAACGTCCTTGTGGCGGAAATATCCGGCATCCGCAAGGATCCTGCGCTCTAAAAAAATTGCTATGTTCCATTCATCCAGGTTCATTTGGTTATGAAAAGTTACGAAGTTCCCAGTTTTCGATTATATTCACGAAAGTTCTGAATTTGCTCTAGTTTTTATGATTTTAGCGTATTCTACATATATCGTAAATAATTTTTATTACAAGGCGGCTACTCTAAATATTAATAAGAATTTTTTACCGGCTTAAAATTTGTTTTCTGGGTATATATATATTTCACCTGGGTTATTCCCACACCCCGTTTAGCTACTGCCCGGAGCAGGCAGCCATTTGGGTCTAAAGCTCCCGCCGTAAATAGATTTTTTTAATTTCTGGTGGCACCCACGGTGGGTGGCCCATCCTGACAGTGGACGAAACAGACGTGGCAGATGCCACCAGAAATTCAGGGATCGAATGTCTCAGCTAGTCATCTCTCCTGGTAGACACTATCATAGTTCGCCAATGGCCACTGTGGCTATGTCTAGGTACTTTGGTCTTAGTGGCAACGAAGTTCTAATTTGTTCACAATTTAGCAAGCAATTTATTATATTTTAGCAAATAAAAACATCCTTTTATTATTTGAAGCTTCAAGATTTTATGAGTAGGCCTAAATATAAGCTTAGAGGTGCATTTTCTCCTCGTCACCTTGATAGTGTGAATCTCGGAAATATAATAAGGAACTGGGAAAATACAACGAACACAGATTACGTGAATCTAATATATCATACGAGAAACTGCCAAAAAAATGTTTTTTGAACATTCGTTCTGCAAATTTAAGTGGTAAGCATTGTGCAAGTCTTTTTCTATTAATATTTACTGCTTTGTCGTATTAATTTATAGGTTTTTGCTACACTCCTACACATCCTACATTTTCTGGCCATGCTTCGCAGGGCATGTAAAGCAGGCGGTCCCGGGCCTTCCTAGTTGAGTGTAAGAGAGGGCTTTATAGCCCTAACTGCTAGGTTGGCCTAGTAAAAGAACAAAAAAGTCCTTATTTATAGTGTTATTATTTATTTGTAGATCCGTTTGCGGATGCAATCAAAGGAGCGGAGGATGACGTGCAGGACGGTTTGGTGCACATAAGAATCCAGCAAAGGAATGGTCGTAAAACCTTAACCACGGTTCAAGGCCTCTCCGCTGAATATGACCTTAAAAAGATTGTCAGGGCCTGTAAAAAGGTAAGGCATTTTTTGTACCCAGTATTGTAAAAATCTAGCAAGTAAACTAATCAGAAAGTAATTTATATTAAATAAATCCGAAAACTAGGAAAAATTAAAGACTGGGACGTGTTAGTCACAAATGGAATGTGTAGTGACCTAAGACGTTATCCCCGGAAAGCATAAACGTGGTCTCTACCAAATGTATCCGGTTTCCTTCTGTTAGGACCCTATTTATGACTTCATTCTTATTTTATGTTCATTTCATTGTAGTAGACTTCTACACACGATATAAATTTCCTAATTTAATGAGTAGTAGACATATTCCTGCACTTGAGAATGTAAGAGGTAAACAAACGGCCAATACAAGGGCAACTCTAATGGCCCCCTCCTAAACTGAGCCAGGAGGATATTCTTTAATTCAGCCGCATTTTCCTGAAAAATGTGTTCAAATTTATAAAGCTTGCATATAAAACTAACTGGTTCATTGCGTTAATGTGTCAGTGGTAATCAAACCTCTTAAATTCTGCATGTTAATTGCTGTTTGTAGCCTGAGAATATTTTAAGGTCTGTGGATTATTAGGTTCTCAGTGTGTAATGTTTTATTGCAATGCCGTCATCCTAAATTATGTGTTATGGTTTATGTTCTTAATCTATGATATTAAACAATATGAAAATGCTTTATTTAAAATTTACATTGACATAGAATGAAACAACCAACGGTCCCGGAATGTGTATTGTTTTTTATGTTAATTAGTATTTTTTATTCTAGGAATTTGCATGTAATGGAACCGTAATTGAGCACCCTGAGTACGGAGAAGTTCTGCAGCTTCAAGGTGACCAGCGAGAGAACATATGCCAGTGGCTGACAAAAGCGGGACTCGCCAAGCCTGACCAGCTCAAAGTCCACGGGTTCTAATTTTGGAAACCCATGTATCTACTAGCCATAGACGTTTTCCGAGAGCACCCAACTGTCGTCTGTTGACACCACTCTGCCTCTAATAGCCTTGAAAGATAAGCTCACCAAAATTATAAATCTGACAAGCCAGACGTGATAACTAAATTTAATGTGGCATGGTTTGTTGAGGTTGTGAGGGTGGCTCACACTTTCTTTATTTTCCATTTTTTAATGTTTACTTGTATGTCATATCTATTAAAATAAATCAATAATAATATAATGTAAAAAATATTTGAACAATTTCCATAGCCTTGACAAAATCATCCAACTTTGTTATTGCCGACATACCGTTATGTCCGTAACTGTAACATAACGTAAAGTGCGGCATTAGATCGTAATGCGTTGATTTCAAGAAATTTTGTTAACAAATAACGCACTAAATTTTTTGCGAAATTAATTAGAGCATTTTTCGTTTTTTACCGTCTTAATTTCTCATGACATGACAATCATATGAAAAATGTACTCTTCATTTTGACACACAGTATGCGACTAACACCATTTAGCCACAGTTTTGGAACTCCTTCAACTGGACATCCCGAGTTACCGTTATTTTTTAAAGTTGCTTAACTAGCCGATTCGTGTCTGCCACATAATGTATATTTTCTAGATTATGGCGCCTTATTTATACGATCGATATTTCATAAGAAATTTGACTGCGCAAAAATGGAAAATGGAGGGCTCCATTGGCCCTTGATTTGATTGTTCGTTACACAGCCACTAAGATATGAAAATGGTCGGATGAAATACGCATAATTTCGCAAAACGCTGAGGACTCTTCCGACTGAATTACTATTATTGTATAAATCAGCATAAAGCATTTTTTTAGAGTAATAAACTTTTAAATGAGAACATGTAAATTAATATTACTAAGTACTACGTCTCTTCTACTAAAATGTCAAAAAACATTGCTATCTGCCTAGTCTTTATGATAATGCTATCTGACGTACATTGTAACTCGTTTAGTGGTATTCTACGTCACTAACGTCAGGTTAGCTGGAAGAGTAGCCCTTCGGGGCTAAAGCTCGCCTGAAATAAAGACGATATTTCATTTCACTAGCAGGCTGTCCTGGTTTCTGTCCGCCAATGAAATGACAGTGGTGACCAGACTAGCGGGGCCATTCTTTATTCAGCAGGGTGCCATATTGCATATTGCGCAATTTCAAATGGAAAAATTAAATTCCTGAGTGTCAGTGAACCAATGAAATTACCTAGGCTATAGCCTAAGACTGAAGCCAGCAACGCAAACCTTTAGTTTTAATCCCTGGTGGCAACGTGTTTCCTTGGAATTAGTGGGCGCGATGAGACAATATCAGAATTTTATAGCGCGGTACAAAACGGATTGGCTCTGCCATCTAGATGTTGGCATTGGAACTATCGTGTCGTCAAACCAATGTTTTCGAATGGCGTACTTTTCATTCGCGGGGCTGTAGACCGTTATCAATATGGCAGGTAGTGGGGCTGCACAAGCTAAGTACAGAGTTTTGATCGGGTCCAGGTATCCGTATGCTGCAATGTTTTCAGACTTCGATATTTTTACGTTGGTCTCTGATAGTTGGCATATGGTTAACGGGTGCCCGTAAGGGATATTATAGCTCCTGCCATTCTAGTTAATATATTTCTATGACGAGATCCTGTCAGTCATTAATGAATTTAAAGGCCTTATCGGAATACTTCACGAGCGTGAGAGATATTTCGACTATCTACCATAGAGCATTCGTACATTAAGGAGAAACAAATCATGCAGTATAAATTGGAATACCATAATCGGCCACATGACACCCACTGTCGGGTTCATTTTAGGCTAATGGTCGAAGGTTATTGTGTTGTGGCCTATTTGCGTCACGTGTGCTGTTGAGATAGAGGCAACTACAAGATAACAAAATTTGTTTTATTCTAACTGGAAACATCAAATCAATTTCATAGCCTATACTTTTTATTCAATGCACTTCATCTTCGATTAGATGTTACTTAAATACCATTTTGTAGGTTATGGCATACTGTATATGCTGGCCATTAGGTCAAAACTTGGGGGGGGGGGGGGGGGGCTTGAAAAGCCCCTAGGAAGCTACGCCCATGATGCTGGCATGTAACTCCATTAGGCATGCAGCTTAGTATGTCTTACGGTACTCACGGTCGTTTTGGGCATTATATGTCCAACAAAACCGCGTTTATTTGAAGGTATATAATCGACATGACGAAGCCTAAAACTGGGATTATTGGCATATATCTCAGTTAACAATGGCTAACCTGTTTTGAACTTGAACTCCTATGCAGTTTTGCGTCCTACTATAATAGCAGATCAACCCATCTACGTTTTTGAAACACCACGGCAGCTGCGTCCAAACTGCTACTGTGGTCCTGCAACTACGGTGGGTAAAAATTGTGATAGTGGTTGAGGAATGAATGTAAAGCAGGTTGTGTTCCAACAATGTTTCTGAATAGGCCTACATGCTGTCTTGCGGGCCACTGGTAGGCTTTGCTGACTGGAATAAATAAGGCATGCAGATAGGTTTCTGTCAGTACTAGTGGATTACTTTCCTGAAGAAAATCCAAATGGCTAGCTGGGGTTGGTGAGCCGCCATACTTCCTTAAAGATGTGCATCGTCGTCACTTTTGTATGATAATATCGCTCAGATTGGTGGGGCCAATTGGTACTGACTATAAGTTAAGAATAGGGATGCGCCCCGCCAATTAGAGGAGAGCATCTAGCCATGTTCGAATTCTATGCGAAAGTTCTTTAAACAGATATCGTGTTGCCTTGCCCTTCTATAAAAAGAAAACTCCGCGGGGGGGTCTGGGTACTAGTCGAGGATTCCACTCATAACCACTGAATTGTTCACTCAGCAACAGCCCCGTGTTTGATCTGAATTATTTTCTCGGTCACTCATCAGTTCTCTACCTGCTGGACTGCGAACGGGTCATTCACTTGCATTGAATTCACTTATTATTATTATTATTATTATTTTTTTTTTTTTGAAATAGGCTTCAGTTTACCCACATAAAAACCAGAGCGAGTGAACCCATACCTACTTATCAATTAGGTACCTTAATAGATAATTACTTATGAATAATAGGAAAAATTGTTCTAGGTTAAATTTCGGTCACTTCGGCTTCCCCTATCCCAAAGCACTGAAATGATCGTTGGAACGATATAAATAGGAAAGCAATAAGACTACCAAATTTCAAAATTTTTGAATTTGGCGCGAAAACTAATTTTGGCTTCTCAAAATAATTGTTATGGTTAACTTATGGAAAAAATTAGTTTCTTCAAAATAAGGCTCATTCATTTCCTGCCCATCTCCCTTCCGTGGAGCTTTATGGAATCTTGTTTGTCGATAAACATAAACAAATAATTTTTGTGTTCAAAACTGCTGAATATTGAAACCAAACTTTTTACAATGGAAGTTAATAATCGCTTATAAAGCTTGTTGAATAATTAAAGAACCTGATTACGAATTTACTGCAAATTTATGTCACTACTTCAGTGCTTCTGAGTGTTGAATGCTAAATTTTTATAGGATTGAAAGAGTGCATCAGTAAGCGCAGTCAGCAAATAGTGCCGCTGTATTCTGGAGGGCAAAGCTGTCGTTTATGAAGCTGTGAGTAGTGAGGCCGCCGTTGGCTTGTGCGATGGGTGCGGTGAAGGTGCGCTCGCCGCGAACGCACAGGGTGTTCTTTAGATCAAGTATTACCGTCATTTGCTTGCTTCACTTTATTGGATTATTTCCTCAGAAGACTTCAGCACATGAATCCAGTCCTCCTGCACCATGCTACAATAATTCACAAGCGCAGGTCGGTAGTATTTTTAACCTGGGTAAATAATACGGATACAACCTTGAATTTCAGGCCACAGGCATTTTTGATTTAGGCTAAGTTTGTGAGAGTTTATCACACCGGCAGGAATGCAGGATGCCCGCCGGAACAACTTACTTGACGGGGTTTCAATAATTTCTTTTCTCCTTCATATAAATATCTGATGGGCAATACAGCCTAATAGTAATAGGCCCACAAATATAGTTTAAGATGAATCCTGGTTAACATAAATCATCTCGTGTTAATTATGAAAATCTATGTTCCAACGTATGCCTTACTGGCGGCTCTAAAAATGTTTTGGCGTTAGACACTAGATTAGGAATTGTCTCGAGCACTCACCAACTTATAAATTCGGCCACATGAGCAAGTTAAGAGGACATGCTACGTAGAAAATGAGCACCCCAAAATTTGTGTTTTTTATTGACTTTTTATTTAATTCATTAAAGATTTGTCTCATGGAAGTTGTAGAAGACTACTCAATGCATCATATAATAGGAAATATTAAATTTGTGGTACCTTAGTTCTTTCATAAATACCAGACAGGACTAAAATTTCGCGTATTCTGGGATTTTTGGAAGAACTACGAAACCGAAAATTAAAAATACCCGATTATATGATGCACAAAGTAGTTTTCTACAACTTAGATGAGACAAATTTTTAATAATTTGCTGAGTTCATTAAATAAAAAATGAAAAGCATTTTATTTTGGGGTGCCAATTTTCTACGTAGCATATCCTCTTAATAACATTCGGGGTCAACTTTCGATTTTTTTTTTTTAAGGTTTATAGCATACAAACAATTTAATGAATGTGTCCGATTGACCCCTTCACTAGCCTCTGCAGGTTGGTACCCGTGTTGAGTTACGACACGTCTCCGATCGTTTGGTGTGAAGAAACTCACGCAAGGATAAGCGCACTGCCACATTGTGTGGTCGGTATTGCAGCCTTTGGCTCCCAAAGCGAGACAGTGGTCCCGATTGCCTCTAAATAGCCTACCCTTGAGCAAACATAGCGAAGAATCGGTTGATGTGGGAAAAATACTGTCATATGTCTTGTGTAGCCCCGCTTGAATTATGCCAAAGCGATATGCTGTAACTGACTTAATTTTTTTTGGTTGCCTCTTTACTGATACAAAACTAGTAGGTTTAGTGCCGCATTCTGGCCAATTCCAAATTTCACTTTTCCTGAAGGGTTATATAGAAGATTTTTTAACTTGCTGTTGGCGGTCGTTTGAATTGGAATGTACCCAGTGGTAGGCTAGATATTATAGTAGTAATACAACATTATCTACGCTCAGCCTCCAACTTCCTGCTCCCACGTGTATCTTGGAATACGCGACCTCATGGAATATTCACACATTGTCACATTTCGAGAATGGAGTGACTCAACTTATCTATTGCAATTCCGTATACCATTGTCCATTGACAATATAAAATATACAGGTGCACATAAGGCGGAGTTTCCACATTTGTCAATAGTCAATAGTAAATGTGGTTTTGACGTGGTAGCAGACATTTTTAGTATGTCTTTAATGTCTGCTGAAACGTCAATACCACATTTACTATTGACTATTGACGTAGGTGGAAACCGCGCCTAAGATAAAGGTTTGGAACCTTATAGCCCAGTTGATAGCCACAAGGTCTGGTTTTTCGATTTCAGATGAAGAATTGTCAACGAAGACGTGAAAATCAGTGTCTTTACCTAAAACCTGACCAAAACATATAAATAAATGTATAAATATATGCATGTATTATATATAAAATAAATATATGGAATTTGGAGAGGAGAGAAAGGGGATCCTCTGCGGCTCCTCAGGCATGAACCCTTAACTAATTCTCCGTCTGGCGGCTATATTTTGTGTAGCCTGCCCTAACTTTAGCTCATCGCAGTTGGAAGGACAATGTTTCGGAGGGGGTTTAAAAAAATATACATGTGTTGTACCATAGCAACTTACAATGTGTGGAAGCTGGTTTTAACGCATAAGACAATAATTGTGAAATAATCCTCAATTTCAGCTATCTTGAAAAGCAATAACCAGTAAACATACGACAGATATTTCTTACCTAGGTACATTACTTAAAATTGAACCCTCATACGATAGGTTCGCCAACGGCCTTACCATGTTGATTCCATTAGAGCAGACAGAGCATGTTTCAAACTGCGGCAACTTGGTAGTGTGCACAGCGCAAGCAGGGGAACCTGGTGGGACATGATAACTCGCTTAGGCAGTATAAGTCGAGTCCTGGTCACCTCCGATTTAATCGTGTGACTTTACCATGTTCCCCAAGTGGTTCGGAATCCACTATAATCAGGAAGTCCACCCTGTTAGTCAACTCCCCTTTCGCCGAGGTGAAAGAGTCTGCCCTTAGGGTGCCTCAAGTTAACAAACAGACTCACTCCCCCCGCCAGGCTGACAGGGCTGCTTAAAGCAGAAATGCTGAAAGCACGCGTTAGAAACAACAACAACAACGATAGGTTCATAAATTATAAGCAAAATTAGCTTAAGAAAGCAGTGGAATCGAAATCTGAAGACCAATTGTATTGTTTGAATGTAAGGTGACTATTACTGTCACTGACGTTTGTTTTGTTTTAAGGAGACTGTTATGTAGATACTTAGCTTATCTATTATAAATTAAGTTATAATATGGTAGCAGACATCATTAATAAGTCTCTATCATATTATAATTTAATTTATAATAGATAAGTTAAGTATCTACATAACAGTCTCCTTAAAACAAAACAAACGTCAGTGACAGTATCACAAATGAAGCCGGTGGAATAGCCGCCTTAGCTAGGGACTAAAAGCACATGTGTTGCGCCTCGGAACCAGTCCTTTATGATAAACACATGTTGTGGGGTCGTCAGTAATTATATACAATACGAAACAGATTTTTTTCAGCTAGTTTTTGACCAATTATTATTTTTTAAACATATGTTGCGACGGTTCTAAAATGTCGAGATAGACGAGGATCTGGGAAAAAGAGACATAGTTCGCTTCGCAAAAATTCAACGAATTAGGTGAATTGGACCCGGGGAGTGAATGGCTCAATATCGAGCTCCAAACTCCGTATGCAGAACAGAAGACTATTTGGCAGACCACTGATTGGATGGAGGGACGAGTGGGATATTGACCTGCGGAAGATGTCAGTGACAGCTTGGCAGAGGGGGACGAAGGCCCTGGAGCCTGAGCTGTAGTCCAGAAGGACGAAGAAGAAGTATTTTGAATACAGTATTGTAGTACGATATACTTAAAGAAAGTATACACTGGTTACAACTTCTGACTAGATGTACAGCATTGCTTAATTTTGCGTGTTAAAATTACATTGACCTTGGAGACGAATTGTATTTTCCGTAAAAAGACAAGACAGAAGGTCAACTGCATTATTCAACTAGGGCTGCAAGTTGGTTAAACTTGGTGAAGATGATCAAAACACGTTACTTGAATTTAATTAAGAGCAGCTGTCACGATTGGTTAGATATTGATAGGAATTTGTAAAACTTATGGGCAGGTCTAACAAATACATTACAAATTCAAATATCATGGTCCTCGACTAGCAGGAGTCGGATCGACTGTTTCTCAACAAATTGCTGTGACACCTTTTAAAGATTGTGCCAAGAGCGGGGGGAGGGGGGTGGTAGCTTTTCACCCCCGAGCCACACGGAGATTCCGGCGATGTCTATAAGAATTGGATAGGCGTAAAAGCTCCGAGCCACTGTCAATTTATGATGTGCGATGAATATTGAAGTTATTGCCCACATTAAACTGTATATGTACTTACCCTAAAATTGTATGATACGCAGGTACCTCATCAATGTGAGACTCGACTGCCAATCTCTAATTTGAGGGAAATATTTAAAAATTAATTATAAAAAATGAATTGATATGTGAATATGAGTTACTGATTTTATAATTTGTGTCTACCCATTTTTATTAAGTTCAGGGTGGGAGATATCAACTTTCAATTTTCGATACCTGTTTTCAGAAATGCTTGCCAGAATTCGGCAATGTCGCTTTCAAAATTCCCGTTGAAGCGACCAATACATGTGGCATCAATGGGAAAGTGGACTTCTGCGTGCAGACAGAGCCAAGTTCCAGTAAGACCAGCTGGGGGACTTGTTATGATCCTTCCAACAAAGAGGGATACACCTCTTTCCCGTCCAACCATCTGACCGATCTACATAATGAGGATGAGCCAACGTGGTGGCAGTCTGAAACCATGCTCGAAGAAATTCAGTATCCGAACCAAGTTAACTTGACTCTCCATTTGAGTAAGTTCTGGCACGTAGCCTCTACAAACGTTATGTCACTATAGCAAACTGGCCACGTGAGTGTAATTGTTTGATGTATTGATGTAATTACATTCCATGTTACCGTGGCTGTTGAGGTTACTATAGTGAAAAACAGAATGATGTCGTACTGCTCACGAAAAAAGGACTGCTTGATCAGACTATGACCGCTTATGTCTCATTGACTATTAATGTAAGGAAGTTACGGATTATGGTTAGAAAAAATGTAAACTTCCAGTTTAAGACGAAGAAATCATCATAATTATTATTTTTGTTGTTTATTGAAACCAATCACCCACAAGACTGGGGGTGGCTACGGTTATGTTTCGTCTATTAATTTGTCGCGTAGAACCCTACTTCCGTGGTGAGTACCTCCTAGCCCTTGTCATATTAACGACAATATTAGCAAAATACGTCAGGTCCCAAATAAACAGGTTCCACCGTAGTGCGACATGATATTATTGTTTTTGTTATTATACAATAATAGAAACGTAAAACCGATCGATGAATACAATTTATTAAAGTATTTTTTTTTTTTTTTAGGGAAGGCATACGATGTCACTTATGTCACAATCATCTTTTACTCTCCGCGACCCGAGAGCTTTGCGCTGTACAAAAGAACAACAGAAGATGGGCCTTGGATCCCTTGGCAGTATTACAGGTTGGTATACTCCTTCTCTACGCTACCTATCAAGTGGTAACTTTAGGAAATTGGTACTACACCTACACTACATTTTGGAAGAGCCAACTATGTTGATGAATTATTAAGGATTCTTCGACAAATTATACATGGCATTGGTCCCATGTAGGCTACCATAGTGATGACTTAAATTAGATGTCGATTGTCTTTACAAGTATGAGCTTGGTACGAGCAGTCTATTTTAATATTTACATTTAAAAGTTATGATTTCCTCCTTTCCTTCCTTTACAGTTCAACGTGCCGCGACACATACAATCGAGAGTTATCAATTTCCGCTCCGAAAGGCGACGAAGCCCGCGCTCTCTGTAAGTCTGAATACTCGGAAATGGTCCCCCTTAGTGGAGGAAGTGTGCCGTTCAGTACTCTGGAAGGCCGCCCGTCCGCCATTCGCTTTGATGCTACTCCCGAACTTCTGGATTGGGTCACTGCCACTGACATCCGGATCACACTCGATCGGCTCAACACGTTCGGGGACGAATTGTTCAAAGAGCCGCAAGTACTCAAGTGCTATTTCTACGCAGTGATGGACATTGCAGTGGGTGGGCGGTGTAAGTGTAACGGCCATGCGTCCGACTGCCCGGTCGTCGGCCCAGGGATGAAGCGTGTGTGCCAGTGCCAACATAACACTGATGGAGAGGACTGCGAAAGATGCTTGCCTTTCTACAATGACGCGCCTTGGAGCAGGGCTACAAATAATGACGCCCACGAGTGTAAACGTGAGTACAAACCATGCATTTTACTCGGTTATGGGCGTTTACAATTTTTTTTTATGGATATCTTCCATTAGGCGCCCATTCCACCGACCGGCTAGGGCTATTTACAAAAACGGTGACGTGGTAGCAGACATTAAAAACTTAGGTGGCGTTTCCATCGACCTCGCATTGTAAAATGCAAATGACATTGACGGAAATTAGAATTTTTCTTTTTATAGAAATCTATTAAAATGTTTGTTCTTAACATATCCCATGACGCCATTTTTTAATTTTAGTTTGTTTGTGATTTTACTGTATGATCATTGATCAATTTTAACTATGGCATAGAGGAAAATAAACATTCTGTTCATTCTCAATTCTGCAATGCGAGGGTCGGTGGAAACCCCGCCTAAGTCTTGAATGTCTGCTACCACGTCACCGTTTTTGTAAATAGCCCTAGCCGGTCGGCGGAATGGGCGCCTTATAGGAAAGTTTCCAGCCAGGCATTCAGATTTTTTTATACACATAGGGCTTTGGTTGGCGTTATCTCGAAATGGTTGCTTGCATCTAGCAGACATTTTTGGATTTCTCTACGAATGATCTGCATGAAGCGTAAATCAATGGTGAAGACAAGACTCGCTGCATACAAAACTGTTTATCTAGATTCTAGATCTAGAACAAGGTTGCCCGCTGAGTGTGAAATAATGCTGCTGGCTCCCTATTAAGTACCCGCATGGAAAATATTAATGTAGCGCAGCGTATCTAAAATAAAGTGACAAAAGCAGCCAGGTTGAGCACAGAAGCGCTGAGAAGTCTAGGGTTAGCTATAAACTTAATGCAATTTTCAACAGAAAATCCGCTCTCCTGAAAAATTCTACAACTTGGAGTTGGCCATGTTTGTAAACAGCCTCCTCAAATAATGACCTTTTGTTCTATCCCGTAATAAAGCTCGTGAGAAAAGCCGAGGAGTTTGAATAATCTACTTGCGAGTACTCTACTACAAAGTTTCAGCCCTAGTAGAACACATCTTTTAAGCCAAAAGAAAATGAAATTTTTAGCTCCTTGCTATGATGTGATTTATATTTACCTCTTCAGCGTTTGACCCTCCTATTTTACAGTCGCCGCCCTTAAACAATCAACTGGGCATATGGTACGATTATGTTCGATGAGAGTTGTGACTAAATTATTCTTATTGCTATATTGTCTTTTTATATTAGCCTCGAAGCCCAATATACCCAAAAGTGAGGAAAATGCCATTAGGAATCTAAGGAAGGACACTTCAATTAAGATACTCCCAGCTCTTAAGGGTAATACGACCGTAGTAATGGATATTAGCCTACTCTCCCAAGCTTCTAGAAGTATTCGGAAAGTTTTCTTTTGTATTGTATGTTGCTTTTTAATGCCCTGGATATTTTTCTTGGGGACGGCAACTGGTTAGACTTATGGTAAGGGCGGCCTACTGCCTGACAGTTAAATCTGTTGGCAAAATTTACCTCCTGCCACGTTTTACCCTGTCACAAAACACGTCCTATATGAGGCAAGTTCGATTCCTTTTCGAGCTGAGCCAAAAAATTACAAAAATGATAATAAAAATTCATATATATGTGTAAATAAATAAATAAATATACCTAGTCCTGCCTTAAGTTCTGTCCCTGCGGCATTTTGGCCAGTCCTGACTGTATCTCAAAGGTTGATGCTTGTCAACCCTGGCATTATTTACATTATTCTTTCTGCTAGTGGAATAACACCAGTTGCGGTTAAAACTTCGCCCTGTTGAGATGGAATGGGGTACTGATGAAAACCGTATTACCGTGATATGCCTGTACAAGTATGGTATGGCTCCTAATGACATTTTTAAAACTTTGAAGCCTTTAAAAATAACTCAAAAATTTGTGTACCGTGCAATTAATCGTTACAACGAGACTTCTAGTTTTGAAGACAGGCCGCGATCTGGGCGTCCGAGGACTGTGACAACTGCTAAAGCAGTTAAAGTGGTGAGGGAGCGAATTCGGAGAAATCCACTCCGAAAGCAGAAAATCATGCCAGGGAACTCGACATGTCCACGAGGTCGATGTCATGACTTGTCAGGGACGATCTACAGATGAAGGCCTATCGGAGATCCACAGGACACCCGCTCACTCCAGCACTACGTGCTATCAGGAGGACCAGAGCGCAAACTTTACTTACGTGGCACGCAGCTCAAGGTCATGAGTGGATCCTTTCCACCGACGAAAAATTTTTTGGGGTAGAAGAGGTTTACAACCGCCAAAATGACAAGGTCTATGCTCATTCATCTCGGGAAGCCAGGGAAGTTGTTTCCAGGGTGCAACGAGGTCATCACCCGTCTTCAGTGATGGTGTAGTGGGGGGTGTCGTACCAGGGGGTGACAACCCAGCATTTTGCGAAAAAGGCGTAAAAACTGGAGCTAAAGTGTACCAGAAAGACGTTTCGGACTTTCGGAACGAGTAGTGAGCCTCTCAATACCACTTTGTTCAACGGGGACGATTGGTGCTTCCAGCAGGATTCAGCGCCTGCGCACAAAGCCAAAACCACTCAGGAGTGGCTCAGAAACGAGTCGGTCAGCGTAACACCTGTGTTTGCACCATTCGTTTGCACTGCGCATGCTCATGGACTCCAACCACAGAACATCGTATAATTATATATTAGGGCTGCCACATTCCGTGGTTTACCTCAGAATTCCGTGGGAAATAATTCTATTCCGGGATCAACAATTTTTGAGTACCTAAGAACAGTGCCAGTGGGAACTGTAGGTAAAATTTACGTAGGCTACAGTTCAATATGAAGGGCTGTAATACTGTAATTTACTTTTGGCCTACGGTACTGCATGCTATTTTGGTGTTCTGTGCTGCTGACTATTCTGTAAAGTGCAGTGAAGTTTTGAATTGTAAACACAATATAAGTCTAATTAATTTTTAATTGTGGAATTTTAATTTTTCCGTTAATTATTTAGTAATATCAAAACACAAGCTTCTTTAATCCTATTTACATAATTTGAAATTTACGTGTGTCACTGCTTCATCATTTAGCTTATTAGGTGCAGTAGTAGAAAAAAAAAACTAAATGCACTAAATACTAATGATGGTGGGCTACGATGAGTACCAGGCTGGGCAGTGGGCAGCCAAACGACTTCAGCCGTATTCTTACTATTCTTACAATTTTTAAATAATTCACGGAATACGGAATACTCCGGAATTTTTTAAAATGTTGGTCCCCTTTATATGATATGATTTTTTTAACTCATCTGTCCATGGCCCTGGTTCCTAACCTTATCTGGTTATTTTAAAATTTAATTGTAACTTTAAATTGCAGCCGATAAAAAATACCCATCAGTTTCAGATTCAACCATCACAAATTGACATGATTCCATAAATTGGCATACAAATATTGGTATGCATAGGTATTTCCCCAAAAATCCACAGAAAAACCTCAAAAATTGTTGATCCCGGAAATTTCTCGGAATAGAATTATTTCCCACGGAATTCTGAGTTAAACCACGGAATGTGGCAGCCCTAATATATAATTATACGATGTTCTGTGGTTAGAGTCCATGAGCATGCGCAGTGCAAACGAATGGTGCAAACATAGGTGTTACGCTGACCGACTCGTGGCTCAGAACCAAAATCCCGGATTTATTGCTACAGCAGACTGGCCCTCTGGTAGTCAGACTTGAACCCCCTGGACTATTTATTGTGGTCAGTTTTGGAGGCCAAGGCCTGCTCAAAGCGTCACCCAATTTTGGATAGCCTGAAGCATTCCCTCATCATGGCAGCCCAAGATCTAACTTTGGAAACCGTCCGTGCCGCAATAGATGAGTGGCCACAACGTCTTCAGGCTAGTGTTCAAAATGATGGTGGACATTTTGAAATTTAGTATGTTTTATTACTTCAGTATGAATAATTCAATGTAAAAAAAAATAATCGAACCATATTAAACTTTTTGATTCCTTGCACCATGTCATAACCTTAGGGACAGAACTTATGGCAGGACTAGGTACTGTATATACATATATATTTATGTTAAATGATACAATCAAGTTAGTAGTTAGTAGCATTTCTCGCCGCTCTCAGTTCAATCGGGAGTTTTCTAATACTAGACTTACGTGCAGTAGATAAACTCGTGAGCAGCATGATTACGTAGGTTTTCTTTATACTACGATGCTTCTACTAACTACGCTGCATTAAGTATACCTACTTGTTTAATTAGAGAATATACCTGGAGCGCGACTCGCGAATTAAACCACTTTTACTCATATTGGCTTGCGGTCATATGAAGCTCGCAGCCTCCCAACTGTCATCAATCTAGCTGGACTGGAATGGTGTGGACGCCACTGGAGGATATTCACCTTTCTACCGCTCCATACATGGTGTAGTCAGGTCCAATTGTCCAGCGTGTGCACTGTGCCAAAGTTTTTTGCATCACATTCCCCCATTTTTCAGTCTACGGTTGCCTTTCGTTGTTCGTGTATGTGTCTGCCTGGCTGCGGCGTTCGCTTTAATAACAGTTCATACGGGTCTATAGGCTGAGTTGTTGGGTTGCGAGTGAGGGGATTTTTTTAAAAATGCTATAGGTATTTTTGCTTTGGCACCTTTCACCTAAAAACTGCTATACTTTAACTGCCCTCATTTGAGGTGCGTCACCCCTATAATAAAAGTCCTGTCGCTGCAAACCTGAATTTCATTTCACCTCTCACTTAAAAATTCCGGCAATAGCGCATTTAAAATCCTATCCTAAATGCCTGTTACAATGATTACATAAATAATGGATTAAGGGTCTCAAATCTTCCTCTTCGTAGTGATTTCTTCACCAGTGGGAACAGTAAAATAGTAGTTTATCGTTCTATTTCGTTATTATCGTTCATCAGTTCTTCACATAATTATAGAATGCCCCAGTGCCCCTTCATTTAGCGAAAAATATTGCAGTAGTCACAATATGCCGCAACACAAACACTGTTTCAATGCAAGGAATGACAAACTGTTATAGTCGGTCCTTGGGTAACCTCGTTGCCCAATGTGCTCCTTATAGCAGCTTGCCAAGCCAGACTCAACTACCGATGGCATGTCCATTACAGCGTCTACACATCAGAAAGCGCATTTACCTTATGGGCCCTGCGTATCATAATTATTAAACTATAAGATATGCAGCCTTAATTAATTAAAATGCATCACTTACTATGCTTAGTTTTGAATTGCAAAGCGTACATGCATAGTAAACAATAGTATATTGCTTAATGCCCTTTCTCCTAATTCTTCTCTTATGATATTTGTCTCATAAACTGAGAAGATTCTGATTTATTTTATTTCTGTTGAAATGTGTTTGCATCCAAAAGAAAAATTTGTCTTAAAGAACGAACGTTCATATAGGGTGCTGCAGCTACAGATAAATAATAATGCGTGGCGGCTATAGCCATGTAGCCTACGTACATACTTTGGATCTGCTTCCGAACCGATCGTATCACTTAACTATAAGACACACCTTACCACCCAAAAACCCGCGTATAATTTTCAGCATATTTACTTATTACATGGAAACAAAATAGAAATCATCAGTTGAGAATTTTCCAAATAATTTTCCACTGTGTTATGTACGTATGGACTTAAAATGGAGTCACTACAACTCATTGACAAAATTTGAACAGAATTTCAATGATGATCAGTGTAAAGTTTATAATGTGAAGTGAGTGATGGAATAATCATGCTTAATGTCTGGACATTGATTTTGATTTGTTTAATAATCAACAGTTGTTCACTTGGTTCTGCTAAATGGGATGGTTTGACTCCCTGGTTTTCAGGTTCATGTAAGTTAAGACACTATATACCCGGGTATTGTCATCCGCCATTTTATATCCTTTATTTCCTATATGGTAAATATTGTAATTATTTTTAAGAAATTCAAAAGATTGAAAAAAACGAAAACTAGTTTTAGTATTATTTTATTAAACACTACCCTAATTGGTAGATCATTTTTTAAATAAAAATAAAGAAACAACAATAAATTTCTAATAAGAAATGGGTAAACTCCCAATGCTTGGCTTATACACCAGACTTATAATGGATAATAAATGGCGGATGACAATACCTGTCTAATATAGAGTATATAGCCCTAATGTAAGTGTTCATTCAGTATGATTCCTTCTAGTCCTGCTTCAAGTGAGAGATATGGTTGCAAGGGGAACATAATCAGTCGAAAATAGCTCTTCTTCCTACTCCTTGTTACGAGTAATTGCAAACAGACTATATTTACCCAAGATGGGGGAGTTAGTCTAGAATCATTGGGGTGTTTCCTTGCCTTTGGGCCTTGCTGTGTTTTTGCCATTAATAGTTACAGCATGATGTACTTTTACTAACTAGCTTGACTCAAATTCAATACATTGTAGTATTATATGGTGTATATATAACACTGACATAAATTAACGTTGATTGTAGAGGTAACCTCCTCGTTATAATCGAAATGAGAGGATATGGAAAAAACTGGGCTTGGCGGAATTTGAACCCACGATCTACGCCTTACCGGGGCGTCGTCTTAACCGCAGGACCACAAGCCCCGACAAGTCCAGTTATCGCCAAAAAGACGACGCCCCGGTTAGGCGTAGTTCGTGGGTTCGAATCCCGCCAAGCCCAGTTTTTTCAATATCCTCAAATTTCGGTTATAACGAGGAGGTTACCTCTTCAACCAAAGTTAATTTAATGTCAGTGTTATATATGCCATATAATACTACAATGTATTGGATAAAGCATTGCCTTTATGCAATTAAGTAAGCTCACAGACCTGTTCGGTTTGATAGTTGTGTAGTTGTGCTAACCTGTCTAGCAACACGAATCATGTCAATTTGAGCATAAGTAGAGGATTTGGTGATTACTGGACTTGTCGAGACTTGTGGTCCAGCGGTTAAGACGACGCCCCGGTTAGGCATAGATCGTGGGTTCGAATCCCGTCAAGCCCAGTTTTTTTTCCATATCCTCTAATTTTGGTTGACTCAAATTCGTTAAAGTTACTTAAAATATTTTCCTTTGTAAAACTAGTATTTATAAGCTGATTTTAATTCCATCCTATGTTTCATGTCTAGAAAATTAATCAGTCCAACGCCCATTTAACTTACCTTACATTTTACGTATGCGGAGCGCACGGTTTGATAATTTTTGTGTTGGTAAGAACAAACGGAGAAAGAATATTGTCTTTATTTTTACATATGGTGAATTCGGCCCACGCAATCAATCCATAATAATAAACCGGTACTCACTACTCAGTACTAGTGTAACCCGTACTTGTTTTCCTATTTATGCATTAGTATACCGAGATAGATAATATAAGTAGTTCCATGGTAAATATTAAAAAAAAAAGATTAATAGCATAGAAACAATTTAACGAATGTATCCAATTGACCTCTTCAGTCGCCTCTGTAGGTTAATACCCGTGCTGAGTTACGACACGTCTCCGATCACATGGTGTGTAAAGGCTCGTACAAGTGCAAGCACCCCCTGGCCATCGTAGTCGATTTCGGTTGCCTCAACTGCCCCCAGAAACAAAATCATCAAGGGGCAAACGACCTATTGTGGTTTGTTTACATTAATAACGGCTACAATAATATATTATGTGAATTTAAAGAAAATCATTGGAGCCATTTTTGAGAAAAAAAAATTTCGACCATCACAAAGCAATAAAACTAGGGTGGCCAGATATACTCTTCTCAAGAGTATTTATACTCTTTTGTGTTCCATATTCGACATACTCTTTCTTTTTGTGCTTTTGATGTAAATACACTCTTTTTTAAATCAGATCCCACTCTTTTACAGAATTTTGCAAGAGCTATGGTAGAGGAAGTGCACTTTTCAGCTAAATACAAGTGACTTAGATCGGATAAAAATACACAAGGTAGAATGTAATATAAATAGTTTTATTATTCAAGTAGCTATCGCAGACGCAAAAAAAAAACGTAAAATTAGCTATTGCTTGTTAACAATTGTAAAAAATTTGTGCGAATAATAATATTGTTAATATTATTATACGATTTTTTTTAGTGAAGAAATAGGTGTATTATACCCATCAATCAATGATTTAAAGAGGAGAGTGTGACAACACCCCCCCCCCCCCCCCCCCGCTTGGCTCAAACATAATGGATGTATAAATACTATTATTTTTATTTTATTTTTTTTTAAAAATCTGGCCACCATAATAAAATAATGGAGTGGTTGGTTTTCTTCAAAAACTAAGGAACTAAGCTAGCATTTTTGTACGCCGAAGATTAAGCATTGGAATTGAATTTACTTAATATAACATTTAAAAGTATGTGGAACATAGATATTTGTCATCCCTGGATTTAATCGGTTGTTATTTTGTGTGTAGTTAACTACTTAAGTTGTGAAGATTTGGTCCATGGGAGTTGTAGAGGACTACTTCATGTACAATATGATAGGGTATTTTTACTTTTTGGTTCTGTCATTTATTCATGTACTTTACATTGCAAGAAATATTTGTTCACTAATTTAATATATCTTTTGTTTACAGCATGCAACTGCAATGGATTTTCAAATCGGTGTTTTTTCGACCCAGAGCTGTATGACCAGACTGGGCATGGAGGCCATTGCTTGGACTGTCAGGGTAACAGGGCGGGTCCCAACTGTGAGAGGTGCCGGGATAACTATTTTCAAGTGGAGGGAAACTACTGTGTCGATTGCAATTGCAATGAAATAGGTTAGTAGAATTCACTGTACTCAATCGCTTGTAGCCAAGTAAAAAGTCTATGATGATTGAATAGACTGGTCGGTAAATAATATTTTCTTACGAATTTTACATAAAACCATTTTCATATCTTTGCTGCTGTAAAACACGTAATTAATTAATTTAGTAAAGAAATACCCATGTTTTATAGTTTATAGTATATTTGAAAATCTTTGCCTTAAAACTTGTGTGTCTACTGCTACTGAATTTTACTGTGTATGTGTATTGCATGCTATACAATTGGCACAATGAATGTTTTCATTAATTTTGGATAGTATTACACCTGATTGGCCTGTTGTGTCCTCAGGAACCAATGATGTTTACAAGTAACCATTTGAATAACACGTTACCCTAGCTTAGGCGCTTATTCCACATACGTCAATAGTCAATAGTAAATTTGGTATTGACGGACATTTCAATTTTACTCTATGCCATTGTTAAAATTGATCAATGATCATAGAGTAAAATCACGTGCTGCAAACAATAACAAACTAAAATGGCGTCATGGAATATGTTAAGGACAAACATTTTAATAGATTGTTTATAAAACAGTTTTCATCCATTAAACAGATCGGTGAAGGTCGATCTTACTTCGGATCTCCTACTATTATTAGGTTTTATTAAAAAATAATAAGTGTACGTGTACGAAGAAAACAAATACAAACAAAATTTCAAAAACAAATGCGCCAAATTTCAAAAAATTTGTAGCATACGTGTCATTTGAAGAAAAGTGATAAATAGTTGAAAAAACATGTGGAATGTAGTGTATCAATGAAAAATTGAAATTTCCGTCAATACCATATTTACTATTGACTATTGACGTATGTGGAATATGCGCCTAATGTCTGAATGTTGTTTAGGGTCTAGAACTAAGCAATGCAATACCGAAGGAAAATGTCAGTGCAAGCCGGGCGTGGCAGGAGAGAAGTGTGACCGCTGCGAAGCCAACCACTACGACTTCGGTCCGGACGGGTGCAAGCCCTGCGGGTGCGATGCTGCCGGCAGTCGCTACAACACACCTCACTGCGACCCTCTCACTGGCGTCTGTAACTGCAAGGTCAACGTCGAAGGTCGGCAGTGCAAGAACTGCAGACCGGGGTTCTTCAACCTCGATCTGGAGAATGACCATGGGTGCACACCTTGCTTTTGCTATGGCCATTCTTCTGTGTGTGAGTCTGCTGTTGGCTACTCACGTGGTGAGTTGACCTCGGCCTTAAATTGATTGGAGTGCAATGGGTTCTCGAAAATTATTTATCTTTAATGTTTTAAGAGGCTTGTATTTTGTAAATTTATTTAATACTTAATTTATAATGATTTAGTCTATCCAAGAAGTAAAGAACTATTTCAGACATAGTACTACAAGGATTTTTTTTTTAGTTTTGATGCAGAGGTTTTTCCGTTTAAAACTCTAATTGATGGGTGACAGAAATTTACCGAATTATCGAATTATTTTAAAAATTATTACAACAAAACACCTTATAATATGCTGTATGAAATAGTAAGCTACTAATTAAATGGGCCAAATCTCAATAATTACATTATTACATTTAATATAATTAAAACGGCTTCGGTGGCTTGGTGGTAGCGTCCTTGTGCTTGAGCGAGTCCCTACACACCATGTGATCGGAGACGTGTTGTAATAAAAAGATTAACAAGGTAAGCGTTACTTCAATTTTTGTAACGTTCAGGATCATGCCTTAATATTATTATCATCTTTTCATCACTCATTGTATTTGCTTCTTTTATTCCATTTTATTATCTGATAGTCTTATAAATTCTAACTATGCACCTTTGTTGATGCAGTTGTAATCGAAAGCAGTTTCTCTCGGGGTTCTGAAAAATGGTCAGCAGAAGATTTGAGCCACCAACCCATGCCAGTCAAGTACTACAACATGTCGCACGGTGTGGGTGTGCAGTCGCCGAGCCACGAACCAGTCTACTTCATTGCTCCTGCGCGGTTCATAAGCGATCAGCGCGCCAGTTACAACCAGTATTTTGACTTCAAATTGAAAATCGGCGAGAGTACAGCCCAAGTTGGCGCCCTAGATGTGATCATCGAAGGTGCTTTCACAACCCTCTCGCAGGCAATTTTTCAACAGAATAATTCAATGCCTTCTATGGAGGTAAGAATACAGTGGAACGTCCATATTTTGCATTTTTAAGGAGGTGACATCTCAAACTCTAGAACTCTTAAAATAATTTTCGTAAAAACTTTACCCTGCATCTTCAATTAAGCATGCAAGGTTTCTGCTTAACCCAGTTTTTTTAACTTTCAGAGTCAACTTTATAAGTTTCGATTACATGAGGATGCGTGGGAACCTCATCTTAATGCTCGTGACTTCATGTTGGTCCTGTCTAATATAACTGGCATTAAGGTGCGTGGAACATACAACCATCGTGGAATAGGATTTTTGGATGACTTCCGACTGCACACAGCTCGACGAGGTGCCGCAGGCAAGTAAATATAAAATGGGAACCCTTTTCTGGGAGCTAAAACTAAAAACCGAAAAATAAAAATAATAATAAAGTCTTTATTGAAAAAAAATGTAGATACAGCGAGATTAGACCATATGACCCTCTCTTTCACCAAACTGTACATATCAACGATAATTTAATTGAAATATAATTTTGTAAACTACGTTCATACAGAATATCAGTCTTACCTTCCATTCAAGATAACAGTGTTAGTGAGCAATTAACTTTATAGGCATACCGAACTCTAATTAATGGAAATTAATTAGGTTCAGGAAACAAGAAACCGTGGCCCAAACTTAATAATCATATTTTTTTTTAGCAATTTACAAAATAAACAACCTGTCTGTTGAAATCAAGGGTGTATTTTACGTGATGTAGGTAGATGTTAATTATTTGACTTGTAATTCTAGGTACGCCGGCGAACTGGATTGAAAGTTGTACTTGCCCCTTGGGATATATCGGTCAGTTTTGCGAAAGCTGTGCACATAAATATCGACATGAGCCGGCTAACGGAGGTCCCTTCGCTCGTTGTGTGCCCTGCAATTGCAATAAACACGCTGACAGTTGTGAGGAAGACTCGGGTAAGGATTGCGCCTTTTGTAGTCGCCTTTTCATTGTTACTTATTACTGTCAATTTAAACAATTTTAAACATCTGGCAATTGTTAGAGCTACTTATTATTCGTATTAATGGTTACCTGCATGCAATTTCCCTGCATTGCAACTTTCTATCCATTCTGTTTCTACAACCATTTCATATTATTGTTTTAGGTCGTTGCATCTGTCAAGACAACACTGAAGGGGAAAATTGCGAGAGATGTGCCCGTGGTTTCTATGGCAACTCGTTGGAAGGTACTCCCAATGACTGCAAGCCTTGTCCATGCCCAGGTGGAGGTGCCTGTATCGAGCTCGACAACGATGAAGTTGTCTGCACTGAATGCCCTAAAGGATACAGTGGTCATCGTTGCGACATTTGCTCGTAAGTTTTACTACAATACGTCAGAGTATTTTATTCTATACTTTTTTACTCAATGACGTAGTGCTTAGCTTTACTATTGTGTGTATTACGGTGCAGGAACTACTGATTCTTCTCTGTAACCTTAGGCTTTTCTATGGTCGTAGTAGGCCTTACGACCCCAACGGGTACACTCCACTGCACTTGTCAATATCGGTGTTGGGGCAAGTTCAGTTTTTCCACATTGCAACATTGCAGCCGCTAGTTTACCTAGTCCCTAACATCGACTTCGGTGCCCACCAACTCCTATTACAGCAACTAGTAATAGTTGGTTACCATCGACGGAGGAAATTAACAGCTGTTTGAACCAGCTCCCACTGAGTACCGTATATACTATATTAACTTACCTCTTATATTTTAGTGATGGTTTCTTCGGAGACCCAACTGGAAAATTGGGTCCTGTAAGGCCTTGCTTGGCTTGTGACTGCAATAGCAACGTCGATTCCAATGCTGTAGGCAACTGTAATCGAACCACCGGCGTTTGTCTCAAGTGTATCTATAATACAGGTGGTCCCCAGTGCGACCAGTGTCTCACAGGTCTGTTGTAATTTTAATTGTCGATGCGTTTAAGCTGTAGCCTATAACCTAGTGTAATAGCGTTCTAACTTTTGGAAAAGTGTTCCGGATTACTGGCTTAAATGATTCTACACGAAATTCGAGGAAATTTTCAAATTTACACGAGTCCAAAGATTTATGCTAGTTTATTTATAAAGATAAATAAAAAACACACCAGTATCCGAATTAAACAAAAATACGCGGCATTCAAAAAAAATGGTCTCAGGCGTGCATAAAAAGCATGGCGGACACCTTAGGTGAATATTAATAGCTGGACTAAGGCTCAATATAGGCGCTAAGGCGGCCGCCATGTTTATGGCTAATTCGAAAAACGGTGTCTTCGTTATATTTTTTATAAATAAACTAGAAATCTTTGGATATTAGTGAAAATTTGAACGGTTCCTCTTCTTTAATGTAGATTCCATTTCAACAATAAACATTGATTTGTTTAAAACTCTATTCTACGTGAAATTTACGGTTGCACAAAGTCTACCGAGTTACTAATTCTCAAGCTAACCTGTCATCATCATATACGTGGAATTGTTGGAGATTTCAAGACTAAGGCGGGTATTCCACATACGTACATCGTCAATGAAAATTATGAAATTGAAGGACATTTCAATTTTTTATTGATGGCGGCCATTCCATATGTTTTTTTCAAAAATTGACAATTTTCTATTGAAATGTATGCGCCAAATTTTTGAAATTTGTTTGCATTTGTTTTTTGAAATTTTGTTTGTATTTGTTTTTTTCGTAGTTCGTACACTTATTATTTTTAATAAAACCTAATAATAGTAGGAGATCCGAAGTAAGATCGACTTTCACCGATCTGTTTAATGGATGAAAACTGTTTTTAAAAAAAATCAATTAAAATAATTGTACTTGACATATCCCATGACTCCATTTTTTAATTTTAGTTTGTTTGGGATTTTACTCTATGATCAATTTTAACAATGGCATAGAGTAAAATTGAAATGTCCTTCAATTTCATAATTTTCATTGACGATGTACGTATGTGGAATACCCGCCTAACTCACCCTTCCATAGATCTGTAGTTCGATATAGTAGATTTGATTTTTTGCGTCAAATCAGTGGCCATCTTTAAAAATAGTCAACTGATTCGTAAGTGGGCATAAATTTATTTTTGTGCTGATACGTATCCCTATTGTACCCGTGTATGTAGAGCTACCGTACATTTACTTTTTACTAAAAAATATATAATTGGCGAGGCAGTACTTCAAGTCAAAGAGGTAAATGTATTGTTTTTGTTGCATTAATAAATGTATATAGATACAGAAACCAGATCGTGGACTATCTCCGAAACGGGGACTAGTACCAAGAGAAGTGTTGAATTATTCGAAGTGAAGGGAATGGAGGGGGTTCACGGATCACACCCGGTCAACGAGAGCGAATTATTTATGATAACGATAATTGTATTAATAACGAATGCTATGTAAGATGTTCTATTGCAGTTCATCAAATGTGTAATTTCTATGCTTGCAGCATACATTATAAATTAAGCTACTATTAAGAAAGACGGTACTACTTTTCAGGATACTTTGGTGACGCCCTGGCCATACCCAAGGGTGATTGTAAGGCTTGCCTATGTTACCGAGTCGGCACGCAGCAAACACCGTCAGGACCACCGCTCTGTGACCAACTTACAGGCCGCTGCCATTGTAAGCAACACGTTGTTGGCGCCAATTGTGACGCGTGCGAAACAGCATTCTATAATATTCTTAGCGGAGAGGTGAGTTTACATGCATTTCTTACGCTATGTACCCAACATGACGCATATTTAAATTGTTTTAACTGCATGGAGGGTGAAGGGAATTTTAATAGATCGTCCTTATCACCTTCGGGACACTTAAAATTTCAACGATCACCTGACCACCTGTGAATAGTCTCAAATTAAAGTAATAAGCTACTTGACAATTTTTGAAACCCTATTTTAATGCATAAGTAGATGATTTTATGCCCCTTAACATTATTTAGTGGCACAGGAAAAAAATCAATTTAATTTTGATGGTTAAACAGAGACGGGGGGGGGGGGGGGGGGGGCTGAATTGATTGTGGAATGCGACGTCAACTGTGTTGGCCGCGGACTAACCGCCAGTAGCACGTTCCTCAGGGCAATCCGAACTGTGATTTGATTTTCATGTTACCTATGCCTGCCGGCGTTTGGACTCTTATAACCTACAGCTAAAAACATCAACATTTATTTATTTAGTTTTTAATTTTTACAAATCATGCAAAACTATGTGTGGTATTATTGTTAACCTATAAGCTAAGTCAGGACATGTAGAGTAGTGGTACAGACTCCGAATTTCACCCGAATGGTTCGAGTCCCACACTTGCTATATTTTCTGGTCATACTTCGGAGGGCATGTAAAGCAGGTGGTCCCGGGCTTCCCTAGTTGAGTGTAAGAGAGGGCTTATAGCCCTAACTCGGCTAGGTTGGCTTAGTAATAGAACAAAAAAAGTCAATATTTATTTATTTAAGCTAGATTATTTAGCATATAATATATTTTATTGTTACAACTTTCAAGTAGCCTATTAAGAGGTTTCAAAGGAAATAGGGGCTCAAGAGTAGAATGCATGAGTATCAGTCATATGTTGATTTTCCCATCCGGCTACTAAACATGGATCGAAACATTGAAAGTGCATTCTCGAGTGAATCCATTATAATAAATGGGCTTTTAGGAGCCTTATTTGCAACTACACAACAGATTGGTCAAAGAGTTAATTAAAAGTTAATATTTTATTTTCCACTTGTAAGTGGATCGTGAGTGCATGATGATATTGTGATAAATCTAAGCACATGTAATGGACACTTCTGATGTAATGCTGATTTTTCCTCAATTCTTATGGTGACTATGTTTCTCAGGGTTGTCACCCGTGCGACTGTGATCCGGTTGGGTCCCAAAATAAAACTTGTGACTTGATTAGCGGGCAGTGCTACTGCAGACCTGGAGTCACCGGAAAGCGATGTGACCAGTGCGAGCCTTACCATTACGGATTTTCTATCGACGGCTGCGAGCCATGTGAATGCGACGACATCGGTAGCTTCGGACATCAGTGCAATCCCACCGGACAATGCCCCGTGAGTACAACTTACAGCACATGTGTATTTCTTAGCCCCGGTGCACAATTACGATTGAAACGTCGGTGATCTGCTGAGAAAATTTTCATGGGGGCAAATGGGCTGGTGATTGGTTGGTGCAAAAAAACCAGTCTATTTCTGAACGCACTTCAGAAGATTTCTGGCTAGCGTGTTGAGGGGAAAACCGCAGGCGCGGTTCTAGAATGAGACCAAGGAGGGGGTCTAAGATTAAATTTCGATTTTTTTAATAGAAATAGGGCTGAAATATTGGGGTTTTACGCACTTTCCGAGCAATAAGGGTTCTATATTATAGGTAATTAATTTGTGAAAAATAGGACTGAAATAGTGGAGTTTTACGCATTGTGAGGACCTTATTGGGGGGGGGGGGGCTATAGCTATGAGTAGACTCTTGTCAATTTTCCGTCATTAATTGATGAGATTTTTGTTTTACTCTATGTCACTGTCCATTTTAATTTACGCATGTTAAAATTGATCAATAATCATAGATAAAACACGCTTTGCAAGCAATAACAAACTAGAATTTAAAATGGCGTCGTCTTGAGGTGATAAATAATTGTAATTAATTTCTTAAGAACTAACGAATTATGTCAAAATTTTAAATCATAAAATTTCTTTTCGATTATAATAATAAAACAAACTCAAGCGAACTTTAACAAATTGGAAAAGATTAAAAACAAGCATGGTCAATTATTGAAGACAAGTGAAATGGGGTGTTTTTTTTATAATTAAGATTATACGATAAGCTGTAAAATAAAAATTTGACATTATTGATATTTCCGTCAATAATATTATATTATTTAGGCGCTGAGCAATGGAATTAAATTTTGCAAAAGTGCTGTGTCTTGAACATTGAAATAGGTCCTGGCGGATTAATTGCCTGTATTTTCTCTAATGGGCAACTGAGATTCTTGCTGCAAATCTTTAACGTTTCTAGTATGGGTTGAAAAGCAAACGGCAAAAGACTAAAAGCTGTCTGTGTGTATACATCAACATGCTAATACTTTGTTTGCCAATCTTGCGCGCATCCTCTAAATCAGTTCTAAGACCCGGTACACACGGTGATTCGCTGAAAATTTCTTCATGTGAGGAAATGGGTTTAGTGATTGGTTTGGTGCAAAACCACAGAGCCTACTACAGAAGATTTCTATGAGTTGGCGTGTTCTGGGGGTGTCGAGGGGAAAACCAAACTCAGAAGTCTTTTGAAGGTGACTGTGGTTTGCCAACTAGCTATTTGCTGCAATGACAAAAATCGTCTGCAACTCGTCGAAATGCCGAATCATTCGTGTGTACTGGACCTTAATATTGACAATTCAACTGTAACTTGGCAGCCGCTTTTCAGTGCCAACATATCTGAAAAACGTTGAATCACCATTATAGATGTAACTTTTCACATATTACTAATCCCTAACAATAATTTTTCGTGCTGATCACACTCGTATTTTCTGTTATAGTGCCGTGAGAATGTGGAGGGACGGAAGTGCGACCGGTGCAAGGAGAACAAGTATGACCGTCAGCGTGGTTGTGTTGACTGTCCGGCGTGCTACTCACTGGTTCAACAAGCTGCCAACGACTACCGGAAACAGCTGTCCGACTTGAAGAGGATCCTTGACGAGATTCGCAACAACCCCACAGTCATTGATGACGCTGGATTTGACAGCAAGCTCGGTGAAGTTCAAGCTCGTGTTAATTCGCTGGTCAACGATGCTAACTACGGCGTTGGAGGTGGGCGGCTCCGTTAGTGTTTGCTGGATTATAGCTTGTTTCCGATAAAATAACTGTCTTTAGCCATTTCCCCAAATTTAGCATTGGAAAAACTTTAATAACTGAGTATGTAGGCATAGCCATCGATGCAACGGATCCTATTCCGGCGCCCTGATGTATACTATCTACTTTTATAGAACTCATGTAACTCGGGTTCCCTCGCTGCCCCAATTTTATACTCATGTGACTCGAAATTATTAACATTTCACTACGGCCATTTATGTCTTTTGTTCCAGTAGGGGGTCAAGGTTTGTCCGAAAAACTTAGGCAGCTGCACGAAAAGTTAAATCAAATTGCCGACGAACTAAAGAGGACAGAAGATCTGCGCGTGCAGGCGGAACAAGAGGTGGGGCATGGTGCTAGTAACGTCACCGTCGCCAATGAAGCAATCGAAAATGCACGGAAGCAACTGACCCTCGCATTGGACTTTCTCAGCACGAACGGGAGCGCTGCCCTACAGAGAGCTTTTAATCGCTCCGATCAGTTTGGGCAGCAGAACAAACGGATATCCGAAATTTCACAGGAAGCTCGCTTCTTGGCTTCAGAGTATGTAGTTTTTATATTTTAGGGAGATTTTATCTGCTTATTGAGACGGCGACCATATTTTCGACTTCCAACTTCCGGAAAATATCATAATTTTTCAAATGTCTTGGTCAAATTGTTAACCAGCTAGATCCCCCATTTAGTTTCAAGATGGCTGTCGGTCAAAACCAAAAAAAAATTATATCACAGTTAATATTGGCCGCAGAGGGATGGATTAAGATGTGACGGAAAGCCTGTGTTTTTATTTACGATAATGGTATTAAACACTTTTTACAACAAATCAACGATTTCAAGATGGCGGCCAGTCAAAGTGAAAATAATTTGATACTAAAGTTCATAGTAAACTACATAGTGTTTACAAAGGAAACAAATGGTGTCGACGCTTGTGCGAAATATACTTTCATAGTGCAATATGTTATCATGTATAAGGGAATGAGAAACCGCGGCCCCGCAAAGCTGTTATGACATTTCCTTAGTCCTAATGGGCCAGAGCCGAAAGGGAGTTCCGCTTGATATAACGTAAAGCATGCTGTAAATGCTGCTACTTACATATCTATATTAAATCACGAGTTCGAATCCCGGTCGGGGCAAATTTTTTCTCCAACACAGTCTTATGTATACATTGAGTCTCTGGCGACTCGTTTTAAATAATTGCTGTCAATTTAAACCACTAAACAGCTCCGACCGTTATATCATGTAAAATGTCGTGTATTGCCTTTCGATATAACACAATTTCATAGATTTGAAAGGAAAACCTTTTTGCAATCTTATTTGGGACTGATTTATTACCAGTCATTTATTGTTTTCTCTTTCAGGCATGAGAAAGAAGCTAAATTCATTCAGAAAATTGCAGAAGAAGCGCAGAACATTTCAAAAGAGGCGTATGACATAGTAAAGGATGCCGTTAACAAGCATACGAAAACGGGTGATGACGTTGAAGATCTCAGACTGGAAATCGCTGAGTTGGAAAGGAACGTTGACGCCGCTAAAGTTTTGGCTCAGGATGCCCAGGCGGCTGCAAATCGAGTAAGACGTGATTGATTTAAACTAAACTTAATGACTACAATTTCACGCATTGCAACGTTCATGGAGAAATGGCAGCACCGAAAAGTAAAAATACCCTACGATATTGTGTATAATGTAGTTCTCTACAACTTCCATAGCCCAAATCGTTATAACTTAAGTAGTAAATTAAATATAAAATAGAAACTTACTGATGGATGGCCAATATCCATGTTCCATATACTCTTAAAGATTTTGTTTTATTTCCAGTCATGGCAAGAAGCGCTGGAGGTTTATCAAGATATTGATGGCTTGACGATACCAGATACCCCGACGTCCGAACTAAAGGCAGAAGCAGAGAAGTTGGTAAAAGAAGCCCAAGCTACAGCTGAGGAGGCCGCCAAACTCCACAGTGAAGAGACCGACCGGTGGCAAGAGCTACAACGTCTTCTGGCGCAGTCAGAGGTTGGTGCAGGGAAAAGTGTTCTTTCATTTATTGTTTTCTCTCTGTCACTTACTTGTTCAATTTTTTAGTAGAAATTTAGTACCAGTAATAGTGGATATACTTAATTTGACTCATTATAATTTTGGTTAGCATACTGTATTTCATAGTAAGGTCTACTTAATAACTCTTTTAGAGAGGAAGTACGGTAGTACTCGTATTTTCAATGTCAGATTTCCATGCAGAATTCGTAGTATTAGTGTTTTTATTTTTTAGGAACTACTGAATAGAGGTGAAGAGCAGCAGCTGTTAGCGAATAAACTCCTGGCAGATGTTGATGTCGCTAAGGAGAAAGCCGAGGCCGCTGTCAAAAAGGGACAAGACACTCTTAGTGATGCCCAGAAAACGGTAGAATTACTTTCAGGTAAGCGTAAAGAATTATTAGAAACTATAAAAATATTTAGTGAGTCCAATACGACATTCCATATCGACATGGAAGAGTTGTACATGCACAAACAATAATATTTTGTATCGATTTGGTGTGAGAAAAAGTAAAGCAACAGCATAGAACCTTTCTTTTACTAACGTAGCTTGGGCTACGGTTATAGAAGTATAGTCTGTTATTGTTACAATTTCTCTTGTTTCAGGTTTTGAAAAGAATGTGCAGGATTCTAAAGACCGTGCTATACAAGCTAAGGAAACTCTGCCTGAAATTGAAAGGCTTATAGAGGGAGCCCGTAGTAAAGCAGCTAAAGCAAAAGAGGCTCTAGAAGGCGCTGAAACAGATGCACAAAAAGCTCGGGACACTGCCCAGGAGGCTCAATCGAACTATGCTGAACGCGCTTCCAAGGTAGGTCTAACTGTCCTGGCAACATAAGAGTAAGGATATTTGGTCTACTTCCACTTATTAAGGTCCGGTTGCGTCCTCTATTAAATTTACTTACAACTATTTAGGATTGTTTACATAGCATACTTTACATATACATATGTACCGAGAGATAAAACGGGAGGTGCAGATGCAGAGTCGGCAGGCCAAGGAGAGAATAGAAGAAAACTGCCGGGAAATGGAAGGGAGGCAGAACTGACACGACTCTGTTAATCTCCACAAGAGAATAAAGGAAATAGTAAAAACGTTGGTTGAAGAATATTGAAAAATAATTCCCTTATTGCACCCATTTATAGCAATGATTTTTGAACAGGATGCGTCTTTGATACGAAAAGAAGCAGAAGATACTAAAAGTAAGGCGGGAAAACTTCGAGATGAAGCTGATGCACTGGCAGGGCGAGTCGCTGTCACTGAAGCCAAACTTACTTCATTAGAATCTCAGGTAAGCTATTTAAAAGAGGAGTAATGCCAATAACTCCTATCAAGTTTAGCAAGCGATTAAAAATGAAGTGGAGTAATTAACTAATGGTATATCACCAGCAACAAAATTGAACTATGTCAAGTGGATGCTATCAGTTATGCCGTATGGGATTGTAACATTTGTAAAGGCTTGAGTAGAGAGCGATAGGGTACAAAACACAGACCTGCAGGCTGATCATGGCGATTATAATACCGGGGTTATTATAATACCCTGGTATTAAAAATGTAAACAAGATAATTTTATGATGGAAAGTGCTATTCAAAATTTGTTTCTTTACAGTTTTAATCCCAGGAGTATGTTAATACCAATCGCCATGATCAGCCTGCTGGTGCTGAACTTATGAACATGGCGTATATAATTTGCATTTAGTTTTTATAATTGAAATGTATTCAGGAAACTAAATGTAAAAAAGTTCATCCCCTCTTATTCACCCTTGATCCTCGCCCTTTTAATTTTTAATGTTAATTTCGTTTCTACGCTTGGACTAACATTGATTTTCCGATTTATTTTTTAATTGGAATTTTCTTTTAGGCTGAAAGGGATGCAGAGAAGATCGTGTTTGCTAAGGAGAAGATAGGCCTGACGAAAGCTGTAGTCTCAGAAACGTCCAGAACAGTGGATGATGCCAAGAGGAATGTCACTGACATTTTAAATGAACTTCAAGCAATTCCATTTTTCGGTTAGTATAAATTTTGGACAAGTGATATGACATTGCAAGCTACACCACCCCATTCTAATCATTGTAAGGTGTTTCTAGTGTATAGTTTAAAGCCCATGTACAAGGTGAACACTGAACGGTCAGTAAGACTTTGTATCCGTGGGATACTATTAAAAGCAACGGATTTACAAATCGTCGAAAATCCACCAAGCCTCGTGATAATGTTGAATTCGCCATTCTACCGATTTGCCAATTTTTTATTGAAAACTTGTTGCAGATGAATCTGAGTTGGAAAGTCTCGAAAACCGTTTGGACGAAATAGAACAAGCTATAAAGGACTCCGCCCTGGATGAGAGAATGCAACGGATCAAGATGGAGAAATACGACCAGGTTATAGTCGCTTTCTCTCATAAATTTTTTCACAGAATTTTCCCACCACGCATAGCTTCTCAATAAAAGTCCATTCAGCAGTTGGATATATAGGATTATGAGAATATCCATGATTTGCCGGTTTTCGTTTTAAATAGGTGATATATCCGGTAGCATCAGCACTCTTTGCCAACTAGGGTTATCCTGGCGTATATATTTTTCTGGCTATTTTTAATTATATCTGTTAGTAGGAAATAATTACCTCGTTCCCATACTTTGTTATGTCGAACTAACATCTGTTAGAATGTAAATGGTATGCATTTCTGAGCTTACCCATTGGCAATTGCAGTCGGTGTGGGTTGGCATGAAGAAGTAAACCAGTTTGCCAATGGCTAGAAATTCATTCGGAAAGAACAATAATGTCGGAAAACCGTTAGGGTCGTTAGCAAGGCAAGGTTCAATTGGCCACACTACAAGTACAGGTCAACGTATAAAAAAATAAATAATAATGATAAAAATAAAAATTTGACACTTAGAGTCAATTAATAGCTGGCGGTTGCGGGAGCGAACCTGGCGTAAAATAACAATAAGAAAGAAAAGCTTGCAGTTTGTTTATTAATGCATGGTACGCAGTCTCTTTTAAAGATACGATATGTTTCACAAGGCTAAAAAGAGGGAAACACTGCCCAATGTAAACACGAAATGACAAGGTTATGCTGTTTATTTAGGCGGGGTTTCCACGTACGTCAATGGTAAATGTGATATTGACGTTTTAGCAGACATGAAGGAAATACTAAAAATGTCTGCTACCACGTCAAAACCATATTTACCATTGACCATTGACGTATGTGGAAACCCCGCCTTTATGCGTGCTATAAACGGACCCTCAGGAAAATGAGTAACAAGTGCAACATAATCGCAAATCTGTAGGAAGTGACAATTCTGTATGTAACACATACCCAACTGTGCTAATTGCAATTAAATAATTTAAACTCCATTTTAATTAATATATACCTTATATATATATTAATTAAAATGGACTTTAAATTATTTATATATTATATATATATATATACATATATATATATGTTAATCCGTTGAAATCTCGGAATCGAAAATTTTGACTATCACAAAGCTTTCCTTATAGGCCTACTACGTATAAATTGGAAAGCAAAAAAAGTTTCCTTTTACAATATAATATCAATTACAGTATTTCACGACTTCGAAATTCAAATCAGTGCGAAATGAGAGGCATAAACAGTTGAATAAGGTAATATATATACCTTGAATTTCGAAGTCGTGAAATACTGTAATTGATATTATATTGTAAAAGGAAACTTTTTTTGCTTTCCAATTTATACGTAGTAGGCCTATAAGGAAAGCTTTGTGATAGTCAAAATTTTCGATTCCGAGATTTCAACGGATTAACACGTTTTGAGGTACCAGGTACCACTAAAAAGTGGTTTTTACGAAATGTCTGTCTGACGCTGTCTGTTCATCGATTTCCGGGCAAACTACTTAGTCGATTTTGTTCAAATTTGGCATGTAGGTTCACAAAAATCATACCTCGGAATCATTTTTATTTATTTTGGGCTAACTCAAAGTTCGGGGCTTTATTCTCAAAATTCTAAAAAAAAGTCTAAAAAATTATTTCTCAAAAACGCCCCCAACGATTTCTTTTAAATTCACATACATGTATATTCTAGTCGTCATTAATGTAAAAAAAAATGCGGTGGGTCGCTTGCCCCTTGATAGTTTGCATCTGGGAGTAAAAAAATAAAAATAAGTCAATTTTCATGAAAAATGACTAAAAAGTACTTTTTCTGCGGAACCTTTCCCTCGATGATTTCTACATTCAAGTATGTTTTAGGAGTTCAATAGAGTAACAAAACTAAACAGATTGCTTTCCAAAAAAAGTATTTGATTTTGTGCAAAAAATTATTTTTTGTAGAAATTCCAATACATTGCGTGCCGTGCCATTATTATTAAATTATTTACTATGAAATAACTCATTATCACTATCAACTAATTGATAAATTGGAATGAATGTTCGAGTAAACTCGAACCGGTTCTCTTAATGCATTACCACAAATGTTCATGTTCAATTAGGTCTATGCTATACTTAAATTACTTCTTATTAGTATAATATAACTGACAAGTGACTTCATGTGACTTTTCTATTTTTATTTCAGACGCAGCTTTTAACACATTACGAAGCAGAAGTTAGAAAACTAAGAGATGAAGTTGCAAACATTGAAAAAATTTCATCTTCGCTACCAAATGAATGCTTTAAACTTAAGTCCAAGTTAGAGCCATAAACACAACCAAGACTGAGGACTGTTATCCCACCGTCACCGGATCCCTTCTAATGAGGCTCTATAACAGTGAGGTAAACCAGACCTACAGCGGCATTGTCCCTTAATCTGTATTTCAAATTTTGGGAGAGATCGAAATAATTTTAGTTTTTATTTCTGCAGATCGTTAATATAGCAGTAGCAGAGTGCAGAAAATATACCGCATGTCAAATTTGATCCAATATTTAAAAAATGTATCTTCACTGAGGGACAATATTATTTGCTTCAAAATTTACTTTCATTTCATAATTGGAGGTATTTTTAAGCTTGCTAATGCAGACGTGGCCACTGTCGATAGTTTCGCAGAGGCCAAAAGTCCCCCAGGGCTGACAACGCCAACTTAAATTAAGTCAGTGATAAAATTTGTTCTCATTTCAGCCGCAAATGCAGGCAGAAATCGTTGTGGATTTGTCTGAATGTTGTTAGTCGTGTTAATGTTTTTACAGTATCCTCTCGAGCAAGCTTTACTGTTGTTGCGCTTCTAGCGTAAATTTTTTAAAAGCATTTATCGTTGCCTTCAGTTCTGTATTTTTTTATACGAGATTTTCTATCTCGTGCGTATGTACAGTATTTGTCTTATTTCTCTGTGGTTTGAAATGGGTTTCTTATAAAACAGATTTAAAAAGTTTGGAGCAATAAATAGTCGTATATATTTGACGAAATTAATTAATTTTTCGTTCCACAACCACAAAGATATGAAAGTGGTCAGATGAAAAATTCGTAAATAATACAAGTATTCAGGCGCGGATCTAGAATGAGACCAAGGAGGGGGCTAAGATTAAATACAATTTTTTTTTTGAAAAATAGGGCTGAAATATTGGGGTTTTACGCATTTTCAGATCAATAAGGGTTCTATATTATAGGTAATTAATACAATCGTGCACAAGGGGGGCCCGAAAAAATTTGTGAAAAATAGGACTGAAATAGTGGGGTTTTACGCATTTTGAGGAACCTAATGCCCCCCCCCCCCGTAGATCCGCGCCTGCAAGTATTCACAAGAAATTTACATTTTCCCACCTGAACTATATTACTATACTTAAGAAAAAACCGATAAAGCACATTAAACCAATTTTATATGATACAGGTAAGCCAGCAGGGGAAGCTTTTAGAGTAAGCTTGCATTTTTTATGAATTTTTCAGCTGACCACTTTCATAACTTTGTGGCTGTGGTACGAGAAATGAATTACTTTCGTCAAAATTACCGGACCATTTCTTGTTTACAAAATAGCTGGAAATTTAACCTTAAATTATATTTAGTTTCCGTTCTTTCTATTATTTTCCAATTCTTCGTTTTTAAAAACAATAGACTCGGGGAATGCACTAGGTATCACAGAAGCCAAAATAAACAATCCATCCATCTGTGATTTGTACAATACGGTATATATGCTCTTACTACGAAAGGAATTGGGCATACCGTACGTTTTTTTTATCCCAGCTTATGATACTAATCTTTGTAGTATATTTTCAATCATTTTAACATTTTTTAAATATACATACTGTATGTGATGAGACATACAATTATATTCAACTAACACCATCCGTGAGGGAGACTCGCATTTAAAGTTAGTTATAGCACCATATTTATAGTAGCCTAATCGTTGGGTTTTCTTTCAAATATATTTGTATGTTGGTTTTTTCTTGCCTTCCGATTGTGCATGTTACGCCATGGCAGTTGACGCTATTAAGCGTCTGCAAGATATTTTTCATTAGCTGTTATGTTTTCTACAGAATGACTTGGTCCTCAATTAGGATCAATGCGCTGGCTAAATGTACTAGTTAAGAGCCTCATTGTACTTCCTACCATTGTTTGTTGTCTAGATTCATAAAGCAATTAGTTAGACTAGATGTCTGTTAGTATGTTGGTGCCTTATAGCATAATAGTAGCATAGAATCGCCTTACTTTAGAATAGTCACAGTAGGCCTACTGTATTTAAAGATATAATTAAGATACAGTGCCATTTGCTATAACCAGGGGGTTTTCTCTGTTTCTACAAGTTCCTTAGCAATATTTTTTAATATTACTTTAAATATACAACTTTTTGTATGTAAAGATGGTCTGTTATAATAACCTTGAACTCAACCATCGAATATGAGTCTAGCATTGAGAAAATTTGCAAGATTTGTTGGCATTTTTAAATTAATTGACTGTAATATTGGATCCGACGCGACAGTGGCTATTCGATTATGACTGGTGTTGCAGCAGCGGCGGGCTTGGGGTACACAGACGCGACGGTTTATCACTTCACTTTATATTACTACCATCACTTCACGGGTAAACAATAGTCGAAGCATAGTATTGACCAAAATTTACTGCCCGGGTATTCCTACATTATAGACCCGTGAATTGAATGCACTGTCTGTCCATGAAGTGACCTTCCTCTGAATTTACCTTCGGTACCTGTCGCAGACTCATCTAACCTTATCAAAGATTTGATGCGGTTTCATGGGAATGTCGCATATATAGAACCTATTTGTTCTGTGTGACTTATTATCAAATTATCCTGCCCGTCCTCGATTGTCACTCCGATTTTTAAAATTGTCAAGTTGATGCTAAACCAACTAATTTCAGTCCCTGACGACCATGTCAACAATCACGCAAAATACCTGGATCAGTTGCAAGAAAATGTGTTGCCTAATGCCTACATCATAGTCATCTATCTACTTCTAATCTATTTATGAAAACCCCGGTTCTCGCACTGAGGCGAGCCAAAAATTGAATGTTGGGTAATAGTGTCACATGTTTTTTCCAATGATTTGCATTATAATTCGGGTTCTAACGTTGGAGTGGATCGACTGCGAATGAATGATATGAAGAATGCGAGCTTACTCACCGAATGGGGGCTAGACAATGACATACAAGTACATTCTAAGTCATTGGGGCTATAAAATTCAGTACCGTACCTGGGTACCATAGGTGATGCTATGTAATGGCAATATGAGCTCTTGAAAATTATAAACCATCGTTAGTAAGGGTGCCTTCGACAACCGCCTGGAAATTAAATCTGGAGAAAAAGTTGTCTAGGTAGTTTTCTTTTACCTCTCAGTCACTCCCCCCCCCCCTCCCCTCTTGTCCCGAGGCCATTTATGTCTTAGATACGTAAGTTTAATGACAATCAAGTGATGAGCGCCGGCTGGTTTTGACCCTGCGTCACGGCTCTTGAGCAGTTGTTGTCTTTTACCTGTTCCTATAATTTTCGCACGGCGCTGCTCATGCGCAAAGAGACATTCGTGTGTCTTTCTTCTTTGTGAGTCGTTGACATCCTCCACTTTACTCCCGGCAACATGACCATCAAACTTGTGGTAAGCTATACTAGTAAATAATTTTAATCTTTCTTCGATGGTTTCAATTCATTCATTTTTTCATTTTGGTTCAAATTATTATATATAATATATACATTAATTCCCACGTGGGAAAAGCCTTACGAGGGCACAAAATGGAATATCTTATATGAAATATTAATCGTTGCAAGTTTTATTTAATTTCTATATTTTTTATCTCTTAGCTTACATGTTGATTTTATGATATGGGCCTGTCTATAACACAAATTATCGGTCGCAATTATTTAACTTCATTCGTGCAAAAAACGGTTCGTGAGGTCGCCCGGAGGAAGGAGTTCGAAAACTGGCTATCGTGTTAGTGACTGACATGTCATATGAAAATGTAGAGGAGTATTTTTTCTGAGGGATGTTACATTTTCGATAGCTCAAAAATGAATTTTTGCTTTAAAAATCTTAACCCCCAAAAAATTCTAAAAAATAATTTTTTTAAATTCACCCTTAGCCCTCTTTTAGTCTTTATTAATGTAAAAGAACCCAATAGGTCGCTTGCCCCTTGATAGTTTGGTTCTGGGGGCAAAAAATTAAAAACACTTAATTCTCATGAAACATAACTTAAAAAACATTTTTCTGTGGGACCTTTCTATCAATGCTTTCTAACTTCAGGTAGGTCCTATATGTTTTAGGTGTTAAATAGAGTAACAAAACGGAACAGGTTGATTTCCCAAGCACAGTTTTGGTTTCAAATAAAAAATTATTTTTTGAAGAAATTATTGATAATATAATGTACCCCAATGCCCTGCCATTATTACTGTGTAGTACTGTATAACATATACTGGTCTGCCCGTTCTAGAGAATGCAGTCATCTCATCGATTAGTTCAGTGCTCTGGGACTGGGAAAGTCGAAAAACCCGAGGACAACTAATCGGAGTCCCCCTCCCCCCGCCCCCCTTTCCTGGACATCAACACCACCAGTTTTTTTTTTCTAGTTGAATTTCACTGTAAATATTCAACCATTGTAGAGTTAGCGAAAAGATTTTAGATATTAGAATATCTATTTCTCGGCACTTTGATACATGATATATGTTACCGTCACTAATACCGATTGGCCATTACCTTCAGAATTGTCCGGGCGCCATACCATATCAATAACATCTCAAGCATGTATCAAAATGTCAAGAAATATTTCTTCAAATGGCTATGATTTTTTTTCTTGCTCTACAATAATATTTACCCCGGAGGGGATTCCGATTAACATTTAATTCTGTTGTACTAATATTTAACACTAATTTAATTAACTAACAATTTATAATGAAACGTTTATTTACTATTTATTTAAGTTATTAAAATTAAATATGTAGGTAGATACCGTGAAGCAGAATCTTAATTTCTTAAGGATCGATAGCATCCAATTTTTTATAGTTATATTTCGTATATTTGCGTCATTGCTCTTTATCATAGGTAGTGTGCTGGCTTGTTTGAAAGTTTATTAGGCCTACGTTCGTTGACCTTTTATCTGAACGTCTTATTTAAATGATACTTTTCTGTGCCGTGATGTCTCATGACAAACGTGGTATTACGCATCAGTGAAGAGAGATAGATTATTACGTTGTACTTTAACAGAAAATATGGGAAAAGCTTTATTATCAACAATAACTAGTCAAATATCGCTACGTTGGCGTTCTCGCCGCAGGGGCCATTAGGGTATTTGGCGCCAACTAGCCTATAGCCACAGCAAATTCTTGAATTTTGTATTATACCGCATTTCTGTAATCGCATGCTATACTCTTTGTAGTAGGCTATTTAATACAACACAATGGTCCGATTTAAGAACAACAGAAAAAATTATTGACGACACTGCAGAGATATACATATATAGCCTACTTAGTGTAACTTGTTCCGATTTCGGAAGGGTTGTGACATCCCATGGTCGCCTCCTTACTTTTACTTTATCAGTGACTGGTGTATTTTGATTGCCAATTTTGCATTTTGGCCAACAGGTAATTTTGGCGTGGGTCATGAGTTTTGTTATTTCAATGACTGTGGCAATTGTTCCTAGCGCCACAATTCAGTCACCATATATAAGACGTGAGTACAGCAGAAATATTACCTATAAGCCATCAACCCTCCCATACCCATAACGAATAGCGTATACAGTAGGTTTGATATTTAATTTACTTTTTTTGGGATAACCTACCTTGTAACCATTTCATTATTGTATTTAACTTTCTATGAGTTATATTGGCATAATATCGCCCTTGTGTAACTTACGGTACTCAACTTTGTCGCGAAATTCAAAACCTGTTGGATGATTCCGTATAGTAACCTGCAGTTGAACAATACAGGTCTACCAGCAGGTAAGTACATATTGTAGTTTGTACAGTCTTCCTATTTGCTTTTTCAGTATCCGATCCATCCGAAGTTATTAACAGGCGAATCTATGAGGGTTATGGCAACCCAAATTACTACCGGATATCTCCCAAGAGAAGCTATGTGATATACGAAGATTTCCGCCACATGCCTCCTAGCAGTGATGGCAGAATTGAGGGGCTGGGTCAGGGGAGCACTAGAGCTTGGCATCTACAATTCAACAGACAGCTTCAGCAAAGCCAAAAACCCCCCACGAGTTCCAACAACCACTATGGACATCAATCGGTATATTCGAATTTAATACAGATCGTAGATGACCCCGCACAACGGAAATACTACGGCCCCAATGACGGAAAGGCCTACTTTGACAATAATAAACGGTTCACAACTTTGATGAAGCCTGTTGAAGTTCCCAAGTACGACGTAGTTTATCCCTTTGAGAGCCAGCGGGACAATATTTACTACAACGACAAACTTCCCGAAAAGTTTCCCCCTCCATTTCACCCCGATAGAAACTTTCACTTTATGAACCCTCGGCCTGTTGACGTTCCTCGACGAGATATGAGCTTTTTTCGCACTCACACCATCAGCTACCCTAACAGCAATAATGACTTATCACAAAAACGAGACGTTTCTAGCCGCCCATGCAACTATATACGGCTCAATGACAAAGGATTTCCTGTAAGAAATGAATTGTGTGGGAGGAGCATAAGTGACATAATTCTTGAGGATGACTACCCAATTACAGGAGAACTGGTGTTGGAACATAGAAAAAGATACAGGGGAGTTTACTCTGAAAATAACTTCCAACCTGTGTCCCGAACTGATAAGGATGAAAATAAAAATCGGAGACAAAAGCGTAGCCCTGACTACATGCCAAGAAGGTTTGGTAGCGGTTATTCTTGTTGTAATGACTATGGAAAGAGCATGTATAGTGACTACCAACCGTACGACATTGGCTACAGTAACCGATTTGTATCGCGACCTTATCAGGGATACCGTGAAAGTGGGAGTTATGGCGGCGGATACGGATACCGGAACCGAGGAGGTCAAAGCTACGATGACGATGATGATTTCGGTGAAGAAACTTCCAGCAATAGCCGAGGGTTAGCTTCGTACTTAAAGAGAGGGCGTGGTGGAGACCGGATGCAAGAAGACAAGGACAGCGACGAAAATGACAATAGTCGTGAAAGCCAGTCTACCAGTAATTATAACAATAATAATAACGACAGAAACAAATCTAATAGGAATAGTAATCATAACAATGATCAGTCGAATAATTCTAGAAGAAATCAAGGCAATAATAACAATAGTCGCAACGAAAATCAAGCCAATAATAACAGTACAATTTCTAATAGGAATAGAGGTAGTAGCAGAAATGATAGGGGCGGTAAGAGGCAGCAATCTCATGTTAGAGGTAGTGGGGGGGTCTATGATGATTATGACAGCAGCTATTCCAATCAAGACAGCTACCGGTATAACGAACACAATAATAATAGGAATGGCGGAAATAATTATGATTACGTTAGGAGTAATGACAATGGGTGGGGGTACGGTACGAGTGGTTATAGACCTAATACTGACGGATACAGCGGGGGTGTGAGAAGTAGTGGAGGCTACTTGGGTCAGGGTAGTTTTAATGGTGGCAGGTACAATTCTAATGGCTACAGCAGTGTGGGATATAATGCAGGGTCAGGTCTATACGGAAGAAATTCTGGGTTTGGGTATGATACTAGATGATTTCATGCAAGGAGAGAAGGTGTACTTTTCTAGATTTAGCAGTATGCATATATACAGCCAGAACAACATATGCAGCAGACTATTAACATGATTGTATTATGTACTGTAATAGAAGGTGTTCAAATTAATCTTTAAGGCGTTATTCATATTGTATGCCAAGTTATGACTCGTATCTGTACTTGATTAAGTCATGTTTTTGGCTGTTTCATTGCGACAATGGTAAGCTTGTCCATTATCGCTTGTTGTCAGTCTAGTTTGACATCGAGGACGCAGGTTGTACCAATTTGGCAATGGCCAAAAATTCATACGGAAACAATACAATAAATAATGTCCTAAATCCATGGGGTCCTTGGTATTGGACAAGGGACCTATGCAGGGACGGATCCAGCCCATTGGGGGGGGGGGGTCAAAATAGGAAAAACCTATGTAGGATCGATTAAATCAGATCAGAGCGTAATAAATTAACTTACAATAGATTTACTAAATTGCAGCTGCCCCCCCCCCCCTGAATCCGTCCATGGATCCAGGGGCCAGACTTCCTATAAGTTGTTGTTGTAGTTTGTAACGCCTGCTTTCAGCATTTCTGCTTTAAGCAACCCTGTCAGCCTGGCGGGGGGAGTGAGCCTGTTTGTTAACTTGAGGCACCCCAAGTAAGGGCAGACTCTTTCACTTCGGGGAAAGGGGAGTTGACTAAGAGGGTGGACCTCCTGATTATAGTGGATTCCGAACCACTTGGGGAACATGGTAAAGTCACACGATTAAATCGGAGGTGACCAGGACTCGACTTATACTGCCTAAGCGCGTTACCACGTCCCACCAGGTTTCCCTGCCAACGCTGTGCACACTACCAAGTTGCGGTTAGTTGCCGCAGTTTGAAACATGCTCTGCTCTAATCAGGGACGGATGGGCGACCGCCCCCCCCCCCCCCCGAGAGAAAAGGTTTTATACTAAGTAGAATGGACTTTTGAAGGAAATTAAGAAAAATTATAACTCAAGTTAAAGAAACGCGATATTTATCCGGCCACCGCCCCCCCCCCCCTGAAAACATTTTCTGAAACCGTCCCTGGCTCTAATGGAATCAACATGGTAAGGCCGTTGGCACTTCCTATAAGTAGGCATGGGTCCATAAAAATTCCTTTAAAATAACAATAATAAATATACCAAGTACGTTATACTTGATACTCACTGGTTTTTAAATTGCTGTATTGTAATTTATGGGGCTAAAATTGGTTTGGGAATTAGCATGGCGAGTTTCAAAATTTTTAAAAGCTTTGAGATCGCCTGTATACATGTACTGAACAGTATAAAATTGACGCTATTAAATTTTTAAAGGACTAATTTGTCGGTAGGTATACTGTAATATTCGAAGGATCTTGGACACCTAGAAATGAAACTACAATGCGCCATAATAAGTGATTTATCTAGGCCTGTAAAACACGGTGAAAGTCGAAACATTTTTCCAGAAAACGTTTCCGCGTAATCCCCCCAAACTGGAATTGCACCCCTAACCCCTGTGCTTTAATCAATCATAACCCAACATTAGTCACATCGACCGACGACCGGCGCCCGTCAGTAAATTAATTCCAAAAATTTCCCCCCGTCATTTTTCGTTTATATAAATCATTCACGGGAAATAAATGTGATAAAACAATAAATGGGGAGGGGGTGTATTGAATTGCGGCGTGACCTTGACACGGATGCTAACGATCGGGGTGCCGTGCGCGGCGCCGCAGGGCCATATGTACCCATCATGGCTGCTCAATCCGTTTTTATTGTCTCTGTTTTCACAGGAAAAGTCTATTTTTCTCTCATATAAGGCGTTTTGTTTCTTTTGAGTTTCTAAAATCAATACAATAAATCTGTATACTTTATTGTAACATTGTCTTTCCTTTATCATGCCTTCGTATTCTCTTTTCCATTGACCGAACACCTTTTTTATTTGGAAGAGAAGGAATTATTTTACCTACCGGCAGGCCTACATAAATATTTGTATGGTACTTTTAGTTCTTTTTCCATTTCATAATTCGTAATTTTGTAGGCATAGTCCCCAAGAGTCCTTCGTCATCTATCGTCGATAACATATTATATAGCCTACAGCGTATACATGGCTTAGTCATGCCCGGGCCTAATTAATTGGGGGTATCATTTCCAGCATGATACCTTGCGCATTTAGATAAATGTAGCGTACGGTAGTGTTTATCTATCGTGTGAGAAATCATGGTGAATTAGCCTGATATAACGGTTTTCGGTGATTATACTGTAGTTTACTTTGTGGGGCTAGACTAGGCTAACTATACTGTACTTCGCACCTTAGATAATTAAAGTCATTAGAGGCGTACAGATGTCATGCCCAGATAAGTGTTAAAGAGACAATATATAGAAATATATTCAGGAAGACACGGTAAGACTACGGTACTGCAATCTACAGTATGTATAGGCCTAAAACTGTTATTCTGATTTAACTATTCCAGGTGATTATTTTATTTTGTACTGTCCGTATACTTAGTACCTATTTTAGGTACCGGCCGCCATACCAAGTTGAAACCAGCGGACCAGAGCAGGTTCAAAGCTGCAGATAACTTGGTCGTGTGCACAGTGCCGGTGGGGAAACATGGTAGGACTTGTCCTGGTCACCTCCGAACTAATTGTGCGACTTCACTGTGTTTCCCAAGTGGTTCGGAATCCACTGTAATCAGGAGGTCCACTGTCCTATGGGCTGGCATAGGATAGTCAAGTCGGGGTCGCTCTATGGGCCCAAATATGAGGCCTAAGTCGTTATTAACCCGACGAACACTACTGCTACCTATTTTAGGTCTATGTGATATGTATACTACTAGTATATTGATATACCATACATTCTACCTAGCTATCAACCCGGAGCCATAGTATAGTAGGTAATGTTTTTTTTTAAATCAAATTAATAACTAGTACCTAATATCCTGCTACAAGCCATACTAGACATAGGGCCTATGAAGAAATACAGTAGGCCTATACCACAAGTACATGATCAGGGAGTACCTAAGCTTAAATCAAATTGGAAAGAGGAATAGGTCCATATCCAATTTGCAATGTTCCTTTTTGCTTTCATATTTATGCATATACACTGCGTTAGTACAAGGAAAACTTTGTGATGGGTCGAAATTTTTGATTTCGAGATTTCAATTGATGTGAAACACGTTATTATATCCCAGAAACAAAAAAAAGTGTTTTTTACAAAATGACTGTGTGTGTCTGTTCGTCGATTTGTGGGCAAACTACCCGGTGGATTTTTTGGTGGGTTGACTTTATTTTATTATTGTTCGACTCTCTAGATGTTAGCGCAAAATCTCTTTATCGTGTCTAAACCCACCCATTAGCAGCCACTAATAACTATTAAGTGACGTACGGTAGTGTAATTTATACCTTTCGAAATTCGAATACGCAATAAAATGCAGACCACAGACCTGAAAACTACAGCATGCTGCTAATAGCCTACCTAACAAACTCAAAGTTAACTTCATATCCACTCAGGGAAGCAGTAGTTTAATAATTCACGCTTTACCCAAAGATTCAATGTCTATCTATACCCAGGCTTGAAATGGAAAGTCTAAATGCGAGTTTTAGGTACGGTACCGCGTCCGTAGAAGGTTTTGAAAGCAGCGGGTTGTGCGGTAATGGAATCGATCCAACGTGGCGCTGGAATCGCCAGGCAGGCGTTGTAATGCATTACGGTATACGGCATACGGTGCTCATTTTGTAGTTGACTGTTCAGTTCAGTTCCTAACAGCAACTTGAGGCGGAACGATTTCCGAACGTCTTTGAAATGAGCTCGAAACATCTGGCAGCTGGTAGGTACCATTATCTTTACCTTATCTTTGAATATTTAACGTAGTTGGTTCCTATACTTATTACCAATGTTTTAGTTGCGTACCTACTAAGGAAAATATTTTATAAGAAAGTCTAGGTGCGACTCATCCTAATAATATGCCGAGCTACGCGAGTAGGCTATAATGCATTAGACTGTTCTACAGTAAATATATCCACATATACATAGACTACAAACTTAATTCAGGTTCTTTTATGCAGTTGCTATTGATTTAGCAATAAGTACATGGGTCTTTTGATACCTCTTGCCGATCTACAGTCCCTATTTCAGGGCCATTTTTGCCTGGAGAATTTTACAATAGCTCAGGTCAGTCAAAATTTCGTGTTGTGACTCACATGATGCAGATCACTTGGTCTATTGAAAGCTCTGCAAATAATCTACTATAGGTGCCTATCGTACCGTATATACTAGGCTATACGAACGATATAGATCTGTCTGTGCATAAACGTAGGTATTGAATTTCTAAGCAGGAAAATGGATCAGCAAAACAATCTCTGCTTTCTAGGGACTGTGAGATTATTAGCTTACATAGGCTATAATAATTTATACATATAATAGAATAGATAATAAATAAATAAGGACTTTTTGTTCTATTACTAAGCCAACCTAGCGGAGTTAGGGCTATAAAGCCCTCTCTTACACTCAACTAGGAAGGCCCGGGACCACCTAGCTACTTTACATACCCTCCGAAGCATGGCCAGAAAATGTAGGAAGACTCGAACCAACAACCTTTCGGGTCAAAGTTGGAGTCCGTCCTTAAAACAAGTTTAAAAAAAAATAGATATAGGCCCTATTGTACTTTATAGTATGCCCGTCAGACTATGCACAGGCTCCTCTTCTTATTAACACTTATTCTTGACCTCTTTATTTACTTATATATAGGTACTGTATTATTATTATTATGCACCCAGGGTCAGAATGCCCACCAAAGGATCCGAACAAATTGCGGCTGTACAGCATGCTGTTTTGCCCCTTCTGCGAGCGCGTCCGTATGATCCTGATTTTGAAGGACATTCCACATGACATCGTCAACATCAACCTAAAGAACAAGCCCTCTTGGTTGTTCAGTTTGCATCCAGAAGGGAAGGTACCTGCCCTTGACACCGGAGATCGCATTATCACTGAATCTTTGGACATAGTGGAGTACCTGGATCAGACGTACCCTGACCCACTTCTGAAATCCACTGCTGCTGATGGGCAAGAAGCTGATAAGAAAGTTATGGATCTCTTTGGCCAGGTAGGGTACCTACAGGAAATATTAGAAACATAAAACCGAATAAATGGATTTTGGTTTTCCCGCATGCTTTTCTCACAGGCTATAGGCTATATTAGACCGGATTAGTCGTGAAATGCCATTGAAAAGTTCTGTACTGACAACACGTTTGCACCATACATTTTTTTCCCTACCGCCTACCCGGTCGGCAGGGTGCATATATTTCAATAAAAAAACAAAACAATTGTACACTTCAATTGGACCTCATGGGTCATCTCCCGTACTATAATAATTTATGTTATTACAGTTTGATTTCCACTAATTACTATCTAATTGGTTCCGTCAGCGTTCAGCAGCCTGATCGAGGCGATTATAATACCGGTATTTATATAATCCCCTGGTAATAAAAATGTAAACAGGATAATTTTATAATGGAAAGTGCTATTCAAAATTTGTTTGTTTACAGTTATAATCCTATGGTATTTATTTAACATCGGTATTATAATCGCCTCGATCAGGCTGCTGATACTCGTAACTATTACTTCTACGTCTATGAATGTTCCAATGGATGAAAAGAAGCATTTTAAGTTGACCTTTCACTACTCACTACACTACTTACACCCGCACGGTCAAGGTCGGCAATACAATATTTTTGAGGAGGAGGGGAGATGAAAAATAGGTACATTTCAAAACAAGCTTGGAACGATTTCCTCGTTAGTCGGAGTCAATGTCGCATTTTGGGCTGGGACACCAAATGACGCCCTTACGCATTGTCTTTCACTTAGAACTAGAATGACAGCTATATAAGAGTGAGATCTTTGGGTGAAATTTTCTACAATATTTCATGGATTATTTGAAAGCGAGCCTTCCCCTCTATTATCCATGTGCATGCAACATAAATAAATAAATAAATATATTTTTCTGTTAAATTATACAATTCAAGTAATCAACAAGTAATTGACAAAAAAGTATAAAGTAAAATCGTTAAAATATCGTCGAAATCAGGTAGTTTTGTCATTGTCATTGTGCTAGTGCCTCAGTGACAGTGTAGAAAGCTTTCTCTAAGAGATGGTTTCTAAGCAGTTTAGGGAAGTTAGAAGCATTTCTCGCCGCTCTCAGTTCAATCGGGAGTTTTCTAAGGTAGGCGAGACCTTGTAGTATAGGATCCAGTCGCTCACACTTGGCTGTGCATGGCGCTGGCCTTACAAGGTCTCCCCGTTGCCTCGTGTTGTAGGTGTGCGTGTCCCCGTTTTGTTTAAATGTCCCCCACACATGGGCCAAGGGCACCCTTGTTTGATAAAATTACCACAGATTACGGAAACACACTGTACAATTTATTGTCTACAAATTTATCTCTTTGTCGAAGAATTGTAATTATTTATTTTTGATTAATAGGCAAACTGAAACTAGGCTTGAAGCCCAGTTCGTATCGGGGAAAAGTATTTAAAAAAAATCTAGTAGACCTATATAGTCTTAATAGCAAGAATGATACCCCCAAGGCATACCTTGACCAGATAATGAGTTTAGTATTGTGTATGTACATTGTACACTGTACCCCTATACAATATAGGCTACTGTTGTGCCCATAGGGCCTAAGCTGTAGCCTGTAGTCCACGTTTTTATACTATTTTCAGGTAATGGCGCCGTTTTTTGCTGCTATTTACAACAGAGAAAACAAATCACTTGATTACTATATGGACGCCCTTTACAATCTTATGGATTTGTTTGAGCAGGAGCTCGCAACACGGGGCACATTGTTCTTCAATGGTGAGTGAGATTAGATAAATAGGCTACATGAAAAATATGTCTGTCAGTCCAGAAATGTTGCTGCACATTAGATATATGTGATACATGCAGGGTTATTGAATTTGATTTGTAGAAAGTAAAACAGACATTGCTGAGAATGCCACGTTGAAAGAGCTCAAAAACTGTGGTCAATCGATGTTGATGACGACCACACACTATGTATATTACAGTATATGTACATCAAATACATTTCTTTTACTGTATTCTGTCTGTATGCATTTGAGTGAGCTGGGAGAGGGGGGAATTGGTCGAGGTAGGAGAGCGAGGACAGCCAATCTCGTACATCGACCTACAGGGATGTTCAAACAACGGTGGTTCGGTTCCTTGATAACAGCAAAGTGGCCGAAATAAGGTAGCCCGGGGCAACCTCGTTGTCATTGCGCTCCTGAGAGCAGTTTTGCCTTACCAAATCGGGCCAAACAGGTAAAACCTACAGAATGGAAACGTATACCCCTAAGGAAAAAACACATTTATGGCTCCACGGTCGATTTTCTTATGAAATTGGACTTTGTTCCAAAAATGGACTCCGATTGTGTCTTGAGCAACAAACTCAGATGAACTGAAAACCCTTGGTTACATGAATCGAGCTAGTTACGTATTGTACATTAATTTATTTCAGGAGAAAGACCTGGCTTCTTGGACTACATGATGTGGCCTTGGACTGAAAGATTGAAAGTACCAAGCATTCTTTTCAACGAACCGTTTACGTTTCCTAAAGATAGATTCCTCAATTTAGTAAGTTGGCCGACCTAACTACGTATGCCTATAGTATTAAGCGAAGTACCTACTGTACGTCACCTATAGGTATAGTAGCGTACTATAGCTTAACAACAATGGTATACTTTCAACTAAAAGTATAGGTACATTAGAATGCAGTGACTTCGACTAAAGTGCAATACTGTGCGTCTAAATTTTATTGATATTTACACGTGACTTCGTGGTATTTAATTTTAATAAACAAAAAATAACTAAAACTCTAAAACTAAAAGATGCAAATGATGCACATTTGCATCATCTCCTCGAGTTGAGCAAGTCTCAAATCGCAGATAAGGTGTAACTGTGCTAGTGCGTTTCCCTCTGTAGATGGCAGTTCTTGCCGAAAGCGCTCAGGGTTTTATACTAACACAAGTGGGTTTCTTAGACAAAGTTAATTTCTTAACGATTATTTGGGTTTTACTAATTCGGGTTGTTATAACAAGTTTTTCTAAAACTCATCTAAGTTTTTGTTATTTTTTGTTTATTGATAGGTATTGATATACGAGTACGGTATATCGGAGCATTGCATTTTCGGGTTCTCAAAGAATTAGCTATTCTTCTTGTGATTGTCACTGCCTTATTGTAAAGTAAGTCAGTAATGCTGATATTTTACACATGTGTTGGACAAAGCTATGTAATGGGCTGTACGAACTCAATAATTAATTCAAAATTAAAACAAAACCAGAAGCAAACTATCAAGGGGCAAGCGACCCCCCGCATTTTGTTAACATTAATAACGACTACAACGTATTTGAATTTAAAAGAAATCGTTGGAGCCGTTTTTGAGAAATAATTTTTTTATGCGTTTTTTTGGAGTTTTTGAAAATAAAACCCCCCAAAATAAGAAAAAATGGTCCCGAGGTATGATTTTTACGAACCAACATGCCGAATTCCATAAAAATCCACTGTGTAGTTTGCCCACAAATCGACGAACAGACAGACCGACAGACAGACAGACAGACATTTCGTAAAAACCACTTTTTTGGGTTCCTGGGACCTCAAAACGTATAAATCCGTTGAAATCTCGGAGTCGAAAATTTTGACCATCACAAAGCTTTCCTTATACTACGTATAAATTGGAAAGCAATAATATTAGTCTTGCATTTGTTGAGTCACTAAACAGGTACCTACCGATCGAGCATAGTGTGTATGCTACGACATAGTCTGTGCCTATATAACGTATTATACGTATACGTATAACCGTGCTTTCTTCATTGGCTGGGGCCAACATGCTGTACATACTCATAAGCTACTTTTGTATTATATATGGATTCTTTAGGTATAGGATTGAAGTTACATGGTATCAGGTTCCCAATTACAAGTTTATTATCTGAAAATCCTAAACTCAGATACATTCAATCCACGCCATCTTCCTACAGTGACGCAACAACACATCCGCGCTAACTCATCAGCCAATCAGAGTGCACCTCATAGAACTATCTCATCATCATACATAACATTTTGTAATTTAATTTTTTGCTGTTAATTCACGGAATATGTATGTTTTCTTAGGTAAAATGGAGAACTGCTATGAAAGAAGAGAGAGGTGTAAAGGAATGTCTTATAGCTCCGGAGAGGCACGCTCAAATCGTTTCCGCAAACATCGAAGCCGACAAAAATGGAACACCAGTTGAATACGATGCTTATTAATTAGCTTAAACTGTTTTTCCAACTGTTCATTGTATACATCTCTATCTCCCTCGTTGTAATGGAAACCATATTATATAGGAAATTCATGTTACTTTGGCATTCACCTGTAAGGTTGTTGGTAGGAGCCCTATTCAGGGGCCCCCATGAATAGCTTTGCTAACGGAGCCATATCAAGTTGAACGTCAAAAGCAGAAGAACTGCACTAAAGAAAGTCCCTAGATCTAGTTAAATGTTGGATTGACATTTTTAGCTCTAACTCAGTTGGTCCAGTAATAAATATTATCCCTTAGCTGCCATAGGCTTTGGGACATAAAGTACGGTAATTACAAGTGTAAAAATCAAATATCATCAGCTATCGATCGTATCTATAAATATTATGCATATCCTTCATAAGAAATTTTCCTAGTCATTTTGATACATGATAGATAATAATTATGTGCCTCTTTCTAAAACCGACTGGCCACAATTATCGAAATAGATTTGTGCAAAAAACGGTTGGTGAGGGCGTTGGAGAAAGGTGGCCAATTGGCCTTAGCGACGGCCACATATCATACATCAAAATGCAGAGGAGTAATGCAATATTTTTGATAGCAGCTCTGCAATGGATATTTCCTGCAAGTTTCGAATTTGTAAAAAAAAAAAAAAAAAAAACGGGTACTAGGGGCTTTCCGATTCGCTCTTTCCAAGTAGATACCTAATACTAGTAAACAAAAACCCGTTGGAGATAGAGATGCATATGAACTGGGCCTACATTTTGCACTTGATGTTTATTGAACGTGACAATAAGTAATGCTTCCGCTACATTTCCGCTGCATTGCCTGCCTTTCCACCAAAACTTTAAAAATGAAATGAGCGTCAGGTAAGCAATCAGAGGCAGATTTCAGGCTTCCGACTCCAGTTGAAGATTTAATATCGTATGCACTCGGAAATAGGCCGTTTGGCGGGGATTCCACCGACCGGCTGGGGCTAAATACAAAAACGGTGACGTGGTAGCAGACATTCCAGACTTAGGCGGGGTTTCCACCGACCTCGCATTGCAGAATTGACGGAAATGTTTATTTTCCTCTATGCCATAGTTAAAATTGATCAATGATCATACAGTAAAATCACAAACAAACAAATTAAAATTAAAAAATGGCGTCATGGGATATGTTAAATACAAATATTTTAATATATTTCTATAAAAAGAAAAATTCTAATTTCCGTCAATGTCATTTGCATTCTGCAATGCGAGGTCGGTGGAAACCCCACCTAAGTCTTGAATGTCTACTACCACGTCACCGTTTTTGTATTTAGCCCGCCTAAGATTCGAAAATTGAAAGTTATTAACGGGAACTGGCTCTATATTATCAAAAAATACAGCTGTGTAGGCAGAAAAGAATGCAAGCGAAATGGGAGAATTCAAAATGACAATAACTTTGCTTCCGCAATGATGTTCAGTCACTGTTATACAATAGTAGATAAAACTTAATGTACTGTAAGTATCTAGAAGATAAGTTTCTTGCTCAATAATCAAGCTACAAATTACGATTTTCCCTGTTTTAGGCAATTCACGTTGTGGATTTTGGAAATTCATATCATAACTGTTGCTGAATTTACAAATAAACTTACATACTGCAATTTACCTATTACTATGGGCCCGCTCGAATGGAACGGCCAATGAAGTTAACTGGCAGCTTCAATGTTACGCGACAGGCACGTAGCCAGGGAGGGGGCTTTGGAGGCTGAAGCCCCTCCCGAAATTTAAAAAAAGGGGGGAAAATGATTTTTTTAGTTTATTTATATTTGTTCTCGCACGATTCAGTGTAAATACAGTAGATTCGATAGTGCAGTCAGTGCAGTGCAGTCAAGTCTTCCGCAGATTACGGAAGACTTGACCCGCCGTTTTACTAGGGGTATTCCATACCCCCCCCCCCCCAACCCGCTGGTAGTTAGCCCCTCCCGAAATAAAATCCTGGCTACGTGCTTGTTACGCGACAGCTAATCATAACCATCATGCTGGTGTCGGCAACATGCACGGGTTCTATAGCAATTAGCCCAACTTAATATAATTACATTTATTCTATTACTAAGCCAGCTTAGTGAGGTAGGGGCTATCAAGCCTACTCTTACACTCAATTAGGAAGACTGCCTGCTTTACATGCCCTCCGAAGCATGACCAAAGAACGTAGGCCTAGCAGTGGTGGGACTCGAACCAAGTCTTGACTTACTTGACTTAATTAGGCGCGATCAGCCCAGGGGGACTTTTGGCCGCTCTGACGATTTCCCTCCATCTTTGCCGATCCTCAGCAGCCGCTGTCCAATCTGCTGCCTCGACGCCAACTCGAAGGAGGTCCTCCTGGAACTGGCCCGCCCATCTTCGCCTTGGTCTTCCTCTTGGTCTTCTTCCGCGGGGGATTGCTTCCCAAGTCTAATCTACCAATCTTTGTTACTGCTTTACTTTCTGTCTCACCAAGCAAGAACTTACTGTAGTATGTTTACTATTTAAGTCCGAACCGCGATGAGAATGTGTGTAACTTACTATCTTAAGTAGGTTTCCGTAGCCAAATTGATGTAGTCTATAGATTTGAATCAATTAACTTAATTTTGAAACATATCCTAAACATAATCGCAGGCCTACTCTACCGCAAGTCAGCCGAATTTTTTAATAAGCCTATAGGCTACATTCAAGTTCTAGCAGTTGAGAAATCCATTTTAGACTTATGCTTAATGATTTATTGTAGATACCAAAGAAGTTTATTCTACAATGTGTGCAACGAGTACCTATGTAGTACTGTTTTTGTTTTTTAATACAATTTGCCTATTTTGTAGCGTTATTTTACTGTTAGCCCATAGTTAGTTATATCTGTGTTTGAACATGATTGTTGAAGTACGACAGAACATAGCTTTTTTATACAGAATACTGGTTGACCTTCGTACTCAAAATCGTCGAATGTAAACATTAACAAACTAAATTATTATTGGTGGATAATCGACTATAAGTAATGCAATCGTATAGGTACCGGTATATTATATTCTGTTGCAGAAGGAGATCAAACTATATGATCGTTCAACCGCCAATTCTAGGATTGGTATATGTCGTTCACTATGGTTTCCGTATTTTTTAAAGCTTGTTTAATTTATTCGTTTTCGGGAAAAAATTAAAGTGTGACATTTTCTAATTTTGTGTAGGGCTATCCAGTTATGGGGTTTGATGGTGTGATTTTCTGAGATAATGTGTTTTGGGAATGCTCTGTTTATATTTGGGTCTCCAATGCCTGATATGGGTTTTTAACCCTGGTTTGAAAGTTATAACGATTATGACGCATTTTACATGTTCCAAACAGGTAGAAACATTCAAACCAGGGTTAAAGAAAATACAGTATATCAGGTATAGGAGATGCAAACATAAAGAGCGCATTCGCAAAACACCTTAACCCAGAAAACCACGCCATCAATCCCTATAACTGGACAGCCCTACGCAAAATTAGAGAAGGTCCACAATTTAATTTTTTTTAAAGAAAGTAGAAATGAAATAAACTTTAAAAGGGGAAAGCATAGTGAACTACATGTTATTCACACAGTCTCTCAGTATAGATTATTAGTCAGCAAGTTATAGGAATAGGTACATTAACCAGCCTCACCCCCCCCCTTGCTCCCCAAGGGCGGATTTTGCCTCCAATTTAGGGGGGGGGGGGAGTCAGCGCGCAGGTTCAGTGGATTATAACATTAAAAAACATAATTATTTTTAATTCCCACTGTAAATCCATTGTTATGTAGTGTAAGTTAATTTATTTGGGGGGGGGGGGTCCGGACCCTCTGACCTAAAATCCGCCCTTGTTGCTCCCATTAGCTGCTTCCAGTCCTCTATAACCTAAATTTTCCTCACGGGGCCAGTGTGCCCTCCTAGCGGATATGGATGCAATAAGGGTCCTTTTTTCATTTATTTGGGTTAGGACTTCCTCATTAGTTACATGGTCTTGCCAAGGTATTCTCAAAATGCGGCGATAACACCACATTTCGAATGCTTCTATTTTCTTGACATATTTTTCGCTTATGCACCATGTTTCACATCCGTATAGTAGAATGCTCCACACAAGAGACTTAAGCATTCTTGTCCTGAGTCTGATATTTATATTGTTAGACTGAAAAATTTTCGACTTTTTATTGAAAGCGACTCTTGCCTGGTGCAATCTATACTCAATCTCTTGGATTGACCTGCCGTCAGAGGTAATTTTGCTACCTAGGTATGTGAAGGCTTTAATATTGCTGAGTGGAGTGCCATTCAGTTGTATGTTTGTGCTCTTTGTCTCGTCAGTGCTTACTACCATCACTTTGGTTTTGGATTTATTTATCTTCATGTTGTATGTTAGAAGAACGTTCTCCATGGCGTTTAGAGCCTCTCTAAGCTCTTCCTCACTTTCCGCCAACAAAGCAATATCGTCCGCATATCTGACCATGTCTATTTTTACGCCAAGCATTTTTATACCTCTTGTGCCTTCCAGCTCTTCTCTCATTTCCTCTATTGCATACTGAATGTAGAGGTTGAACAGTACTGGTGAGAGAGCGCATCCTTGTCTCACGCCCGCTTTTATCACAGCTTGTTCTTCTGAGTTTCCACATCGGATTACGGCCACTTCTTCTTTGTATAGAGCCCAGATTATTCTTCTGTCCTTGTGTTTTATCCCGGCTTTTCTAAGGATCTCAAATAACTTTTTCCAGGACACTTTGTCAAAAGCTTTTTCAAGATCTACATACGCAATATATGTCTTTTCCCTTTTTCAGTCTTTTTTCAAGTATTAAGCGCAGGGCTAGAATGGCTTCTCTTGTCCCCATGCCTCTCCTAAAGCCACATTGGTCGTGCGTTCGAGCTCTATCTATAACAGGTTCGATTCTATTCAGCATGATATTTGTGAGAATTTTTGACGCGTGTGACATAAGGCTTAGAGTGCGATGTTGTTCGCATTTTACAGCACCGTCTTTCTTTGGCAGGGTCACTATAAGGCATTTCTTAAAATCTACGGGCACTTGCCCTGACTCGTATACATCATAAATGATTTTGAAAAGCGCTGTTTTCGTACCTTCCCCTGAGTTCTTTAAAAGCTCTGCGTAAATGTCGTCTATGCCAGGAGATTTTCTGTCTTTTAGTCTGTTAACTGCTTTGTTAAACTCTTCCCTTAAGATGCTGTTTCCTATTTCCCCTTCTTTGTCAATAGTGTCGTCGACATCTTCTATTATTTCATGTTCTTCGTAGAGTTCATTTCCACAGTATAAACTTTCTATGTACCGTACTCCTTCCATCTCTTGCTAATCAGGTCATCTTCGAAGAGCATATTTCCATTTGACGCCTGTATGGCCCCACTTTTCCCTTTATTTAATCCAAAGAACTCTTTCACTAGGGCATATCCCTTTTCCGTGGTTCCACATTGGTCTATATCGTTACACTTATCTTGATAATAGTTTTCTTTAGCAATTCTCGATTGCCTGTTAATTTCGTTGCGAAGTTCTCTGTAGAGTACACCATCTCCATTCTTTTTGGCTGTTTTTCTTTCCTGTATGAGCTGTAATATATCATCGTTTATCCAGTCCCTTCTAGCAGCAACTACTCTTCTACCAAGCACTTCTTCAGCTGTTTGTTTTATTCCTTCTCGTATCTTAGTCCATTTCTCATTAAGATCATTGTTTTCATCAAGGTACCCTATGTTCTCATCACTCTTCCTTTGGTATTCAGCCCTTACATCTTGGTCTCTGAGTTTTTATAGGTTCAGTTTAATTCCTTTTCTTTCCGCCAATTTCTTTAGTTTAAGTATGCTCTTTGCCATGACCATATTATGGTCACTATCTATGTCCGGGCTGGCGTAAGCCCTACAGTTTTTCAGTTGATTTTTAAATCTGTTTCTAATTAGTATGTAGTCAAGTTGCAGCCTTGTTCTGTTCCCAGGAGACATCCACGTGTATCTCCTTCTCGGGTGGTGTTCAAAGAGTGTGTTTGCAGCTGCAAAATCGTGTCTGGCACAGAACTCGGCTAGCTTGTCACCTCTCGGGTTTCTTCTGCCTAGGCCAAAGGCACCAATATATGGTTTCCATCACTGCCTTCTCCTAAGACAGCATTCCAGTCTCCCATTACTATGACATTCTCATGTGCTTTAGTCTTATTAATTAGTGTGTCTAAATTTTCATAAATGTTATCAATGACTTCATCGGGGTATTGGCTTGTAGGCATATATACCTGGATTATCACAGTATCAACAGGTTTAGTCTCAATTTTGACTAGTATTGTTCTTCCGTCATATTGCACATATCCCTTCACACGTTCGCCCCATTCTTTACACAGAACGATCCCAACCCCCCCTTGGCCTGGTTTGTTTTCAATTGTTCCTGTATGGATTATTCGGTAGCCATTTTTTCAGAAATCTCCACAGTTAGGCCATCGCATTTCTGATATTCCAAGGGCATTGAGTTTCATGTCTTTCATTTCCTTGATCAAGTTATGTATTTTAAAATTTTGTAGTAATGTTTTCACATTCCATGTCGCATATCTCGCAAAAGAGCGTCGTTCTTCTTCTTTTTCTTCATCGTCGTCATCATCGTCGTCATCATCGTTTCTTCTTTCTTCTTGGTCGTTGTCTTGTTTGTTCCTTTCTTCTCCTTTGGTCGACGAATAACATCTCGAGCAGTCCCCACCCGGAGCTCCGAATGGGGGACTTTTTTATCTCCGGAAATACTTTTTACTTGAGACATATTCATAGTTGCTGGTGCTTGGGATGCCACTTGGGCCCTTAATGCGGTAGTTTCCCCTTGCTTTCCGCATCCTATGCCGTTGACTATCATCTGTGTCCAGAATCCGGTTCCTCCGCCTTTAGGGAGCTTTTCTTCTCCCCTGGGCAAAAGGGTGCCCATACCCTAACTCTAGGAGTTAGGGGGGATCTTCGACCGGACCCCACTCGGTACCTGACTGTGTTAGCCGTCTTAATGGACGTTGCCCGCCCCCCGCCACGAGGAGGTACAGACCAGGAATTTTGGGGGGACAAAATTGATATGAGTTATAAATAAAGAGGAAATTATGCGAAACGTGATTCCTTATTACTATTTACTACCGTACTGCTATTACGAGATTAAGAAAGGCCTCTTGTAGCGAATGAACCGGCAAGCGAACCTTATTCCTGAGTTATAGGAAACCCATTCTTTTGACTTATTTCCAGTGCCTTAGCTATTGCAATTGTGCAACCGATGTACCGAAGATGAAAATATATAGTCCCAACATTATAACAAAACTTAACCTTTTTTTTATTGACTTTTTTTGTTCTATTACTAAGTCAGCCTAGCGGAGTTAGGGCTTACACTCAACTAGGAAGGCCTGGGACCGTCTGTACAACTACTTTACATGTCCTGACCTTTAGGTGCGCGACAAAAGTCAACGCAGGAAATTTAAATAAGAATGAATTGACTCCGTTTCCGATCATTTTCCTTCTCTTGTAGTAGGTTTAACTGCTGATTGACATATCATTCTGATTCAGAGTTTATTATATAGGAAAAGGATTAGCCTTAGAAATGATGACTCAAGGTAATAGAACATACTGTAGGTTAAGTTTAGTTGGGGGTCCTAAAATACCTAATGATTCTCAAATTTTGATGAAGAAGTTATGTCCTAAATTACGAGTACCTATAGTCTGATTAATGTAATTTCGGTCCAAATGCCGTTCACTGTCAATACAAAGCTTTCTTGTGGATATGTTATACAGTAGTCCATACAATTATTTTGTTACATAGGTACATGCCATGTAAATGGGGAAACAATAATTAGGTTGCATGGTTAATATATGCATCACATAAAGTGCCGCTATTTTAATAATTCGACAATTAACGAAGGCTTAGAAAGGAATTCAGATTCAATCTCGTCATGCGAGATATCATTGTGTGTGTATGCGCATACAGTATATTCACCTTAATTGAATAAATTAAATAACAAGAGCTTAAAAGAGGTTCATGACGGCATATGGGCGAAATTGGCTGGTGGTCTGGCGTTGAGATTCTGCTATTATTCCTTCTATTTCTTGTAATTGCTTCTGTAATTATTGCCGTAGCCCCGACTAGGAGAGGATGAGTAACCGTTGCCGTTGCTGTAATAGCCTAAAATTAAAATTAAATAAAAACATAAAAATAAACATTGTACAATAGGATTGTAAATTTTATCACAACAATAATTATTAATATGCTACCACAAAGGATTATTTTTTGAATGTATGCCTTAATTTGTTTCATCAGAATGTGTAAAATAGGTTAAAAAATAATAATGCGTGCTAGCCTATACTATAAAATTAACGGGATTATTATTATTGTCAATGTAATTGTAATAATAGTAATAATAAACACAGCCTGTTAATATTAATAAAACAAGCAATAGTAAAATAAACTCTATAAATAAATAACAAAAAATAATTATTTAGCAGCACTGTATAAGCCCTTTGTCCCAATCAAGCGCCAGCTTGGGGATGCGGGATAGTATTGTATTGTAAATTTTTGTAAATGTATGCTCCTTGTCCAGGTAATAATGGGCAAGGAAAAGAAAGAAAGAAAAAAAATATTATTACCATAAATATAAATAGATAGGCATGGTACAGTATATGTACATATATCTGTATATACTGTATATGTATATGTTATATCATCTATATATGCGTTACTGTGTGAGCCCCGGCTCGATAAGTTTTTTTAACTTGGTTGGTTGTATGACCCATTGTTGTAGTGTTCAGATATACTTTTTTATTTATAAATAGCCTATACTACTTCGGTGCAGCAGGGGAGTTCCGGCCAATGAAGACCTGGTATTCTGCGACCATTAAACGAAAACCGTCGGAACGTTTTGAAAATGAAACAAATGCGAAATTTTAGCCTTCCCCTCATGCATTGGCGTAAATAGGGGGTGCGGGGGGGTTAAGCCCCCCCCCCCCAGATCCACCCGTAGCCCCCCGCCCCCAGGATTTTTGGTGACAAAGACGTTATGGAGGCTAAAGGCATAGTATCCACAATAATGAAAGGGAAATTAATTCTTAGTATGCTTATTTTACATGAAAAAAAATCTACATATTGACCAAGTACTTTCACAAAAAATATATTACTCAAAATACATAAAACCCCGATACTTAAGAGCCATTTTTTCCAAATTTTTCTCCGGGGGAGACCCCCGGGCCCCCCTCAATAGTAGGTTTATTCGTCGTTATAACATCTCAATTGTACTGCTTGCAAACATTAGCGTAAATGGGGGGTCCTGGGCTAAGCCCCCCCCCCCAGGATTACTGGTGACAAAGACGTTATAGAGGCGGCGAAAGGCATAGTATCCACAATAACGAAGGGGAAATTAATTCTTGGTATGCTTATTTCACATGAAAGACATCATGAAAGAAATCAACATATTGACCAAGTACATTCACAAAAATATATTACTAAAATGCTTAATACCCTAATATTTCAGACCTATTTTTTCAGAAGTTTTCTACGGGGGAGACCCCCTGACCCCCCCTCAGTGGTAGGTTCATTCGTGGGTAAAATCTCAACTCTACTGCTTGCAAAATGCGTAAAACCTCCCTAAATTGGGCCTATTCAACAATTTTTTTCTCCGGGGGAGACCCCCGGGCCCCCCTGTCTCCAAGGTAGAATATTCGTAAAACCTCACTAATTTGGGCCCATTTATCAATTTTTTTTCTCCGGGAGAGACCGCCGGGCTCCCATTTCTCCAGTGTATAAATGGTATAATATGCGTAAAACCTCATTAATTTGGGCCCATTTATAGATTTTTTTTCTCCGGAGGATCAAAGTCTTGAGGTCCTAAAGCCCCCCCCCCCCAGAAATTTTGGGAATATACGCCAATGCCCTCATTAATGAAAAGATTGAAAATACATTTTACTGTGAAAACTTCCTGATAATTATGCTAAAATATTGTGGACAGATAAGTTCCCACAAGTTTCTTCACAAAGTTTGTCCTTTGCACCCAAAGAGATTATAGTATAGGAAAAGCAATTATACCTGTTCCAGTGGTACCGTAGCCGCCAGGAATACCACCATAACTGTTAGGATAACTGCTACCGTAGCCAGGATAACTGCTACCGTAGCCAGGATAACTGCTACCGTAGCCAGGATAACTGCCGCTGTTGTAACCGGGGTAGGACCCGGCACCAGTCCCGGGGTATGATGAACCTCCGTAGTTGGGGTAAGATGATCCTCCATAGTTGGGATAAGATGACCCTCCGTAGTTGGGATAAGATGACCCTCCGTAGTTGGGGTAAGACGATCCTCCGTAGTTAGGGTAAGATGACCCTCCGTAGTTAGGGTAAGATGACCCTCCGTAGTTGGGGTATGATGAACCTCCGTAGTTGGGGTAGGATCCGTAACCGGATTCCCTATTATAATTATTAGGGTAATATCCACTGTTGTATCCGTTATGCGGATATGAGCCACTGTTGTATCCATAATTTGGATAAGAGCCTCCTTGGTAAGGCCTGTAACCTCCATTTCCACTATTCCAACCATTGAACACTGAAAAACAAAATATAAATAGTTATGCATACCTATAGGCCTGAGCCATCATAATTAATGTGTATACATAATATTAATACCAAGCAGTAGCATTGTATACAGACAGACTAATTACACGTATGTATTGTAAAATAGCCAACAGTATACCATTCTGTACTTACTCATAATAATTATAGGTTGAAAACATAGAAAGGGCATTGTGTGGACGGATTTCGTTTTTCACGCAGCAGTGTTAATCCTGACATAGCAAATTAATTCTATACAGAGAGGCAGTGATCTTGTTACCTACCTACCTATCTATTGTAGTACTATACAGTATTCAAACTGCTAGCAATAAAACCAGTAGGTAGTGTCCAATCAGAAAATTTCATCAAAATCCACCAAGTATTTAGTTTGCCCGCAAATCGATGAACAGACAGACCGACCAACAGACATTTCGTAAAAACCACTTTTTGGGTTCCTGGGATCTCAAAACGTGTAAATCAGTTGAAATCTCGGAATCGAAAATTCGGACCATCACTCACAAAGATATGCCTACTATATAGACCTATGTATAAATAAGAAAGCTATAAGTGTGTTAGAATCAGTTAAACCGGTAATCTATTAAAATAGCTCACATCTTGAACTGCCGTCGATTTCCCTTTTTGCTGTTGTAGCTGTTTTTTCAGTCTCGGATGCTCCATGGCAGATGAGCGCCAACAGAACTGCCGCTATTAACTGAAAAGAAAAGAAAATATTGACTGACCATACCTACCAGAATCGATGGAGCGAGCAGTGAGCGAGTGAGGCTATTCACGATATTAACATGAGGCACCCTCTTTCACTATACTATACTATACACTACCAGATTTTCGCAGTTTGGAACAGACTGGTGAATTCAGCTTCGCATGGCCGTTGGCTAAAATTCAAAAACTAGTAGATAAAGTAATAAAATACATATTTTGTAATTTTTAAAACCCCTTCACTCACTTGCTGCCGAGGGAGGCAGCGGTCCCAAGAAAGTTTTAGTATGTGATCTACCCCTTCCCTTCGTCCTCTGGAGGGGAGTTTCGGGAAGAGACATGAAATTTTTAAGAATGAGAAACCGTTTTATATTACATGGAAAGAAAAATCATTTAAAAAAGTTTAAGTAAAAAAATTTCCTTTGCAACTACAATAACTTATATTGTTTATTGTGCAAAATATAGTTGGATTTTATGGGTGAAAGTAATTATTATTTATGAGGACAGGGGGGTCAAGGGTCTCCCGGGGGAAAAGTTGCTGTTGCCAAATGGATGGTAGTAAGCCGCCCATTCCACCGACCGGCTAGGGCTATTTACAAAAACGGTGACGTGGTATAGCAGACATTCAAGACTTAGGTGGCGTTTCCACCGACCTCCCATTGCTGAATGCAAATGACATTGATGGAAATTAGAATTTTTCTTTTTATAAAAATCTATTAAAATGTTTGTACTTAACATATCCCATGACGCCATATTTTAATTTTAATTTGTTTGTTTGTGATTTTACTGTATGATCATTGATCAATTTTAACTATGGCACAGAGGAAAATAAATATTTCCGTCAATTCTGCAATGCGAGGTCGGTGGAAACCCCACCTAAGTCTTGAAAGTCTGCTACCATGTCACTGTTTTTGTAAATAGCCCTAGCCGGTGGGTGGAATGGACGCCTTACCTAAGCGGCTAAGTATTTTAAAGTGGATACCGAGAGTATTCCAGTCAAGAAAGTCTTTAATGCTCCCAAAAAACTTTCCGGCAGCCCATGAAGCGTCCCCTTTTAATACCTATACGGGCCCTCTGAGTCGAAATCAAACGGTCAGCGGAGCTACAATGCCGTTTAGTATTAGTTTAGTATAGTTTATTAAAGGGAAAAAAAGGAAACAACAATGTAACAGGTCCTGCAGCCTGATCGAGGCGATTATAATACCGGGGTTAAATAAATACCCTAGGATTATAACTGTAAACAAACAAATTTTGAATAGCACTTCGCATTATAAAATTATCTTGTTTACATTTTTATTACCTGGGAATTAAATAAATACCGGTATTATAATCGCCTCGATCAGGCTGCTGATCGCGTACGGGCTGCTACCCAGCGATAGTAATTTTATTGTAATGTAATGTAATATGCATGTATTGTATATATACATATTATTATATTGTATTATACGCAATAATGAGTATTATTGGGGTAAAAGGTGTAAGCAAAACAATTTTGAATAGCACTTTCCATTCAAAAATTAAAATTAGGTAATCTGCGATCGGCAGTAAGCCCGCAGGTAAGTTTCAAAGAAAATTGAGTAGGCTAGTATCTAAATCATTATTTAGCTAACACAGGGTAGATGCAGTTCAAAACTTGCTTTAAAGCTAATGCAAATAATATGCTTATTAATCCTGCTCAATTATACCAACTAAGCCGCTGTTTGTAGGCTTTTCATGCGAAATTTCGAATCAAATTCACTTCATTTTCCAATATTTTGCCAAATTTTCAGCCATCAGATCTTAAAAATTTCACTTTTCACAGACCAATTAATTAAACACTGCGATATTCACCATTAAATTTATTGCGATTGCCATTTTGTAGGAAATTCAGCACTAAATCGATAAAGAAACTATACCGCGGTAATTTGGAAGTACTTTCCATCAGGTTTTGCACAAGAAGATTGTGAAAAGATCACCTACCGAGAAATTTGACGCGTCCATGATGGTGGAAAGATTATTATAGTGTAACTGCCGAAGAGAGGCAGGGACTTAACTTTATAAGTTGCTGGTCCCCTCCAGTGTGACAATAAGTCATCTCTGTCGGCTCCAGATGCCTTGACCTTGCGCGCAGCACACCCACCTCTACCTCTATTGGCCAAAATATGTAAAATGGCGCAGGGTGCGATACTTTTCGTGCTAACATGTGAAATGTCAGAGGTCGCAGACACAATTAAAATGGCTTAAATGTTCTCACGGCATATACAATATAACCTATTATTATATCATTATAATAAGTCATCAGTGATTTCATAGTCTATCGTTATGCTGCAGGTTTACGAGTACATCCTCCAGTATTGGTCGGACAGGGCAGGCTGGTTGTAGTATTTTGGTAGGCCTACAATATCCGGCAATTATACGGAATCTGAGTGGCGTTGACTATATCCCCCACATCCATTAGCCTCTAGAAAAATAAATAAGGGCGTGATCGGGGCCGGATTAACCTTCCCTAGGCAACGAAATTGGTGGGCCAACTCCCCCCTCTATGGGCTTTATGTCTATATGGCCTTACTAGGTAAGGTGACTAACATTGTAACTACAAGAGGGAACTAATAACACTAAATATACCATATACATCATATTCTAGTGAATGAAAGGTTTACACATAATAACGACAAGTTGTGGGCCCTCAGGCAGCTCTGGGCCCTTTTTTTTTTTTTTTCCTTCGTGGGGCCTACTCATTTGAGTTCCTATAAGCGTCGACCTAGAAGGTCTTTTGCTTCCACGTTTGCCGTCTATGCCCATCTTATAACACCAGTCTTTTTGATAAATTCTAGTGTTTTTGTGATGGGATTAGATCGGATGGTTTCCTCTTCAGACCTAGGGTGGCCAAGAGTTTGGTATCGAGTTTGTCCCAGCGCTTCTGGGCCCTTAGGCAGTTGCCTTGTCTGCCTAGTTGGTGATCCGGCACTGAGTGTGATAGAAGAAATTCGGATAACAACTCCACTAGACTAACTGACAATTTCCAAGTTGCGATAACCGATCTTAACGAAGAATATTTGAACGGATATTTTTAGGTCCTATATAATAGGTTCTATTAACAGTTCAGCGCGATAAGCCAAGAAAAGGGCCTTTGCATAATTTCATTTTAGTCTAGATTGAAACCTATTATACTCTTTACTGCGATCTAGTATTTCCCAGTCACCGGCGTCCTATAAGCTACATTCTATTCTATTCCCCATGATTTAAATTTGGTTTATCGCGCTGGACATGGTCGGTATAATAATTTTATTAAAATTCTACTATGAGGAGGCCACTTGCTCTTTCATTCTTTAAACTGTTTTAAAGGTAAACATTGAAAGCGATAGATTGTGTTTATAGTTAATTAGGAGGTTTGAGCTAAATTAAAAGTGAAATCAATAGTTTAATAAAACTTACCAGTAAAATCCATAGTGTTAAAGAAATGTCTGTCAACTTTTCAGATTTGAAAAAAGTGGCAAAATCGATAATTCAGTCAAATGGAGGTTTATTGGTTGCCGATGAGACATCGCAATCCATGATTCAAAAATTTGGCAGCTACGACGTAGAAAATTCTTTTGACAACTGGCAAAGGTAAGTTTTAGGTTCCATAATTGAGAAATCTTGGCATACTGTACAAGACCGTAGCCAGAACTTTTTTCGGGGGGTACATCTGAGTGATCTGAAGTCACCGGAGGTTAGGTAACCTCAATATGTTTAAAACTCCATTTTAAATATTTGAAAATATTTGGGGGGGGGGGGGGGGTCCTGACCCCTGGACAGTACGGCACAGCGAGAGAATATTTGATTTAGTTGAGGTCTATATCCATTCACAGAGAAGGAATAAGAATGGTTTTAAAAGGTTACACTATCTTGCGTTTTTTTTAGAATAAGATTTTTTTGGCCGTTCTGAATTTTACTTTCGGGTGATTCGGGTTGCACTCAAACGTAAAACTCATAAAAGTAGGCTACAATTAAATAACTTGTTTTTAGATATCGGGAAGTGCTGCTAATGGGGCCAACTCCAAATCTAAATGGCGTTGTCCTCAATGAAGAGACGATAGAGCAGCGAACTCGCGAGGGCCACACTTTTCTACAAGCCCTCAACGAAAAAGAAGTGATGGTCGGTGTAAAATTGGACAAAGGAACGATACCATTAAATGATATGGAGACATCAACTCAGGGGTTGGATGGGCTGCCACACGCGGTTGAGAAATTCAAGAACCTGGGTTGCCAATTCGCCAAGTGGCGTTGCTTATTTACAATTACTACGAATACACCGTCTTTCAAGGCTATAAGGAAAAATTTGGAAGATATGGCGGAGTTTGCAGAGATTTGTCAAAAAGGTGGACTGGTTCCTCTTCTTGAACCGCAGATACTCAATATTGGTAACCACGACCTGGATCAGGCGCAATTTGTAACCGAACTGGTTTTAAGTTATCTCCTATTCTGCTTGAAGAGACGCTACGTTTGCTTGGAAGCTACAATTTTTCTGGTAGACATGTTTAACCTTAATGTCGACATTTCAATATAAACAATATTCATTACTAACTCCAACGATAGGCTGCGCATATTTGATCGAAGGGGTGTGCCATTAAAATGGTACTACGTGTACATAAGGAATTCAGAATTATGAATTACTATCTTTGATACTATAGAGACGAGATATGATCCTTTACCGTGAGGGCATAGCCACTAAGTAATTTGATCAGTGTTTATCATATTCGATGTGCAATTTTAGCATGCTGAACATGATTCAATCAGTGGTCAAAAGGCAAAGGAGGTATCTGTTCCCAGATCTTCCACTTGCCCTATAACTAACAAAAAAACAGTTTTGGCCCAATTTTCTAGCTGTTATTGTTGATGAAAATGGTTACATGATTAGGCTACATAAGAGTATTAATGCCGCGATTACGTGGCAATGATAGGTTTCAAAAGGAATCACGCTAATTGAGGGGTGAATTGCTGTGAGGGTGAAACTGAATTATAACGTAAAGTTTGCTTTGCAGATAGCAATGGTCACACCAGGAATGAGCTGTGATAAAAAATGTAACTCGACAGACATAGCAGAGGCTACCGTCGAGGCTCTAATGCGAACCATGCCTCCATCTGTACCAGGCATAGTCTTCTTGTCCGGAGGCCAGACTCCAGATGAAGCCACGCGAAACTTGGCAAAAATTAATAACAGCTCTCAAAGTGTACCGTGGCCTATGACATTCAGCTTCTCAAGAGCCCTGCAAATCCCCGTTCTGGAGGCATGGGCAACAGAAAAGGGCACTGATAAGGTAAGGAAAATCTTCCGAAAACTCCTGTTTGCCAATTCGGCAGCACGACGGGGATTATAACCTATTATTATACCAATATAAGTCATCAGTGATTTTTTTTCTACTCAATATTTTATATTTATTTATATTTTATAAGTTGGTTATGCTATAATTGGTTGTTATTGGTTCTAGTCCTACACTTGCTACATTTTCTGGCCATGCTAAGAAGGGTACGTAAATGAGGTGGTCCCGGGTCTTCCTAGTTGAGTGTAAGAGAGGGTTTATAGCTCTAACTCCGCTAGGTTGGCTTAGTAATATTAGTAATACAACAAACCGTCATTATTGAATTAAATGAGATGTATGAGTTAGCGTGCAGTGGCAAACTAGCGTAATATCAGGAGCGCACTGAACATCGAGGTTGCCATAGGACTGTCTAAAAATGTTTTTCGTTGCCTGTTTCATATAGCTCATGGTAAAGAATAGTGTAAATTGAAATAATAAACTTTTGCATTGCGCAATGTTAATTACTTTAAATATTTTTTTTTATTTTTAACTTAATTCGTGGTTTTTGTACGAGTTTGTTCTCGCACAATATTCATAAGTTAATTAGGCTATACTTAGTGCCGTCGGCCATTGAATCAAAGTAAAAATAAAGGCTCTGCGGTGAGATCAAGAATACTGATGGAGGCCCATAAGTTTTGCTTTCAAATGTTTAAAGATGCAATAATATTATGCTTTACATTGTCTCAGAATAGGCCTGTAACTATTATGTATGGGTACTTTGAAAAATAATAGGTAGGCCTACAATGATGGTTGATGAGGGGTTGGTTGTGGGTGAGTGGGCTATTGGGTGATAATAAATAAATGTACGAGTCTTAATGTGTACATATGTATGTAATAGGAATAAATATTTAACACATATACAGTATATTATGAGCAACCCCGCGATACCGGCCGTTTTTTAATTTTTCATGAAACATCGAGTCATCGATCATATAGAGGCACAAATTAGACGCCATAATTCTGAAGAAATGTTCCTCAACGTCGTCTTGATACACAGTATGTAGCCGGCACGAACACTGTTTAGCAACAGTTTTTGGATGCGTAAAAAATCCAAGGTTAGATTAATATTATTTAAAAAAAAAAAAAACTGTGGCCAAATGGTACTAATGGCGTTTCAAACTGTAGAGAAAAATTTCTTCTACTTTATAACGTCTTAATTAGGTACGGCTCTATGATCGATACATTATGAGAAAATTGCCTTGGCCAGAAACCTCCGGTGGGGTACCAAACTCAGTCAAATTGTAAGACATAATCGGGAGGCGGAAAGGATAAGTGACTTGTATACAGTATAATACACCCATTTCAGTCTCATCCAAAAGTTTTGCAGCATTTCTTAAAAAGAAGAATTTTATTTATTCGCGACACATGTCGTAGGCTAAAAACGGAAATAAAAGTGTGCGTAGGCCTAGCGTGACCATGACAGTGTGTTCGTCGTACCATATCGGCCTTCTGTCATCGGCAGCAAATTATACGATTGACTGACTGTTGACGACCACTCTGACCTTTTGCCCAGTGCTGAGGGACCACCTCACGTAGGAGGACAGAGGCGACAGACAATGAGAGGAAGGTTTAGGCATTATAGAACCTAGCTAATAACTAATTTGTCAGTATAGTAAGCAACGAATAAAAACAGGGCTAACGTGGCCACTACCAATAAATTATTTCACTGTTACAACGATTGTAAGCATGCGGCAGGATTAATGTTGCGACCATTTATTGCGACAGTTTTCATGTGTCGGCGTTTAAAAGCAATTGAAATTGAACCCTTTAAAACATTGAAAATACTGTATATAACCTAATTATACTAACTCTAAACCACGGCTTAAATGAATAAGCATGGTTCTGCTATACAAGCCACACCGCAACCGCTCAGAAAATGCCACAAGCGTGGTACTTGAACCAACCTGCTGAAAGAAAGAATCCGTATCACTATGCTCTATGGAAGTCCTTAATATGGGATTAAACATACAAACAAGATAATTTCAAAATGGCTTTGCTTACATTTCTTACCCCCAGATTAAGTAGGTATAGTGTTAAACGGCATAGTATAGGCCCGCTGACAACGTTTTAGCCTGTTGTATGGTAATAGCTACTAAGCTGAGACAATTGACAAAGATACAATATTAAATAGATAGAATGTGCATTATGAAGAGTTTGAAGACAACCGTTATAGATATCAGACGTGGAGGCACAGCTTGCTTGCTATACATGATGCGAGTATCTTCGCAGAATTTTCAAAGAGGTGTAAACTTTGGAGGGAAATTAATTGGTAAGCACTAAAAGTGTGGAGTCTGCTCAGCATGTAGTTAACATATTGTATAACTGTGAAACGTGTTTCGACGATAAACGACCCAGTTTTAACTGCTTACTGCCACCGCATGGTCAGACATTGAACAGCCGGGAAATTGCTCACAAAACTAGCGTAGGTACGTCTTTGGATTACCTCATGAGAAAATCTTGATGACCCTACCGTCGTCCGTCAATGTATATCTTATTGTAATATGATACGTTTATATTCGCATCAAAAAATCATCTCTTTTTTTTCTTTTGAGCTGTACCTACCACTTTAAGTAGCCTTTTTTTGTAACCCAGATAGTTATTATAGGTGGCGCGCATGATTTTCAGTCTGTATGTAATTTTCCCACCATGAAGCCCGCACATTATTGGCATTTGGCTATTAGTGGTATAGAGTGCATTGCCACTTTATGACTTAACATGGCAAATGTAAGTTCGCTACTGTAGGTGACCCATGATGCACGAAATATATTATTATATTGAGTTAACACCTAGTCACCCACAGGTACCTATTGTTCCTAATCCTAGTGCCTGTCAAAAATACAAAAGGGCTACGTAATCAAGTAATGAGGGGGAATTTTCCGGGATAAACAAGTTCCAGAGGCTAAGTATAAATAATGCAGAAAGCACGAGGGTTCTGCTCCATGCTGAAGAGATAATAAGAGCTGACCTTGAGATTACCCAAGCTGGATGTGCGTGTTCCAAGAAGAGCACAGGATATTGACCGAGTGAGTGGTCCACTGGTGATGCCACCATCCTGTCACACGTCAAGGGCGGCAAATATGTATAACATACCAAATATAATTGCTCAAATTGGTTCCTTCCTTACTTCACTTTCTTCTATATCTAGACACACTGAAGAGCCAAGAAACAGACTAAAGCCGGTACCGGAGCTCACCTCACACAAGGATGGCCCTTCGAGTGGAAAAAAGAGGCCAGCAGATACTAAGGGTAGGTTCCACGATCATTTGTATATTCATGGTACTGCTTGATGGCACCACCATGCATTAGAACATGACAGTGCCGTGGAGTATTCCTTGCCATGGCTTTACAAACTATCGTGGAAATTAAATAAAGAACTGTTCCTTATATAAAAGAAACTTTCATGGTAGTGTGCCTACTTAAATTGCAGCTACAGGTATGGATGATATGTACAATATATCTACTAGTATATAGGTAGCCTATATTGTACATAGTATGCCTAAAAGAAGTGCCCCAATGGTGTATTGAAAGTTAGTACGACAAGGGGAATAGGTACTGTTAATTGTCAATGAATTAGGCTCCAAGTTGCGATAACCAAAGAGCTACAATATTGGTTGCGGACGGAAAGATCCATTTTTTTCGCTCATTGACTACCATCATTTGGTAATTGACGGCTCATACCATATACTGTACGTACACTTTCTTGGGCTGACTTCGAACGTATGTAAAAACAAAATGAGTTACTCGTAAATAGGACTCGTCTCCTTACTTGGTTTAGTCGAGCTGTGAATAGTAAGCATGTCTCAGCTAGCCCATTGTCACTTGTAGTCGGTGTGGGTTGACATTGCGGAGTGAACCAGTTTGGCAACGGCTATAAATACATTCGGGAACAATATCAATAGTGTCCGAAAACCGATGGAGTCGTTGGCAGGGGAGGGTTCAATGGGCTCACTTCATGACGGGCATGCAGATGTGCCATACTTTTTAACTCAGTATATATATCTGACGTGTGAGTATGGTTACTTGTCATCCCAGCTGAGTGTGAGATGTATGGCCCTAACTTCGCTGTGATTACAAGTTTATATCTTGTTTTTTTTTTTAAATATGGTATAAAATAATTAGTGGGCCTACGTCCATAAAATAATAATAATAATAATAATAATAACAATAATAATAATACTTGGAAATAGGCTCATTGTTATTGGTGACGGCACAGGACTAAATACGATACCATACTGTAGAGTAGCCATCCCCAAACTATGGCCCGCGGGCCATGAAGTGGCCCTTGGCTCTTTTTGATGTGGCCCTAAAAAAATTAAGAACTGCGAGTAGCCTTCGACTTCGATGGCCAGGTAGTAACGTTCTTGCACTTGTGCGAGTATTTGCACGCCATGCGATCGGAGACGTGTCGTATCTCTCAACACAGGTAATACCCTACAGAGGCGGCTGAAGAGGTCAATCAGATACAGTCATTAAATTATTTGTATGAGATTAACCTTTTTTGTAGAAATAAAAAAATAAAAAAATAAAAACAAAATAAAGCCTCCTGCGAGGAGAAGCCTGATTGGGGTAATTGTTGCAGAAAATATTAAACAGTTTGACGGTTCTCATTAAATTAACTTAAAATATGCCTCGACAATTATCATACTTTTTCATTTTTTACACCTGGGGCCCGCGGTAAAGTACCTGGCCCTCGGAGTGGCCCTCGAGGAAAAACGTTTGGGGACCACTGATGAATAGTGTAGTATATGTAGGGGGAGTGTGAATTACGGTATTTATTCTCAGCAACATGTTTACACACAGCTGATGGAAAACTGTTAAATAATATCAGCCTAATAAATGTCTTCTTGAGTTGCAATCTAAGGATTCGTTTGCAGCGAATGTTGTATTTTTCTCCTCCGCTCTTGTCTGTTTTGTGCGGTCCTTTTCAGTTCTTTATAGGTACCGCACCCTAGGTCCTTCATGACATCTTCTAGGTACTCCTTCCTCTGTTGTCCTCTTGAGTTGGTGCCTTCAAGCTTTTCTTCGTTTATTCTATGGAGCACTTCTTCGTTGGTTATGTGGTCTGTCCATGGGATTTTCATGGTTCTTCTGTATAGCACCACAACTCAAAGGCTTCCAGTTTTTTGTTTTTTTTTTGTCATGTTTGTAAATGCACCATGTTTCACTTCCGTACAAGAGCAAACTCCAGACTAGAGTTTTGAGAAGTCTTGTACAGTATCGTAACTAGAAATATACGGCTGCTCTATTTAATTCGGGTTATTTTGCTTGTGGATCAATATACGAGTATATACATCTATATGTATGAGATAAAACATCAAGGCTAAGATTCATAATGATATTAAAGATCAAGGTCTTCCAAATTGCGCGGGTAGAGACGAGTAGGCAATTTCGACGTCAAAGTGGTTGCCCATTATTCTTTTTGGGATCGAAAACGAGAACTAATTGTGCGATGCCCCATAGTTATTGTTTAAGATAATAACAACTGTTGTTACTGAGATCATTCGTCATCTTCAACCATTTCCGCGCCTAGATTCAATTCAAAATAATAAAGAATACAATACATTATACCAAATCATTCGGTACTTCCAATCAAGGTTCATAAACACAAGCCACTAAGATACCGCGTTGAAGTATGGTTCAGCAGAATCCCAAATCAAATGGAAAATACCAGTTTACCCATAACATATTAGGATATTTAACTTACAATAGTTACAGATCTAGTACGTACGGTATAGCTACACACAGGCCCAGGGAGGGGGGAGGGCGGGGTGCTCCAGTCCCAAATTTTTTTGGCTTCACAATACCTTGTGGGTAGATAGAATTGACTTTCCAGACGTGCGGCATTTCACTACAAACTATAGGATTGCAGCCCCCCCCCCCCGAAATAAAATCTAGCTTATGGGTTTCGCTACTTGTCATACACAACAGTAACTGTGATGCTTCAGGATCCTGGTGATATGGCCCTACGTATAGAAAAATAACATTAGCAGCACACACAAATACATTTTTTTCTGTTCTGATCTATAATATTTTCTATTCTAGTCATAATGATTTTTAAAAGCGTACCTGTCATACCGCAGATTGCTTATATGCATTTACCTTGGCCGCATCTACTGTATAATGCCTCTCTAAGCTAAATACCACATAGTGTGTTCCAAATTTGGTACTTTTTTTAAGAATACTTGGAAATATTAAACATTTGAATCTACAGCTAGGGGTTCTGTACATAAGCTACCACTCCTAATATATCGCCTATATACGGTATGTAGGTACTAACCGACCACTATAGGGTGGCACTTGGAACACTTGGTTTATTCGATTTTTATAACTTTACTTTTTCGTGTCCGAGGTAGAGACTCCTTGTTTCTGGTCTCAGCCAAACCGACGCCATCGTCGGTGCATTCACAAAAGAAGAGGAAGGTCTCGTCTCGGTGGTGAAAGGATTAGCCGCTAGATGTTACCACTTAACGTTGCCCGGGGTGCGCCCGATCGGTAAGTATAAGTGCTATCCTAACGTGGTCGGGTAGTACTCATTTTTAACATTTTACAGTAGGTATTCAAAAAATTAAATGTTACTATGGGCGCTACTATTATATAGTTAGAACATGGTAAGGCCTAGTGTGTGTATTCAATGCATGATGTCTCCACTTATAGTAATGAGTATACGTACTGTATAAGTACGAGAAAATGTAGCCTATATATACGTAAGGTTAGGCTGCTACAATTTCAGCAAGAATATACCGTACAGGATTAACAGGACAAATATTAGATTTCCTGTTTTGTAATATCATTTCTGTTAACGATAACACTATAGTATTGGTTTAACACATTGCCAACTGAAGAAACAATGATGATTATTGATTTAGGCTTATTGTATTACTGGTATTGACTGTTGCTTACAGTAGATGAATGGTTGAGGTTGCGTAAAATAATGCATTAGTAGGCCTAGGTACCCTAACAATGGTTACAAAATATTATACAATGTATTGTATTCTATGTATTGTATTATACAATGCATTGTATTCTGCAACCTATTTATTGTATTCTACAATGTGCATATACCTAGTTTGGTTTGATATGGAACTATGGAAGGTCGAGGTTTGGAACCTTTTTTATGGTAACTTAAGGTATGGCAAGGATCAGCCTTGTTGATAACTAGCCTATTAACCCTCACGCCATTGGCAGGTACAGTACGTGAGTAGAATTCTCTACTGTAGCCCCCAGGCCTAGGTTTGTGCTGCGGCTGTGTTTTATTTAATCCCATAAGCAGGCGCAAATATAGTTTTCTAAATAATAGATTAGTATAATAGGACCCTGTACTCATGGTTAAAGGTTTTGAAGTCGCCTATGTTTTCAGTATATATGCTTATTAAATCTTTCCAGGAGAGCTGACTACGTCAAGAGGTCACACAGAAGGTTAAACACTGTTAAAGAAAATGCTATTTAAATCAGCAGTACATCCCATTATAGCTCAGTCTCGTGCATAATCAGGCAAAATAAACGACAATGAAGATTCTTGTGAAACCGGTAAGATAACCAGTATAAAAATAGTACGTCGTTATTGATCTACATAAGGGTTCATTATAATAAAGTGCAAATTGCTAATTGACAGATTTCGATCGAGTTGGAGACACCTTGATTTTGATTAGGTGTCACATCTATGAAAGTTCCAGTTATATATTATTATTTTGAAAAAAACTCATACAAACGATGTAATGAATGTATTCAATTGATCTCATCAGTCGCCTCACTAAGTAACCTAATAGGTGCTTGTGTCGAGTTACGACACGTCTCCGATTGCAAGGTGTGCACACTAGCACAAGTTTAATCATGGTACCACCTTGCCACCGAAGCCAATTAAGTAAGCTTGATTCAAACATATGATAGAAGTGAAACGTTTGTATGACAGCAGGGAAACATTTTAATTGTTCATCACATTAAAGAGCAACTCAGGACTATAAAAAAAAGTGATAAGAGCGTATGTATCACTTCTTTGATGGCCGAAGACAAGCGAGACAAGAGACACCAACTAACTAACAATAAGTTGACAAACTTAAGATAGTGGCGCTGCTGTTCATCACACAGAAACGTTGCAGGTCAGAATTTCAAAGCCCTCAGATGAGAAGTTTCATTTCAAATGTAGCCATAGGCTGACGTGCATATCGCATATCATAATACAGGCACCGGCTTACTGTCTAACTCTAATATATGGCCGAATACGTGCAGCATAAATTTCCTAAAATAATAATAATTTTATAGCCATCAGTCATAAGGGGATTTTGACCAACAAAAGATTAATAAATAAATAAATATTGACTTTTTTGTTCTATTACTAAGCCAACCTAACGGAGTTAGGGCTTTAAAGCCCTCTCTTACACTCAACTAGGAAGACCCGGGACCGCCTGCTTTACATGCCCTCCGAAGCATGGCCAGAAAATGTAGGAAGTGTAGGACTCGAACCAACAACCTTTCGGGTGAAAGTCAGAGTCCGTACCGCTATTCTACATGTCCTGATTAATATGCAGGATAGACAATTTATGGTTGTAAGATGTCAAAGGCATGCACCCCATTTATGTTGGCAGCCTATAATACCAGGCCGTAGTGCAATATTCTTAACCGCCTAAAATGTTAAGGCCTCTAGACCCTGACAAGTAATACAATATCTACAATGAGTCTAGCTACAGCTTGCTGCCTCAAGTAGGCTACTGTTCACAATAGAAATTATTTTATTGCAATGGCCCTACTCAATGGGTTAGTTGAAATCGCGTAGGTCACTGATAAGTTTGTTGTTTAACATAAAGTATTGGCCTAGGTCAATGATTCCATCATAAATAATAATAATATCATAAATTCTAATCTTCAAATCGGTTATTGAATATACAATATACATATATATTTAAAATATACTATATAAAATGCTAAAACGATTTTCTTCTAACTAAGTTTCCTCATTTCACGGTACGAAGGCATCATGGCAAGATGTCATGGCATCATGCAAGATACCTACCGTACAATCATAGTTATGCGAAAATCAGACACATAAAAATTAGTTTAATTAATAAGAAACAACAATCGACTTAGCTAGTTTTCACTTTTGCTTGTAGCTGGAAGACAGAGTCAGTTTAACGGATCCCAGTGAACTATTGCGGCCAGAAGTGTCTTTCGCGAAGAAAGATGTCTCCACTTTCCGAGATTACACTATAGACGAAGCGGATCCCCTTAAGGAAAGGGTTCGTCGCACTTACTACGAGATGCATAAAAACATGACTGTTGACTTTGTAAACGGTAGGTAGGCTACCGAATTTTAATTCAAGGTACCGATTTCTATCATCTGTCCTTTGATGGAGAACTGGACTCTGAAACGGAACATCGAGGTTCGAGACTCGACATAAAAGAATAGATTTTTCCACCAGACCTGGGACCACCCAAACCTAATGGGTATCCTATTTTAATCGGCAAGGCGCCCATTCCACCGACCGGCTAGGGCTATTTACAAAAACAGTGACGTGGTAGCAGACATTCAAGACTTAGGTGGGGTTTCCATCGACCTCGCATTGCAGAATTGACGGAAATGTTTATTTTCCTCTATGCCATAGTTAAAATTGATCAATGATCATAGGAGTAAAATCACAAACAAACAAACTATAAAATTAAACAATGGCGTCATGGGATATGTTAAGTACAAATATTCTAATAGATTTCTATAAAAAGAAAAATTCTAATTTCCGTCAATGTCATTTGCATTCTGCAATGCGAGGTCGGTGGAAACGCCACCTAAGTCTTGAATGTCTGCTACCACGTCACCGTTTTTGTAAATAGCCCTAGCCGGTCGGTGGAATGGGCGCCTTAGGGAAGCCGCGGCTACTGGGCACCCGCAACAGTGGATGCCTATGCCCTCATACTACAATATATGTGACCCTCACTGGGTTGTCGTGCCATAGAGTGCTTTATTGCCGACTTCTTTTATACTTGGTAGTTGACCCCATGCTTTAAAATACACGTACGCAACCGTGTGTAAAAAGTGCACGGTTAGCTTATGACACTATATATCCCATGTATCCGGCTGGTACCTACACATATACTGTATGTACCTCTCTTATTGTCCGGCAATGCTCTATTGTAAGCTTACGTATTTAACAAGCAATTGTAAATTTATAATGCTAGTAGCCTCTGGCAGTTTCAGCTGGTTTTAGATGATATTATGAGATAACTAGCCTAATTTATTATTACTTTCCAATTTATACGTAGTATAGGGAAAGCTTTGCGATGGTCTAAATGTTCGATTCCGAGATTTCAACGGATTTACACGTATTGAGGTCCCAGGAGCCAAAAAAGTGATTTTTGCGAAATGTCTGTCGCTCTATCAGTCGCTCTGTCTGTTCATCGATTTGCGGGCAAGCTACTCGGTGGAATTGGATGTAACTTGGCATGTAGGTTCGCAAAAATCATACCCTGAGATTTTTTTCTTATTTTGGGCTAACTTAATTTGAGGGGGGGGGGGGGGTTTATTCTCAAAAAACTCCAAAAAAAAACGTCTAAAAAAAATATTTCTCAAAAACGGCTACAACGATTTCTTTCAAATTCACATATATTGATGTTGTTATTAAAGTTAACAAAATGCAGAGGGTCGCTTGCCCCTTGATAGTTTGCTTCTGGGGATAAAAAAATAAAAATAACGCAATTTTCATGAAAAATGATAAGGATATAAGGAATAAAGGATAATTTTTCAGCTATGATTTCTACCTTCAGGTATGTTTTAGGTGTTCAATAGAGTAACACAACCGATCACGTTGCTTGGCCAAAAAAATATTTGGTTCTGTGCAAAAAATTATTTTTTGAAGAAATTATGGAATATTCACGGACCAATACATTACGTGCCATGCGTCATTGTTACTACTGTTACAATGTATTGGTCTGTTCGTTCCAGAATATGCAATCGAGTTTTAAGGGGTTTTTAATATATTGCTCCCCCCCCCCCCCCCCCGATCCGATCCGAAATGTAACCATTGGGAAATTACTTACCGTACTATGAAATTACACATTATGTGTATCTACTAATTTATAAATTGGAAGATATGTTCGAGTAAACTCGGATCGGTTCTTTTAAAGAGGATTAAAGAATGCTTACATAGATTTGGATGAATCCCCCCCCCCCCATTGTATGGGAAATGATAATACTATGGTCGTACCGTTGCAATAACCATACGTAATGGGAACTACTGTACCAACCATCTGGCCTATATACAATGTAGCTACTTACATGGCATTTAATTAATAACGATGAAAATTATACAGTAAATAATTATAGATGGGTACAGTACCTACGTTGGAAAATGATAAAGGAATCATAAACAATGAAAGGTTCCTTTGTATCACTTTAAATATTATTATTGTACAGTATTATGTTATGTAGTGAACCGTTCGGTGTGATCACCAGCAATTAAAAGAATCCAAGTCACTATGTTTTTTATCGATTTGAAGTACTAAATGTACTACCCATATAATTGATTGAAATTTCATTCTTTTATGGTCAGGCAGTACGCAATATTTCAACCACGTCCCTTCCCCAATGAATAACAGCACGTAGATCAGGGGCGTAATGTTGGCGGGGCACGGTCCTTCTTGCCCCCCCCCCCCCCCCGCCTCGAGCATTGTAAGACGTGCTTCATACTTCATGATGGAGACTCCCGGTCCCCTTTGCAGCAATATGAATATAAGCATTCCTTTGTTAGCTTTATAAAATCTACAGCTATACTTTACTACTATTAAAATGCGTAAAACCTTACTATTTTGCTCTTATATTTTCAATTTTTCCTTATCCTGCCTGATGACGTCATAAGGTCTACTTAGTTTGCCCCCGCCATCATTCTAAAACTTTACGCCTCTGAGTCGTAGACGTCATTTTACTTGAACATTTTCAGATAAGAGAGAAAAATGGCTGAAGTTCGATAAATTTCGGATGAGTATTATGGACGCATTGGAACTTTTGAATCGGCTAGTGGACGAAAGTGATCCCGACGTGGATATTCCAAATATTGTGCATGCCTTTCAAACAGCAGAGAGGATAAGGCAGGTGTACCCGGACGACGACTGGTTTCATCTCACCGGTTTAATACACGATCTGGGAAAGGTGCTAATTTTTGCTTTCCAATTTATGCGTAGTATAAGGAAAGCTTTGTGACGGTCAAAATTTTCGACTCCGAGATTTCAACGGATTTACACGTTTTGAGGTCTCAGGAACACAAAAAAGTGGTTTTTACGAAATGACTGTCTGTCGCTCTGTCTGTTTGTCTGTCTGTCTGTCTGTCTGTCTGTAGTTCTGTCTGTTCATCGATTTCCGGGCAAACTACTCGGTCGATTTTGATAAAATTTGGCATGTAGGTTTACAAAAATCATACCTCGAGATAATTTTATTTTTATTTTGGGCTAACTCAATTTTGGGGGGTTTTATTCTCAAAAAACTCCAAACAAACACCTAAAAAAATTATTTCTCCAAAACGGCTCCAACGATTTCTTTTAAATACACATATATTGTAGTCGTCATTAATGTGAACCAAATGCGGAGGGTCGTTTGCCCCTTGATAGTTTGCTTCTCGGGGTAAAAAAATAAAAATAAGTCAATCAATTTTCATGAAAAATGACTAAAAAATAATTTTTCTGTGGAACCTTTCTACAGAGGTGGACACAGCGACCGGCACAGCGGGCAATTGACCCCCCCCCCCCCCTGGAAGGCAGTTATATTATTTGCATCTAAAATCCAAGTGTTAAATGCACTCAAAATGCGTATAACCCCACTATTTTAGCCCTATTTTTTAAATAATTCTGCAGGGGGAGACCCCCGGGCCCCTCTTGTGCACAATTTTATTAATTCCCTTTAATATAGAAACCCTATTGCGCTGAAAATGGGTAAAACCCCAATATTTCAAGTTTTTTTCTCCCGGGGAAGACCCCCGGGCTCCCTATGACCATTCTCCGAACCCTGTGGCTCATGCGCAAAGGCCACTAAGGTCATTAATGTTAAAGCTGCTTACGTCACGAGAACGGCTTTCCCCATTTTGTACATTTTGTACAGTTTTAAGGAAATGGTTGGAGGGGCGCCAAATCATACACCGTCCTCTTCGAAAACCTATCGTTACACCACTGACAAGTGCCTCCCCCTTTTAAGAGGTCTGGGACCAACTCTCATTATATTGGAATTTTTTTGCAATTCATATTAGTATTTAATCTTAGCCCCCTCCTTGGTCTCATTCTAGATCCGCGCCTGGCTGGTCGTAATCCTTTCAGTAGGCTCAACTTATACAGTACCTAGTTGTTGTTGCTCAAGTGATTGTGAGGGTCAAGCATAAGAATAAACTATAGTAAATTTTGAATATATATAGTACTTTGGCGTCAGCTCAGTGTCAGAAATCCCATTTGCTCCAATGCGGATTTTTCAGCGTTTGTCGCCGCTTCTAAATCGTCGTTGCGTACAGGGCCTAATAGGGGGAATAGAACCCATAGAACCCTAGTTTTCATGATAGCGCAATGAAAAAGAGGTGCGTGCTTTGTTTAGGGCATAGGTACAGTATATTTTATAAGACTTCATAATTTTTTTAGATTATGGCTCTTTACGGGGAACCTCAGTGGTGCGTGGTTGGTGACACTTTCGCTGTCGGCTGCGATTGGGATGCAAGTATTGTCTACCGAGAAGGAAGCTTTGATGAAAACCCAGATGGAAAAAACCCAAAATTTAAGTAAGTGTGTATATACAGAAAGGGAAAATTGGGATAAATATATTACTTACTTAAAGCATTCAGGAATTTGAACGAGTGGAAGAGTAAAATTATAAAATGAATCAGAAATTTTATTTTAACTAGTAGGTACCGGACATATTATTCATAAGGTACATACGGGGTAAGCACACTTCTAAAAAGGTGCCTGTCTGAAGAAAAATCAAGAAATCCCCACAGGCAATGTTTATGCAGTAATTTTTACCTAATTAATAATTTCATTATTTCCTTATTATTTTCAAGTCAAAATACCATTAAGTAAGCGCAGGTCTGCCAATCAATTGTAGCGGTTCTTTGTATACGATTAATACTTAATTAAATAACCGGTCCGAGTTTACTCGAACATGCTTTCCAATTTATCGATTAGTAGAGAGAGAAAATGATTATTGCCATGGTAAATAATTTTCCTATGGTTACATTTCGGATATCACGGGGGGGGGGGGGGGGGTCGTCCACCACCTGAAGGTGACTTAAATTCTAGATAGGTCAGGCCTACACATTACCGCGCAGCAATAATGGCAGGTCACGCAATGCATTTGAGCGTGAATTTGCTTTCATTTTTTCAAAAAAAAAGTTTTTTTTTGCACAAAACCCAATAGTTTTTTTGGAAACCAAACTATCCGGTTTCATTAATCAATTTAACACCTAAAAAATGCTTGAAGTTTGAAATCGTCGATAGAAAGATTTCGCAGAAAAATTATTTTTTAGTCATTTTTCATTAAAATTTAGTCATTTTTATTTTTTTACCCCCAGAAGCAAACTATCAAGGGGCAAGTGACCCCCTGCATTTTATCAACATCAACAACAACTACAATATATGTGAATTTAAAAGAAATCGTTGGAGCCGTTTTTAAGAAATAATTTTTTTAGACGTTTTTTTGAAGTTTTTTGAAAATAAAAACGCCCCAAATTGAGTTAGCGCGAAATAAAAAAATGGTCCCGAGGTATGATTTTTGTGAACCTACATGCCAAATTTCATCAAAATCGACCGAGTAGTTTGCCCGGAAATCGACGCACAGACAGACAGACAGACAGACAGACATTTCGTAAAAACCACTTTTTTGGGTTCCTGGGGCCTCAAAACGTGTAAATCCGTTGAAATCTCGGAATCGAAAATTTCGACCATCACAAAGCTTTCCTTATACTACGTATAAATTGGAAAGCAAAAAGTGAGTTTTTTTATAATCAATCAGCAACGCCCTTAGCTCTTTACGCATTGTATATATGGCTGTATGATGATAATACAATATATATAATAGTGTGGTATTCCGAGGGGTGGGCTTGGTGTAGTTTGACAAACTGCTGTCGGGAGCGCACAGGGCAACGAGATTGTATAATGTTCTGAAGTTGCTCAATATCAGGCCATTGAACTTCATCGACAACGCCAAGCATGCATTTTAGTCTTGGAAAATATGAAGAACACTCTAAGAGCGTGTCTCCAGGTTCCAGCACACATAGCAACGCACTTTGCCTCAACCGTAACTAATGTGTCACTCTCGTACGGGAGATAATAGTATGAAATTATAGCCAACTTTACTACTGTAATGATATGGAGGAAGTGCATCTTACAAACCACGAGCGCGCGTTAATTTCAAAAAATATTGTCAAGGTTGCAAGACTCTGTTCCAGATGAGAAACTTTTTGCCATAGTCTGCGCAGGGTCACGATAGGTACCTCCAACTCTTCTTAATTGTTGTTAAACTGGTGCCAAAATGTGGAAAGTCGTATTTTCCGTTTGACAAGTTCACAGCTGCAATATATCGATGAAAATTGTGATATACAGTATATACATACGATATATCGTATAATTTAAAGCAAATTTTACGTTTAAGATCCTGTTCCTACTTTAAGCTATAATGGTTTAGTTAAATTGATTTTAAATTTGGTTAAATTATACTTTTTTCTCTAAAAATTTGCGAACTGTATATATTGTATATTCCTGTTACACTCCGACCCTTGACGAAAATGGTACAGATGAGTTTCTTGTAAAGATAGGCTTTCATTATTAAGAATGTATTGCACTATTAGGCCTAAGTTAAGTCTAAGCTCTTATATACCAGCCGAGACCATTACATTTTTTGTTAGGCCTACATATCTAATAATATTTTGTGTCTTACAGCACGAAATATGGAATGTACGCGCCAAATTGTGGACTTAACAATATATTGATGTCTTGGGGGCATGACGAATACTTGTACCAAGTTTTAGAACATCACGGTTCCAAATTGCCGAGCATAGCTCACAAAATGATCAGGTAAGCTATTAGGAAACTAAATTTATTTATGCCGTACAGTGAATAAACATTTAGGTTCGGTAATTTCTGCACAGTAGGATTCGGAAGTCAGAATGCTTATACGATATTACAGCAGGTGCAATTCCACACTGCGTAGGCTGTCAGATTCGAATAGTATACCTACTTCAACATAGGCCAACAGTTGACCACCATACCGTATACTAACTCTTTTTACTTTTTTTTTTTTTACTGAGTAGGTAGGCCTATATATCACTTATTTATATTGCAATTTTATGTAATTTTAAGCGCTTGGTTTCGAGTAGTTTTTTATTAACATTGACAATTGTGTAGATATGGCGCATACAATATACATTACGTCTAAGGGACATTGTCCTGTTGTAATGTTTTTCCAAATAAATAAATAAATAAATATATGGAGCCTTTAATCGGTCTAGCCCCTTGCCCGGATAGCTCCGATTCAATTAGGGGTCAAGAGGTAATGCGTAGGCTATACTTACTTACTTACTTACTTACTAGCCAACGCCCACCCTTGGCATTTCTGCCATCAGGCGCCGCGCTGACCAGTATAGATGTGCCGTGTGTTCATCTCCGGTAAGTCGATCGTTTCTTTCATCATCAAGCATCGGGCAGTCCTTGAGGAGGCTGGCGGCCATAGGGGTACTCCCGCACAGGACGCAGTCGGGGGACCTCAATATTCCAATTCGGTGGAGGTGGGATGCCAAAAGATCGTGCCCGGTTATTGTTCTGAAGACTGCTAATGAAGTGGGCCGTGGTAGGTTCTTCTTTACGGGTTTGTTTAACAGTGTGCTCCATTGTTTTCCACTTGAGGCTAGTCGCAGTCTGTCCTGGTTTGTCCTCCGTACTGATATGTCTATGAGGTTTTTCACAGCCGTGAGGGGTGTTGCTTTGCTGGGTTGAGGTAGTTTTGTGCCCATCTTTGCCAAGAAGTCCGCCTTTTCATTTCCAAGTGTGTCGACGTGACTCGGAATCCACTGCATCACCAACTCCCGACCTTGCTCTTTGAGTTGGCTCAGTAGCTGCCTGCATTTTAATGTGGAAGTACACTCTGTGTAGCTGTTTTTTGTGAGTGCTATGATAGCTGCTTGTGAGTCAACTAGCAAGCAGTACTGCCTTTGTGCAATCTGGGAACTGCAGTAACTTCTGGGCTGCGTTTTCAACGGCGGCTATCTCTCCGTCGAAGTTGCTTAGTGGGGATCCTACTGCGCTGTAACCCTCGAAGAGGCGGCTGTAGTAACCAGCTCCAGTTCTTCCGTCGCCCGGTATGCATGAGCCATCTGTGTAGATGTGAAGCCATTCTCTCTCTGGATAGCACCGGTGCACTGTCTCATATGCTGCTTTTCTAAGATGGTCCGGGAGCGACTGTTTTTTAGTTATATCGTGGTCGTATAGTTTCAGGCATTTTGTTGGGAGCCATTGATAGGTCTTATGGCTTACTGGCATTTCAGCTGGCTCTCCAATGTTGATACTGTATTTTGTGGCTAACTCTTTCGCTCTGCAAACCGGCCCTTTTTGAGTGACTAGACGATCCGATGCTGGTTTATAGGAATTCCAGAGGGTAGGTCTGGTAGGCTATACTATACCGTACATGGCTTATACCTGTATCCCAATTAAATTCAAATTACAATACTCCACAATACAAATTATTGTATTATAATATATAGAATACTTTCGTATTTGGCCCAGTAAAGAAGCTAGGGCCCGTAAAAGAAAGTAGGGCAGCTAGCAACAAAAGAAAAGCGGTTGCGTAACTGATTAAATTTTTAAAAGCACATGCGACGTAGTTGACTTCACGCATGTTATTTTTACAAGTACTGGCTTGATTTACACCTTAACAAACGTTGCAGGTACCATTCATTCTACCCGTGGCATTCTGGGAAGGGCTACCGACACTTGTGCAACCAAACCGACAATGAAACTCTCTCGTGGGTTTTGAAATTCAAGTGAGTACCTAGCTTCTTTTTGAAAGCTTATAATATTGACAAACCAAGGACTACATTATTTGAGTTTATAACATATATGCTTATATGCATATAACCAATAAATGCTACGCTTAAATATCAGATCTGATGTACAGACCATTAGGTTACCGTATACTATATCATAAAATCAAATTGATAAATTAATATTTTTGGTGAGTTTTTAATTTTTTCTCCCTTGATAGACATAATAGGCTAATTAAAATTCTTATTATATTTCAAAATTCTTCACGTAGACTACATTTTAATGTGAAATAGTATTTCCTTCCATTATTTAACAATGCAATCATTCTCTTTTATTCTCATAATTTATAATTTGAATTTCCCGCGCATATTTTAACACCGTAGCGTGACACATTACTACTGTGGTATTAAAAAATAAGCCCCGGTAATACAGGCCGTGCCCAGGTTTTGATTTCGGGTGGAGGGGGGGGTGTTCCAAAAAATTTTTTACGTAATTTATTAATGGATAAATTCTCCAAACCATACAGGTTTACATACAAAAATTTATTTCGGGGGGGGGGGGGGTTCGAACCCCATGGACCACCCCCCTGGGCACGGCCATGCGACCGGTATTATGATAATCCCAAATCGCGATGATCGGGCTGCTGAACGCTGAGCCCGTGCGTTAGTTAACGCGAGCTCAACGTTCCATTAATCTCGCCCTTTTTCATCGGGCTTAAATTGCTGAGTGAGGCTTAATTCCTATTATTGCAACGGGAGTTACCTAAAAACTGTTTCATCTGGCTCTAGAGCTCTTAATGGGCTTTTGCCTGCACAACAACACTCCTCCGGTCATCTAGCTCGGTTTTGTATACGGCGCTCCACCAGCATCTATACGGGCTCCCAACTCGCGGAGGTCAGTTTCTAATTCATCTTTCCGGCGGCTTAGTGTCCAAAACCTACAATACATTAAGCCCCATCCAAACTATTGCGCAATCGGACAAAATTGAACGAGTCTGCTTACCAGATTGCGTCCATTCGCCGACCGTTCTTTGACGCAATACATAAGGAACACGAACATTGCTCACTTTGAAAAAGAGATGAAAGACTATAGCGCAATTGAACGAAACGCGATAGTGTTTGCCATGTAGGCACATAATTCGCCATGCGTTGCGTGCGTTCCACTTCGCTTCAGAAGGGGAACGTACGCCTAAAGATTCGCATCAATATTTCGCTATGCCTACCATATACCATAGGTGGGGAATGTTCGAGCTAATCTCTCTCCTTTGTAAACACTAAATCCCACTCTCGACTAAAACAATAAGCGCCGCATATTCGGGACGGGCCTACAATGGTAGGCCTATACATACGTCAGACCTCCACATGTTTCAAAATTCTACCAAAATATTCTAAAACGTGGCTTAGTTAAGAGGATGAGAAACGTAAAAAATTGAAACCCCAAAATCTGATGTTTATGCGGTATTGAATTTTTAATTTTTACTAAAATTAGTAGCCTAAGCAAGTTATTATACAGATTTAGGCTGCTCAAATTGTAGAAGACTATTTCGTATTTCTTATTTTGTATTTTTAAATTTTGGTAGCAGTTCTTCCATGAAAGTTACTGAAATTCCTCCAGTAGGTTCATGGAAAAACTATTTAACACATCCGATAATTAAAAACACCTTATAGGCTTATAGTATGGTGCATAAAACAGTTGTCTACTGCTTGAATAGACCTAATTCTTAATACATTGCATAGTAGGCCTAAATGAAATAAAAAGCAATACCGTAATGTATCTGGGGTTGTTAGGCTTAATTAATTAATAATCCATTGCTGGGGCCCATAACCTGTTAGGTTTTAATAAATACAGTGAAATTATCGACAGCATTTTTATTGTATAGTATACCATATTTATAGCATGAGTACATCAGAACAGTAGTTAGGTAGAGCGCCACTGAGGGTTCTGGTGGTTTTGGCGCGGATTGTATTGAGAATTCAACTAATTCTAACAGGGGTGCCGGTATTCAATGCTCCATATAGGTACTCTTAACTTTGTTGCGAAAAGCATATCGGTCCTATATGGTTTTATATTTCTTTCAGTGTCTTCGACCTCTACACCAAAAGCACCGAAATACCTGATATTGAAAAGTTGAAGCCATATTACCAGTCCCTAATTGAAAAATATTTACCAGGGGAGCTGGAATGGTAGCCACTCAGCCGTGTATCTAGTCAGTAATAATAATATGGATGCAGAACTGGCCAATATTGTTTCTTAGGTTTAAAATGCTATACAAGACAGTTGTAAATTTTCTTACATTAAATTAATTTTTAACCTCCTCGACTGAATATTGTACAGGTTCTTCCTACAGATGTATTGAATGTACATATACTTTATCTGTAACAGGGTGCCCATACAGAAACAATTTAAATTTTGACGATATAATTAGGCTACTCACAATCCCATGTTAAAACGTGGGAAAGTTTAAATATTAGGCTACTACGTGTAACATCAAAAGTAAAGATGCAATAAAAATTGGTTTGCTTATTAACTTTTCACTCTAAAGATGTATTTCAACTGTGCAACCATAGGTTGGTAAATATTAGGCTATACTTAGGCTACTTCTAGACTACTTTATTATGTAAGGTAGGCTACCCAGCTGCTTTCTTAATTTTGGAAGTAGTGAAGTAGCCTGTATACGATACTCGGCTGAAGTATTTCTTAAATAATGACGCCCATTCATAGATTGTCTACTGCGAGATAAGGTACTGTACTACGGTGAAGCACTACTACCTACTGTTCTTGGTTTAGGGCTTAGGCCTATGAACCCCCTGCATAGCTTATGGATTCTACTAAGTAGCCTATATGTATTGTGAGCCTGACACCTGAGACAAGGACCAAGATACGAACACAGAATTAGAAGTGTACATAGTAACAGTGTTAATTATAATATAAAATCTACAAAAATTATATAAAAACCAGTAATTCAGGATATGTCTTGTGCGCCTACATTTAAATACTAAATTCAACATTGCAAACAACCAGCAATTGCTTAAGGCAACTTCTGAGTCATTGATGACGGTATTTTGACAAGAACAGGCCGTGATGACTGCTGAGGCTCATCGCTTACATCAGATATCTACTGCCTCCTCGGCATAAAGGAGACAGGTTTAAGCAAATATACAGAAATTAGTGAGGCGATTGAAGAGGTTAATCGGATACATACATTAAATTGTTTGTACGCGATTAACCCTTTATAAAAAAGAAAAAAAATGTGTAAAATAGTTTTTGCAATAAGTTTAGGAATACTAAGAATTAGTAATGCTTCGCTTACTGTACCTACTGTATATATCTGAATTTCGGCTTTGGCAAATTGAAATGCATAGTGATTGGACAACCTGTACCAAATGCAGATGTTTTTAGGCAATTTTCATGATTACTAGTACCTTCTGTTAAAGCGTATAGGCGGCTAGGACTGCTAACCTGATAGGTTACGTATGCGCAGCGTAATACGAAACCGATGAACCTCAGCATAAATATCGATACAATTTTTACTACAGTACTTTATTTCAAATTTTAAGTTTAAATGGCAGTGGGATTTTCAACACATTTATGTTAATCGTTTAAAAGTACTACAGGCTTACAAAATATAGCCCATTTATGAATGAGCGATTTTAGTGGCACAAAAAAATAACCTTGCTTTTCCACCCTGAGATTACTTAACGGCAAGCTTGAATATTTCTGTCACTGTAAAAATTGCTTATGCACAAATGGGCTCGTAGGTTACATCAACAACCTCAATGCTTGTTGGTAATAAGAACCTACTAAAAAATTGACAAAATGCACTTAGACTAAATATTTGTATCCGAATATATGATAATAACTAGAGACAAAAAACACACTAAGGCTAAACTAGAGACTGCTTTTATAGTATTGTACACATGCATAAATTACTTAAGTCTTATTTAAAGCGATTAATTTAGTCAAATATATATCAACCCGTTTAAAATTACAATTAAAAATTAAAATAATTTAATTAATATCGATTATAAAGCTTATGTTTTTTTACATCCTAAATAATTATAATTATTAACAGAAGATTATATTTTATGTGTGGCAGAGTAAGTCCAAGCTGGTCAAAGACAAAACTTTGGTAACTGGAAGTAAGGTACCTACCATGCCTAGACATAGGCTAGCCTATTTGTACAATAGGTAGGGGGTAGGTGAAACTGTTTCTAGAATTTTTACATCATGCATAGGTATTGTATGCTAACTGGTACTAAAAAGTTAAAAGTATTTAAAGCATTTAAAGATGTAACTAAGAGTAAGTAATACATTGACGACCACGATTTTTCTTTACGTTAGGGCAGTACCACCATCGCTAGAAAAGTCTCCGCAAGGAATACTGTACGGCACCTCCTTAAATTGGCAGATCACGGTGCCATCCAGTAATTCTTGCCGATACTTTTTAAGCGATGGAGGAACCGGGTTACTTGCTTTTTAAAGAAAAAAAATAGGTAGGTAGGCACTTGTAATTAATTCATAAAATGGTGAAATAATAACTTACGATATTTTTCCGTCTTGTAGCTATCCCGTGTGTTAATGTTAGGACTATTTCTAAAACAAGAGAAAAGGCCATTTTTTTTTAAGATACCGGGAGAATTGGCGTCGGGTGACCGAACATCCAATGACGGGCGTTGGATAAATTAAAGTGAAGTAATTTTTGGAAGAATAGATTTATCCTCTGGGTGTACACATCCCATTGGTGGTTATTGCTATTTTCCGATTTGGAGATTCAACGTATTTACATGTTTTGAGGTCTCAGGAACCAAAAAAGTGGGTTTTTACAAAATGTCTTGTCTGTCTGTCTTGTTTGCTCTGTCTGTCAATTTGGGACCAAATTTCTGGATATAATTTTGGGGGGATTTGACAAGTTAGGTTGACAAAATATTGTCCAGTATTGTTTTTAATTTTTGCATTACGCTTCGGCTTGAGGGGGCACAGGTTGTTATCTCACGTTCAGATGTTCATTTTTGTTGAGAAATACACGGTTTTCTATTCTATTCTATGTTGGGGGGGTTTTATGCGTCTAAAAAACTATAAAGACTAAAAACAATTTCTCAAAAACAGATCTTTTAAAATCACATACCGTAAATTGCAGTTGGTACGTATTAATGTAAATAAAATCCAATAGATAGCATTTCCCTATATGGTTATGGGCATAAAAAAACCTCAATTTTCATGAAAAATGACTAAAAAAAATAATTTTTCTGAGGAACCTTTCCATTGATGATTTCTTTCTTACTTAAGGAGGTATTTTTTAGGAGCTAAATAGAGTAAAGCCTAATTTGCTTTCCCAAGGAAGGTTTTAGTTGTGAAGAAAAAATATTTTTTGAAGATATTACTGATAATCCGAGCACCATTATTATTGGGGAAAATCTATAGGCAGCCTATAATTAACCAGGGGACAATTATTTACTATGGAACTATTACAGTACCTATACTAATTAATAAATAGGAAAGCATGTACGGTTCACTCCTACCGGTTCCTTTATTAATGACACAAACTACTTTTATAATATTGAGTCATGTTCTTACAATGGTTTTTCATTTTTCCCATATACGCGTCTATAGCCTAATATTTACGTCTGCCCAATGTTGGAAGTCGCATCAGGTAAATCAGCAGTTGCAATGGTCCGTAAGAGTAACTGCTAGAATCAACATCATTGATTTCTTTTTGTCACTGGAAAAAGAAAGAATGCATATTTTTTTATTCACAGTCTCAATCCTAGATCATGCAGTATCGCTACTACAGTCTTAGGCCCTATGAGGCGAAGAATTTAAAGAACTTAGCTAATAATTAGCTTCATAACAAAAAAGTGCATGTTAACGTATTACCTATAGTTGACAAGACTATAGTGACGACCCAGAGCAAATGAAAACAGTGGGTCTTTCTATTCACTTGAATCCGATTTAGTAGTAATAGTAGTGTTCGTCGGGTTAATAATGACTTATTTGGGCCCATAGCGCGACACTGACATGACTGTCCTACGCCAGCCCATAGGACAGTGGACCTCCTGATTATAGTGGATTGATTCCGAACCACTTGGGAAACACAGTGAAGTCACACGATTAGTTCGGAGGTGACCAGGACAGGTCCTACCATGTTTCCCTACCGGCACTGTGCACACGACCAAGTTATGAACCTGCTCTGGTCCACTGGATTCAACTTAAATTGGTATGGCGGCCAGTTTGAATCCGATTTAACTCTCTACTATAACTGGGCACATCAGAAATTTATAAACAATAGTATTGCTTTGAGATAGGCTGCCATCCATAACCTTTGACCACTGCTTGAAACTCGGTTGTTTACACTTACCTCAATATCTTGAGACTGGCCAGCAGAATCATCAGCAGATGAGGGCGGTGACAGCGAAGACTCGAGCGAGTCTGACGTGACACTGCTGTTGGATCTCTCCAGCTGCCGCTTCTCTGGAGACTGTCCTTCCAGGTTCCAGCGCCCGAGCTCTGACGAACCCCCGGACATGTCGGCGACTATGCCACTCTCTGGAAGGTCCCCATAAAATTATTAAGGTGCCCATCATAATTAGATTTTATAATTGGATCATTTCAATAATGGCAAAACATACAAGAGGAAATACAGTAACCCAAAGCAGCGTTATTTTTTCAGCTTTTAAAAATACGGTTTTAACTTTTATAGAAATGTATTTTAATTACTGTCTGTGAGGGTCAAATTTTCAAGTATGCCTTAGTGTTGCCTGTCAACAAAATAGCTTTTGGTTATATCTCAACAGAAGTGATTTCTGGTATCAATACGGAAACGGAAGTCAGTAAACCCATTCACTCAATCCGCATCCATCTATTTCATTCTTTTTTCTTTTTTTTCTTTGTAAGGAACAATCCATGCCTGATGGAGCGAAATTTGTTGAGTTCTAACTTAAATATAAATAAACAAAAAATAACAAAAACTTAGAGTTTTAGAAAAACTTGTTATAACAACCCGAATTAGTAAAACCCAAATAATCGTTAAGAAATTAACTTTGTCGAAGAAACCCACTTGTGTTAGTATAAAACCCTGAGCGCTTTCGGCAAGAACTGCCATCTACAGAGGGAAACCCACTAGCACAGTTACACCTTATCTGCGATTTGAGACTTGCTCAACTCGAGGAGAAGATGCAAATGTGACTAGAGAGAGGAAACCTTGGTTTATATAGGACTGGGAGCGGGGGGAGGAGGGGGTGGGAGGGGGCGTGGCTGGTTACCTATTCCTAACCTACTAGCTAGATCTATTAGAGGGGATGATTGTGTGAATGTTATGTCGTTTGTTAATTTTTCCCTCTTGTGTAAAGCTCTTTTGATTTCAACATTTTCAAAAAAATTTAAAGTGTAACTTTTCTTCATTTTGTGTAGGGCTGTCCAATTGTTAGGATCGAATGTGTGATTTTCCGAGTTAAGGTGTTTCGCGAATGTGCTGTTGGTGTTGGTGTCTCCTATACCTGCTATATGTTCTCTGACCCTAGTTTTAAAGCTTCTGCCTGTTTGGCCTATGTAAATTGCGTTACAATCGTTACAATTTAGACGATAAACTCCATTGCCTTTTTCCTTTTCTGGTTTGGTTTTGCAGTTCATGAGTTTATTGGCCAAATTGTTGCGGTTGTACGGGGCTGGTGTTTTCTAACTGTAAACTGTCGGATGTTTTAGGTAAGGTTCAATAGCCTTTGACAGTATGTACTGTACGAGATATCACTATACTGTACTTAGTAGGTAGGGTAATGTGTTTCATGGCCCACTGCACTGATGGCTGCATGCACTAACCTGTGGAAGAGTGACTATGAGACAATCTTGGTCTGTCGGGCGTTCGGCAGCCCCAGCTTCCACTGGATGACGAGCTACTCATCGAAATAGTCGACTGCGGGCGCCTGATGGTCCTAAAGTCTGCCGTCAACGAGGCTATCGAGTTCCTCAGTCTTGGCATTGCTGAACAATGGAAGAACATGCGTCAACACGGGATAAATAGGGAATAGTATTTCGCGTGGTAAGTTTTAAAAAAACCTTAACACCATTATCGAAATTTATCTAAAGGCATTTTAGATTTAGGGCTTTTCCGACCATCAAAGCTTATCCAGCCACTAAGCGTAGGAGGGAGATTATCTCAAAAGCTTAGAGAAGCTCCTCTTAAACTTAGTGGCTGCATAAGTTTCGTTTGTCGGAAAGGCCCTTCGGGTATATTTACACACAAAATATTTTTTCTTGTTTCTTGTAAATTTTTCTTGCGTTAAATACAGAGAGTTTTCTATAGACTTATTTATATAGTAAGTTAGCTTTTTTTGACATGTTTCCACTGTCTTTTCTTTAAAATAAAATACAGTAGACCGTAGCATTGAATATATTATACTTATATGGTGTCATATGTATTCTCTTCTTTTGTGAATGCACCGACGATGGCGTCGGTTTGGCTGAGACCAGAAACAAGGAGTCTCTACCCCGGACACGAAAAAGTAAAAGTAAGCACTGATCGCGAGCAGGGTAGAACTATTGCAGTGAAGCTGAAATTGTATATAATATAAACTCTAAACTGAATTTAATGTCTACCTATAGTGTATACAGGCAGACAGATGTAGGTTATACAAATTAATTGTGGAAAGTCATTCGAATTTCTCTCCGAATGTGATAATTTTCATTACATTGTATTGCTAATGGTAAACCCCGTGAACACGTAAGCCTAGGCATGTAATATGATGAAGGATTTAACTTATATATACCGGTACTATAGTACAATATAATATAAACTTATATAATATATATGTAAAAATATGATATAACTTACTTCCACTTGGTAGTTGGCGCTTGCTGATAGATCGATCACTGATCTGATCTTTGCTCGGCCGGATGTCCAAACAGGGCTTGTTGCCAATTCCCATGGATGACATTTCCTGCAGCCGCATCTCTGTAATTCATTCGAAGAGATGGATTACTTATAAGTGGGCTGGTGGTACTTTTTTTTTAAATATATTGTATAACCTGCTACATGTTCGGCTCAGCTTTAATGGATCTCTTTCGTGGGCAGAGAAATTCAAAATTCAAAATACATGCAGCCATAGAGAAATAACGTTAAAATCCAATGTTTCGATCGATTAGCCGCATGATCTGATTGGACATTTTCTGAGGCGGCTATGGGCTCGTATGAATAAACCCAAATAAAACGTCAAATAGGCTCGCAGTTAAGTGCTTCACCTATTTAAATAGCCATGGTGTCGCCAGTTTAGAACCTATGGTGTCAGTTAACGTACCAAACGAACCACTTCCACATGAAATGTTCTTTGCTCTTTAAGAAAAGGTTAATCGCGTACAAATAACTTAATGAATGTATCCCATTAACCTCTTCAATCGCCTCACAAAGTAACCTAATAGGTACTTGTGTCGAGTTACGACACGTCTCCGATCGCAAGGCGAGTAGAGACTCGCACAAGTACAAGCACGCTACCACCTTGCCATTTAAGTAGCTAAATATCGTAAGTGACTACCAAGCGAAAAATACACTACTACAATTTCTACTTCGTCCTACAATTCGTACCTCTATTTTTGAGAGCTTGTTTCCAAAGTATGCTCGAGAGCTCCTCCGTCCACACAGTCTTGACCTCTTCAGACATGGATTGCAAAGTCCACGTGTCATTGGGTTTCCGTTTCCGGTACCAGATTTCGAATTTGGTGGAACTGTCGCCTACCTTCGCCGTGATGCCGATATCGGTGGTTTTCATACTATGCTTATAAATGTACAAATCGAGGTTCTGAAATAAAAAATAGGCTATAAGTAAATATATAGGCTTGTTATATACATATACTATAATTATGCGAGAAGAAACGGGAAGGCTGTTGTACAGGCTGGAATCTTCTATTCTAAAAACCAGTCTGTCGAGACCTGCGGAACTCCAACAATTCCTACTCTTCGTTACCTAAACTGAGAAAGTCACCCAACAAACCATTAGTTCCAATAGGCAGGTATGGTAATATGTTATGATAAGAAATCCAATTTGAAAATGAGTAAATGAGTAATTTAAGTCTGCAATGAAAAGACGCAAAGTAACTGCTGCGTAATTTATAAGGCAAAGAGACCAATCATTGCGAGAGAACAGTAAGGCTATAACGAAAATTACAAAGATTACAACAGTATCAAGAACATTTTATTATTATAATACATTTTCAGTCTAACTGCCAACTAATAATAAATTATTTTGATTACCATACTGAGTAATTAATTTATTATCTACCTAAATAAGTCGCGGGTTTTATGTTTTAATTTTTTCAGCTGGCTTGTAACAGCTATAATTGTAATATAGGTGAGTAGGGTATTATAGGGTATATATTATAGTATTCTGTGGGGTATTCCTAGCCATTTTGGGCTTACCTTTCTGTCTGGAAACCTTCGAGCTTTGCTAAACACTATAAGCTCTTCAAAGAGGAAAACTTGCCGTAAACATTTCTTTCCTCTTCCCTGCCAAACTAAAAATTCGTTCTGGCGAACGAGGCGGCCTTGTTCCTTCAAATTCACCTGGTAAAGGAAATTTCATTTAAATGAGGGGTTTTTAATCAAAATTGGCACATAATCTACATAAGTGTTGCGGATTATACTGTGCGTAGCCTACTTCCTACGCTGTTTAGGCTATGTTTCTCGCCTTTCGTCAATAATTTCGCATAGTTTCCTTAGGTAGACTGTAATGACAAAGGTTTATAGTGAAGAAATACGTAATCAGACATTAGGTACGAGTAGTAAAGCTAACAATGCTACAATATTACGAAATAAGTTCATTATTGTCTTAATTGCTAAATTTAAATTCTCTTAAATTTAGAAATATCAACAACAAAACACCTTCAAATGATATTCTACTTCTTAGGCAATGTTAAAACACTTGCTTGCGAACGTATAGAAGATCTGGCTTACTTTAGAGTAGGCATACAATAATTAGGGCTCTATATTAGACAGGTATTGTCATCCGCCATGTTGTATCCATTTTAAGTGTGGTCTGTAAGCAAAGCATTGGGTGTTTACCGATTTATTTTTAGAAATTTATCGTTATTTATTTGTTATTATTTAAAAAAACGTTCTACCAATTAGGGAAGCGTTTAATAAAAAAATACTATAAGGTGTTTTAGTTATTTTCAATCTTTTACTTTCTTACAATACTTACCATATAGGAATTAAAGGATGCAAAATGGCGGATGACAATACCCGGGTATATAGTGCCTTAACAATAATAAAACATCAATTTGTTGAAACTTACGTCACAGTCTCGAAGTGAATCCATAGCCAACAGGTCATTGCCATGCCTGAGCTGGAATCGAACCATGGCCTCAGCGGCAACCAGGTCCCCGTGCTCGTGGCCGGCAGCCTTCATGAGCTGCTGCAGCAACAACGCATATTTGCCCATCCTCTGCACAGGCTTTAGAAGGTAACTACCAAGGTCCATTTTATCCCCAAGTTTAAGCTGTTTACTGCGGAAAAAGGCGCTACCATACTCGGACATTAAAGAATCTGACTTGGGCTTATTCTTGTTGTACAAAGCGTAAAGGTAAAATTTATTTTCCTGCAATATAAATTATTAGCATATTATAATTTTGATAAAACGCTTCACATCTTTTTTAGATTGTCCTTCAAATAAATAAAAACTCTACATTATTATCCAATGTTACCTAGGGCTATAACAGAATAATTGCAATAGTATCTCAATGGTTAAGTTATTTCAATCCATATTATCCATGGAATTCAATATTTAATTGTAAAAATGGCTCTGTGGTTGTGAGACATGGTACAAGTAGGCTAGTTGGATGGCTGTGGCTCAGTCAATCCATGATTCCGCAGTTGTGACCCAACGTAAGTGGAGGGTTCTCGCAATAAGCCCAGACAAAATAAAGAGAATAACATAAATAAAGAAGTATACCCATGTATCCTACTGTACCTTCTACCTGTACATTCTACCAGTAAATCAGGCTTATCGAACCCATGAGAAGATAGTTATACAATAGATACCTAATTATTAGGCGAATCACTAGGCTATTAAGAATAAAAATATATATATATATAACTTTGAGCAAGTTTTAAACGCATAGGCCCAGTGCCTGTATGCAGCTTATTAAATATACTATACTGTGTCGAAGGTAATTCAAATTAGAACAAACTTACGTGACGTAGAAAAAATTCACCGACAGCTAGCGGTCGGCGTTCACAACGCTGTAGTTCCTGCAGGAAGTGTTGACTATGAAACTCATAGATCTTCTCGATGTTACCGAATATGACGTTGCGCTGCCCCCGCAACGCCTGTGGGATATCTTCCCGAAGAAGTTCCGGCATGTAGTGCTCAATCACGTACTCCAACGACGCAACGTAGTCCCGCTCTGTCTGGATCATTTCTCGCATGATCAGCAGAAGAGTCCTACAATGAATTGCAAAACTAGCAACAGGGGAAAATATTCGCGAGGGTAACATCAGCAACCAGCATTAGACTAAGCCTGCTTCTTCTTTAAATGCCTCTTTCATTGAAGATTGGCGATCATCATGGTAATTTCAATAGTCCACTGACGACAGGGTAATGCCCATACGTTTCCAATCTGTTTACCCTCTAGTCAATGGAAAGGGCCTACAGAAAAAACATAGCCTATATATTCCAATTTAGGAAGAACACGAATTTTGGGAGACCACCAAGCATTGAAATACCATATTAAAGTCATCTATAGGTACTTACTTATGCGCTTTGGGATCAGCTGGGGGTTCTACACCTTGCAGGTCAAGACTAAGATCAGATCCTCGACTGATGGCATACAAATGTGAGTTGAACGAAGGAATAGGCGGAGGAGGGTCCGACTCCTCACTCGATGACTTGGACTGCAGGTCAGAGTCCGGGCCATCATCAAAACCTTCCGCAGGGTACTGCCAAGTCGACGTCCGGCGAAGATGCCTCTTTCCCGCCCACTCTTCGTCAGAGTCCTCAGCGTTCTCTCGAATGTTGCTCAAACGAGGACAGGCACATCCACACTCCTGGCTCGGCAACGTCGGGAGGGAACGTCTCCGAGACATCAGGGGCGCTCCTCCTATGGCAGTCTGCACAGCTTCCACAACCTCTCTATGTCGCTCTTGGGCAGATTTTGCCTGCTCTGCGATTCTCTCGCTCTCCAACTTCCTAGCAAGAGAATTGATCTCTGCAAAATGGGAGTCAGGCAAAGGTGGTTGTGATGACAGTCTTTGTTGTATTTGTGAGGTAGCGACATCATTGCAACCCTCGTCGGACTTGACCCGGTTGACAAACTTTCCAGTTTCAAGGGCCCATTCGTAAGCTTTGTCCACAAGGCAGAACGCGCGTGCAGTGTCTTCAATGCGTTCTCGAGTTTGCTCCAACTGTTCGCCGAACGCAACTAAACGGGATTTCAAGTTGCGGCCTAGGTCTTGCAAGCCAGAGCGTGTGACTTTATCAGATGAAGCTGTCGCAGCAGCTTCACACAAGTCCGTCCCCTTGTCAATGTGTCTCTGAAAATAATTTTTCATAAATGTATATGCCATGTAGGCACTACTGTTGCCTCTATAACAACGCTAGTGCCTAGAATTTAAAACCGGGTAAATAATTTTATTTTATTCGCACAGTTGTCACCTAACGTATTTTCCGTTAAAAATGATACATATGTAGGTACGGTACTGTATTTTGTACTGTACATACCATAGAATAAATATTTACTGGTAAATACAGTACGTATAGTTCAGTTATGCATATAGTACTACGTTACAATAGCCTAGGATTCTTAAAAATATACACAGGCCCCCGCATTGACAATAACGAAATGAAAAATATTAGCGTATAGTATTGATGTAGTTGCCTCATAAGAAAGTATACAATATAAAATGGCTATACTACCTACAGTAGGTACCACGTTATGCTCTTTCGCCTGTGGTAATGTGAAAAAAATCAGGGAAAACTGAAATCGAAATAAAGAAGTAGACTAACTAAATAAACTAATTTTACTTTTTATTTTATGATTATTTCATTTATTTACTTCTATATATACAGTATGTTTATATTTCAGACTTTTCCTTATTACTACCTATTATTTCCCTTTACTTGTATGCCTGTGAGTACTGATGGACCATAAATTGAAACGAACGAAACACTGTTCATTCCAATAATTCTATAAGCACACACTAACATACATATAACATCGACCAAAGTCGGTGTTTCGTTCGTTTCAATTGCTGGTCCAACAGTACTTACCCGTTATACGTAAAGCGTTAAGGTGACCAATCACAATCATGTCATCTGTGTGCAGGATGGACTTAACAGCTGTTAGCATCCTATCATATCATAGAAAACATTTCCAGAACAGAGAATACCTATTAACGAAAAGCTACATTTTGGCATCACCATCGGCGGAAATGAAGAGAAAGTGACGGTTGAACGCCTTCAATGGAGTGACACCTCATACGCGTACAGTACAGTATGGTGTAGCCTACGATGTCACGACTTTATAGAGACAATGTCCCCTTAATGTTGGAACTATTACAGTATGTTCCCCGCACATTTGTACTTTGGTAGAGGAATTCCTTTAAATGTCTATCTTAATGCATGCTCATCATTCTATCTTCTTAGGCCAAAAACATAATTTCGAAAAGGACGTGCAATGGGTCCATACAGTAAGTTGTCCGTTGGTACCTAGACTCATTTTTGACAGTTACTTATTATTAATATATATAAAATAATATAATATATATAATAATATATAATATATATAATTATTATAATATAATATAATTATATATAATTAACCGTTATGGCCCTACGTTAACTTACTGCAGGTTAAAAGTTACCATTGACATGTGTCGTTGAAATAAGGCGACCAATCTTACAAGCAAAACTTCCTAAGCAAAAAACTTACACTATGTAGTGATAAATATGTATAAATATATATTTTTTAATATCTTGAAATGGATTACGAAGTTTACTCAAATCTGATGGTTTGGGCGGAAAGGGTTCAACCAAGTTTGAATGTCTAAGAATATCCTTAGCCTAGGCCTATATTGTAAATGGATTTGTGTACGATTTGGCGAGTATTACACGTACTGACAATTTTACTAGGCCTAAAACATTTCAGCTTGGGGTGTCGGGGCTTCAGGCTGAATTGAGAATTGCAGTAAAGTATAGAATATACAGACCGAATATTTATACAGTACACCTAACTGCAAACAGGGGACCCCCCCCCCCCCCCCGAGGGAACGTAAAAAAAATATTGTGGGTTTTTTAACAGCAGTAAAGTTTAGAATTTACAGACCAACATTTATTGAAATTTACCATGCAATGTATTTCAAATTGTTTCCTCAATGGGTTCCTTCTAGTCACACTGGCTCTGGCAAAATACATACCTAATTCCGAGATTGGTGCGATATCTATCAGCTAGACTGCACTCTCCAACGATTTGCCGTCTACAGCACATCACTACATCACTTAGAATATAGCCTATACAGTTTCATTACAATGGTCATTACAATGGTACTTTCAAATTTAAAAATTAAATTAAATTTCTAATTTTCCCAAATCTAATAACAAATAACCTAGGTAACCTACAGTAGGTAAGTATTAGTTAAATTTTTATAAATAAGAAAATTAATGCAGTTAGTCTCTATTTACTGTACTATATCTGTCCATCTTCCTATGACACATTCGATTTCTTTCAAACAGCTGAAATTAATTGTAAGCCCACACAAGCCTACCTGTAGTAAGGGTCGAATCTTGACCAAACGACAACATCTTGTAGTCTCATATCTAACACAATTCAAACTGCGTTGCCGCTTAAATATTCTTCGAGGGGGCCTTTTAGGAACTGAGCACTGCTGATAAGGCACAAGTGTATCCGATATAGATCGATATGACAACAGTCGCGCACTATCGAAAAGTTGACGCGGCCCTTGACCCGAAACCCGGTAAGTCTTGGAGCTCCACGAGGGTTGGGGCCCTGCCCCGAGGGACCTGAGGGGCTCGGCCCCACCAAACATACCTTGAACGGCCTACAATGTGGTGTTTCGCGCGCGCACCTAGCCAACACTGGCCATGGCACCTCGAGACTCTACTATACGGCATAGCCCTAACACTGCGGCCAATGCATTAGTAGTCACGGAAGTTGCAACTCCACCCTGCATTCTGGCAACACGTGACTTGAAACTAAGATTAGAGGCTATTGTACCTGTAACTCTTGTTAACCTAAATACTTTAACATCGTTTGACACAGTTGCCTATGTAGGGACTATAAGGATTTGGAGTATTGGAGACAGGGCCGTAGAAAGAGCACAAAAGAACTGACAACAAATCTGTAGTACGTCAGCGACACCAATCAGAAGAGGCATTTAAAGGAGATGAAGAAGAACTTGGGAATAATGAGCCCGCAAGAACAGTTAGGCTCCTTAGGTCTAGTATCTGTACTTTGGTTAAGTCATGGCTTCGCCTGTTTCATTGCGTCAATGGTAAGCTTGTCTCATTATCGTGCCCATTATCGCTTGTAGCCGATGATATCCATATAATGATATGATAGCCATACAAGCCTCTGACAAAAATTGGAAACTTTGTGTGGGTGTATTTTTCTAAAAATGTCAAACTTCAACGCAGCTCAATACTTGCACCAACCATTACCCCGGCAAAGTGTAACAACATGGTACACTTCCGAAGGACGTCAATCGCAAACCAACTGCTGAAAGGAATGAAATTGCAAGGTATTGAAGTTCAAAGTGAACAGGTCATTGACCAATAAGTACCATTTCTCTCCGATAAAAGTTATAGGTCCAGTCCGGGTACTTAATTTTTAATTGACACACCTTGTAGCCTATTGTGTGCTAAGTGATGTCGATAAGTTTTTTTTCTAGCGTCTGCTTTCAAAATTTCAGCTTTATGCATTCCTGTAAATCTGTCGGGTTGTTTATTAACTTGAGGCACCCTAAGGCAGACTCTTTCACCTCGGGGAGAAGGGGAGTTGACTGATAGGGTGGACCTCCTGATTATAGTGGATTCCGAACCACTTGGGGAACATAGTAAAGTAGTGAACAGGACTCGACAAGCACTTGACTGAGTGGTTTAGTCTCCGCACGTTATCAAGTCCCACCCTGTTCCCTTGCCAACGCTATGCACACAACCAAGTTTGCCAAAGTTGGTGGTAGTCGATAAGTGATAGTCAGGACATGTAGAGTAGTGGTACGGACTCTGGCTTTCACACCGGGATTAATTAATACCATGTCACGTGATGGATTGATTAAATTGTTTATAATAAATGAACAGTAAATTTCAGAATTTTTTAAATTGTAATGTTGGCAACACAGATGAACTGAACTGACGCGACGCTGCCGTAGCAAATATAAATAGCAAATAGAAATAAACATAAAAATGAACAAGTATTAATTTTGAAATAGGGCCTATATTAAGAATTATAAATAATTTGTCTAAATGTAAGGGAGAAAAAATTAAGAAACTCACCAAAAATATAGCCAAAGATCATTCAATTATTTAAATAGACACAATTTCAATTTTACGCGCATAGCACTCTTGCGACAATTACCAATATACCAAAATAACATCAAAAATTAAAAATTCAGTTTTACTGTTAATTTATTTTTAACAATTGAAATAATACCATCACGTGGCATGGTATTGTATTAACCCCGGTATTAAAATCGCCATGATCGGGCTGCTGAAAGATTGTTGCTTCTAGTCTCACACGTGCTACATTTTCCGGTCATGTTTGGAGGGCATGTAAAGCACGCGGTCCCGGACCTTTCTAGTTGAATGTAAGGGAGGGCTTTATAGCCCTAACTCCACTAAGTTGGCTTAGTAATAGAACAAATAGTCATTATTTATCTATTTATGTGAGATGAAGTCCTATGAGATAGCGTGTAGTGGCAAACTACTATCAGGAACGTACTGAACAAAGAGGTTGCCCAGGGTACTCCAAAAATAGCTTCCAGTACCGTCCATTTGATATAGCTCATGGTAGGAAATAAAATTCTTGGTACTGTTTTACGATTTAGTCATAGAATATACGACCTGTTTCGGCTCACGCCGACGCCGCTTACTTAAAAATGTAGACCTACTAAGAATTTTATTTTTTACCATAAGTGACAGTAAGTTTTACAAATTTAATACGGGGACTATTATGTACTTTATACGTTTCATATAAAGTGTGTGTGAGTTTTTAAAGTTCGGCAAACAGCTGTCAGAAGCGCACTGGGTAACGAGATCTTTCCGGCCTTCCATGTGCTCATTGGTGCCTACTACTTTTTCAAGCTCTATATCTTGTGTGTAATGTATGCAACTGGCGAGAAAAGCTATCGAAGCTTAAATTTTTAACAATACGTACCGTAAAAAGAAAATCGTACTGTTATATAGTACTACAATGTATATGGTCCTAAGTAATTTCCCAAAATACCGAGATTCACTCTGCCAAATCAAGGAGAGTAATTGGCATATTGGGAGTAGCCTACTTAATACTATTCTGCGTACCATTCATATTGCGTCTACATAACATTGTACAATATAATGAAGTGCTCCAAATTTTAATTTTGCTGTACGTAGCCATAATACCGGCCCTAGGAGACACAAAAATGCATCCAACACTAAGCACACTGACACTGTAAATGTGCTGAAATGTACTGACTGAAACATAAATCCAACCAACGGAAAAAGCCATCTAGGCCAGGGGCGGATCCAGCCCATTTTTTTGGGGGTAGTTGTGGGTCAAAATAGGAAAAACATATGTAGGATAGATTATATCAGATCTATTTACAATATATTTACCAAATTTTGGGGGGGGGGGGGGCAGCTACCCCCCTACCCCTCCCCTGTATCCGTCCTTGATCCAGGCCTATAAAACCTATAAAGCCTATAGGCATTGAAAAAATATTGTAAAAATGGGGGAAGGGTTTTTCAACATCAATCAGCTCATAATTTCCCCCCAAAACTTCGGGAGAGGGAACAGATTACTGTAAATAAGAATTGAAAACTTACCATTGCGACGAAGTAGAACTTTTCAAATTCCTCCTCCTGCGTTTTGATGCCCTGCCAACTTGTGGCAATTTCGGAATGTTTCTTAAGAACCTCTTCCCCTTTCCTTGTCAGCCAGGTTAGCACCTGTATGAACAAAGCAATCTTATCAATATCAGCATTAGGTTTTGCAAGTTTAGGCTACCTAATATACATGTATTATATATATATATATGTTAATAAAATAAGACGTTACACCTACAATGACAGTGGTATACACCCTAAAGCTGGTAGGTCCATGTTTCGTTACAAATTACAATACCAACTATAACTCATAAAGTAAGACTGGTACCCGAACTTGGTTTAAGTCTTTCTGACACCTATTACATTGGGTTAATGACTAAGCTTGCCCATTGCCGCTTGTCTACAGTTTGCCAGCATCCAAAATTTATACAGAAACAATTAGGCAAGGCCACTAAGTAGGACTACTGTACGTCTATAAGCCTTTTAAAAAGTAAATAAAGGTGCCTTAGAAGAAATTCTAATAAAACGTCCACTAGACTAATTGACAATTACCAAGTTGCGATATCCAATCATAACAAAGAAGATCTTAACAGATATTCTAAATCAGCCGCCCAGCGCGATAAGCCAAGAAATGGACCTTTAGTCCTTTACATAATTTCATTTCGTCAAGAGTAAAACCTATTATACCTACCGTATTATTTTCCATTCACAAGCGTCCTATAGGCAACGTGACGTCATTCTATTCTATTTCCCATGATCAAATTTTGTTTGTCGCGCTGGCAATGATCGGCGAATCGGTCTCATAATTTAATTATACTCCTACAATAAACAGCCTACGCTACTTTGCCATTTCATTCTTTACACAGTTTTAAAGGTAAACATTGAAAACAATTGACTGTGTTTATAGTTAATTAGGAGGTTGGAGCTAAATTACCAGTTAAATCTATAGTCCAATAGAAATGTCTATCAACTTTTCAGACATAAAAAAAGTGGCAAAATCACTAGTTCAGTCAAACGGAGGTTTATTGATTGCAGATGAGACATCGCAATCCATGATTCAAAAATTTAGCAGCTTCAACGTAGAAAATTCTTTTGAGAACTGGCAAAGGTAAGTTTTAGGATACATGATAGAAAAATTCGGACATACTGTACAGTACAGCACAGAAGGAGAGTATTTAATTTACTTGAGGTCTATGGGTATTCAAACAGAAGTGAGTTAACAGAAAGGTTTTCAAAGCTTACCATCTTGCGTTATTTTTCATAATAAGATTTTTTGTCCATGTAGAATTTTAATACTGTACCAATCACGTCGCTTTGGGTTGCAGGCTAACGTGAAAGTAGGCTACAATTTAATGACCTGTTTCTAGATATCGGGAAGTACTGCTAATGGGTCCAACTCCAAATCTAAATGGCGTTGTCCTCAATGAAGAGACGATTGAGCAGCGAACTCGCGACGGCCACACTTTTCTACAAGCCCTCAACAAAAAAGAAGTGATGGTCGGTGTAAAATTGGATAAAGGAACGATACCATTCAATGATATGGAGACAACGACACAGGGGTTGGAAGGGCTGCCACACTCAGTAGAGAAATTCAAGAACCTGGGTTGCCAATTCGCCAAGTGGCGTTGCTTATTTACAATTACTACGAATACACCGTCTTTCAAGGCAATAAGGAAAAATTTGGAAGATATGGCGGAGTTTGCAGAGATTTGTCAAAAAGGTGGACTGGTTCCTCTTCTTGAACCGCAGATACTCAATATTGGTAACCACGACCTGGATCAGACGCAGTTTGTGACTGAACTGGTTTTAAGTTATCTCCTATTCTGCTTGAAGAGACGCTACGTTTGCTTAGAAGCCACAATTTTTCTGGTAGGTATATTTAATTTTAATGCCGGCATTTCGTCATCGTCATATTTTTTACTCAGTCCAACGATAGCCTACCCATACTTGGTCAACAATGTTCGTGCCATTAAAATGGTATTACATTTATATGCAATTCAGCATTATGAATACCTTTCTGATACTAGAGACGAGATATGATCCTTCACCGAGAGGGTATAGCCACTTAGTTATTAAATCATTATGTTTATCATCTGCGATGTGCAATTTTGGCATGCTGACCATGAAGCAAGCAAGTCAAATGGTATAGGTATGCTTACAGATCCTCCTCTTGCCCTAACTAAACTTGGTCAAACTTTCCAATTATTATAGAAAAAAATGTAGATTTTTGGCTGCACAAGAGTATTAATGCCGGGATTAGGCGGCAATGACTGGTTTCAACATAAATCACGCGCATTGAGGGTTGTATTACAAGGTGGGTGAAACTGAATTATAACGTTAAGTTTGCTTTGCAGATAGCAATGGTCACACCAGGAATCGGCTGTGATAAAAAATATAACTCGACAGACATAGCAGAGGCTACCGTCGAGGCTCTCATGCGAACCATGCCTCCATCAGTGCCAGGCATAGTCTTCTTGTCTGGAGGCCAGGTTCCAGATGAAGCCACACGAAACCTGGCAAAAATCAATAACAGTTCTCAAAGTGCACCGTGGCCCATGACATTCAGCTTCTCAAGAGCCCTGCAAATCCCCGTTCTGGAGGCATGGGCAACAGAAAAGGGCACTGAAAAGGCAAGAGAAATCTTTCGAAAACTCCTGATTGCCAATTCGGCAGCACGACGTGGATTTGATGGGCTGGTGTTTTGATGTGTCTCCATAAATTAAACAACTGATGAAAAATCGAAAAGCACAGTGCTTATTCCAAATTTATAAACCTATAAACATTTCTTCCTTCTAAGGTAGGCTATGCCAAACAAGGTTTTATTATTTGAAAAAGTTCAGTATTTTCTTACCTGATTAAATTCATCTTCTAAAGCTCGCATTCTCAGCAGTTGTGCCAGCCTTTGCCGCCGCGTTTCTTGCAACTCTTCGAGTCTGCGGGCTGCACGATCTATCTCACCGAAAAGAAATCGGGCCTTTTCTGCATGAGACCTAAAATGAAAATTCTAGTGTTAAAAACATATTTGTAATTATCCTAGGCAATTTATATTCACTTGAGATAAAATTATAAACTTCATTTACAATATTGAGTATAAACTCGCAGACTAGCACAACCAGTTTGACCAGGGGTGGTTCAATAGTCGCTCAATGCGAATGAAGAGACTATAACGTTAAATTAAAAACATGCTTTATAGGCCCTACAGTCTACAGGTAAATTGGCCGACAGGCTAACAGGGTTCGTAGCAATGTGGACTACAGTGGCCTCAGCCCTTTGTTAAATTCTCAGATTACTCATTAGATGATAAGGTTAACATATAATCATATGGTAAACAAGGTGAAAACTGAAAACATATTTATCAACAGTAAAAACATTAAAAGTTTGCACAAAAGTATAGTGCTTAAATTGGTTCGGACCATTTCAAAAAGTTTATGTTTTAGTGTAAAATTCTTTTGCGTGTTAAGTGTGGAGTTCCAAGCGTCTAACAACTCAGGGAATTTGGGGCAAAGTCTCGGCCCAATTTAGGCGACAGTGCGAAAAGTGGCAGCCTAATACTTAGTAATAGGTCATGTAAACCTACCGCAGTAAGTCATACTCTAGTCCTTGATAACCTAACAGCAGCTCCCACCCTTAAAATCAAATCCTGAATCCGCATATTAAGTAATTAAGTTACATACAGTTCAACGATAGCTCGCACAAGAGCAAGCATGCTAGCTAACTGAAAATTAAATTACCTTAGGAATAAAAACAATTAGTAGCCTACACGAAATATCCTCCCCCTTCAACTTCTACCTGCTCTATGAAGTGGTTATATTCATAAGTAACCCTTGGTGGGAGTGCACAATCATTGAATATAATACAATTCAATGGTGCAGTGTAGTAAAATGCATAAACGGCCCAGCGCTGACTGTAGTGCACAGTTGCATAATCACGATCTCACAGGAATTGACAATGGCAAATAATCATACGATTGTACAAAAAACGGCGAAAGTACCAAAAAATTAATAAAAACTTTTTACTATAAACTAGGCCTATATATTTTTTATCCTCCCCATAAAAGAAAATCCTACACATGCTCGTGATGAAATGTAGGACAAGAAAATTTCTTGTTCCTTCTGAGCGTTAATGATAAATAAATAAATAAATAAGGACTTTTTGTTCTATTACTAAGCCAACCTAGCGGAGTTAGGGCAATAAAACCCTCTCTTACACTCAACTAGGAAGGCCCGGGACCGCCTGTTTTACATGCCCTCCGAAGCATGGCCAGAAATGTAGGAAGTATAGGACTCGAACCAACAACCTTTCGGGTGAAAGTCCGAGTCCGTACCACTACTCTACTTGGCGTACCTGATGATGTACCTCTACGATCAATGTTTCCTGTAAAATTTGGTTTTGTACAAAATGCAGATGTGTGGAGGGGTGTTCATTTCCAATTGTCTGTTACTAATAGCTGGCTCCTTACCGAACATGGCAGCTGAATGAAAGTCGGTGTGCGTAGTCCTGGACGCGGGCAACCATTTGCGCACCCTCACTGCGCAGACGCACGAGGTCGGCGTCAGACAATGCCTTTTCGAGAATGCGCTGCTGCTCCCGCGCCCCCGTACAACTCTCCAGCCCCACCGTCAGGCCGGCCAGTAGACGCCCACTACCCTGACAGAGGGCGGTCAGTCCCTCACATTCCTGCAACAATAGCAAATTCCAACAACTAAATGAAAAACAGGTTACTGACATAGGCAGAAGAGGACTCCCAGACTACCCATATTGGCAGAAATCAGCAGTGCTGCCTTAATGTGGATTCTCAACACTTGTCTTATACTTGGAGTACCATACCTACATAGAAAAATTATAGCCTACCTAAACACTGACATTTTGAATTGTATACTAATTGAAAATTAAAATAATTTCAAGATTCACATCACAGTAAATTTAGACGCGATAATAATCCTCATCAGTACATACGAGTATATACTTGTAATGTCACCTTCAAAATACCTACCACTGTAAAATTTTACGATCATTTTTAATATCAGGATTATAGCCGTACGCGGCATGACGTTGCGCATATTTATAGATATTGAAGTCACCTCTGGGCGCCACCACGAACATCCTCATTTTGTACACTCAAAACGAATGGAATTACGCCAGGTCGACAATTAAATTCAAAATTCCAAACTTGACATTTATTTAAAATATGGTTAAATTAAATATGCACCCAATGGAAATTTAGGACATTATACATCCGACATAGATTCGAATGATCCCTCCAGATTCACTTTTTTTATACCCTATTTCGGATATAACGGCCAATGTTAGTAACATCTAAATAACGATTGCCACTGAAAATTTCGTTTCACATATGTATGATCACCCCCCCCCCCCCCCCCAATAGCTCTCACTGCTTTAGCTATTACCTATTATTATTATAATATCTACATACTACTTATTTCGTGTCCCTTTGAAAATGAACCCCGATGATAACGACCCCATAGATTTTCGGACGACATTATTGGTATAGTTCCTAAATGCGTTTTTGGCAATTGACAAAATGGGACACGAACCCGTCCTCGATGTCAACCTACATCGACTACAAGCGATAACGGGCAAGTTGAGACAAACTTACCATTGTATGATGTAACACGTGCAAGCATGACATACCTAACCAAGTTCGGGTGCGAGTCTTGTTATAGCCATAAAACCTATGGTTATGATATTGTTCTGGACAGACCATGTAATAGGTATTTAAAGCCAGTTTTAGACATATATATTTCATGGGTTCATCTAGGCTACAAAGAGACAAATAGAAGTGCTGGTGCTATGAAGGGGCAGGAGGAGGAAGGCGTTAAGTCAACTTAAAAACGAAATTTTATCATAGAAGAAGGTGTTCTATTCATTATATCTCACGTGTTATATTTGAAGAGTCCGGTAGAAGAAGGCAGTATGCACAAAGAAAATAAATATATGAAGCGTAGCGTAATAAAATCCAGTTTCTATTTTTTTAAATAAGGACTTTTTTTGTTCTATTACTTAGCCAACCTAGCGGAGTTAGGGCTATAAGCCCTCTCTTACACTCAACTGGGAAGGCCCGGGACCGCCTGCTTTACATGCCCTCCGAAGCATGGCCAGAAAATGTAGGAAGTGTAGGACTCGAACCAACAACCTTTCGGGTGAAAGTCAGAGTCCGTACCACTACTCTACATGTCTTTGACTTTAACGCGACTTGACGTCTTCTTTCACCGGACTCTTCGTTTATTAATAGGCGGACATACCTTGAAGAATTCAACCCATTCCTCTTGATCATGAGTAGCGTGGCCGCCCACGGCCACCGGGGCTTGCTCGGAGCTCAAGTGCTTTCGTAGACTAGGTGCATCGCCAACTAATTGGCACTACAACAAAACAATGCAACAATTAACTTTGATAATCCTTGACCATTACCAACCCATTTATCACATTGCAATAGCCTATTATTTAATCAATGACTACCTGCCTTAGTTGAATTAATAAAGAGATCAAGTGGTTAATTAATTTGCTGCGCTCGAGGATGAAAAATGACAGGGTTGATTTGAATTTCAATGTACTATACCCAACCTCCTGCTGAAGCAACAATATGGAGTAGGTACCGATACTATGACTTAAGTAGGTAGATTATACCTTAGCCAAGATATTAATTGCCTTGGTAACCCTGTTTGTCATGTCTTTAATGGATAGTTGAGTTTTTTTTTAATTTTTTTGGCCCAGAACAAATCTATTAAGGAGCAAGCGACCTATTAGGAGTTGGTTCAAATAAATAACGACTACAATATATAAGGGAATTTAAAGAAAACATTGGAGTCATTTTCCACAATTTATTTTTTAGTTTTTTTTAGTTTTTGGCCCAAAATAAAAATTACAATCCCGAGATTGGTATGACTTTTGTGAACCTACATGCCAACATTTATTCAAAATCTACCATGTAGTTTCCTCACAAATTGACGAACAGACCAGACCAACAATTCGTAAAAACCACTGTTTTGGGTTCCTGGTACCTCAAAACCCGTACATCCGCTAAAACATCTCGAAAATATAACGCCAATTTCGACCATCAGCTTTCCACAAGCTCTCCTTAGGCGGGGTTTCCACCGACCGACTAGGGCTAGATAAAAAACGGTGACGTGGTAGCAGACATTCAAGACTTAGGCGAGGTTTCCACCGACCTCGCATTGCAGAATGCAAATGACATTGACGGAAATGTTTGTTTTTCTTTTTATAGAAAACTATTAAAATGTTTGTAATTAACATATCCCATGACGCCATTTTTTAATTTTAGTTTGTTTGTTTGTGATTTTACTGTATGATCATTGATCAATTTTAACTATGGCATAGAGTAAAACAAACATTTCCGTCAATATCATTTGCATTCTGCAATGCGAGGTCGGTGGAAACCCCGTCTAAGTCTTGAATGTCTGTTACCACGTCACAGTATTTGTATTTAGCCCTAGCCGGTCGGTGGAAACCGCGCCTTACCCTGACGTATAAATAGGAAAGCAGTAAATGAGACCAGAAGAAGTGGAAGAAATGCTTTCAATTTTTAGAACTCATCCCCTTGTCATTTCTCCTAAGCAGGCTTTGAGCTGGGGCAAGAAAAAGTATGTACTGTACCTATTGCATAAAAGCCAACTGTTAATGTTTATGTACTTTAATGTTATGTACAAAAATGTTAAGGTATTCAAATAATTACAGGTTTTTTCTAGCTACTGCAGATATTATTGCAATATTAATATATTAATATTATTAATATATTAATATTATTAATAGCAATTAATTCAAGCATTATTCATATCTGCCGCGATGTAAATAACGGATTATTACCGTACCTAACGATAAGGGTACTTACTGGAATATTAGATTTGCAGAGCGCTGTGTGAAGACTATCATTAGGAGACCAGACAAGAACTATGCGAATATTAAGCGTCTTCCCCACAAGACAGAAAGCTTCGTCCAGTGTGTTTAGGAAGGAAGGATAGGCAGAGAGTGAAGGAGGAATAAGGAGAACGGTGGCTCCTGCCGCCTCCTCGCCCCTTTCCAGCAGTGTGGCATAGAACAAAAGAAGCCGTGCAATGTCGTGTGTGCGCAGTGCTGCGGTCAGCGTGGCGGGGCCATCCACCAGGATGACGGCACCTCCTTGCGTGTCCCGGGTACCTGTAATCACATGTAATCACTTTATTAGCCCGCGGGGCAATGGACTGTAACTTGTGGGAGCGGCTTCAGTCTAAGATATGCCCTCAACAGCCAACAGCTGGCCAACAGGTGTCGGGCCATTCAAACTCAAAATTAAGTGGTAGTTGGTCGTAGCTAATGTAAGATGGAGTTTTATCTAGCGAAGATAGAACATTCACTGTCTAAATGTCTGGTGCCACTTGCCATGTTTTTTCTACCACTGCTAACTAGTAAAAAAAGACGTGGTAAGTGACACCAGAAATTAAAAAAAAAAAGTATTTTTTGCGGGAAAACTCAAAGAGAATATGTATTGTTACTGGTTTCTAATATACGGTAATTCAATCAACGGCAGCGATGGCTAAAGGCAAAGACTGTATAACGATGTGGTCGAGCAGCGAGTGTTGAAGTTTGATGACGAAAGCCCAATCATAGGCGGGTATTCCATAAACGTCAATCGTCAATGAAAAATTGAAAAATGACGTAAATTGACATGGTAGCAGAATTTTTAGTATGTCCTTAATGTCTGCTAAAACGTCATTTTTCAATTTTTCATTGACGATTGACGTATATGGAATCCCCGCCATAACAGAATTGATAGAATTGATGTTCTATGCCTCGCATATACAGTAGGTATATTTGATTACTACTGCTATTAGGTACGGTACGACAATGGGTAAATGGTAAGGCGGGTATTCCACTGGGCAATTTTTCTTTAAATTTGATTTTGTCATTGACGTTTGTATTGTTTTAATGAGACTATTATGTATATACTTAACTTATCTATTATAAATGAAGTACTAATATGGTAGAGACTTATTAATGATGTCTGCTACCATATTATAACTTAATTTATAATAGATAAGTTGTATCTACATAATAGTCTCCTTAAAACAAAACAAACGTCAAAGACCAAATCAAATTTGAAGTAAAATTGCCCAGTGGAATAGCCGCCTAAGCGAAGTCAAAGTCCAAAATAACAAGAAAACACTACTAAATGTAACTTTTCGGTAAATTGACGAAGAGAAAAACGCCATGGCACGACAACCCAATGAGGATCTTGGCCTGAGAACTGTTACAGGATCCTCTCTCTTGACCACTGATCCATTTGGGATGTTTAAGTCAGCAACAGCATCCAGACCAGGCGGCAAATGTTTCTTTTTAGGCGCGGTTTCCACCGACCTCTAAGTGCAAAATACACATATGGTGACGTGGTAGCAGATATCATTAAACTAGGCGGGGTTTCCACCGACCTCTCATTGCAGAATGCAAATGACATTGACGGAAATTTTTGTTTTACTCTATGCCATAGTTAAAATTGATCAATGATCATACAGTAAAATCACAAACAAACGAGCTAAAATTAAAAAATGGCGTCATGGGATATGTTAAGTACAAACATTTTAATAGATTTCTATAAAAAGAAAAATTCAAATTTCCGTCAATGTCATGTGCATTCTGCAATGAGAGGTCGTCGGAAACCCAGCCTAAGTCTTGAATGACTGGTACCACGTCACCGTATGTGTATTTTGCACTTAGAGATCGGTGGAAACCGCGCCTTATGTCGAGTTGAACAGCAACCTTCCGTTTATATATTCTAGTTCTCCACAATCTGGACTATTCTTGGCCATCAAAATTGATGAAGAGTCAAGAGCCCTTCAAAAACAATAAAAGAACGCACTATGACGTGAATATTGTTTAAGTTTGGAATCAATGAAAAACTATTGCCTACTATTCCAGTTCAAGGACAAATACGGACCAAGGAGAAGGGATTAAGGGATTATGCCTCAAGGGCTTTCGGTATAGCGTGAAGGACAAGAGCACATCCTGTAATAACTTAGTTGTTGAATAAAGGGAGAATAGGGCTATACGAGGCAGCCACACCTCAGGCAGACAGGTGTGGATATGTGTGGGGGGCCAGGTCTACGTCCGCTCACAAAAACTAAAATAACTTAAGTTCATTGAGAGATCTTTTTCCGATCCTACATTTATTTGCTTTTTAACCCTTTGGCGCGCCTTTCAGCTGCTAGCGCCTCTATCGGTGTCATTTTACTTAAAACAGTTAACTAGGCTAAAACTTATTAAATGAAATAAAACGTTGATACCCACAAGATATTGCTTGAGCTTGGCCAGCTAGAATCTCGTTTCAAAAAAGGTACCTACCGATCGTTTTTATTTCATGACTAGAACGCAAACGCAAACTCTTGTAAACGAAACACATACGGCTCCCTAAAAATTAATAGGCCTATTTTAAAAAAAAATGTTTATCCATTTAAACAATTTAATGATTGTATCCGATTGACCTCTTCAGTCACCTCCCTAAGTAACTTAAAACTTGTGTTGAGTTGCGACACGTATCCGATCACATGGTGTGTAGAGACTCGCAGAAATACAAGCACGCTACCACCTAGCTACCGAAGCCGAATTGAAAATAAAATGAGTTTCTCTGCACCACGGTCTACTGTTTCTATTCACCGCTCTATTTTGTATGAACATTGCGGACCTCTCGTCAATTAACTATCCCACTAGGATTACGGTATTAATAACGAAACTTTCAAAAAGGGCGCCATTAACAATGAAAAATAGTTCAGGTTATAGCAGACCATATTGTTACAGTGACTGACCATCAGCAGTATTTATGACTTATGTGCCACCGAGGGCGGAGAAGGTAAAGTTAATAAGTAGCAGCATGAGGGGGGTAATTGCCCGATTAGTTACTAATTTATTATCTCTAACCAGGAGACGTAGAAAGTGATTGCATAAGAATCGGGATCATCTTTAGTACTAAAGGATATTAACAAATGTTAATTGCCAGTTTAACGTTATGTCATTATTATTAATATAGGAAGCAATCTATTTGTCGATATGATTAATGGGTCTAGCCTATTTCGTAAACTCGGTACAATCAATTATTTTCAAACCATTACCGATTGTTGATCGAAGTATTGATAGGTTAACTGTAGGTGTGGCAATAATATGTATCACGTATCAGCATCAGTTGGTTAAATTATTTCAGTGATGGCAGGTGGAGAAATCGGAAATGGAGCAAGTTATCACGCACAGGACATTGTAGTTAGAGGTACTATACTACTGTATAAAATATAACCTATCATGTAATTGCTTTCCTATTCAAACGAAATTTAGTATAAGGAAAGATCGAAATTTTTGATTGCGGGATTTCAGTGAATTTACACGTTTTGAAGTCCCAGGAACCCAAAACTTTGTTTTTTTTTAAACGAAATGTTGATCTGTCTGCGGAACCTTTCTATCAATGCTTTCTAACTTCAGGTATGTTTTAGGTGTTAAATATAGAAAGAAAACCGAACAGGTTGCTTTCCAGGCAAAGTTTGGCTTTGAATAAAAAAATTATGGATAATTCATGCCCCAATCCATTGCATACATTGTCATTTATTGTATACCATAGTATGTTGTAATGTATTGGTCTGCCCGTTCTGATGCAATCGTCCAATCGATCAATTCAGTACTTGAAGGAAGGAAGGGCTTCCCAAAAAAAGTCAAAATTTAGTTTAAAACAAGACAGAGATAAAAAATTGTTTTTCTCATTTGGTAGAACCTCGACACCTACTAACGCAAAAAATAGGAAAGCATGTTCGAGTAAACTCGGACCGGTTCTTTACTGGGGCATTGGACCATCAATAAAAAAGGGAAATCTATTTAACCAATAAAAAACACAGGAATGCGAGCCATAAGAAATTTCTACGTGGTATACAAGTGACAAATGACCAAATAGGCTACTACACATGAATGTGGTGGAATATTAAACGTTTAACGACATTTTTCAGAACGTAGGCGTGTCGATAACGTTGTCCACACTTGACATCTTAAGTAATGGTCAGTCAGTCCATCCCGAGTATCTGGGTCAAAGTCGAGGGCATGAGCCACTTTTTTGAGTTAGGTCATATCCTTATTCGGCCTACGATATTGTAGATCTATCGATAAAATTATTGGAATGCGCAGGATCATTGCTCACACCATGACTGACTAAGGTACACCTAACGGAATCATTTTCTTTACATCGGACAGTTAAAATCTTTAAGCTGCCGATACCTATGAGAAAGCGTTTAAGGTTGGAAAAGAATAATGACTTCAAATGGTTTAAATTTAAATTAGCCTGCGTGCAGATAGCGTTTTGCCAGCAGCGCTACGAAACCTGTAATTACATAGCTGCTTGTCAAAAGCCCAAAGAATAGGACAGTACTCGAGCAGCTGGCATGTAGATTGAGGTTCCTATCGTATAGGTGAAAGCTTGGCCCTCGGACATATCGATTCATCGGAACACAGAATTTGACAAAAAGTCGGGTCTGACAAGGTATCGTACTTCATAGGGGGCCACCGATACTTCTGCAATCAATGTTGATGGCCCTGTAAATAAATAAAAGTCGTGGCATGACAACCCTAGGCCTGAGGACAAGTAGAGGATTCTATCTCTTCCTACCTCTTTAGTCTTTAGCACTGCACTATTTGGGAAGTTGTGATCAGCTACATGCGCAGCAGCGAGGGGTAAAATATTTTAGAATTTTTTTAAAGGGGTTTTTACGCTTCACATAAACATTTTCATTACACCTTACTACTAAACAGTATTTTACCCTGAAGATTATAGGCTACTTGACAGTTGCAAAAATAAAATATTACATATGGTAGATAATGAAAATAATACAATGTTTTTGTATGAAAAAAAAGTAGATGCTGGTGTCTCCAGGCTAAACACATTTTTTTTTAAATTCAAGCAGTCTATTGTGGGTAACATTTATTTTAAATTAGTGCACCACTGAAATTTGGCAGAAAACTAACATTTTTTTAAATATCCTCCAGGATTTTTGAGATGTACAACCGCTCCCCCCCCCCCTGAAGACGCGCCTGTCCCCCTTCTAACATGTGCAGCATTGACGTTGATAATTTGACAACTTTTCTGCGACAATAACATGGAAATCAATTAACACCGTCAACAGAAGTACCCACTTGGCAGGTCGAGACCACCATTCAATCTGTGAACCTGTTAATGAATATCATTAATTGATGATTAGCCTGGAACCTCGCGGGCATGAGGCAAGAGGCGTGCGTGAGGCGGGAGAAATTCCATATGGGGAGAGCCGCATGTCACTCATCTTGTCCTGGGAGAAATGGGGAGGAGTTGCCGAACCAATTCATCCTGCATGAGAGCTGTGGTTTTGGGAACGTCGCGTCGGGGGAAGGCCATGAATTTACTTTTACTACATGCAACCTGTTATGCCACCTATTTAGTTTCTTTTTGATTTCCTAAAGCTATGTTACACATTGAGCACATTTGCCAGTTGAAGCTTTCCAACTAGTTTAACCAATCGACAGTGAGAAACAATCATCCACACGGATTAGGGTCCCTATGGGAGTTGGCAATTTTCACACATCCACGGCAGCGGCATAACGCCACACGAGAGTAAGGACTCTGCGGTCGACAATTGCATTGTGTTTTTTCTTTTTAATTAAAAACAGGTTCAAATATTCAAATCTTTTTTAAAGCAAGCCAAGGTAGACTAAATTCACTGTAGGGGATGAAACTATCGTAGAAAATAGAAATAATATGTAAAACAAAGTGACTAATGATGCTAGAGAATAAAAAGAAACGATGAGCAAGCATTAGATCAAAATGATTCCAATTCCCTTTAATGAAACTGTAAAAAGAAAGGTCGTTGCCGAGTGTTAATTGCTTCATGATTCATGCAGTAGGGCTAGTGGCGGACCTACAAGTAGTATGCAGTCACGCTGCTATAAACGATCCTTCATCACTCACATTATCCGAGTTAGTATATATAACATACGTAGTATAACATAACGCGGCTCACGCAGCGCCGGTAATAGGGTGTTATATGAGTGAGGAAGGACGGCAAAGAAGGGTCTACCATTTTGAAACTGAGAAATAAGGGGTAATTATAGAATTCAGCAAGGATTGCCGTAAGTTTTAGCATTATTCTCGGTCTCCTGGCTTAACTTATGATTTCTACCAACGAAATTGGCCAATCGAGCGATTGTTGCTCACTTGCCAGCAGAATTTGTCACAGTAATAGATAAAATTTCTCTGTGGGGGAAAAAAGACTAAAAAGGGGAAAGGGATCTTCGACTAAACTTACTGCTGTACTTATACCTCATCCAATTAAGAACTACTTTAGTAGGCCTATATAAAGCAAAAATTAATATCCATTGTTGCATCCGTGGGAATGTTTTGCACCGTAGTTAACGCTACTTAGGCCTACCTACTAAAAACATGTAGGTGTCAAGGTGTGGGAATTGAACTTCGTCTAGAAAGTAGCCATGAACACGGTCAAGGCAAAAACAGCGGTTTGCGTCCCTGAATGATGAAAAGACCCAGCCTACGCAAACTTGAACAGCAAAATGAAATTAATTTCTACACAATAGTGAATGAGAAAAACAGCGGGCAAGTTGAGCTAAAATAACACATAAACCATGGGAAGCGTCACATCGTAGGAAAAGTTGAGTGGAAAGCTAAATGAAAAACTATGTAAAACTTCATGTTGGAGAGAAAATGGAGAGCCAGAGGACAAAACTATACATTCATTTAGCGCAACAAAAGACTGGGTCGGTGTTGCTATTCTACCGATGAAAAGGTTAAGTACCAATTTATTGTCTATTTATTATTGATAACACCATGGGAGGTACCGGTACTGAATTGAAGGTCGTGGGCGAGTATTGAGTAGGTATTTCGCCTACAGGCGCCCTATAATTTTCAACACTACAAATTATTTACAAAGAGGCGGCTTTGAGACAACCGTTCACCTTTTATACACGGAACCCCGTATTATACATTAATAGTACTATACCAATAGAAGAGGGTGACCGAAGAAGCGATTCATGGACCAACTTAAGGAGGACCCAGGAACTAGAACGTACCAAGAACTGAAGAGAGAGCTGGAGGATGATACGCTGGGAGTTGCTGCCAACCAATCGTTGAGATTGGGACCTCAGAAGAAGAACACTATGTAGCTCAAAACAATAGTAGTTACTGCATTTCAGTGCCTAGATAACCTTAACATGCGTCTACGCCTAGGGTTGAGAGTCGATCCAGTTCATACTTATAGACAGGCTCATATTCTTCTAGATTGGCAGGAATGAAAAAATACATCATAGGGTATCAACAATCAATAAACATGTATAAGGGCTGTTAAGATTTATAGTATTTTGTCTGTGGTACGAGTATATATGAGCAGCCTACATCAGCTTCATATACAGTAGATGGCCAATTTATTTAAATTTATTTTAAATCCAATTTGTATTCAAGCCAAAAAACAGGACGTTAATCATAAAGAGCAAAGAAAAGAAAAATTAAATAGTCAAAGAAACCACGGGGGCCATATGGAGAAAAAACCCAGCGACAAATCACATATAATGGTATATATCTCATAAAGTATGTACACAATGAAGGTCAGTGGATGGGATTGCACAGGTATTTGGTTCGGGGGGAACATGGTAGAGAAAGGGGTGCTGGCTCCGTGACCTGGAGCCCCGGGTTCGAATCCATAGATGGCTGTGACCGGGTAACGGCCACCTATAACCTTTCCAGCACGGCTTCATTAGCATTAACCCTGTTTAACACGACACAACTGACGCCCAGTATTAACTTCAATTTCCAATGCCACATTGGACATATCCTGTCAAATACTCGACGAAATTATTAGGCATAATATACTCAATGATGTGCGGTAGTAATGACCCTCCAGTTCCTGACAATCACCATCAATAGCCATCTAATTGATGCCGTGACGTTAGCTACAGAATTGCACGCAGCTGCGATGATGGATTGTCTACCTCAGGGCGTGCGGATCTTTATGAGATGATGAAAGGTTGTTGCCGATATAGTGAGACTAATTAAGACATTGAGTATGAGCCATTAAACTTGATGAAACGGGACATAGAAAGTATACCGTACGCCGGCCAGAGGGATTAATTCCATTATTGCACCTTTTCGTGTGAATGGAAAATTACGATGCTGTTTATCGCGTCAATCATATAATAAGTGACAAAATTTCTTTTAACAAATCGACCCTTTCAAAAAACCACTGAAAAACTCAACATACTGTGACAAAACCAATAGCTATGATGTTTCAAAAAGGACAAGGCACAACTAACATCATGAATGCATGATTAATTAGGTATAGGGCGGCTTCGAACGTGTGTCAGAAATCTTACTGTCAATCATTTCCGATAGATTCTCCACGCCGTGGGGTAGTGTTAAACGTGACAACAGACAAATTTGAAAAAGGATTCTTTGACGAGGATCGATCCAAATTATCGGAAAACAACAGGGCTTGAGAACTAGCGACTTCGGTATTAGCGTGCTTGTACACGTGCTAGTATCTAGCCTACATACCTTGCGGTCGGAGACGTGTCGTAACTCGACACAAGTACCTATGATGTGACTTAGTGAGGCGATTGAAGACGTTAATCGGATACATTCATTAAATTTTATTGTTTGTTTGCGATTTAACCTGTTTGCTTTCCAATTTATACGTAGTATAAGGAAAGCTTTGTAATGTCAAAATTTTCGATTCCGAGATTTCAACGGATTTACACGTTTTGAGGTCCCAGGAACCCAAAAAATTGGTATTCACGAAATGTCTGTCTGTCGGTCTGTATGTTCATCGATTTCCAGGCAAACTACTCAGTGGATTTTGATGAAATTTTGCTTGTAGGTTCACAAAAATCATACCTCGAGACCATTTTTTTTATTTTGGGCTAACTCAATTTGGTGGGGTTTTATTCTCAAAAAAACTCTAAAAAAAAAAACTTATTTCTCAAAAACGGCTCCAACGATTTCTTTTAAATTTACATATATTGTAGCCCTTATTAATTTTAATAAAATGCGGGGTGTCGCTTGCCCCTTGATAGTTTGCTTCGGGGGGTAAAAAAATAAAAATAACTAAATTTTAATGAAAAATGACTAAAAAATCAATTTTCTGCGAAACCTTTCTATCGATGATTTCTACCTTCTGGCATGTTTTCGGTGTTAAAAATAGTAACGAAACCGGACAGGTTTCTTTACCAAAAAAGAATTGGTTTTGGGCAAAAAAAATATTTTTTGAAAAAATGGTAGAAAATTCACGCTTTAATGCATTGCGTGCCCTGCCATTGTTACTGTGTGGTAATGAGTAGGTCTGACCGGTCTAGAGTATGCAATGCCACCGATTAATTCAGTGCTTTGGGATAGGTGATATCCTAAGCGATTGCCAGAGGGGGTCCTTGGGTTCCGGACTCCCCCCCCCCCTTCCCAAATGGTTACAGCGTACAACTAGATAGAATGGAGTTTTAAAGATTTTTAAATTTTTTGAGGTTACCTCACCTCCAGTGACGCTAGTTGGACACCCCCCCCCCCCCCCCCCCCGCCCGAGATGTCAGAAATTAAACCATAGGAAAATTAATGATTTACCATGAAATTACTTATTTTCTCTATCTACTAATTGATAAATTGGAAAGTATGTTCGAGTAAACTCGGACCTGTTTTTTTTTTCAATGAATAATTTCACGTCCTACGGTACATTTATATTGGAATACTCCTGAAATATATAAACGTCGATAGTATATAATACATTTACTTATATGAACAGCTATTTTTATATTATAATTTACAAAATATGATAATATAATATGAAAGCGAGAAACAGACGACGCACTTCAAAAATAGGATACTTACTTTATCGAGTGCTATAGTTAAGTGAGAGTACACTTGACAAAATCTAAAGAGTATTATCACAGTTTATATATTTTAAGAGGTCTTCTTAAAGTATTTTGCAAATATACTAAACAAAAATTTTTGTTAATTATTTGTTTTCTTCTAAATGTTAGAGACCTCCATGAAATAGACCTCCTGAAATATATAATTGATAACAAATTAAAGGAATTTAAGGAATCGACAATTTAAAAATATCGTACTTATAAGTTGTAAGCATTGGTTCTTAATAACTGACCTGCACTGCAAACAATACGCAATTAATATTACGTTACGTCTTGTACTATAACCTAGTCTTATGAATGTCAACAAACTACACATAATCCTACACTTGTGGCACATACGAGTAATAATAATTTGACGGCCACGAAATCACACATCGCGCCGAATTGTTAAATAGAGTGACTGTTGGAAAAGTACCTCCGGGGGCAAGGATGCCGGAGATGATAGTTGTTGCCACCAAATCCGAACCGCAACATGTGAGGTGGCCGGTGGGCTAATAGCCGTTTAATGATAGCTTTATCTGTATTTGCCAGATATCTGTATGGCAACGAAGACACCTAGACGAAGCCAACTTTAATAGCGCCCAATAGGGTTCGGCTGACCTCAATGAACAGTAGAAGGAAAATGCTAGTATTTATGGCAATATATTACCATTTTATAAAATGCCGAATGTTACTAACCTTGCTAGCCGGCCGCCATACCAAGTTGAATCCAGCGGACCAGAGCAGGTTCAAAGCTGCAGATAAATTGGTCGTGTGCACAGTGCCGGTAGGGAAACATGGTAGGACTTGTCCTGGTCACCTCCGAACTAATCGTGTGACTTCACTGTGTTTCCCAAGTGGTTCGGAATCCACTATAATCAGGAGGTCCACTGGAGTCCTATGGGCCCACACCGTGGCCTGGGACTGTGTCCAACCATACTACTACTACTACTAACCTTGCTATGGAAATATTTGTATAATTTTATTAGCTATTAACACATAACACATTTTCCCATTCATTGTATAGTATATCATATCAACTAGTTAAACTGTGGTTCTAACTTCGACAGTGTATTCAATGATCCTAATTAGGGACTGGGTCTATAGTTAGTACTAATGTAAAATTAGCCTACACGTGCAAAAAGCCTGGTCTGGCGCATGGCTGTAAAAGTGTAAAGAATTGATTGTTATAATAAGGCTAGGTCGGTGGCCTTTCAATCGTGGTAATAATAAGACAGGAGTTTTTCGGGTAACTCCGTCAATTATTTAAAAAAAGAAACGTTTTACTCGCATTTCAACTGATTTGGTCATGCTTAATTATCTACTTAGCAGTGTCTCTTTTGGACCCACTCGTACGTGAACGCCTCGCGCTGGCGCTGCTCAGTCTTATACTTGTAGATCGAAAAGATTTACAATAGTAGGGCGTTCGTTAGCCCCTCTGGGCGGTTGGAGATCGAGGGTGCCGAAGTGGGTTAGCGTATCGACAAAGTTCATCATACAGGTACCTACTGTTTACAGCGTTTACGATGCCTGGAAGGCCAGTAAAAAGTAATGCATACCTGCTCAGTGTTCACTTTTAAATTAATTCAGTCGTATTATTTATACAGACCCACGTTGCTCGGAAGGGCCTAAAGCTGACAGAAGTGACAGTTCACTTTCCATTTTGTAGACTTACATGTTTTCATTAATACGTAGCACATCAAACCTAGTGTCGTCTGACGTCCACAGTACAGGACCCAAAACTAAGGAGGGAGGACACGAGGCTGCTGAAGGTGGGGCGGGGAGGGGGGGGGGGGGTTCAGTATAATGTAATGTCGATTAGGTATAGGTTTGCCCTGTAGTATAACACGTTATGACTGCCCTTCCGTATAATATGCCTTCTAGCCCATTATATCCTTCCCGCTCCTTTATAAAAAAAAATTGGGGCCACTCATACCACATTTTGGATCTGCCTATAAACGTGTTACACTAGTGCAGACATAATACAAAAAAATAACGATGGAAATTAATATTGATGGATTCCCATGTTAGCTTCAGAGGAGACAATAATTTCTGAATTGATTGGAGATGTCACTGGCTCAGGTACCAAGTTCAATTTGGGACATTCTGACACGGAGAGTAATCAATAGTCACTGAACAAAGGTAAAAGGGTTGGGTTACATTTACGGGACAATGCACTTACAAACCGCAGGGCCATCACCGATCCATTTCCTCTATTTAAGAACTCAGTGCAGTGCCAGTATGGATGCCTCCCTTTTCAGGTTCAAGGGCCTCTCCCTCATTCCGACAAATTGTATAATTTACAATGCACTGACAAGCCACCATTTGAGCGGTACTTCTGAACTAGTTTGGTAGAGACAAACAATTCTTATATGAAATTCTTACAATTTCAATATACTGCACATTGTAAAGCTATACACAAAATTAATTCGTGCCCTTACGTGAATGTTTGGGCATTCGCTGTGTGTTAAGTCTATAGCAATATAGCCACCAGCCAAGATTGGCAAGATTTGGATAAAAATGGTACGAGCCCATAAAATGAATATTAAAGTAAGAATAAAAACAAACTGAAATCAATCCAAACAATACTCGCAGTAACAGTAATTGTCATGGAAATGGAAAATGAAAAAGGTGAGGACCGTGAGTTGATGGGTTACGTTGGAAACAAATATTCTACGTCTAGCGAATAGTGGTGACATGATCTGTTGGAATTAAAGATGATTTATACGTTTACAATAATGCTACTGCTTACAAATTATGGAAAGTCGTCCCCAAAGAGCATCACCAAATCGCCTTAGCTTCAGAACATTCTACGAATAATCGCTTACTTCTTACTCCAGCCCTTGGCTGTTCAGCCAATTGACGCTAAGCCTCTCAGTATCACCCGAAAGTCAGAAGGGCTTACCATAAAAAACGTTATTTCAAGATAATTCTTTCTGTGCCTGTATAGTTTGCTACAAACATCCAGATATGCTCTCATAATCGAAAATTTTACCCTTTTTTAAGATTGAATTTTATTCGGTTCATGCAACTGTAGGGCTCATGACAAGGTCACTAAATCTGATCATAAGTCATAACTCAATTTCGCCAAAAAAAAAAAAATGTTGGTTCCGCCCTTCTGACTTTAGAGTGACGAATGCGTGCTCGAAGTTCGATGGATCGTAGGATAGAGCAGTTGACCAAGTGATCTGCAGACTGTAGCACCCTCCGAGCAGGGTAGGCATCATTGCGCTGTCAACCATCCCCAACTCCCTCGGTCCTGCGCCTTCCTCTTCAGCTCTTGGTACGTTCGAGCTCCTGCATTCTCCTTCACTCAATCCATGAATTCTTTTCCTACCGGAAATTAGTAAGAGTTGTAACTCCAGACTTTGATTTAAAAAAGACAATTACGGCGCATTCTTTATGTCGCGACTAAAGCTTAAGCGTATTGTTTATGTTTTGGTAACTCCATAGCAATCCGTTAAGAATGTCAAGATATCGTTGTTGGAATGGTGCCACTGAGCATTCCGGACGTGAAGTCATCCATGTGACCAAGCTCCCCCGAACAGTCGGGATGGCACGTTCGCGGCTACGCTCGGCCCACGTGCGATTCACTGACTCAGCATCAAGTTATCGGCCTCTTGTGATCCATTTGCTTGTTTCGTTTTGGTGAATTACGGAGGCGCGTGTTGTAGAGTGGCTCCATTAGACGACGGCCATATGGCTTAATCAGAGTTTTATGAGTTACTGAGTTAAGGGAAAGGGAACCTCTTTGAAGATTGCTTTTTATGTATGATAAGGATATCTTTTTAACGCATTCTGCGTACGAGCCGCATGGCAATATGCGTTTGATCAAAACATGATTCTTTAGAGTACCACTGACTTTCGCCTCAATATTATCATTCAATATATATTAGGGAAGCACCTGGCTTCTAAAAGAAGAAATGAATCGTTGGGGGGCGCTTCCAAATCTGACACATTTTATTTTCAATAATTAATTTACAACGAAACTCGTTCTAAATAGAATTTATAATTGCAATTAGGTTGATTAACGTTCCAAAGAAGTTTGATTTTTATTAAGTGATTTTCTCTTACAATGGTTAGCACTAAATTGACTTAGAGTATGTTGGATACGCAACAACGGCAAAAATAGGGAGGCATCTAGTAGTAATAGCACGAGGCATGGCGTCGAGTCCCACATTGTCCTTTATTTACTTGTTTCGATAGGAATATACAGTAATTAGTATGTAATTATTTTCTCCCATAACGTACTATACAATAGCACTAAAATTCACGTTTTTCTGTACCTGTACTCACTAGTACGAAAAACAATAGTTACAGTATTGTACCGTACCATAATTATTAATAATAATAAATAAAATAATAATAATTTTGGAAGTTTGACCGAAATCAATATTTTTGACCCAGTTAGGTACTGTCGACGGAAGCTTCAATTTGAATTGGGATTTGGTTTTTCAGTGCTGTATGCAGGTATAGTAGTAATTAGTATATTTAAGCAATAGTATATAAATTACCGTAATATTTTATAACATTGAAAAACCAAGTCCCGATTCAGAGTGAAACTATCTTTAACATGTGTCGACACTACCAAACATGATTTTTTTACAAAGAGCAATTTGAATTCATATAAGCGAGTACGTTCAGAAATTTGCACGGCGTACGCACTGAAGTTGAAATGACTCTTTTCTATCAGGGGAATACATAATATATCAGGTGCATTTAAAATACACGTAGTCTTTTTTTATAATTCACATACGGGGTAGGGTACCATACCTAATTATCTAACAGAATTTTATTGCGGTAGGCCTACTTTCTCCCCCTAAATAAGCGGGAAGGTAAAATTGAGAAATTCTTGGCGTCAAGCCGACAATGTAACGCATTATTATGAGGAAATGACAGATAAAATAACACAGATGTAACAAGGGGCAAAAGAGCTATGATTGCTCAACGCCATCACATGTGAAAGCAGTAAAAACCGACAAATTTATCTGATACTCCGTTCCATTCACGTTCAAAAGAAGCGACAATTTTATGAGGAGTCTGCGGCGCAAAGAAGGGCCAACCAGCTGTGGTGAGATGTCAAACAGGTGAACTAAATTGCGCTACAAAGCACCAACTGTATCAGTTTTGGGGCATTTAATGTTAATTTTTATTATTTCCTTGCAAATAATTAAACTTTTTAGAATTAGGTACCTTCTGTAATGCATACCACTATGTTAATACATGTATTTAATGAGCTTACACTGTACTTTTTTTCCAAACGGTAAGAACGGTAAGAAAGAATTACTTATTCTTAATTAGTTTGGCTACAGCCTTTTTGGGTCCAAATTTCATTCGCACTTACCCACACCTTCTATAGAAATAAGGCATTGAGCAAGGCATCATGATATGAAAACATTGTGAAAAGAATGCCAGCAGACCTGTGCCCGATAACACCATGCGAGTGAAATTGTAAAACAATTGCAACACGACCAGCACTGCCGATAACAGCTGTTCCACGAATTCATTGTCGGAAGACATTGCAATAGCCAACAAAACAATCATAAACTGTATAGGTTATCTGGAGCTACAGCGCGAACATCGCACTTTATGCCAGGATTTTACTTTCCTATTTATACGTATAAGGAAAGCTTTGTGATGGTCGACATTTTCGATTACGGGGTTTTAGTGAATTTACACGTTTAGAGGTACTAGGAACCCCAAAAGGTGGTTTTTACTAAATATACTGTCTGTCGGCCTGTCTGCCTGTTCGTCGATTTGCGGACAAACTACTCGGTGGATTTTGAATAAATTTGGCATGTAGGTTGAGAAAATCCCACACTTGCTACATTTTCTGGCCATTTTTCGGAGGGCATGTAAAGCAGGCGGTTCCGGGTCTTCCTAGTTGAGTGTAAGAGAGGGCTTTATAGCCCTAACTCCGATATGCTGGCTTAGTAATATAGTAGAACAAAAAATCGGTATTTATATTTTATTTACAAAATCATAGGATACCGTACTTTTAATTTTTGGGGGACAATTATTTAATGAACATAACACAGGACTAAAATTTCGCGCATTGCAAATTTCATGGAAAAATGGCATCACCAAAAAGTAATAATGTCCATATGTCTTTTATGGTCCAAATGTTTATAGCTTACGCAGTACATTAAATAAATAAATAAAATCTGACTGATTTTTGCGTGATATAGGGGTGACCAATATCTACGTTCCATATCCTCTTAACCATGTTTTTTGTATACAGTATTTCCCTTCACTTGGCTTACTTTTGATTTGACTCCTTCAAACAGTAAAAGCTACAATATATTTACAATCTATTTTATTATTCAGTATATTGTAAAGTGAGGTACTGTAAGTTTAGCTCTGATGTAAGGAAACTGTGCATGCAATCAGTTGCGAGTTCATGCACCTTCTTTCATATAGGTAGTACACCCGTAGTAGAGAAGGGCCATAACTCAGGTGTCCCTATCCTTCCTGGCAGCGGAAATGTGTCCACCTCCGAGGCACCACAACGCTGTGAAAAGGATCGGTCGCGGTCGTTTATCTTCGTACTTGCTGTCAATAAGTCTTCCAAGTGTAATACGAGACAGGCTTGCATGACAGTGACGAAGCGTGAGAGGGAGTGCCGGCCAAGACAGGTCAAACTCCCGCCGCCACTGCCCGCTACACCTGTAACTATGTCGGCGCAATAGGGGCGGTGAAACTGCTGACAGGCGACAGGATAAACAGCGCAGCCCAACAGAGGTTTATGATTGATACCTTGTACAGCACATGCAGTTTTGCAATAGACCGATAATTTATCGGAAGGAATGCAATATGGTCAGAAAAATATTAAATATGTAATTAAAGCGGAGATTTCCAAATATTTTGCAAACAAACCAGGCCTGCGCATTTCTGATTCAAATAATTAATGCCTCGTTTCACAGCCGCAAAGATAGGAAAATGGCCTTATGAGAAACAGTAATTACCTTATAGTAAATTTGCCTTTTTCGCATCTGAATAAGTAGGCTATCATACTCTGGAAAAACACGGCAGAGTGCATTAAACCAATTTTTTGGAGTAGTCGTAAAATAGACTCGTAAACTTTTGGAAATCTCCACCTTAACAGCAGCCCTGTATTCGGTACCTATATTGCATTGAAAACTGTGCATATTCGGTTCACTATAGGCATATATGTTTAGGCTACTTATTTTTGTTCCAAATTAAAAAAAATTGGAACATGTACTGAAAAACTCTGTATATTGTTTGTATATAGGTATAGGACCAAAGGTACTCGTAGACTCACTGGTCAAACAATCAAAAGAAAAGACCGAATCCGCTCTATGTCTATACCGTATGCTTAATCATAGTCAGACAATTCTAAAAGGGTGATAAAAACAACTCTGACAAGGAAATTAAAATTCTGTTTTTAGGCCAAATGCAATTTGAGGATCTTGTTAACTTTTGATTGGACTGAAAGTAGTTTCATTTAAATAAACTAGCGTTACACACATCAACATTCCTAAAAAATTACACTGCTAAATTCAAATTTAATAACCAAATAAATATCACAGCTATTATACCACAAAATGAAAAGCAATTTCGGCGCAACACGCCCATTTCATTTCTGACAAATGAACAGGTTCCTCCGTGTAGTGAAAAGGATGAGGGCCTGAATGGTCTAATAAGACAGAGAGACGCGCCTAAAATGACCTGTGCACCCACGTTCCCTACGCATACCGCATCTGCATGAGAAAATGCAACGTGCCTGAGATCTCAGTTGGTACGCAAATTAACAGTCGGAAGACGACGTTCCAAGAAGGCTGAGCCTCCCAGCCCACACTCAGACACACCTTCAATTGTGGATTTCAAAATTTTAACCTACTGGTTCATTTATGAATTGTTTTGTCGTGATTCTAGCGAAACAGCTGAGTAAGTCAATAGAGTATTGAATTGGAAGTTTGGATTTAAAAAAAAAAGTTACTTGCATACAAACAATTTAATGAATGTATTCGATTGACCTCTTCAGTGAGTTCGGTCGCCTCGAGTAAATAAATACTTGAGCTGAGTTGCGACGCGTCTCCGATCACATGTACTAGCACGCTACCATCTTGCCATGGAAGACGATGTACTATAGTATACAAGAAAGCTTACTGTCATTACATTAATTTTTATATTGCTTTAACTTTAATATAATCTTCAATGGGAAGTATGTTTTGCTGCTCGTGCGGGAGGCATTCTGCTAACAGTAAATGGATTTTCAATCCATTCGGCTTTTTCCACAACCCAGCCAATTTCTTCAGCCGGAAAATATTTTTCAAATGATTTGCTCTCCAAATGATCCTTAATGTCAGATACGATTCTGGTACGCAACCAGTTTCCTCCGCAAACAAATCCAGCAGGGTCTCAACAACATCGGTTTCCCCAGAATGCGTGTTTCTTCATTCGTATCAGTCACATGTTTAACTGTGTCAAAATAATACAACCGAAAGGTTTCCCTTGCAGCAAAATGTTGATATCAGTTATCAGCTTCACATTTTAATTTCATGTGTGGGCTTTTCAGCCTTAATTTTTATTTTTTCTTGACCTCGTCGTGGGGTCCCGAGGCAGTCTCCACTCTCCAATGGAAACCGCTGGCCTTATATAGATTATACTAATAGTAAAGAAGCTGTTGGAAAATACTCCGTGAGCAAAATATTTGAAATTAAAGTATATTTTTAGGCCTTGCCACATAGAAATAAAGCCTATTTCTAGGTCTTACTATATTTCAAACTGCGGCAAACTTGGTAGTGTGCACAGCGTTGGGAACATGGTGGGACATAATAACGCACCTGTCAGTCTACGTGCGTGTCGAGTCCTGGTCACCTCCGATTTAATCGTGTGACTTTACCATGTTCCCCAAGTGGTTCGGAATCCACTATAATCAGGAGGTCCACCCTGTCAGTCAACTCCCCTTTCCCCGAGGTGGAAGAGTCTGCCCTTAGGGTGCCTCAAGTTAACAAACAGACTCACTCTCCCCACCAGGTTGACAGGGTTGCTAAGCAGAAATGCTTAAGGCGCCCATTCCACCGACCGGCTAGGGCTATTTACGAAAACGGTGACGTGGTAGCAGACATTCAAGACTTAGGTGGCGTTTCCACCGACCTCGCATTGCAGAATTGACGGAAATGTTTATTTTCCTCTATGCCATAGTTAAAATTGATCAATGATCATACAGTAAAATCACAAAAAAACAAACTAAAATTAAAAAATGGCGTCATGGGATATGTTAAGTACAAACATTTTAATAGATTTCTATAAAAAGAAAATTTCTAATTTCCGTCACTGTCATTTGCATTCTGCAATGCGAGGTCGGTGGAAACGCCACCTAAGTCTTGAATGTCTGCTACCACGTCACCGTTTTTGTAAATAGCTCTAGCCGGTCGGTGGAATGGGCGCCTTAAGCAGGCGTTAGAAACAACAACAGGCCTTGCCATATAAATTTACCTACTCGGTTGCCTATGTGCGGATGAAAGAACTGTCTTGTTGAAAATGAGACAGCCAGTATTACTACACACCTTGGAGGGCATCACGCATCAGAATTGTTCCTTAATTAATTATTGTTGTGAATAATTTCCACCATAGCATCCATGAAAATTGAATGAATTTATTCCATTTAAGTAGCCTACCTACTGTATCTACCAGTCGGCCGATTATGGCGATTGGTATTAACTTACTCCTGGGGTTAAAACTGTAAACAAACAAATTTTGAATAGCACTTTCCATTGTAAAATTATCTTGTTTACATTTTTAATACCAGGGTATTATATTAATCGCCATGATCGGGCCGCAGACGTTATGAAAAATAACCTAAAAGTATTAGGAATATCAGGAAGTTATTAATAAGAATTCTGCATGTGCGATAACATATAACCCTAGCTTAGGCGGGGTTTCCACATACGTCAATGGTCAATGAGGAATGTGAAATTGACGTTTTAGCACTAAATACATTTTATACATATACATACAATTTACATACTAAAAATTCTGCTACCACGTCAAAACCATATTTCTCATTGACCATTGACGTATGTGGAAACCCCGCCTAAGAAAATATAATACCTCAGTGATTTCTTTGAATGAAGTGGAACTAGTTAAACCACTGAAATTGACAACATTGTGAAAAATTGAACTGTGGAACAGCCATATTGGGGAGAAACTTTCGCAAACAAGATAAAACAACGACTTTGCCACCTCCACCAATAAAAAACCCATAGTGAGAGCCGAACCAAAATCATCCGCATTCGGTTGTTGATCTTGAAAAGACAATCACAGCGGTCAGAGGTCACCTGTGGCGGCTTGCTTTCGCGCGAGACTGTGTCCTCTCCAGACACATCTATTGTTACCCGTTTACATCCATCCACTTGTAGCCTTTTTTATTCAGCGCCATTTGTTTCCCGACGAAAAGGGCAACTCTCTCTCATCTCTTGATGCTCTCAGAGTACTTCGAACGCGTAATCGCGGCTTTTGTCATTCCATTCTCAGGGTTAATAGGCTCCGTTACGTCAAGATTTATTTTTTCATTATTCAAATTTATGTTATTTTCTCTATTTTGTTCAATAAAATATATATATGGGCCTAAAAGTCAAATAATATGGGGACTAATTATTGCAATACAATAGGGTTTTTGAAAAGCTCTCGCGTTACCGTCTGGTGATGTAAGGGACAAGGGGCGCTATATGAATATTGGTTAGGTCTCATTACAGCCAGTCTTAGCCATTATAGCTAAGTTACAGTTACAGATATCTACCACCATTATTAACTAAACTGGATAATTTAACTAAAAAGTTAAGTTTAATTGGTGGTTAATTGACGGCTTTTCAAACTGAACTGCTTATAGATACACCTATTTTACCTATTAACAAAGTAGGTTATGTTTTGACTACTAATAAAAGAGTGACCACTCTCCGCAGCTTTGAGGAGGAGCAGTTATACCTGTAGTTACTATAAGACAAATGAAATGGATGGTCTCCCAGGACTTAGGATTCAAAATATGTTGTTGCTGTTTGGAACGCCTGCTTTCAGCATTTCTGCTTTAAGCAACCCTGTCAGCCTGGCGGGTGGAGTGAGTCTGTTTGTTAACTTGAGGCACCCTAAGGGCAGACTCTTTCACTTCGGGGAAAGGGGAGTTGACTAACAGGGTGGACCTCTTGATTATAGTGGATTCCGAATCATTCGGGGAACATGGTAAAGTCACACGATTAAATCGGAGGTGACCAGGACTCGACTTATACTGCCTAAGCGCGTTATTATGTCCCCCCAGGTTCCCCTGCCAACGCTGTGCACACTACCACGTTGCCGCAGTTTGAAACATGCTCTGCTCTAATGGAATCAACATGGTAAGGCCGTTGGCAGGATTCAAAATATGAAAACGATCTGCTGCTACACACCCTTATCTCAAGTTGACTTGGGCCTGATCCGACGAATGGTGTTCAAAATTAAGTAACGATTATCTTGTTATTATTTTTATCTTAGACCATATAATATATAATATTATATGGTTGAAGATTATTATTATTGAATCGGCTCACATAGGCTAACTACTGCATAGAGTCAATAATAAAACTAATAATAATAAGCCTAACTTAAATGTTATGTATCAATCCTCGGATCTGGCATTACTTGCCGAAATGTAGGGTTGAGCGCAAGTTGACTTGCAAACTGAATCACAAATAGATCAGAATAGATCCACACGATCAATTCATCAAATGAAATGGCAACGTTGATTACTTAGACTTGCTGGGCAAGTCATAGAAAATCACGACCTTAATTAATTAATAAGGGGGCAATTCAATCATTCAAACAACGAATGAAAGAGAAAGCCCAAACAAGCCACGAGAAATTTAGAATAAGAAAAAACAGTCAAGCCGAAAATGAGGGAATAGAGCATTGCATGGGCAGGAGTGGCGATAAGCCTACAAACAACGACAATGAATGGATGGGCTGTCCAATTTCGGCATAGAAGCGTTCCATCAGTCAAAGTTATCTAATTTGTCTGGTAATGGGTTAAGCAACCGGCACATACCTGGCAGATGGACGCCCGCCTGCAGACTTCTTCGGGGCAGCTCACCGATGGACTTTGGTTGCACCAGTTCCCGGCTTTTACGAGTCATCGTTCCTGAAAATAAATAAAGATTTATCAACAACAGGTTGACAATTGGTCATATGTCATAAATACCGTCGGATATTGTTGTTAAGCGACTTAATTTTACATTATTTCACTAGAATACTGGTGACATGTCACTTCTGTCCCCACGCAGAAATCGCACGTGCCTTATTCAGAAGTAAATCATTTCCTACCTACTGTTAGTAGGGCGGAAACTGATTATTTCCGTAACTTGTCACATAAACTTTAAGAATCCGAAAAGATTTTTATTGTGATGTACAGTAAGGTCGAAAGGAACGCGGAATCCACTGATAGGGTTCAGAAATTCTGTATATGGCATCCAATTAACGGGTGTTAATTTTCCATGACACGACGTTAACAGATACAAGTAGGTACATTAATATCCTTGAAGGAACGCAGTGGGTACAGAGTAACTGAATAGTAGGTGTAATCAATTAACCTTGCAATGCTATAAAAAAGCTGTTTTTTTAATATAATAAAACCGGCAATTAAAAATATTTTGAGTAAAATTAATATGAAGTATAATACATTTTTAATGCAGGTTGAACGTCTCACAGAACACCCAAGAATATTCTACTTCACGAAATTATGAATTGACAGGTAGTCCTTATATGGGTGTAAAACATCAAACTATAGCCTATATACCTTTAGTTACTAATAAATAGGTAATTAATTAATTAATTAATCATAATCGGGATCATACCAAGAAGCCCAACTATGCCGTTTACAGATTACCTTAAAATATTGTATGTTTAAATTATTCTCAATAAACCTTTCAAATTCAAATTAAAAAATTATTGGAATACAAAAATATGGTTGCATAGTTTCATAATTAAATGAAAAACAAATAGGAATTAAACGACATAGTTGGCCTGCTGCTGGGAGGAAATGTTGAAGTGTCATAAAACCCCCGAAATTATGTGAAGCGGAATCTTTATTGTATATGTAATAAATTGTATTCATAAAAGAATAATTAAGATCAGAAAAACGCAGTCCATACTCAACTCGAGCTCATATTACATTCACAAAACCATCTCACGTCCGCATAGTTGTAAGAAGGCCGAAAGGTTCAGTGAACTTTATGACTCATGCATATACTGTGCTAGTTATTTCTAGAGTTCTATATAGGAGCGATGGGACAATCGAGCGCGCAAAAAATAATTTTTTAATCCAGGAGTGTACCTATTGGTGGTGTCCGATTTGTTCTAAAAGACAATTCTTCCCCTACCTTCACCGAGTGTGGTGGCTCCACCAGCACCAGTTTGACGCTAATGATATGAAATGGCAAAGAAAATCTACCAAGTGTGGGGCTCAAACGAACGACGTCTTTCGAGAGTTAGGCAAGAACGCTCCGCAACATTTATCAAATCCTACGCCATCGGGCCTAGTATGGTGATTATTTTTAATGTAATTTTTACAATAGAAAGTGCTGATCGAAAATAGTTTTGTTAACATTTTTAACCCTGGGAATATGTTAATAATAAACGGCATATGAGGCCCACCGCAGTTTATACCGCGGTCAAACGGACAGCACACACAAACGGAAATAGTCATGGCGATTTATCCGATTGCGCAAATGCGTAGTGAAGCATTACGCGATCGCAACGGGACCACTTGGGGTCACTTCATCTCACCAAGTTCTGCAACCTTGACGCACAGCAAAAGGTCACTCTTAAGACAACTACTGAATGGCACGAGCCCGACCGTCGGAGAGAGTGAACGCATAAATCTGCCAATCGTGAGAAAGATCAAAAGTCGACGGGGGGCCGTACCACGGATTTGACCAAAGAATTGCAAATAATTACAATGGAATGAGTGGCAATTTTTTCCTGCTTGTCTATAGGTATATGAGGCGTGCCAAAATCTAAAGAACCTTCAATTTATGCATCATTCGACAATATAGTCTTACAAGCTATGAATAATGCCGAAATAAATGCATGAACAAAGAAAGAGTGCTACAGCATTTCATGTCGAAGTTTAACAAGATACTGTACTAGTATGTAGCTTGTGATGATTCGATCAAAAGCAAAAGAGTAAAAACAGCTCAGCAGTTGGACATCATACTTGAACGCGGCAATAAATTTCTGATATTAGGCTAATGTATTTACTTGGTTGCATAATCACGAAATTGCAGGCATATTCTGTTTCGCCCAAAAAGTTGTATTAATGAAGTAGGCTCTTATATTAAATATTAAATTTTTTTTAAACTATACCATTACTTAAAAATATTTGAATTCACCTCCTCCTCATTTCTCTTGGCAATTTTTTTCCTGCATCTATAAGGTTTTTTAGGAACAATGGCATCGTTCATCATAAAGTAACATAGAGCTGTGATATAATGTAAACATAATTTATATATTATTTTATAAAAATCAATAGCGACCGTTTTTAGCAAAATAATGTGATGTGCCTCAGTCACTCAGGTAGGAAAGGCAAAATTGCATTGGTAGATTACCAAGATGTGAAACTGATACAGGGAAAAATGGCAAACCTACCGTTAAAACAATGAGCTATACCTAGAGAGACCTCCCCTCCGCCCGAAAAATTCAGTGTACGGCACTGCTGGCTATTATGCAGATCAGTGCAATAAAGCTCGTGACACTAGGCATTCCTATGAGTCTAACGATCCTAATTAGAGGAGACGGCACATTGTCACAAGGATGTCACATAACGAGCAAGACGTTCAAGTTCAAGGCTAAATACGTAATACTTGTTCCGCTCTTTCAACTTCAGCCAACCCACAGTTACCCGCTCACTGGCAAGATACTTACACCAATTTTGTCTGCGCGCAAGAAGCGAGGAGTTTCTTTTTAGTCGGCTATGCACTGCAGAATAAAGGTATTCTGCTGCAATATACAGCACCTTTTTACTAGCGCCTTTTTATTAATGGCTTTTCAATTTGTTATCCTCTACATCAGCGGTTCCCAACCGGTGAGGCGCGAGAGGTCTCCAGGTGGGGCGCGGAGAGATGAAAATTGTATAAGGCGCGGTTTCCACCGACCGGCTAGGGCTAAATACAAATACGGTGACGTGGTAACAGACATTCAAGACTTAGTCGGGGTTTCCATCGACCTCGCATTGCAGAATGCAAATGGCATTGACGGAAATTAGAATTTTTCTTTTTATAGAAATCTATTAAAATGTTCGTAATTAACATATCCCATGACGCCATTTTTTAATTTTAGTTAGTTTGCTTGTGATTTTAATCTATGATCATTGATCAATTTTAACTATGGCATAGAGTAAAAAAAAACATTTCCGTCAATGCCACTTGCATTCAGCAATGCGAGGTCGGTGGAAACACCGCCTAAGTCTTGATTGTCTGTTACCACGTCACCGTATTTGTATTTAGCCCTAGCCGGTCGGTGGAAACCGCGCCTTATTATTCATTAATTTATTCTTGATACAATAGCCTCTATAAACCATATAAATAAAAATATTTGAAAAACAAATACAGAAACAAATTAGCCGCTGAAAACGACCCTAGGTTACAAATTTCAAATACAAATCCTGATTCTCTTGCGTCATCTAAACAGTGTTAAAAAGCTCACTAATGAACTGAATTAGAAAATTCTCTTTTAATGATCCTGTGTGTTATTATTGCAGTAGTAGCAGTGAGTACTGGTGTTTTTTGTAATTTATGTTAAGGTGGGATGATGTGAAAAATATTTTCAAACGGTTGGTGGGGCGCGGCTCAAAAAGGTTGGGTGGGAACCGCTGCTCTACACTACAGTACGGTTAAGTTTAAAGTAGGTAGGAATGGTAATCTAGTATTGTTGTTACCAGATAATTTTTTATTTATACAATTAATACGGTACATAATAACGGAATTCCTTATCTTAAGCAACTACAGTATTACAATAGTAACAATATTTAAATCGAATACCCCTATAATAATATTATAGCTATAGTCACAAATGTTCATTTTTGCACATCCTCTCACTATTTAAGTTTTAATGAACCCATAGGCAGGCGCGGATGAACACGGAGCCACTCCTCATTCACCACACTAATATATCAATAGGAAAGCATGTATACGGTATTTCTTTAATAATAGCAGTAAGCAGTAATTATAAGGGAGGATTACGAAAGAAAATTCTTATTTAATCTTCTCCCTCCTCCCTGCCCCGAGAAAAATGTCTAAATCCGCCCTGCATATAGTCTACGCACCTGCTGTTCAATTTTTTTATTATTCTTAAATAGGTACGACTGTTTTCTCTTAGTTTAAAGCCACACTTGGCAAATCAACACCATAGACTGCACAATTAAACATATGGTCAAGGAGTTTCTAGAGTCGCCAGTAGAGAGCTAATATACCTACAAGTACATTGCCTCTCGTTACGGCAGATACTGTATCAGGAAGTCGCGATAACTAAGCGGCCATCACTAATGCAAATACTGTAGACATAGGGGTAAATTAGCTAAACAGATGGGCATACGGAACGTATATCTGCAAATGACTAAAACAAGGCTTCTATTCATATCGGAACTTTCTCGTATGGGTGCACCAAATAGGGAAGGGCACTCTTAGAATGTAAGGAAATTGCACAATTGTAAGTTTTTTTCTGTGAGCAGCTGGCTGGATGTGGAATTCCATTTATGCATTTAATAAATTCCCATGCCGATCGTGATGTTATTTTAGTCAACACATTGAGTAACGGCGGGTTACAAGTGGCATTTTTATGTTTCTACAGGATAAACAAACGTACAGTATTTGTTGACGTCGTATTTCAAGTAAACACAAAATAATGGGCTCGCTACTATTCTATTCGGTGAAGAGCACAAGGATGTCTTCAGAACGGATAGTTAGACATCCATGCCACCAACCCCTTGGGAGGTATCAAGGCCGTAGCCAAGGGGGGGTTCATGGGGTTTCAACCCCCCCCCCCCCAAATGAAATGGCTTGATACTAGATAGAATCGGATTTTGAGAGGAAAAATGAAAACCACTATGTAATACCCAATGAAATTTCTAAACCCTCCCCCCCCCCCCCGAATAAAAATCCTGGCTACGGCCTTGGGAGGGATTATAGGCGTTGTGTAAAGTAAAGTAGAAGCGGTTATAACACCTACCTTATACGCATTGGCTGGTATGTGACAGCAGCGTGTAGGAGAGGAGTGGACACAATAATTATTATTATAATTTTTAATTAATTGCCCATACAACTTAAAAAATTAACTAAAATAGGAGAAATAAAAACGAAAATAAAAAAAATGGCTTTTGAACTAACGCTTTAAAATTTATCTTTCAAACTTATCTTACTTTACTTTGCTATAATAATTACTTTTTACGTTAACATATAATTTTTAAATGGTACGAAACTTGAAGTTAAAATTAAGTTTTTTGCTAACACAGACGTGAAATAGAAAACATGTTGCATCATCTAACTATCTAAGGCGTTTACTGTGTGACAAGTTTATTAACTTGGGGGCCCACAGGTTTTTTGTATTATACTAGGGCATAATTGTTTACTTCTTTTAATATATTCCTTTGGCGCAGGCGAGTACCGGCCGAAGAAGAAGAAAAAAAAAAATATATTATTATTAATTGATAATAAAAAAAGCATAATCTACAGTATGTAACATTGTCATAATCATATGAAGGACAATGCAATGGACCAAGGCCGTAGCCAGGATTTTTTTCGGGGGGGGGGAGGGTTTAGAAATTTCATTGGGTATTACATAGTGGTTTTCATTTTTCCTCTCAAAATCCGATTCTATCTAGTATGAAGCCACCTCATTTCGGGGGGGGGGGGGGGGTTTAAGCCCCCCATGAACCCCCCTTGGCTACGGCCATGCAATGGACAATCTCTAAGAAGTTGGACTTGAGAGTACTGTATAATAGAGAACTAAAATAGAGAAATCAAGACTAGGACCCACCGGAACGCTCCTTTTGGGGGATAAATGAGGAGCTTGGTTACAAACGTGGCCAACTCCACTTTTTCAAAAAATTGGGTTTTAATCCTACCTTGCAGAAAATTTTAATGTCCACCTGCACGTTGTAAAATAAAGTGACAAAAGCAGCCAGATTGCGCACAGAAACGCTGAGAAGTTTGGGGTTAGCTATAAACTTATTGCAATTTTCAACAGAAAATCCGCTCTCCTGAAAAATTCTAAAACTTGGAGTTGGCCATGTTTGTAAACAGCCTACTCAAATAACTTAGCCAAGTAGGTATAGCGATATGCCATCTACAATAGTTCTCAGGTTTCGTGGCGGTAGTGCCATAACGCACCCAAACTGCCGAGTCACCAACTGCGGTGGATAAATTGCCCAAAACGATAAGAAAAGAGCAACTATAGTGGGGGGAAATTTTTGTAGTTCGGCAGGCAACCTTTATATGGTGTGTCCTTAAGAGTGTACAGCCCGTAGGAAATTGGCAACCCGAAATTTATTCCTTTTTATTTTTTATTTAATTAACTAAGCATGTTATTAAAGATTTGGCTCATCAAAGTTGTAGAAGACTACTTAATGCATCATATTATAAGATATTTTTAATTTTCGAAATTGTAGTTTTTTCATAAACATGCAGATATTTTATAAACAATAACTTTTCACGTAAAAGCGATTTTATAAAAAAACTACAATTTCGAAAACTAAAAATACCTTATTATATGATGCATAAAGTAGTCTTCTACAACTTTGATGAGCCAAATCTTTTATGCCATGCTTAGTTAATTTAATAAAAAATAAAAAGTAATAAATTTCGGGTTGCCAATTTCCTACGGGCTGTACACTCTTAAGTCGATTATCTATATTTTAGCAGTAGATTTATTCTGTCAGTATAAAAATTAAACGATTAACAATTTATTATTGTTCAATTTCAAATTAAGTCACACCTATATACTGCATAATAAATCCAATCGCATAATGAGTGAATCATTAATACAAGCAATGCACGGCAGCATACTAGGTAAAGACATATAATTTACACCCGTCACCATTCTCAAGTTCCAGAAGTTGCTTGGTAATTAAAAAAAAAAAATTGTTTCCTTCTCGTTAAAAGCAATAAAGTGCAGAGATACTAACCAGTAGAGACAGGCCCGGAGGACTTGTGGCGACCGTCCGGTTTGCTCTGAACAAGCTCCTCCTCTTCGTCGCTGTCGATATGAGGAATGGTGCCCACTATTTCGAACATTGGGCTCGTCTGCATGCAACTGTCACGCTTCTCGACGACGCGCGGCGCGACGCAGTCGCACCCACATGCGGCCACCGTCGTGTCCAGGACGCATATGTCGCACGCGTCCAGTTGTTCGGCAGGCACACGCTCCAGCGCGCGGTCGACTGCGACCTGCAGCGCGGCCAGCTCTGCCGCCAACCCGCCCCCTGGTGGTACTGCACCACCGTCATCCCACGGTGGCGGCTTCATTGCGACCGCATCTGGTCTACCTGAAACAACAAGGTAGAAGTGAGGAACTTTCGTATAAAAATCAAACATGGCGACTTAACTTATAGCAATTATAGCAATTACACCCCACCAATCAGAGCGTTGGATAATACACGCAAGTGATACTATGCACCTCTCTCAATAAGATAAGTATGGGGATGCGCCGCGCCAATCACGTTGGGCATTGGATTATCCTGTATCCATTATGCCAATATGACAACAATCTAACCAACCGTTAACCCACACACAGGCCAATGCCTTGTGACTGATGATGTACTAGTAAATGGCTATAACTTGTATTTTTGTGTGTGTGTTTGTCAGGTAGACTGTGATATGTTATAAAAACTGTTTTAGGAAGAAATCGACAAAAATCCCATTAGGCTTGCAGTCACCACCACAATTTTCAAGACTTTTCATGAGTCAGAGAGTGGCAGAAAAAGATAACAGTTTATGTTGCTGGCATTTTTAAGAATGTTTGTCATAAATTCCCATGCCAAATAAATAAGTGAAACTTAAGCCGAAATCGGGCACAAGAATCACCTTAATTCGTAAAGAAAGGGTAGCAATCAAGTTTATATTTGCTGGCTTAGCAATTAGCATGTCCAGTTTATTTCCGTAATATAATCTTAACGTAGATTATTCATTAAATGAAAATCAGTTCATAGCCGATAGGGAAAAACTTTTTTTCATACATGGATATTGTATTGTATGGGTAAAGTTAGGAAATAATTTTTTTTTCATTCAATCACATTAATTGAAACTGAAACTAGCCAATACGGCCGTAGTATAGCCACGTAGCCTACTGATGCTGGATCATTGCAATATAGTGCAATAGGCAGATTGTCAGAAAATAAAGTTCTCATCAATCAACCAGCCGATTTAAATCAAATTACATTTGTCATATTCTGCCGTATAAGAATACTCACAACAGTCTCATTAAGAATTAGTCATCAGAGGCGAGAGTAGGTACATGACGCAACTACTAATTTATTAGTGAGATGGCTGTTTTTTAGCGTATCTATAGCTAATGTCTTAATGAGTGGACATCAGAAGGTATCGTACCTGGGGAAAGCTCACGTGCATTGATAAACACCTGGAGCTTATAGGTACGCTGTACTGTACCTTAATTAACGACTCATGAATTAGTGACTGCATTAGCGAAGATGGGGTCAACCTGAGTACACGGCCACCCACGGCAGCCTCGCTAACAGCTTCCCCAGAGATTCTACGGGAGATATGGCTGGAGAATCTGCTTTCATCAGGGTTCGACCTAGTTTGTATCAAGCCTGATAGAAGACAGCTTATTATGGGTACACGCTAACAAAACTATAACAATGAAAAGAACTTTGAAATGGTATAATAATATAGTAGACCTAGTAAAGAATGAATGCGTTGTTATTAGCAAGTAAGTAAGCTACGTCAAAACGAAGTAGTACACATTAGGGCGGATTGTAATATTGACTTTGTTCAGTTACTAACTCAACCGAGCGGAGTTAGGGCTATAAAGCCCTCTCTTACACTCAACTAGGAAGACCCGGGACCGCCTGCTTTACATGCCCTCCGAAGCATGGTCAGAAAATGAAGCAAGTGTGGGACTCGAAGTCTCGAGCCAAAACCCTTTCAGGTGAAACTCGGAGTCTGTGCCGCTACTCTACATGTCCTGGCAAGCTCTCTATAACGTTTCTTGTTCGTTCTATGTACCCAATCACCGATATTCCTCAGTTAGCTGGTAGAGTAGCCCTTCGGGGCTAAAGCTCGCCTAATATAAAGCCGTTTTTCATTTCATTCATTTCAGTATAGCAAATATCCGTTTTGGCCGGCAAATTGCTCCACAAACTCAATCGTGTTATACGGTGAGCGGGGGCATTTTTATTCAATTTTTCACTATTTTTACCAAATTTGTGGCATGTGTGTTGTTATGTTTTTAATTTTTGACTGAATGGGCTTCATAGCATATTTAGACATTATTTTTACCACTTTTAAACAAATATACAGGCTTTGTTCAAGGTTATTTTGACCGGTAAGTGTTACAGGAAAGTTGATTCAAGCAGATTCGACAATTTATAGTGAACTTTTTAGGGGAATAAGGCAAGGCTGTGCCCAGGTTTTGAATTCGTGGGGAAGGGGGGGGGGGTGCAGACAATTTTTTACATCATTTATTAATGGATAAATTCTTCGAACCATACAGGTTTACATACAAAAATTCATACAAAAGTTTAGATGTATGGAGTCGGTCATTGCAGAATCCACCATTATTGAGTAATTGTAGTTTTGTCTAAAAATCATTTATGTAACTTAAGAGGCTTACAGGTCAATAAAATCAAATGTCACATGAAATATCGATGGTAATAGAGCTACAAAAAACATCATATACTTACATTTTGATATATACTATATACACATGATACGGGTATGTGCCCGCCTTTAACTCCAATTGCCAGAATTACTAAATTACTAAATTAAAATTACTGATTTCTAAAAAAATAATGGATGGTTTGTTTGTTTTCCAACGGCTACTTTCAGCATTTCTGCGCTTTAGGCAACCCTGTCAGCCTGGCGAGGGGAGTGAGTTTGTTAACTTAATACTCCTATGGGGCAGACTCCTATGCATCTTCACCTCAGGAAGAAGGGGAATTTACAGACAGGGTGGACCTCCTGATTATAGAGGAACCACTTGAATAATGGATAGGAGGGTGTTCGGAGGAAGGAATTCAAAAACTGTTGCCGATCGAAGTTAGTTACGGCCACATAACATTCTGCAACAACTTCTAACTGGCTATGTGACGTTCATTTTTGGTAGCTGTACAATCGATGATATCTCTTGTGAAATTATTATTTTGTTCAAAAACTGATATTATTGGTGTCTGATTTGCCCCGCGAGGGGCTCGACGTTCATCGTAAAAAAATCATAAGACAGGGTTTCACTTTTTTTTCAAATGCTCCGCAGAAGGAGAATTAAATAAAAAGCGGTCTTCATTGGCCGATAGGCTAAATTAATCGGCAATGCCCAGTGCTGGCGTCAAAATGAATAAAAAAGTCGACCAGCTAGGTGTGTGTTTCCATTGATTGACACTGTGCACTTTCAAACACTGACCTCGCTAGTGAAACTTGCAAAGAATTTGCGCAAAAAGATGTCAAAATGTATTATGGTATACAATATTAATCAACTCATTAGATATTACATGATATTCATTACGATAGGAGCTGAGTGGGCACTATAGTTTGTATTTAATTAAATTTTGTAACAACAGATCAATCAACGGAGCATTCATTACATGACTTATAAATAATATTGTATTAGCCTACAGTAGAAAATTAAAACATGATTTATGCCCTGGAATAAGGCAGCCTACTCGTAAATTAAGTTTCTACGTTTAGTAAGAGTAATTATGCATCCTCTGATATTTTATAGGGCGTAGTATAAAAAATATATTGCAATTTCTCGATTACGGATGTTTCTATGATAAGCTATTGAGAAGTAATGTATTACATGAGTTACTGGTCTCTACGCACGTGTGACCTGGGTTCGTTGTTGCTCCGTCAGTTTTCAGCAAATAACTATTTCTTTCTCAACTCTGACCACCATTGGTCCATTGGACAAAATAGGTTGGTTTACATTTTTGATTTAATTTAATAAATAAGTTAAATACAGATTAGGCAGACGCCTATCAGTATAATAATTTAAATTTAAGATATACCTCTTAGTTCAACTTGTTTATGAGGTACGGCAGTTCTCAGAACATTCATTCTGATTGGACGAAAAGGCTATAATATATACTAATAAATAAGCGTTATTTGGAACTAATTTAAGCGGCGAGAGCACCCAATGTAGGGTTTATCTCGTGAAAACGAAACATGGCGAGAGTATCCAAAAATTGCTAGGAAACCGTTATCTTCCTTAACAAAATAATATTAACAAACCAAAATATTTGTTACTATTACCGTTTTTTTGGCGTTATTTTATAGCCTACTTATATTGTACCAGAAATAAAATATTGTTCGGGCATTAGTTGGCAATTACAATGCCAGCGAAATACGAATGATCATGCACGCATTTCATGACAATACTTCATTAAGTAGGTACGCTTAAGCAGTTTCACTCACAGTACATCTGTTGATGTGTTGAAGCAATACGGCACCATGGGGGAATTTCAATAGGCTCCTTAATCCTTTACTACGCTCTACGGGAATAAATAATTTAGAAATCTTCAAGAGTTTAGTTCCCTGCGCTTATTAATTGATGACGTACATATTTTATTATTTTAATACATGCCGTATGATTACCATATTATTATGATGTGAAATCTATAGGCTGATTCGCATAAACAAAAGCAATAATAAGATACTTGACAATTTTGGTAAACGTACTTTGGAAGTTGTCACTATCACATCAACCCTACTATGCCGTTTAATAATACCGGCAACTTATTCCGAGGTTAAAAATCTAAGCAAACTATTTTAGAATTCTCTTTCTCTCACTCTACAATCAAAAAATATTTTCGTGACATTTTTAACCCCAGAATAAGTAATTCATTATTTGGCACGGTCCGCCCGCTGCAGTATTACTTCTTACCATATACATAACGAAATTTATCTTCGTTTTACTCCAAATTTACGTTATTATTTTGTTAACGTAAAAATAAAAAAGATATTTATCATTGTGTGTGAAAGCACAAAGCTACCAAGGAGGCAATTATGTATTGTATATTACTTCTAAGGGGCCCATTCTAATGACCGGCTGGGGCTATTTCCAAAAACGGTGGTAGCAGACATTGAAGACTTAGGTGGCGTTTCCACCGACTTCGCATTGCAGAATTGACGGAAATGTTTATTTTCCTCTATGCCATAGTTAAAATTGATCAATGATCATACAGTAAAATCACAAACAAACAAACTAAAATTAAAAAATGGCGTCATGGGTAAGTACAAACATTTTAATAGATTTCTATAAAAAGAAAAATTCTTATTTCCGTCAATGTCATTTGCATTCTGCAATGCGAGGTCGGTGGAAACTCCACCTAAGTCTTGAATGTCTGCTACCGTTTTTGTAAATAGCCCTAGCCGGTCGATGGAATGGGTGCCTTATCGCTGACTAGCAGATGGTCAAGGAATGTTGAGAGATAAGAGCATGTGGAGGCAAGGGTCAGGACCCATGACATTCGGTCCCAGCTATCAATACCTTGCTCTACTATACAAACTTTCTAAAAGACCTAGTTAATAATATAAACAGCATACGGGTGATGTTGACCATATGAGTAAAAAAGTAAAAACTCAAGTGAGACACTCTAAGCAGCAGTAACGTCTTATGGCGGTCCAAAAAAACAGCGACATAACTGACCATTAATCAACAGCGAAATAAGAAATGATTGATTTACTACTAGGGCCTAGATAGAATAAAAACATATAATAAAAACCATAAGAAAGTTTATAAACTGCTCAAAATCACAGTTAACTTAAGCATTCTATGGAATCTCGAAGAGTGCTATGTTACCGTACAAATTATCGGTGGTGAAAAGATATAGATATAGAATAATTTTATTATGGTGACTGAAATTGACGATGCTGTTGGCAAGGCGAGACACCAAAGCTCCAGGGGCACCGAAAAACACTCGGGGAGACAATTTTCTACGGTTCTTGACTGAGAACGAAATAAATACCAAACAATTTCCGTGGCGAAGCGATGGAGTTAACTTCATCATACCTACCATCAGAAAAATCTTATAAAGATCTAATTCGGACCGATAGTTGTTCTAAAAATGAATTGACAATGTCTGCCCTGAATTTTACCTGAAGACCTAAGAACGACAAAAATTTGCCGTCAAATTATATTACAGGCTATACAATAACCCAAAAATGTCACGTAAGAGTATGAATGTAGCTAGCTGACTGCTGAGAAGTTGCTCCTTATCATTTAACACGCACTTCGAAGGTTAAAGGAGTCTACACTAACAAAATAAAATAGTAAAATTTATGAAAAATACACGAATTAATAATTATTATTATTATAAAAAATCTTTCCAAGCACCCCCCCCCCCCCCCCCCATTGAAAATATCATGCATACTGCCGTGATTGACATTGGAGGAGCTTGGTTACAAACGCGGACATCTCCATTTATTCAAAAAAATGGGGTTTTGATCCGACCTTGCAGAAACTTTTAATGTCCACCTGTACGATGTAAAATAAAGTGACAAATGCAGCCAGATTGCGCACAGAAGCGCTGAGAAGTCTAGGTTTAGCTATGGCGCCCATTCCATTGACCGGCTAGGGCTATTTCCAACAACGGTGACGTGGTAGCAGACACTCAAGACTTAGGTAGCGTTTCCACCGACCTCGCATTGCAGATTGCAAATGACATTGCCGGAAATGTTTGTTTTTCTTTTTATAGAAATCTATTGAAATGTTTGTAATTAACATATCCCATGAAGCCATTTTTTAATTTTTTTTTTTTGTTTGTTTGTGATTTTATTGTATGATCATTGATCAATTTTAACTATGGCATAGAGGCAAATAAACATTTCCGTCAATTCTGCAATGCGAGGTCGGTGGAAACGCCACCTAAGTCTTGAATGTCTGCTACCACGTCACCGTTTTTGGAAATAGCCCTAGCCGGTCAATGGAATGGGCACCTTAAAACTTAATGCAATTTTCAACAGAAAATCCGCTCTCCTGAAAAATTCTACAACTTGGAATTGTCCGTGTTTGTAAACAGCCTCCTCATTGGTTCATTCGGAAAGGGGCAGTCATGCTGATCCAATTGCGGGCTTAACATTTTTAATATTGGAAACTGCTTTTCACTCCTGCAATGTATTCTTCTATGTTATCGGCCTGATCCGGATGACGAAATAACTATCATTCACTATCAACTCAAAAACCCGTTTATCGCAATAATTCATAAATCTATAGGTAGTAATTATCCGTCTAGCCGACCGATTTTTAGGTTATTATTCAGATAACTGGCATAAATCGCCCCAGTGTCATGCAATAGAAACAATTAAAAATTAACAGGTGTGATGGCACCATATAAAGAGGTGGACAGGTTGGAAAATATGTATAGCGCAAAACATGTACACTATAAGGGCTGTGCACATAATTAAAAGAAATATTGTTGCCAGCCTTGAGAAGTTAGCCTACATTATAGTTCAATTTATGGACCTGTATAGTAGTATCACATTAATGTACTGTAGTAGCCAATATCTCTTTGGTAGTACAAATTAAACGTACCAATATTTTTTTAATCGACAACTAAATATAATTAATTAATCAAATATAAAATTGTGAGCTAGCTACACAACTAAACGAATCGCAGTTTAATAAATAATCATAATTGCGTCCCGTAACCATTTATTCATCCAAAGTTATAAAATCTTTTTCTTATCTTATTATGATCGAAGCAGGAAAGATTTATTGATCATTATACAATACGTTATATGAATACAATATGGATGCCATATTTAAAATCCTTGGGATTCGTCAAGGTCAAGACGCAGTTTGTAATCAATCAAAATGTCTTCACGTCTACACTGTACGAAATGCACAAGTGTCATGCGTATACAAGAATATACGAGCACAAGTATACAAATGTCTATAATAATGAAAACAAAATTGATTATAATGAGCATATGCAGATGCATCCTCGTAATGGTCAAAGAATTATTATACTTGAGGGATAAATGTCTGGTCAAAATTTATAAAATTCATTCTTTCGTCGAGTCAAGTCCATAAAGAAAATCAACAGCTTTGACTACTGGTTGCGTTACTCGATGACGTTACTAATGATTTATTTAGTTCTTTACTTGACAGAGAACTGAGAAGAATCAATGATTAATAGCATTGCGAGATATAGCGGAAAACTAATAAAAGCTTATCTACACTGGGTCATACGTAAGCAAACGTTATGGACACAAGTGGAGACCACCAGGTCATTGCCAAGGGAGATAAGTCAAATCATCATACTGGCAGCCCACGGCTCCTCATGTATCGTACTTAATTTCGAAGTTAAACTGTTCAAAATGGGATCGGTTCCTCTGACAGCCAACCTACCTCCATCGGTCGTCGCTGTCTTAATCAATTATACGGAGAAAACACAGGAATTATCATACTAGTTTATTGCATACCATTCCATTATTGGCATAAGGACTGAGAAAAAAGGATCAGTTATACAATCTGAGCAAAATGAGATCGTTAGTGTGCAAGGACATCACGACTTAACCGACAATGAGGGCCAAGTTCAACTAAATTTAATCTCTATTGTCCTTCAGAAACAGTGCATTCTTCTACTACTACTACTTACTGTAGTTCATAGATTGTTGAAGCAAGAAGCAACTTACTAGATACTGTTATAAGAGAAACTGACCACTTTTACTTAACAACCATTTTTAAAACAATTGTATCACATGTAGCCTACATGTCAACATTCAGAGTTTGTGCGTGGGTGTTATAACCTTTCAAAGCCTATACCACACTGAAATATCCTGACGGCTACCTAGAGATCTATAGCTATGGCACAGACCCTCGTAGGCTTACAAACACCAAAATTTGCATTTAATGCAATTGGAACTAGGTAAATTTGGAAATGCATTTTCTTTCAAGTAGAAATATCGTATAATTTATGCAGAAATATTCGTTGAAGCATTGATATATTGTAATTTTTTTAATAGTAATATATACTGCAACTATGAATGAATTTATAGGGGCCTGGAGGTGCTTGGATAAGAAACAATATGATTATGGCAGACTAATTAAGCTGAAAAAAGTAAAATTAAGTAGATACCTGGCTAGTTACTTATACTTCTTTAGTTAAATCCTCAACAGTTATAGGCCTTATACTCTTTGTTTAATGAATATCTATACGGAGAACAGTAAGAATCAGATATCGAATACCAACCCGGATTTCACCTTCAACTATTTGTTTTCTCAGCATTAAAAAGTAAATAAAATGGGCCACCCTGAATGAATGTAGCAATGATTTGTGGCTAAAACGAAGCCTTAGCTCATAAAATATGGTCTTGAACCGAAAGTGGCGCTACTACAACAAGTCATAAAACGAAATGTGGCTATAACTTTACACCTAAAACACCTGGGATTATGATTCCTTAATCCGGACCAAGCAACAGTCTTGACACCAATTCACCTGTGATAAGGCAAACTGGATCCAGGCATAGTAACCAACAGAAGTCGACTATGTGCTTATCCAACCACAGTTGATCCTTTTTTATCGTCGGCACAGCAACAAAATGGATGGCACTGGCTTGGTGTATAAATCATTAAAAAGAGAAAAAACGAAAAGTGAAATAGTAGCCTAAGAGAAAGTAAAAAGATGGGTAATAGGCATTGGCCCGATGCAGCAGTGCACTAAAATGGAATCTAAAATCATAAAATATAAAGGGGAACAATGCGATAAGATGGAAACATTGCCAAAACAATGTTTCGGTCATTTGTTAGTATTATTGCTTTCCAATTTATACGTAGTATAAGGAAAGCTTCGTGATGGTCGAAAATTTCGATTCTGAGATTTCAACGGATTTACACGTTTTGAGGTTCTAGGAACCCAAAAAAGTGGTTTTTACGAAATGCCTGTCTGTCTGTCGCTCTGTCTGTCTGTTCATCGATTTCTGGACAAACTACTCGGTGGATTTGAATGAAATTTGGCATGTAGATTTATAAAAGTCATGTCTTGGTATCATTTTTTTTTATTTTTGGCTAAATCAATTTGGGGGGGTTCTATTCTCAAAAAACTTCAAAAAAACGTCTAAAAAAAATATTTCTCAAAAACGGCTCCAACGATTTCTTTTAAATTCATATATATTGTAATCGTTATTAATGTTGATAAAATTCGGGGGGTCGCTTGCCCCTTGATAGTTTGCTTCTGGGGGTAAAAAAAGAAAAATAACTACATTTTCATGAAAAATGACTAAAAAATAATTTTTCTGCGAAACTTTTCTTCCGATGATTTCTAACTTCAGGCCTGTTTTAGGTGTTAAATTGAGTAACGAAACCGGACAGTTTGCTTTCCCAAAAAACAATTGGATTTTGTGCAAAAATTGTTTTTTTTTTTTTGAAAAAATGAAAGCAAATTCACGCTCAAATACATTGCGTGCCCTGCCATTATTGCTGTGTGGTAATGTGTTGGTCTGACCTATCTAGAATTTGTGGATGACCGCCCCCCCCCCCCGTGATATCCGAAATTTAACCATAGGAAAATTATTTACCATGAAATTAATTATTTTATCTCTCTATTAATCGATAAATTGGAAAGCATGTTCGAGTAAACTCGGACCGATTCTTTTATTTTCTTACCCCCAGAACCAAACTATTAAGGGGGAAGGGACCTAGTGGAGGATTGTTCACATTTCAGCTATTAAAAAAAAAAATTTTATATAGCAATAAAAAAATCCATTCAATTGGTCAATAGGTTCTCTGTAAGAGTGGGCCGAAAGGCCCAAAATTCGCCGATATAGAAAATGAAGACAATTTTATTTCTTCTTTCTTTTTTTTTTTCAAAAAATTGTGTTAGTTACTATAGAACTAAACTAGCGTCATCAAACTGCAGCCATAATAACGAGCTTATAGTTAAAGATGCTGTAGTGTTAAATATATACGCACATGACATTATAAATTCAGAAGATACGAGCGCAATATTAAAGAACCGGTCCGAGTTCACTCGAACATGCTTTCCAATTTATCAAAATTATTCGATAGAGAAAATTAGTAATTTTATGGCAAATATTTTTCCTATGGTTAAATTTCCGATATCTCGGGGGGGGGGGGGGGGGGGTTGTCCACCTGACGTCACTGGAAGTGAGGTAAATTCTCGATAGGTCAAACAAACACATTAATTACCACACAGCAATAATGGCAGGGCATGCAATGCATTTGAGCGCGAATTTTCTATCATTTTTTTCAAAAAATAATTTTTTGGGCAAAACCAAATATTTTTTTTGGGAAAGCAACCTATCCGGTTTCGTTACTCAATTTAACACCTAAAACATGGTTGAAGTTAGAAATCATCGATAGAAAGGTTTCGCATTTTTTAGTCATTTTTTCATTAAAATTTAGTTATTTTTATTTTTTTACCCCCAGAAGCAAACTATCAAGGGGCAAGCGACCCCCCGCATTTTGTCAACATTAATAACGACTACAATCTACGAGAATTTAAAAGAAATCGTTGGAGCCGTTTTTGAGAAATAATTTTTTTAGACGTTTTTTTGGAGTTTTTTGAAAATAAAACCCCCCCAAATTGAGTTAGCCCAAAAAAAAAAAAAATGGTCCCGAGGTATGATTTTTGTGAACCTACATGCCGAATTTCATCAAAATCGACCGAGTAGTTTGCCCGGAAATCGACGAACAGACAGACAGACCGACAGACAGACATTTTGTAAAAACCACTTTTTTGGGTTCCTGGGACCTCAAAACGTGTAAATCCGTTGAAATCTCGGAATCGAAAATTTCGACCATCACAAAGCTTTCCTTATACTACGTATAAATTGGAAAGCAAAAATAAGGATAATAGGCCACAAAATGCGATGGTCACAACGTCACGGGAGGGCCATGAAACATACGACATTGAGTATAGTTATACTGTGCGTGACTATAGATCTACGAGTGTAGCTTATAATTGCATTTTGTGGTTGTTTCTAAATTAAGGGTCTCTGATATAATTTCACCGTTCCATAATCATAATAAAAAATTGCAAAGGTCAATCCTGGATTATCTCACCATATAAAATGGGCAGTTCCCTAAAATACTTAATTTAATGTACTCTTGAAACTACACCGTCACGGTGTACGTACGCACATTCAACGGTAACTTCCTACTAATGTTAAGTGACAAAGCAAATTATATGAATCTGGGTCACTGCACCAACCACAAGGTCTTGCACTTACTCAGCACAAGCCGAAGGAAGGAAACGCCTTCCATAAAATTGAGCTCACAACGTTTAACAGGTGAAGTAATACGATGCATACCGTAATTTGAATATTTTGTAGGCTTGCACCTATGCTATAATTCTTGTAGTAACGCTAGTGATACTGTACATTTTACATTGTAATTTGGGGGCTATATATACAGTATAGCCTATATACTGTAGGCACGTTCATTGGTTCGAAAAGTAATGGAGACGATGGCATAGATACAATTATTAAAAAAAGTTAAAAAAAAAATAAGTTATTAAATAAATAAAAAGTCGTGACTTCGTGGTATTTCAATAATAAACAAACAAAAACTTGGGTTCAACACTAACACCAGTGGGTTTCTTAGACAAAGTTAATTTTTTAACGATTATTTGGGTTTTACCAATTCTAGTTAGGGCATATAGTAGTTATTACAAGTTTTGCTAAAACACTAAGATTTTGTTTGTTTAAGTCACACGTGACCAAAGCTTGGGGAAACGCCAGCATTATGGTAGAAAAACAGATTATAAATTAATGCTACAATAATTCTGGAGTGTAGTACGGTACTAGAGATACAATAATAATTGATTTGAATTGAAATCAATAAGACAAATTGTGTCATGTTGCCTGGACAAAACGCAAACCTTATTTGTAAAAATTATCAGGCTAAAAATAGCTGCATCGTTTCAAAATTCAAAGCAGAAATGTTGCTATAAGATTAAAAAGTAGGAGCAAAAGGGCAAGACGCTGAAGAAAGAAGTAGAGGCATATTGTATTTTGGCGTTTGTCAACTGCATGCCTAACCTACAAAACCACTGATCGCTATTTGAGGTAAACATTTTCCTCCTATTCCTCAACATTTTTGCTTTCCAATTTATACGTAGTATAAGGAAAGCTTTGTGACGGTCGAAATTTTCGATTCCGAGATTTCAACGGATTTACACGTTTTAAGGTCCCAGGAACCAAGAAAAGTGGTTTTACGAAATGTCTGTCTGTCTGTCTGTGCGTCGATTTCCGGGCAAACTACTCGGTCGATTTTGATGAAATTCGGCATGTAGGTTCACAAAAATCATACCTCGAACAATTTTTTTTATTTGGGGCTAACTTAATTTGGGGGGGTTTTATTCTCAAAAAACTCCAAAAAAACGTCTAAAAAAATTATTTCTCAAAAACGGCTCAAACGATTTCTTTTAAATTCACATATATTGTTGTCGTTATTAATGTTAACGAAATTCGGGGGGGTCGCTTGCCCCTTGATAGGTTGCTTCTGGGGGTAAAAAAATAAAAATAACTAAATTTTAATGAAAAATGACTAAAAAATAATTTTTCTGCGAAACCTTTCTATCGATGATTTCTACCTTCAGGTATGTTTTAGGTGTTAAATTGAGTAACGTAACCAGACAGGTTGCTTTCCCAGAAAAGTATTTGGTTCTGTAAAAAAAAATGTTTTTTTGAAAAAATTATAGAAAATTCACGATTAAATGCAATGCGTGCCCTGCCAGTATTGCTGTGTGGTAATGTGTTGGTCTGACCTATCTAGAATTTATGAATTTTAAACCAAAGATAATAAAATAGAATAAATGGTGCCTAACCTAAGTAAGGTTGATAACGGTGAAACGTAGGCGGAAATGTCTAAGGATGGCAAAGATGGTCGAAGGAAATGTCACTGAGTTTATAGGGTTCCTACAAGATAAAAGAAAATCGCAAATAAAAAACAAATGAACAACAGAACTCCGGCGCAGTAAATTCTGCACATTTGACCTTGGCTCTGTAAATCTTAATCGCCTTATTTTGACGGTATTTAGCTAATGGCGAGAACATACAAACATGATCTTTTGGTTTACATTTTTATTAAGTTAAATACTTAAGCTACAGAGATTTCAATTCAAATTTTCAAATTAAAATTAATTAAATTAAAACAACAACAATTACATAACTTACAATATTACAAATGAACAAGTCCCGTGCTGGGCCCCCTTTACAAATATAAAAGTAAAAGTCTATCTCGATCACAACCTTTTGCCTCTTAAGTGCGTGCGCTGCGGATGCCCATCTTGCCCGCCTCTGGGCCCAACAGAGACCTTGACATTTTACAATTCCATTGACAAACATCTCAGCTACCTAGGTAATTAATGTAGAGGTATATTTAAAGATAAGCCGCGCCATGTCCTGAAATGGATGCAAAATAGAAGAAAGTGCGGACTGTCACCTTTACCAGAAATTCGTTGTCCAATTACGAGGGGGGCGCCGCAAATGTGGAAACGCCACTCAATTCAAGGCTACACCATATTAGGAAAACTAACAAGGAGAAACTTAAGGCACGACACTTTACCTCAGTATAATGGGGCTAATAAATCAACACAAGAGTAGGTCGGGGCAGCCTATACAGTAGGTATGAATATGATCCTCTTTTGCAGTATAAACCTATTCTTATCGAATAAGGCCATGTGAAGGCATTATGAGCAAATCCGATGCCCCTCACATACCTTTTTGAAGCAAATGAAATTTCTCGTAGGGAGTACCTACCCATTGTGAAGCAGACAAAAATGTCACGTCCTTTAGTAGAAATACTCCTCTACATTTGTATATATGGTATGTGACCTTCACTTACAACAATTGGTCACAGTTTTTGGACTCCTTCCTCCCGACAACTTCACGGTCCGTTATGTTTTACAAACCACGTTCAATAATTGTGAAAAATCGGTGATAAAAACAGGCACATAGGTCTATCATTTATAAAAATGCTCAAGAGCTTTACTTCTCAACGATTTACGCCTTCAGTAACACTGCTGTTCCCCATACAATGTATCAAATTGTAGAAGAAAAGAAATTGTAGATTTCTTCTATTCATTGAGGGCACTACGATCAAACTTGGTTCTGGGCACAGGGTTGGCAGGGGAACCTGGAGGGACATGAGACTGCAGTCAGTTCTAAGTTCGTGCCGAGTCTTTCTGAATTAATTGTGATGATTTACTATGTTCATGTTCAGAACCCACTATAATCAGGAGGTCCACCCTGTCAGTCAACTCCCCATCTCCCGAAGAGGAAGGAGTCTGCCCTCAGGGTGGCTCAAGTTAAGAAACCGACTCAATCCCCCCGCCAGGCTGACAAGATTTCTTAAAGCGCAGAAATGCTGAAAGCAGGCATTGGAAAACAAACTAATCTCTATGATTCAGCTCTGCGATCGATAGGCTATTCACTTCACTTCACTTTTTTCCATGACCAGTAACCCTGGACAAGGTGCATATATTGAGAAAAAACAATTTGTTATTAGTTAACAATATCACGCTCAAGCTTCCGCTTATCGAGCGATCTTAGTGCAGTGGCACTGCAAGATATAAAATATAATTAATAATAATAAACCATTATAGAGTACTCACTCTAGCCTTCTGGCAATGAATGAGATCCTTCTGAATTCTGAAGGATGATATTGTTATATATATAATAAATTTTTTATACATAATATAAAAATATATATATATAATTATATGTATAATAAAATGGCTAATAGTCTGCATTTGAAATTAAGTATTTTTTTATATCTTTTTTTTTTCCTTATTTTGTTCAATTCTTTTAGTTTAAGTGACAATTTGTTAAATATCTCTGGTAAAACTGTTTCATTGAGGCGACTGCCGTACTTAATATGTGTTATAGGAATATTTTGTCTCAATGTGTCTTCATTTCTCAGTTGCCTCTTATTCTGTGTGTTTCCAGCAATTTTGCTTACATACTTAAAATAGTTATTCTTTATTATAAGATATTTGTACAGTTTTCCTATTGGTGGTACATCTAGAAAGCTGTATTTTTCGTCTATATTTTTAAATTTTATCATTTTATAATAATAATAATAGTTTAATTCCCAAAATAAATTCAGTTACATAAGTTTATACACAAAGTTTTTTTTCTTTGGGTCCCTTGCCATTGTGCAGCCATTTTGCACGTGCAGGCAAGGTGCAGAAAACAGTATATAAAAATTAAGGTACCTGTATAAAGTAAGACTTATTAAGTTACATAATATGCGGTCCCTCTGCCTATTTTATAGTGTGCAATCGGTAAATTGATAAGCATCTAAAATTGAAAATTGTTTAAATAAATTTGAGTAAAACAAAGTCAGCTGATTTAGGTTCAATGTCATATCCAACCTGTTATTATATTTGATAACTACAATTTTCAGGGTTACTAAAATCGCGGCGATTGCTGGGGTATGGGACCAATCCTGCTGGCGAAGTCCTCTTCACTACATATTTGAAAATATCTTGCTTTTTCATCCTTCTTTGCCAGAACTCTTTCACGTGACATTTGATTTTTTACAGCTTTATGGCATTTCCCCTCCGATTTTCTCTCAAAAATGCATAATGAACGGTCGCGGTTAGGAAACCCTGCTGCTCAGCTGGAGTTATCTTATGAGCGCACGGGACTATGGGCGCTTGCATTTCCATATTACGTTTCTTTTCAGTATTTAGCTCTTTCGCTGCTGGTTACGTTACATTAGTTATCTAGGTTCATGAAGACCACTTGCTGTCGGCTATCACGGGTTAATTACGGTATCGTACAAACGGCGCCAGTACCTAATCAGACGTTAAGTCAAACATGCAGGCTACTAATACTAATAATGACAAGGGATATTAATTATACAATACTAATGGACCGGCGCCAGTTGTTAGTTGCAACAAAAGTAATAATGCGCAATTAAATTAAATTGTAGGCTACTACGAGTATTAAAAGTATAGTACGGAATCAATACATTCACTATGCTGCATTATTGGATGTTCACTACAAATGATTTCGTGCGATACGAAATTTTCAAATTCATGCTGCAATATAAATTGCAATTTTTTGCATTTGCCTGTATTCATGCGAAATCGCTTGCACCGGATGTCCAGACTAACCTAAAGCACTCGTAAGCACGCATATCACACATCGAAGTATTCAGGTTAAAATTATAATGGCCTCACATGAGAGAATATTAGTTATCAGTTATCTGTTATAAAATACAACAGTGATAACGGCTATTCACACTATTATCCAAATATTGACTCGAATATCTTCTGCTTAGTACGTTGTCAAACAGAAACTATATACACCTGACCTTTAGGGCTTTTTTTTTATTACTAAGCCAACCTAGCGGAGTTAGGGCTATAAAGCCCTCTCTTACACTCAACTAGGAAGGCTCGGGACCGCCCGCTTAATATGCCTTCCGAAGCATGGCCATAAAATGTAGGAAGTGTAGGACTCGAACCAACAACGTTTCAGGTGAAAGTCAGAGTCCTTACCACTACTCTACATGTCTCGACCTGGGGGTAGGGGGCCCTAAACCTCGGGAAAATGGCTTAAAAGGTAATATGACTGTGATATTTAAGTGTAGTAAAAGGTTGAGACTACAGCTCTGTAAGCTGCATTCGTCTTCAAAAACAAGTTTAGGTGCACGACCAATTTTGAAGGAAATTGCCAAAAAAATTGCTCTCAAAATAATATGCAGGCTAAACCCCCACTATTAATTCGTGTATATGTTTCAAAAAATGCCTATGTAAAAACTTTGTGGTAGCCCCCTCTAAAAAATATGGCTGCATCCGGGGGATGTCAGCCTAAATGCAAGAGAGGTTCACTGTTCAGGTTCAGCCCCCCCCCCCCCATTTATAAATGTCATTTTATTGCAGCAGCAGGTAGATAATACGAGAAACCCGTATTTCGTTAGATCCCGCTCGCTAACACTGGTGAAACAAATGAGCTTGACTGTGTTAACATCACAGGCAACAGACAGCCCATATCCGGTATTCAAATGGATATTTCCGGAGTTAGTGCCGAATTCAGTGAACATCGCCAATAATATACAATAGACCAATTGAAGCGACGTGCTCTTGCCTTAACCAGGGATGGATCCAGCCCATTTGGGGGGGGGGGGGAGTTGTGGGTGAAAATAGGAAAAATATATGTAGGATCGACTAAATCAGAGCGTAATAAATTAATTTACAATACATTTACCCATTTTGGGGGGGAGCTACCCCCTTGCCCCCCCCCCCTATATCCGTCCATGGCCTTAACTTGTAAGCTACGCACATATCCCATTGCCAATGTTATAATATATCAAATTATATAGTATTATCATCGGAAATCCGGAATTCGGTTTAGCTATTTTACAAATGGTCAGGAATAGTCCTGTTGATAGAGAACTAGATTACGAAATGGAAGGTCAAGGCCCTAGACTAGAAGGAAGAAAGCTCCACTTGGCCTGGGTCCACCCACCCCTAATAGGTACTTTATCGCCGGCAGAGGTAACCCGGCTGCCAGGCACGCGGCTGACCACAACATCCCACAATATCTATGGTCAAGTGAGAGGGTCGTCTGCCCGTCCTCAGGACCCTCACTAAGTTGTATGTACCTAACGAGGCCTAGCAGAGAGGTCGGTAACCTATTTTAGCAGCCAAATTTCGAAATTTGCGTGCTTCTACTTGTGCTCGTCTCTACACCCCATGCAATCGGAGGCGTGTCGTAACTGATCGCGGGTACTAACCTACAGAGGCGACTGAAGAGGTCAATCGAATGCATTCATTAAATTGTTTATACACCTGTATGTGACCAACCTTTATTTTACAAAAGAAAAAACATTCAGTACGGAGCAGTAATATAGGGAAGAGCAACACCCAATTAGCCAAAGAGCCGCATGCGTCGCCTAAAATATTCATATTTATTAGCCGCCCTTGGATTGAGCGACAAAATTCAACTTTATCGTGAATGAATGGAAGAGAAGCTTTAGAAGAGGAGTCACTCATTACGCAAATGAAGGTCTCACAAATTATCATAATTTTGGGCTTATACGATTAAACTAAAGATACCAAAAAAGGCAGAGTGGAAAAAATGAAAGCATTAAGTAACGCACAACGACCCTGAAGTGCTTTTAAAGTCATGACAAGCAAGTTGTCCAAGGATATCAACAAATGCAACACACAAGACAAAATGCACCTGAGATCTGTTAACAGACACTGTCAACACGGCTACCGCGCCTAAATTCCACTTCCAATCTCATTATGCAGGTCTCCAGACCGGGGTACAACCATCTTTTGTCCACTTAATGTGGACACATGTGAGGATTATCTAACTCTGGATCACCATAAGCCGATAGACGAGCTCTTGACCCACTTGCCCGGACACTTGGTGGTCACTGTCGCGCAGATTATGATAAAAGCGATGAGCGTAGGACTGTAGCATTCTATTGTCGTATATGAATGGAAAAAAAAATATCAAAAATGAAGCGACACTTAAAAGACTATTTATTACACGCAGAATTTCCTGCTGACTATCGTCCGTCTTCAATCCTCCTATGGATCAGACCGAGCACCTTTCCTTTAGGCGCTTATTCCACCTACCTGCTAGTGCTAAATACAAATGGTGGTAGCAGACATTCAAGACTTAGGCGGGGTTTCCACCGACCTCGCATTGCAGCATGCAAATGACATTGACGGAAATGTTTGTTTTCCTCTATGCTATAGTTAAAATTGATCAATGATCATACAGTAAAATCACAAACAAACAAACTAAAATTAAAAAATGGCGTCATGGGATATGTTAAGTACAAACATTTTAATAGATTTCTATAAAAAGAAAAATTCTAATTTCCGTCAATGTCATTTGCATTCTGTAATGCGAGGTCGGTGGAAACTTCACCTAAGTCTTGAATGTCTGCTACCACGTCACCGTATTTGTTTTTAGCACTAGCAGGTCGGTGGAATATGCGCCTTAGTAGAGTGCAGTGCCGGGTTTGGCCTTGTGGGGGCCTCTGGACCGGAATTGTGTGGGGGCCATTTCTCGGGCTGAAAAGTCTTGTACCCCTACACAAATATTCCACTATCATACTAGTATATTAGAGCCACAGGATGCAAAATAGAATAGAATAGAGTAGGGCGGTTTCCATCAAATCTTGATGAACCTTCCTCTTTACTAAATTTTGCACAGAGACCTAATACAAACTGCGGTGGGACCTTTGGTTCTGGAAAACAATGCACAACTTGATCCATGCAGGATTACGTGCAGGCACTGTATGCGCGCTTGAACGTTCAACGCTAGACCTGGAATTGATAATGGCCCTTAGGCGGCTATTCCACCGACGTGGATTTTGAATGTGAATGTGTCATGACGTGGTAGCAGGCATCATTAATAAGTCTCTGCCATATTTTAAGGAGACTATTATGTAGATACTTAACTTATCTATTATAAATTAAGTTATAATATGGTAGAGACTTATGAATGATGTCTGCTACCACGTCATGACACATTCACATTCAAAATCCACGTCGGTGGAATAGCCGTCTTAGTACTAAGAATTACAGGAGCTTTTATTTTGCAACCGAGCCACCAGATGCCACTTGAGCTAAGCAGAACCGCAAACAGCTGGGGCTGATCCCATCACAAAGCCGCGACTTGACACAATACTCGTACGAACACATTAGTAAATTAAAACTACAAATCACAGTACAGCCCCGCACTTTCCCCCACAGTTGTCATGCTCTAAATTTCACAAGCCGTGTTCATAACTAACAATGACCAACCGGATTATTGAGGAAAGCCAAGAAAACAAACTTGTGGGCGTCACAGTACTACACAGTATACAGTCATACGTTAATAAGCAGTCGCATTTACGTCGGCCCTATTGTATACCTCTGCAAATCTTGGTCCTTGTTGTAGTTGCGCCCATTTCGCCCCCACGCAATGCCTGTCTGTGTAGCAGTCTGCCTCATAATTAACCAAAGATGACGGCTCAAATTTGAACTGGTCCTTTCGCGTTCGTAAGGTTGACCAAGGTCATACGTGGGGTGACTGCAATAAGAGATACTCTCTCTATACTTTCGTCCTGGAATTAGGGAGGCGTCGGCGTCTCTAATGAAATAGGTAACATTTTGACGTCATTTTTATCACAATGTAATACTGCTATTAATGATAGAATGAGATTGCCGTAGTTCCTTTTTAAAAGGGCATGCGCCTTTTACCTTCTCAAACCATAATAGGTGCTAGGGAAAATTACAGGTAGCCTATAAGCGACCTTCAAAGGTCGAATACTCTCACTGAAAGTTCGAAAGGAAACGACAAAAGATCCAAATATGTAGCCTGTATTCTTCAATATAATAATACGGTCGGTACGTAGGCTAAGTAATTTATAAAATGGGTATCCATCACCTTGGGGCTCCTTATGTGGGTGAATCTTCTTTTATAGGATGTTACGGCCCCCAATGGATTTCCAGTACTACTAGTAGTAGTGTACTACTACCTATATATATTTATCTTTTTGCCTGCTTTTTGTTACCTTTTTTTCCTCAAGAATTTTCAGTCGATTAATGGAACTACCTAGATATATGGGTACCAATGTTTTTGTAGATGGATTTGTTTTGATTATGTTTCTTGGTGGGATACATGAACAAACTTCTTCGCATTTGCCACCATGAAACTGAAATTGCTGGACTTGATAATATTCTACAAAAGTTCTTCCAGCGTGTTGTGCTGACAATTGTCCTCAATTGCATAATAATGATTTAAATAAATAAATAAATAAAGACTTTTTGTTCTATTACTAAGCCAACCTAGCAGAGTTCTAGCCCTCTCTTACACTCAACTAGAAAGACCCGGGACCGTCTGCTTTACATGCCTTCCGAAGCATGGCCAGACTTATTTTTTTATTTTTTTTAAGGTTAATCGCATGCAAACAATTTAATGAATGTATCCGATTGACCTCTTCAGTCGCCTCAATGAGTAAATTAATACTTGTGCTGAGCTACGACACGCATGGCGCGCAGACTCGCACAAGTACAAGCACGCTACCACCTTGCCATCGAAGCCGATGTATGAATGTAGGAAGTGTAGGATTTATTCACCATCTACGACAAAACGCGTTTCGTATCAGCTATTGGCAGTATATACATGGATGTATAGACATAGCCATTGACGATCTACATCTAAAATTTTAGCTGAACAAACCTAATTTTCCTACCAAATTTCAGGGAAAATGAATTGAAAAACTATCTACCACCACCTCCTACGGTTGTGAGTCTTAGAAAGCCATCCCGCCAACAACAGTTTTAATAACTACTGTACCTATTTTCTACAAGAAGTGAAAGCAAAATGTTTAGTAGCACCCACTTTGTATTATTATCATTATTTAGCGGCAAACTAAAAAGTTGGAAGTAGCAGACAAACAAGCTATGTATAGTCATGGAGAAGAATATTGAATGAGGAAACGACCGGGGCAGCTGTTTACAATACAATGCTCACTTTGTTTGCTATACGTCCTGCCTACATTCTCGGCTTTAGAACCTGCAACCAGGGGGCAAGTGTAAAATAGTATAGGTCACGTCAGGTCAAGGTCAGATATTTAACACACAGTAGGTCTAAATGTCTAATATAAAATTGTCCTTTTTTTAGCATTTATGTCGTTTTCGGCATGTTAAAAAATTCCTGCGAAACGTAAAATACTTTGAACCCAGCAACATATTAATACGTTGACTAGCTGGCTAGCTTTCAAATCAGCTAAGTGGATCCTATAAAAAACTTAACTAGAAATACTAATTTAACATACGATACATACGATACTGCAACTGTTACTATATAATAATAAAAGTCGATACAGTATACTTGCAATGCACTATTTTGATATCCAGACCTCGCACGGTTCTGAATAGCGGCATTAGCCATTCCCTCAGCAGGTTCTTATACGCAAACAGAATAGAAATGTGTCTTCATTATTGGATCCCAATATCGTAACTTTATCATTGTACATGTCAACATAGATACGTACAACAATGAAACTTTCGTGCAATAAATAGTAATGAACGAGCCAGTAGAAACTGTCATTCGGTTCAAATTGCGGAAACCATTTCAAAAGCAGTGAAGTACCGCATAAGCCTAAATGCATGGCCAGTGTTTACACAAAGAACACAAGGTTCATAAACAGTACACATCAAGTATGTTAATTGCGTTTCACAGAAGTCTATATAACCATCAAAAATTTCACAGCCACAAAAGATGGAATCCCTATACAGCCATAACCATAAAACATAATTTACGCTGAAAAAGACGCATCTACTTGTAATATTGTAAGTTTAAATTGGCTAACGGAACTCTGCAACTATGCTGCAGTGGCCGCACCCCAATCAACTATACCATCTAATCAACAAATGAAACTTTGTTAAAAACCGAGGAGTCGTAAATGGGTTTCAGCTCGGTTATCGAAGACAGTTAAGAGCTAAAAAGGGACTTAAAACGGAAACTAACAATGAGCAGAGACAGGGGTCAAAGGATAACGTGGGGGACCTTAATTCCCATAAAAGGTGTGAAGTGAAAACAAACCACCTTTGCTTTACTATTGCCGATACAAATGCAACGATAGAAGGAGTCTTTTTCACTTTTATCCAAAAACTAGTCAAGAACACTTGTCGCTTTCGCTCATTCCCTATGGCCAATAGGTCCATAAAGCTGAGATATGGTGAGAGTGTGCGCAGTGGTACAAGAGGCTGCTCTGGATTGATGGTAGTCTGATAAGTCCGCATTGTAATGCGAGGGGTCAGAAAAGGGCTTGGCATTTCCTCTTCCGCGGACGATCCTATTCAAAAATGTTACCAACAATAGCCCCTTCCCCAATGCATTGCAAAGGTTTTTTTTTAAGCTCATAGTGAATATTGTTCTCAAAGATAAAAATACATTGTGTAATTCTAGGCAATAGGCATAAGGTTTTAAATCTATTGAAGTTTAAATATGAACTTTGGAGGCTTGGAGCTAGCTATCATCTAGTTCTGCATTAAATGAAGTAAAATTTACTTTTCTTTTCGTCCGCACAATGGATTTTTGAAGTGAATCAGTATATTAGCCATAATAACTCGTACCCGCGCACTTGGCTAAGTTATGACACCTGTCACATTGTGTCAATGGGTCTCAGTTTGTCCATTATCGATTGTAGGACGTGGAGCATAGTGCCAATGGCAAAAAATTCATACGGTAATAATATCAATAATGTCTGACGAACCATGGTGGGGTCGTTGGCTAGGTTAGCGTTAGGTTACCTTATTGGCATTGGGCAACATATAGGTAGGTCTAGGACCATTCCATTGGTACATTATTAGTACCTATATACTATCAGCCATCTAAAAGTCATTGAGTTTCAAATTTCAATATAAAACAGTGAAATACAATACATGCCTAAGATGTTTGTGAATTTCAGCAAAAAATGTCATTGAAAATATTGCCTATACTTACGGTAGGTATTTCTTAATTACTTATTTCAATTTTAAAATCTGTAACATTTTATTTTGGCACATTCAACGCCTTCTCTGACTTTTTAAAGGTGCAGAAGCAATTTGAAAATGAATATAGCTTAAACAGTGGCCAACAAGAGGCAATACAACTTTTCTATCAGACTGACTGAAACACTGAAGAGCCAAAGAGATTTTCTAGCGCTATTTGAGGAAAAAATTATCTGCATGTAACATACTCATAATAACATGAAGATTTTATCGTGTGATGACAGACTATAAAAGAGAAGCATGGGCCCATGGCTGAAAATAATAACAATGCACCTAGCTCAGTATAACAACTGCAACTTAACTAGCCTATAAAAACACAAATCAACTTTTATTAGTTTACGGAGAAAGGCAACCAAACTATTATGGCTTCATCCAAAAGTATACATGAGGGCAGAAATATAATGTAATATGCCAAGATTTTTTTTATGGAGGACGAGGAAGAAAGACGACACAAGAGATAAGAAACGGCAATAAATTTATGTGGATTACAGGTATACCGCATGAGTGCTGGGATTAGGCACTATGAGGCCAATAACCTGTATTTGTAGGCAGGGTGGAGCCTACTATTAGATTTTGGTAAAGATAACCTTCCCACCTTCTAATAATTTCTCTCATTATTTGTCTTTGATATCACTTTATTTGACCACCCACCTAAAATGTATAGATGTTCGAAAAAGTATCTAAAACATTTTAAGGAAATTCCTCTTTTTCAAGGGAGGACTTAATTAATTTCTCAATTTGTTTAAAAAATATTTTGAAATCTCCGCATTTATACCCCCATTGAGGCATTGAATGTAGGTACATTTAAGGACGTATAGTAACGGAAATAATATTTAACGTACTGTTATAAGAATAAGATTTATAATAAATACCGCTGTAAGTCCACTAGCTAAGTATCTGATATTAGTTTTATAACGCTTTTATTCGTTTCACCTGTATGTTTGTAACCGACTCCTTTGGGCTCGATTTTGCCCTACTTTGAACGATCAGATTTAATTCAAACTTTGCACACCTGTCAAAGACCGATGACAATGCAATAATGCAATTACAATATCCGATTATCCTGATTAAATTCGCTAATAAAAATTATTAAATTTCTTTCCGTATGCTTTGCATGAAAGTGTGGCGTCTACTGTCATGGCAACCAAGGGCCACGTCGGGAGGATGTTACCAGGGGATCTTGTTTAGCAAAAAAACATTCGTTAACATAATAATATTATATTATATTATAGTCCTGTTACATATTAGACGTTATCAACAATAACATAGAAAATTCAACTAAAAAGTGAAAAATAAAAATAGTTAAATAACTAAAAACACGCTTTTAAAGAAAATTCAACTAAAAAATTGAAAATAAAATTTAACAAATTTGGATTAAGAATAAGCTTAGTGTAAATAAGAAATACATGTAGGCTGTATTATTGTAAAAAAGCGTGGGGTGCATAGTGTCAATAGTTATAAACATTTTATTGATAGATATGATCATCACTTTGATAGCCTAATATCTTAAATAGCACTTTAAATTAAATCTGATCCCCACGTTTTTTTAACAATAATAGAGGCTACATTTATTTCTTATTTACACTAAGCTTATTCTTAATCCAAATTGGTTAAATTTTATTTTCAATTTTTTAGTTGAATTTTCTTTAAAAGCGTGTTTTTAGTGTTTTTAACTATTATTTTATATTTTATTTTTTATCACACTTGACACTACCTATTGTAATATTATGTCTTTCGCCTAGGCCCCGCCTTATATTTAGCCTTATTATTAGATAAATATAACAACTGCCTGAAGGGAACTAGACCAGAAAATTATAAAATGCTAATGAGAAAATGGGACAGTATCTTCTTAAATCTTGAATTTCCTGATTTAATTTCGACACTGACTCATGTTAGCCAACATCAATCGGTGTGCGGAGTCTTTTGGTAATTTTATAATTGCGAATTATATTTATAACTCTGAAATCAACTCGTACCGGTATTGTCAAAAAAATACCAATAGACAAAAAATGGCTCGTCAGGTTAAATGAACGCTTCAATCAATTTATGAAAGTGATCTCGTTGACAACGACATCTTGTGGCATTCCAACTAGACAGTGAGGCAATGTTAAGTAGGGCAATACCTGCCGTGTAAAATGTACCTTGTTTTTTGGATCGGATTCCAATTCTGGCGAAACAAGATGTCATTCAGTCAATGATTCTACAATATACGACGTATCGCTTTATCAGTGTCTCATCACTTTACTTTTCTCCGCACCTCCTGCCATACAGAGGTAGACGTACAAGGAGATACGATATAGCAGGATCTAGTAGAAAAGTCCAGAGATGGATGAGAAAATGACGCACTCTGAAGCATTCTCACGCTTAGTAAGGCGAACGGGTGGCAAGGGAAGCGGTTGTAAGCCGAAGAATTATTTTTTTAGTCCCCCACCGAGGAAATAAAGCCTGGCTACAATCAATAGCGCCGAAGTTTATTTGGGGTAATTTTTGGACTTGTTAGTCAACCAGGTCCAAATTAAATGTAAGATTGAACCAATGAGAGCTGACAAATTTTAATTTTTTGGTAGAGCAATGTGAGCACCTACCTATTGTCAAATTTAAGTTGAAATTTTGAGATAAGCACACTGTGTAAGCCTATACTAAATCATGAAAGACGAACACATGAAGTCCGGTTCTCCTGAATATATTATGATCTCATTTGAACTCACTACTCAGGGCTTCTTTTCGTCCTAGACATCATTACACACAGAATGGTCCTCTGTCGCAAACCTCATATTTTATTTTCATACATGCCTTTGACCAGTAATCATGACTTGCCCCAGTTGTCTGCCCGATTTCATTTTCAATACTGATGTCCAGCAGAAATATATTTATTAAATTTTTCCAAAACTTTTGACGACGGTCATTTACCAGTAAACGTCCAGCAACTCCCATCAAAGTCACCAAATACTTGACATGGTTATAAATCCATGACTATAGCCACCATAACATAATATGTTATTATATTATATTATAAAATATTTGCGTTCTATACGATAGCCTAATCCTGCCGTTACCAACTGCAAATTTACTAATAGGTACTGTGTCAATACTATAACTATAACACAGACAAATTACTATATTTTCTTTTCTCTGTTACGTACAATTGGCTGAGACAAGACAAGAGTTTAAAGACAAGTTTTATATAGAGTAAGTATACTGAGAAAGCGGTAAGTATAGAGTAGGTAGGTATTTAAACTTATTAGCCCTAAGTAGGTACACACAAGAAAATAATTAAATCGTCAGTGAATAGAAGCATGGCAAATTGGCACGGTTGTTACACGCATATTTTCACAGGTGCTCCAATAATAATTAACCAAACTTGTTTGTATGCATCTCCATTCAACCAGCAGTGCGTATGAACAAAAGACACGGAGGTTGCTTTGAAAGTTGGCTGCCTGAATAGTTTTTGCTCTCGTAAAGAATAATTGGCGGCGTGGCCTGTGTGGTCGCAAGTTTGCTCCAGCCATTAGGTCCCTATAAGGTGTACGCCACTCCATCATCCTCCTGGGAGACCTGCTCTCACCCAAGTCCATAGAGAAATTACGTTGTGTCTCTGTTGACTTGAAGTAGCCGAGTATCCGCTTCAAAGCTCATTTCAGTAATAAGATTGGGCTTGTTGTTTTTTTCTTCCTTCCCCTTCCCCCGCGGTGCGGTTGCTGGGGGGCGCACTTCGGCTCCCAGTTCCAGGTTTGTGCTAAAAAAAACTTATATCTGAAATCAAATCATCCCAGTATTTCAGCCTTATCTTTAATACAACTCAAGATGTATCTAAAATTGATCAACTGTCTGTTGTACTTAAGTATGGCTTAATAAAAGTTCAAGAAAATTACATGCCGCTTCTGTTGTTCACTTTGTTCTGGTACGTTTTCCATTATTATTTTATTATTTATGCTACAAACGTTTTTCTTCCCATTCCACTATTGACATGAAATTGTGATGAAATGATGAGACAAGGTAGGGCGCACCATTAAGGGTCTTGTAGATGTTACCCTGTCAGCCTGCTGGCGCGGGGGGGGGGGGGGGGGGATGAGTCTATTTCTTAACTTGAGGCACCATAGGGGCAGACCCCTACACCTGAAGAAGTGGAGTTGACTGACGGTGTAACCTGTAAACAGGACTCGACACGCCTTTTGACTGTCTAAGAGTGTTAGTCCCACCATGTTCCCCTGCCAACGCTGCGCACACTACTAAGTTTGCTGCAGTTTTTAACAGGCTTCGTTCCGGTGGATTCAACTTGGTATGGCCGTTGACAGATTGGGCTTGTAATATCAAGTAGGCTTTCATAGAACACCTTTCATTTCCTACCATAATTTCTGTCCTATGAAATGTTGAACGGCAGTTTCCATTAATTTCTCTCTGCGTTATGGACCCCGCTGTAGAGTCTGCCCCTCCCTGCTGGACTTTTTTACAATATTGCGGTTCGATGAAGTGGGATACCCCATAGTGAGCTGCCCACTTGAATTTCCCCAAAGCCTAATTAAGCCTAGTTGCCACACAAGACGGAGGAGGTGGAACATGCGATTAGTCCTAGGGAAGGAGCGGAGCAAACTGCGCGGACACATCTTATGACAACAATAATTCGAGTACAATGCAACAGGACAAAGGAGATGACAACCGGGGGCGCCCACAAACACATGATCGCCAAACAAAGCGCATGCGCATGATCAGGTTAATATATTCGCGCGGCATCACCTTGAGAGTTGAGAGCAAGCGCGGCACGGCGCAGCGTGGGCCCGGGATGCGTAGTGGGAGGGGCCCCGGCAGTTGTGCAATGTTCCATTCACAACGCACTAAACGCAGCCACGCCTGGACCGAATTTAAGGCATGGACCTGGTATAACAGTAAGGCCGCAGGAAATGGGGGGGTTTCATAGGGTAGTCTCATTGCCATTGCCTGCCGCCTGGCAAACACTCTGCTTTACATAAGTCGGAAAACTCGACGGCACAAGCTCGTATAATCAACAAATTGAGCTTCCAGTCAGAACATAGCGGGTATTGCAGTGGCGCCAACTTGTATGGTGCTCAGACGCCAGACGCTCCCAATTTAAAAGGGGAAGGGTCTGACCATCTCCTAAATATCTTGCAGACAAAATTCAATCAAATGCATATATATATATATATATACCATGATAGCCTAGCACTGTATAGTTGCTCTAAATTCCCCCCCCCCCCCCAGCAATAGCATATTAATTAAGAAAATACTATAATTATATTAAAGCTAAAATATTTTGTTATGTCCAAGAACCCCTAAAAATTTTGCCAAATCGGTGCCAATGTGCGTATACAATACTACAGTATAGGGCATTTCGATTTTATAAACTGCATAATAGAATCACGGGACTTGAATGTATACAGCATATACCTACCTAAAGACAAGAAAGTGAACATTTAACCAATTTCACAGCACCACTCTATTGTACAATAGAAGATGAAATGAAGCATGTTAATAAATACCTAGCTAGACTAATGCAATAACTAATAAGTAACTTCGAACAAGACAACAATCGGCAACGCCTAGATGACAGTTGTTGTACTTTACTGCAACAAATCGAAAGTACTTCTGAAGCATTGTACAGCAGATCATACTCGTAAATCCACAAGCCAAGTAAGGGAGGGCAGCATGGAGACCATGCCGTCATTTGTCACAGCGACACCCACGCTCCTCAGTCCTCTGGGGGTCCCACCGTTGTGAAATCAGAAACAAGCAAATCGCAAATAAAAAGAAAACATTTTGTTTCAGTCAAGTATTTTATGACACAGGCAGGGCTCGCGCATACGACGATAAATTACAATTTTGTTAGGCCTACCTACTTACATGCATTGAATATATACAGTTATATACGACTTTGGTGGCAAGGTGGTAGTGTGCTTGTACTTGTGCGAGTCTCTACACACCTTGCGGTCGGAGACGTGTCGTAACTCGACACAAGTACCTATTAGGTTACTTAGTGAGGCGATTGAAGAGGTTAATTGGATGCATTCATTAAATTGTTTGTAAGCAATTTAACGTTTAAAAAAAAACAATCTTGAGACCGGGTTATTTACCTGATATTGCCAGACTTACGGAGATAACATGTTAAATTGTTGACGGTATGGCGCACGAGTGACAGGAATTGCCCGTCTGGTCATTTATTAGAGCATTTCGTATTTTCGATTTACTTTTCTATTTATTAAAACTAAGAGTGCTGGCCATTGTGGAAGGACAAAGAGCAACTGCTGCATGGGGCTGAGATGCGAAAATTTCGTTACTGCCTGGCCGTCTGGGTTACAAATTGACAAGGCAGGAGGAGAAACGAGGACATCCGGGTAGAGATGCAAGTAGCACCTATCACCGACAAAGTCAGGGAACGAAGACTGGCGTGGTGGGGCCATACGATAGGAAGAGAAGTGTGAGGGACTATACGGTGTAGGGTACAAGACCTATAGGGCAACCGAGGATGTCCCTTGAAACGAAAGTAAGGGAAGACCTCAGGACCCTCGGTCTCTCGCCGAATGAACACCTGGAAGATGAAGATCCGTCCCGCCGACCCCGTGGGAGGTATAAGGCGCCGTTAAAGAAAAGTAAAGTAAAGTAATGTAATAACCGAAATTAGAGGATATAGAAAAACTGGGCTTGGCGGGATTCGAACCCATGATCTACGCCTAACCGGGGCGTCGTCTTAACCGCTGGACCACAAGCCCGCACAAGAACAGAACTGATACTTACATATGCTCGAATCGACATGATTCGTAATGTTAGACAGGTTAGCACAGCTACACAACTATCTAACCGACATATCTGTAAACTTATACTTAATGCCATAAAGGCGATGCTTTACACATTATATTGAAGTATTATATGTTGTATACAGTATACATAACACTGACATTAAATATACTTTGTTTGAAGAGGTAACCTCCATGTAATATGTTAAATAAGAGGTTACCTCTTCAACCAAAGTTAATTTAATGTCAGTGTTATATACACCATATAATACTGCAATATAATGAATAAAGTAAAGTAAGCACCTATTCATTAAAACTAAAAGCATAGCAAGCAAGCGGCTAGTCATGCAAAAAGTGTGACAAAAAAACAGCCACTAAACTGAAGTAAAAATAAAATAAATAATAAAAATTATTTTTTCAATAGGTAGCGGTCTAGCGGACACCAACTTGGGAGACATTGAGGATTGAAGAGAAAATTGTAAAAGAGGGCCAAGCCACAGAAACATAGTACAGTGTACTGTTATATTTAAATAGGTCAATTGTATCATACTGCTCATATCCCTATAATATCATACGCAAATGTTCCGAAAATTGCAAAAAAGGGCCAAGCCAAAGAAACATAGTACAGTATGCTGTAGTATGGAGGTCAATTTCATCATACTGCTGCTCTAATATCATACAAAAATGTTCCGAAAACAGCATTAAAAATTGGCGCCTGAAGGTATGTACAGGTATCTAGGGAGGTACAGATATGAATCTATAGCTTTGCGATTCATATAGTTTTGGGTTGTTAAATGCACGCGGTAGATCTTATCAACAGTGGACCAAAACCCCATAAGTTTATATTAAGATCGGGAGTCTCTTTTCCGAAGAAAAAAAAACGTTAATAAGATGGCGACTGTCTGGAACCCTGTGAGCTCATCCCCTCTCCGCAGGTGGGAGGGCAGCTGGCGATTAATCAAAAGAGAATAGGCGGGAGAACCCCTAAGGGGAGCCATTACCAACATGCATTGGACACATTCGACAACAATAAGAAACATCAGGTAATGCACTCATTGTTTCAATAGAATTAAAGTCAGATGTCGAGGATTTGGGTTGCATCATGCCGCCTGAATAACTACAATATAAGGATATAACTATAGGATTAAAGACATAGCCCACGCACACACCCATTGAGCTATTGTAATGAGAATATAGAAAATATGAATATGTAGAAATAATAATAATAATAATAATTTTTTTTTTTTTTTTTTTTTTTCATAACTGGTTACTCCACCAGCTAGGGGATTATATTAATTCAAAATAAAAATAGACTAATTACAATTCACGACCACCCCAAAGCTTCCGCTTGTCGGGGGTGGCGTCTTCTTCACTAAATGTTGCAACTTTTTAAGGGTATTGTGGGTTCAATAGGTCTTGCCTATTGAGTCTCTAGCAACCATTTTTTTATTACTTGTTTTGCTTTCCCAATTTTTTCTTCATTTTTTATAGCTTGGGGAATTTCGTTGAACAATTTTTTTATTAGCACATTATTTTCCCTGTCCCCATATTTATTGTATGTAATTGGTATCTGTAACCTTTGTTGTTGCCTCGTATATCTAGATTTGTCCGCTGCTTTATATTTATCGTCGAAATAATTTTGTTTTATAATTTTAAATTTTAAGATTTTATTGCACGTTAATAATTCAGCATGTTGATATTTCCAAAATGTATCATTGTATTTTTTGTTAAATTTTTCCGAATACATATTAGTTATAATTCTATCTTGTATTTTTTGTATTTTTTGTATGTAAGTGTTATTATCACGTCCCCATGATGTGATCCCATAACTGATAACTGATTCCACTAATGCATGGTACACCATCTTTCTAGCTTTCAAAGGAACTCCATATTTCAATTTATGTAGTACTCCACTTGCCGATCTTAGCTTTTTACACACTGAGTCAATTTGTGTCTGCCAGTTAAAATTTCCATCAATCCAAACACCAAGATATTTATGCTCCTCAACTATATCTATCTATCTATATAATAATAATAATAATAATAATAATAATAATAATAATAGCCTACTTCTACAGCATATAAATATTTTTTACAGTACTTACATTATAAATACAATTCCAGCAGCATTAGGCTGTTAGGATGGATCTTTGGCCTCACTGACAGCGAAGAGCTCCTCTCCAGCCAAAAACCTATTCAGCCCGATTATTTAGATTCAGAAGTATATGGTACTTTTTTTTTTAACCCGTGGGCCTACGCCTACTATGCCGTTTCGTATTAACTTATTCTTGGGGTTAAAAATGTAAACAAAACTATTTTGAATATATGAATAGCACTTTCCATTTTAAAATTACCTTGTCGACATTTTTAATCCCAGGTTAAGATTTTAAAAAAAATCGCCACACGTAAGCCCAAGTCTTATAAGAATCCCAAATCGCCATGATCGGGCAGCTGATCATTTATTTTTTAAATATATAAAATGAGTTCAAACAAATTATTTCGCGCAAATTTTTTCAAACGCAGCTTACTTAATTTCCAGGTTCCATTAATTTTGTTTCTGTCTGCTAAATCTCAACTTTTTTCGTTGAAACAGGCAGATGTCAGATAAAACGTCGCACCATTATTCACTGAAGTTTTCCCCTGCCAGGTTTCTTCCATTTTCAAACTGCATAGTTGGGTGGTCGCAGATGTCAGACCCTCCAAGGGGAAGGGGGGTAAATATTTCAATAAGAGTCTGCCTACAGTAATGTAAGTGAGACGTTTCTTACCCCGTACAATGGTCATTTGTTTAATTTTTGCAGTTAGCTGGACCAGCTGCCAGATGTCAGACCCTCCGAGGGGAAGGGGGGGGGGCAAATATTTCAATAAGAACCTACCTACAGTAATGTAAGTGAGACATTTCTTACCCCGCACAATAGTCGTGTGTCTAATTTTTGGAGTTAGCTGGACCAGAGTGTCCGATTCAGAATTATCAGTTCCTTTGCCTATTCCTGTCGCGTCAGTTCTACTGGATGAGCCATCTTGAAGCCTAAGGTGAATAATGCACTGTTATCACGAGCACGAATGTTTACGTGCTCCTCTCATAAAACGTGCGGAAGTCTTGAGAAATACGTCAAAATTAGGATGCATGGGAGCCGCGTGTGTGGTCGGGTCCTATTACACAAATTAATTTTTTTATTGGAACAATTTTGTTTGCTTTCGCCGTAGGGGGAGTTATCCATATTAATGTATAGGAGTTCTTTTAACACGAGTGATAATCTTATCCTACAATAGTAAATAGCCTGGACTGGACGACCAAAAATGATTTCACGAAAAACTTCAACTTGGCACTTACTTTGATACTGACAATTTCGTCTTACCACACAGGACATGCGACTTCGGGCGCGTAATTTGTGATGCTAGTATTGTATTATTTTAGTATAGTATCTCTTGTACTATGGCACTTCAATTACAAATTTACAACTCTATGCATTAGAATCTCAATATCACTATCTCATGCTCAATCTCAATCGTATAATTTGTCATTGCTAATAAATAATGTTTACCATACGTCTTTTAAGTACAATAAGCCTAACTTTCTTTTATCGTTCCCAGGGTCCCGATTGAAGAAAGCGCCAATAAATAAGGCGATAAAGAAAAGCTAGGGCAATGGTAGCTCGAAGCTGTGCATGATGCGCATGCAGCGCGGTCATCCTCGGGTCAAAAGGTCGTTCCAGCCCACGCTTCCCTCTTAATTCCATCTAATCCGACCTATTGCAATGCAAGCCTAAAAACAACCCAGTTCTATGACCCATTGATATCTCACAGCTGTGCTTTATGACAGCTACTAAAAATTAAAAGAGACAGTGACTTTTGAAACAATCAGTTCTTTGACTTGGAAGCTTTACGGTAATTCGGCTCTTACATAAGAGCGACCTTTTCTATTCAGGAAATTTGTATATACAATATACGGTTGTTATTGTAATTCAATTGATACAAAAGCAGTTCTATTGCACTGATAGAATGTGGAAATAGGACCACACGTGTAGGCTACGAGTAGGTCGAAGAGAAGTCAGAATTAGTTTACCGCACGACATTTCATTAAACTTAAAGAACTGGTGCGGAGTGACCAAATGCACGTAAACGTCTAAATTATGTTAAAGACTGTGCTACTGATTGTAATAATGCAAATTAGTTCGCAAACAGTAGGTAATAAGAATTCAGGGCAGCGACGTGGACAGAGGAAAAATTAAACCAAATGACAAATAATATGAGCTAGTACTAGAATATCAGCTGGCAAAGATATTGTGACATTTCTTATTGAAAAATTTTGTAGTTGATATTTTATATTGATAATTAGCACTTCAGAATAGGATATGTCTTCTTCGTTCTTCTTTAAATGCCTCTTCTACCGAAGATTGGTGATCATCATGGCAATTTGCACCTTGGAGACTGCTGCTCAAAAAAGAGAAGTCATCAAATCCAAATATATTTCTAAAATACAGTTTACGGTTTTTGTCACTTTTCCCTATGGGCCCCTGCCTCCGGTTTTTCAGTCAGGATGTTCTCCTCCTGCCGGGAGCCCCCTGTCCTTCTATGCTCAAAGAGATATGTATCAAGGACGCATCCAGGGGTAGGGTATCAAGGACGCATCCAGGGGTAGGGTATCAAGGAATTGTCCCATCACGAATAGGAAGCAATAACAATAATGTCGAAAAACGATGGTAGTCGTCGACAGGCCCAAGATTCAATGGGCCATACTAAAAATTAGACCTACGTCCAATAAAAACTTTTATTTTTAATTTATATTTTACTTGAGTTTTACCAGTTTACCACAGGATAATGAGTACCGTAAAGCAGAATTTGCGTCAACTGTTGTTATACTAACAAATCTGTCCAAGAGGGAGGCCTCCATAAATTGAAGCCACAACAAAAATAAATCCCAAGAATCCTTTTACGAGTGCTAAGCGCCCGCGACCCCTATGATTTCACGGCCCCACATGTTGAGAAGGAGGGTCTGAAGGAAAGGCAGCTGTTTCAGGCTATTTACCATGCCATCTGCTCTATGAGAAGCAACATTCACGCCAACTGTACCTATATTTCGGTGTATTCAGTGCCGGGTTTGGCTATGGGGCCAGGAGGCCCCCCCCCCCCCAAATCCGCCAAATACAATATCTCAATAGATTAAAAAAACTAAAGCAAATAAATAAACTTGTCGAACGAAATATTTGCCGGGAAATTGGAACGTGCCGAACGTGACTCTATTCTATTTTGAGTCTGAGTCTATTTGATAAATTATAGTAGAATATTCGTGTAAGGATATAAGACTAAATAAACATAAGAACATATAGAATATAAGAAAGGGCCCCCACAAGGCCAACCCGGGCACTGCGAGGATTATATAAAAAGTAACATAATTTAACCGTTAGATATTTTTAGAGCACGTTTAAAATAATAACAATTGAAGAAGGGAGAAGTAAATCTTTAAACTTGGAATAAATATAAAAAAAACACACACAGGGACGTACATAGTGTGGCCAGTCTAACCCCCCCCCCCCCCCACCACCCCTCTTCTCACCGCCCTTCCCAAAGCCCTGAAATTAATGAGGTTCTGTAGGGACAGTTTTTGTCACTAGGTTCGGTGACGACAAACCGATATCCATATTATTCAAAATGGCCGCCGTTTGCATGTGAAAACTAAGCTCTTAGCATCTAATTAATTATTTCAATATTTTTTATAATATTTTTACTATGCCTGGACCTTATTTCGCTGCATATAATTTAATATATATATATATATTCTCCACGATTTATAGAAAAATATCACTTTAAAATAATACATAAATAAAATAATTTTAAAATATCATTGAGGCTTATGGAAAAATCAACGCTTTGATATCATTGCAACTGGTGCTGCCATCTACAAAATGACGTCACAAATGAACCTCATTCAGCATTACGATAAATCACAAGTTAATGCTCAGTTATGACAAGGACAATATAATCTAAACAATGTATTGTTATGCTTAGCCATAATAATAAGCAAGGTGAGGGGCAATAGCAGGGGCGGGGCGGGACAATATTTACAGATTAGTAAAAAGCACCGGATATCCACCAAAGGCAATGAAACTTAAATCAGTTCAAGGATATCTCATCGCCATAAGAAGTAGGTAACAATAATAATTGTTGAAAGCATGTTACGCGTATCATGATATTGAGATATTCCGTGCATAAACTTCCAAAGTCACCGCCCTTTTCAAGGTATCGAGCGAGGTATGATACACTCGTATTTAAATATTGGAATACACAACGGCTCTTGCAACCCATGGAGAACTTAAGTTATTACTGTAAACCAGAGGTTCCCAAACTGTGGTCCATGGACTACCGGTGGTCCACAGACATATATCAGGTGGTTCACGGACCAAAGTAAGAAATAAGAAAATAAATTAGCTATGAGATATCGGAAATTTGAAGTAAAATACAGTAAGTCTTGGCACTGAACTATAAAATCCAACCGATACCAGCAGTCCTGAACATTTAATAAAAAATTAGCATGTACCTAATTCTAGGCACAAATCATCCTACAATTTGACAATTTTCCTGTCGCAGCTATAGTAGTCCACGGAAAATCATAAAATAATCTAGTGGTCTGCAGACAAAAAAGTTTGGGAACCCCTGCTGTAAACAAAGGCTATACCTATTGTAATTAGCAAAACCAAACGCTGAGTATGAATTTTAGAAACTGTTGTAAATTACAAAACCAATTACAGTACATAACTTTTCCTCGACTAGGAATTTTAAAGAATGGAGTTGTGGCCATAAAGTGTAACTTCATCAATCAATTATTGGTCCGGTAGAAATGGGCGTTATGTTGCATTTTCAATGTAAGGGAGTGTGAAAAAAAATAGTCTAGAGGGCTCTCGTTATCTTGAATAATGTCTTGATGCATTTGAAATTTTTGTTCTTCCGCCCTTTTAATAAGAGATCCTCGTGTGCGATTATACTCGTCCCCGGCAGTAAGTATACTGTACATGTTGCATTATTTAGTGCATTGTCGCAATACAATGGAATACAAATTATTCACAACACTATTGTGAATAATTTGTATTCCATAGAGGTGATAAAACTCATCTAAACACTATTGTGAATAATTTGTATTCCATAGAGGTGATAAAACTCATCTAAATTTTGTCGATAGGCTTAGGCCGTCAAAATTAATAGAATGTCACCAATGGGCCCCATAATTATTTTGAATGCAGAGTGCAACAACCTTTGAAGCATGGGTTGCGTGACGACACTGCCGCGGCAGATAGTGCACAAGCCCTCATTATTCCTATGCAAAGTTTGCAATTATACAGCCTATTATAGGCCCGAGTATAATTAAAGTTCAACACAACTTCCCAGTTAGATCACGTCGCAACGAAAAGTTCACTTACCAATCCCGTTGGTAATGATCGAACCGTGTTGTAAGTTGGCTTACCTGCAAAAGAACGATGAAGATAAATAATTTGCTCAATATTTCTACAAGTTTGCCAGCACCTTGCACCCTTCCATAGCCTCCTTTGAGGTACCTCAATAAGCATTTGTAGCAATAAAAGGAGCTGCATATAATATGTTGGAGCAAAAAGAAAGAAAATTGTCTTCATTTTCCATATGGGCGAATTTTGGGCCTTTCGGTCCACTCTTACAATTAACCCGTAGGTATCGATTTTTAGAGGCCCCCCCCCCCCTATTGGCCTATTTTAACCTGTTGTCCTGTATTACTTTTAAACAAAAAATGTGCCAATATGTTATTTAATATATGTTCGACATACGGGGTGGAGGGGTTTGAATCCTTTACCCCCCCCCCCCCTCCCCCTGCCTACGTGCCTGTGTTGGAGCGACAAGAAAAAAGAATTTCGATTGGAAAACCTATTTGGCATCATTCAACTGCTGAGCTTTTGATCTTGCATTTGTCCCGTGGAATACGTATACAGCAGAGGAACCGCCAGAAACTTATCGTCCAAATTCCTTGTAAATGCTGTATAGCATTATTATTGTAAAATGGTTAAGAGTAGGCTTAGTTATAGGCAACCCAGTAGCTCAGTTTCAATGATCCGAGTACATCACTGTCACCTATAAGTATAAGAGAAACAGTGAATATCTTATCTTAATGGAATCGCAATAAAAAGTGAACAGTAGGCAATCATATTTAAGTAGAACAGCGACTATTGCCAACGATTTTTTTATGGTAATAGGTAAAAGTGACTAACAATATATTACGGCTTTCAAGAAGAGAACTCAATAGCTCGTTATTCTACGATATAACACGAGTATTTGCCCAAAAACAAGGAATAATGAGAGAGAATAATACAGTCCACATGTCCCGATTGACAATTCAAAAGGCGTTTCACTATGTTACAGCCGTACTGATCGTGCCTAGGCGATCTACTGTGACTGTGTCATCATAACAAAGAGACGTGGTTTTAGTAAAATAAGGCTAAACTGGTATGTCTTGTGGATGGTAACATTCAAGGATAAAATCGCAATTCATGACCTTGTGCAGAGAGATTTATGGTTGTGAACAAGTGTAGGCGCAACCATCTTGCGACTCATTCAATTCATCGGGGTGCTTAAAAAGATAACGTCGCGAACAAGACACACAAATCAGTCAGGGAGGTTCATTGAACGATAAACCATCCCATATGAATTAATCGAAGGCCAACAAGGTACTAGGTCTAGTTCTTACTAGGGTCAGGTATTTTTTTTAAATTCAAAAGAACAATAGATTATGAAGTAAACTAGTAATTAAACAATAAAGGCGCAGACAACCTTGCCAAATCGGTATAGGGTCAGGCTTTAAACCTCTAATTTATTGGGATACATAACAGGTAAGAAGCGAGGCGGAATGGAATTTTTTATTTTAATCTGCAATTTACAAGGATCATTTATATGACGAATATCATTATGTTTCTACACTCTATATATAGTCTAGGTCTCTGGATCCGACAAAAGCTCTTATTACCTTATACTCTATGGACGAATATAACTGGAGTATCCCGCGCGTGCCCCTAGTAAACCATACTTACTATAGGTAGGTACCATATAACTGGATGTAAGCGTTATAATATGGTAAGCGTGGCGTAACCGTAAGCTACTCCACCACTGTGATTCTTTTTCTGTTTGAGTTTCTACGTAAAAATCATGAATGAAATGTAAACCAACTTCTCAGCAGACGCGTTTTCAACGAGGACTAATAGTGGCAACATAGATAGACATATTTATGGCATCACGTTGAATAACTGTATCCGTCTCAACCTAAAAATTGATTTATATACCAGCATCCCTGGGCTGAGATAACTCAAATATCACAATGAATATGAGTATTTTCAAAGGTCAATCGCCATTAGCCCGTACTAATCAGAATTAACGTTGCCAGAGGCAATCCATCTCGTGTGTTCGACATGCATTTAGCGGGCATTGACAACCCTATTAGTTGAACTGACAAAAATTATGTGCGGACCGTGCGCTTTCGCCATCAACCTGTCAACGAGGCATGTTTGGCATGAAATTTTCGATTTCCAAGGTCCCTGTAGTGACAACGTCATGAGAACCGTAGCCGATCATGTACTTCCGCAAATACTGCATTATGAGGAAAATAAAACCCACGAAATCTTGTCCATGGTCAATATATTGGTGGCTTGGAGTACCAGAGTCCAGACCGGACTGGAAGAGATTAGAGAACAAGAAGATTGTAGTGTAGATGTAGAACAGTGGTTCCCAACCAGTGACGGTCTGCGGACTCATGCGGCATGCCGACAATTTTTGCGGACCACCCCTTACATCATTTTATTATTATTATTATTTTTTTTTTTTTTTAAGAATTAGAGGCTTTCAAGGATATCACTATATATGGTATATATATATATATATTTTTAAATAAATAATTTTTATTTTTTCTTCAAGTACAATACAATTACAATTTAATTACCGTAAATTTAGCTTACAGTATGATTTTAATGTACGACAAAGTTAGTGTGAAACTTTGGCACGCATGGTTTTACAGGTTATTGTATTCTCGGCTTAATGTTCTTGTTAATAGCAATAACTAAGTCACTGAAGGCATTCCCGCGGACCTTTTGTCAGGGTCTCGTGGACCACCGGTTAGGAACCACTGTTGTAGAAGATTCCTACTAACTGACTCCTTGAGACAACAGAAGAAGGCTGTAAAGGTAACGTGTACGTACATGCCGGGCATAATGGTAAACACTGGAAAAAATAGCTTTGATAGAAAAAGGATGGTTGCCATTTTCTAAATCACTTGATGACCCCAATTGGTAAATGTCCTCTACGATTTTATTAGTTGTAGGGAATGCCAGTAATTTCTTTGTAGCTAACAGAAATTTGGATGAGGGAGGTGGAGGTGAAGAAAACATTAGGATGCAGTCTTTATAAATTACGTTTATAGCTATATTTTCATCCCTTAGGACTAAGACAAAAAAAATAGACCAAAATGATGTTGGTCAGGGTACCTTCCCTCAGGGGATAGTAGTGGAAAAATTAAGACTGCCCATATTGTTTTCCCACAAGAAAGGTTTAGTTGCCAAAACAATAATAATCAAGAAGTTGCTATATCTATTGGCCAATAGGCCGCCTCAGTAAAAACATATAATACAACAGGTTAATTCTAATAAACACTACAATGTGTGAATGTACGACTACTTGCTGCAAAAAAGCCACGAAGTCAACTTCTTTAGTTATTATACGTGTTCCAATGTCTTTTTAATATGGTTCAAGCAGACAATGAAGGAGATGTACAAGAATGTGCCCCACAGTTGGGAGGGCGTAGTGGTCATGTAATACCACATAAGTTAAAATACCCACACGCGCACAAATGAGAATGTCACTTGCAATAAACCCATCATCTACAATATTCCATTATATCTCTAGCACTAAATGGAATGTCTCAATCTATCAGTAGGATTTCTAGCTATTTCTCCATCTGTCAAGTACTCAAGTTAGCTAACTACACAAAAATGGCAACTTGTACACTAAAATTTTCCATGTCTCAAAAGTTTATAATTCGGGCATACCCTTGGCAGTGTGTAATAGGCTTATTCCAAAAGTGTGCAGACAGTCACCAGCCCTTGCGGCAGCTTTTTTTTATGTCGTACATCGTAATAACTGTACATGTAAATGTACATGTACATCAAAGTAAAGGCGATTTAAGAGTTTTTTAGGTAGGTAGTCTACAGTAATTTGAGCAATAATTGGGTACCGCGAGAGTAACGTACTATTTTCATGGTGCTGGCCACAAAGCCAAGATACATGGACTGTCAGAAAAAGAGGAAAGTCTACGGGATGCATTATAATAATGCGTGTGTTGCATGTGACACAAAGTCGGTACAGTAAATATTGACTATTGACTAAATATTCAACAGTTACAGAGAACAAAGGATGCTTGCTTTGTTCTTGTCATGGGAATAGGATATGCCGAGACGTTCGCCAGAATAAATACTGTAGCAACAGCTTTCTACAACTACTATACTATGCAGCTTGAAATTCAACGGATGTGAAAATAATAAACCTGCTTCCCTGGGAACTCATATTCTGGCAACACTACATAGTATAAGTCCTGCTTTTTTTTAATGTGATTAACATTAGTGTGTCTTAAATTGTTTTATAGGTCAAATTTATATGCATACCTGTAGACACAGTTAGGAGTGGGATCGGCGAATTAAAGGTCAGCCTCATAAGAATTTATAAAAAAAAAAAATAACTTAGCAAACTCTCGAGTGACATTGCACACCAAAATTCAAATACGATATAGCCTACATAATTACAGTTTGTACTTACTTTACAGTGCGTAGGTAGCCTAAATGTCAATAGTATATGTGGACTTGGCTTCACCCTCGCCCGTCAGTTATTCTATGTTACATATTGTTGCCACATTGGCAATCTTAATGATATCCCATTGGCATAGGCATGTTTACTGGAAACATGGCTTAAAGAGTTTACCACTAAATAAATAATGAAGCCAACCTAGCAGAGTTAAGACTATAAGGCCCTCTCTTACCCTCAACTAGGAAGGCCTGTTTTACATGCCCTCCGAAGCATGGCCAGAAGATGTAGCAAGAGTGGGACTCGAACCAACAACCTTTCGGGTGAAAGTCAAAGTGCATACCACTACTCTACATGTCCAGACTAATGGTATTGTCCCTGGAGTAGTCTACTAAAAAATCGCCTTGGCACGACAACCCATTGAGGGCCAAGGTCTGAGGACTGGCAGAGGGCCGTCTCTCTACGCCACTACTGTATTTGGTATCTTGTGGTCAGCAACATGCCCAGCAACCAAATTTCTCCCTACCGTCAAGGGGGGTAGTAGCTACCCATTAGAGTTGAACAGACCCAGGAATTTTTCGCTTTAGTTGAGTCTCGAACTTCTAATTTCCGTTACATAGTACAGTTCTCTATCAACTGGACTAGGGGTTCCCAACCTTTTTTTGTCCGTGGACCACTAGATTATTTCATGATTTTCCGTGGACCACCATGCCTGTGACAGGAAAGTCGTCAAATTCTAGGACCAAGATCAAGTACTAGTAGTTTGTTCCTACAATTTTATTACGTGCTAATATTTGATAAAATGTTTAGGACTGGTATCGGTTGGGTTTTATAGTTCAATGCCAAGACTTACTTTATTTTAGCCGGCAGCTATACCATGTTGAATCCAGCGGACCAGAGCAGGTTCAAAGCTGCAGATAACTTGGTCGTGTGCACAGTGCCGGTAGGGAAACATGGTAGGACTTGTCCTGGTCACCTCCGAACTAATCGTGTGACTTCACTGTGTTTCCCAAGTGGTTCGGAATCCACTATAATCAGGAGGTCCACTGTCCTATGGGCTGGCATAGGACAGTCAAGTCGGGGCCCAAATATGAGGCATAAGTCGTTATTAACTACTAATACTTTATTTTACATGAAATTCTCATAAACTCAGCTGGTTTATTTTCTTATTCCTTACTTTGGTCCGTGGACCACCCGTGGTCCATGGACCACAGTTTGGGAACCCCTGAACTCGACTAATCTGGAGTCCACTAGCGACTGGAAAACGACCAGAGAAATAGATCACTTTGTGCAAAAGCAAATCTTTCTACAGCAGAGCAGTTCAACAAATCAACATAGAATAGAAACATAATGATCATGAATGAAGGTGGGAGTGTTTGATGAGATATCGTACGGTAGGTATTAGGTAGGCTATTTGACGGTCAGCCTCAGTAATTTAATTATCGTGAGGACAATCAATGCAAGGTACGAGGTCATCGGCAACTCGTTGGTACCTTTACCTGGTAATTTCAATCTCGCCACGTGCTCCTTCAATACGCATTGTAGCAATAGACAGAAAGGTCAATCAATATACACTTATAAAGAATGCTGGTACCAGGCCCGTAACCAAGGGGGAGAGGGCTGGGGGACTACAGCCTTAAGGCACATTAAGAAAGGTCAATCAATATACACTTATGTACAAAGAATACTGGTACCAGGCCCGTAACCAAGGGGGGGGGGGGCTGGGGGACTACAGCTTTAAGACACTTAAATGGTAAATTTTAAGGTCTGACTACAAAACGCAATATTGCCGAAGTGTACGGCAATAAGTTTAGAAGCCGTAGAATCAATAAAGGATAAATTATTCCCAGGTTTGAACGGAACAGAACTAAATTTCACTAACTAAGATAAGTTTTAACACTGGGGATCATCGTTATATACTAAACATCGACTGTTGGGACTTGACAATCCAATCAACAGCTTATCTCTTTGTTCATAAGTCAAATAAACCTACAAATAACTATAAACCCGAAGTACTTTAACTTTTTCTGTTCGTGCTGCGGCTGCAGATGTGATTATCAACAGCAAAATGTATTTATTGTAGTATCGCACAGCATTGCACACTGATATCATGCGCCGCATAAATACAGCATTTTCCCATTTCATTATGTTTTATAGGAACACGATATCGCTACTTTGGAAGAAAAAGGACACAACTCTAAATCTATCAATTTACAGAAGTTTTTTATAATGAATTACCTGACAGTTTCGCCGTCACGCGGAAAGTAAACGTACACTACATTAACGCCGTTTTTTCTAGCAAAATACATATACAAATATACAATATTTTAGCGTTATTACGTCGAAATTGACAATTTTTGAGTTGTGTCTTTTTCTTCCGAAGTAGCGATATGTAGAACGTACTGGGGACAAACAATGCGATACGATTATCATTCAAACGCGGTACCTATTGATTTCAATTGGGTTTCTCTTTCGTTTAGCACACAGTAACCAGCAATATTTATTACAACGTATTGTACATAAATTTACAACGCTCAAGTTACATTTTATCAGAAGTGACAATAAGGAATGGAGGGTGTACTTATAGTAAACAATGTAATCGTTCTCGGACAAAGTCATCAAATAAATCCCACAGTGATAATCCATTGTTTGCTGCCGGCTCCAGAAAAGGAAAATGCTTCCATATCCTATTAATCTCATTAAAATATCAATGAATGGACATTTTATTCACCCGGAACAGAGCCTACACTAATAACTGATAAGTTTGCCTCACTCAAGAAGAGAGCACAGATATACAACTGAAATCATCATTTTATACTGCAAGAAATTCTACCACACAATGAACGAGGAAAAGATGAGTGAGCGAATTTCCAAAATTCAACTCTTCCGGAGACACTACAAATAATCAAGTTAATATCCTGTAATTACAGTAAAATGCAAAGAATTTATTTATTTTTCAACCATTAATTTAAAAAAACTTTTAGGGTTTTAAATATTAAGTAAATGGCAAAAAAAAAAACGCTTCGTTCGGGCATTGTTTTGAATTTTGAACTGGTTTGAGTGTCTTGTCAAGTTTAAATCCTTAAAAATTGACAATCATGGCTGGAATGTCACTGAAGGGTTTGAACTGTGCATGTAGTGGTAGTCGCGTACTAAAATTTAGCTTTCATTTATGATGTAATCTATAATCTCATAAAAGCCACACAAGTTGGCATTTGAAATGTAACCATAAATTATTTAAAGTGTATCTTAAGCCTCAAGCACACAAGTGATATGTCAAATAAAAGGTGTTAAAAAGAGCTTTCATTTGATGCTCAACAGGACACATGCTTACATTCGAAAATTCCGAGATACCGCCTATGCCCCCCCCCCTCCTCCCCGAAGTGGTACCTTGAGTACGTCTATGCAGAGCTACGAGCATGTAGGATGATAGAAAAGTTTGACCCCAATTTTACGTTTTCTTACCAGATCTCAATATCCCCCATAATAACGTAGCGTAAGGGGTGGTACGACTGCTCCTGATCACCCTGTACGTAGTCCATCTATATGCAACCCTGCAACATATTCGCCGCTGTCCCTACAATTTTCGCTGTCCTCTACAATTTTTAAGACTGGTATACTGTATATACTAATATTATTCTTAAACTAATATGGGGGTATCGTAGAATGGTCAAATGTAAGAAAGTAATGATGGTTAATAGTGAAAGTACTTTAAAGAAAGAAAAATTCATTTGTATGCAATTGCTACGGTCTTGGTAAGATGGTAGGTAGCCAAACCTAAAACATCTCAACTTAATTGCTAATGTAAAGACTTCAATTAGTGTCTGTTTGCTTTCAGGGAGGTCACTTCTGTCTCACTCTCCAATAACTATTAAATTAACTGCCAATACCTCTCTCCGTCTGTCTCTATTCATACTTCTTTACGTTTATTTGTATGCCTTGTAAGGATGATCACGAGATAACAAAAAAGAGGTTAGAATATAAAATAAAATAGATTTTTTATCAACTTTACGTAGCCTAGTGTTTTTCAAATTTTCAAAGCTATAATTATTATTATTTTTACTATTTTTTTAATGGAGACGTAATTTAGGCTATTAAAACTATTATAAAGTTAGTAAGGAGACAATTTTCCTTATAGTATTACTAGCTCCAGGATATATCTATTGTACAAAACTACATAAAGAAGCAATATTATATAAAGTAGCAAAACTATATAAGTCTCCAAAACGACGAAACTAAGTTAGATCGTAAATTAGCAATGCATAGGCTATATTATATATTTAATTAATTAATTACTGAGACTATACTAGTGAGTCTGAGTGCGTGTGTCGAGTCCTGGTCACCCCCTAATTAATCGTGTGACTTTACTAAGTTCCCCAAGTGGTTCGGAATCCAATATAATCAGGAGGTCCACCCTGTCAGTCAACTCCCCTTCTACCCGAGGTGAAGGAGTCTGCCCATACGGTGCCTCAAGTTAATAAACAGACTCACTCCCCCGCCAGGCTGACAGGGTAGCTTAAAAGAAGAAATACTGAAAGTAGGCGTTGGAAAACAAACAAAAAACTATAGTAGTACTTTTACGAGTTAAGCGAACTCAGATTAAGGAGAACATGGCAGTAGTAACATACTTGCCGTCGTTATCAATCTAGTTCTTGTTATGTTGGGGAGCAGAACAGCTCATCTTTTAACATGGTGAACAGGTCTTCGAGCCACAATTGTACGGTAGCTCTCACCATCGAAAAACAAAGGAAAACGGACGATTTACCAACCTAAGCGACCTGATTTCTGTCAACGAAGGGCCGTAGTGTTCCATTCGCTAATGAGATATTGACAGAGCATGGTTTCGGTTCGACACAAAAGCACAAATTTCACCACTTTTTAGGGTAACGTAGTCAATGGCCTCCTAGGTCTACTAGACCGCAATGGAGTCACAGCTGCTGCACTCCCCCACACAAAAAAATCCCCCACAAACACACATTTAAATTTTTTTAGTATAATTTTGAAACGTTTTTCTTTCACAAAAACATTCAAAAAGTTTTATCGAAATAGGTTCTGAGATCTTGGGAGAAAAACGTGAGTTTTCGCGTGGTAGACTCGTCTAAAAAGCGTAACAGAGAAAGAGAATCGCAACTCTCACTACTTATTTTGCAACCCTAGACTTAGACAAGCCCCACAATATTCCGGGCCATGGGCCCCCACAGTTCAAGCCCGGCACTGCGCCGACGCTACCACTGAAGATATCTCCTGAAAATGCAGAAGAAGCCTTTTCTAGGTTTATAAATTAAGTTCTCCCGTCACATGCTGGTTGGTAAAATAGTGCTCATAACACTATGTTAAGGGGGCACCTCACCCTGTGAATTAGCCCTAAGTACGTAGTGCAAAAAATAAAATTCTAGGGGAGGGGCCGGAGGGGGACATGGTCCCACACTTGGTTAAGTCGAGCTAACAACTATTTCCATGTCAATTGTAAGCATGCATGATGTATGTGCATCTCTGAGCTTTGTCATTTAAAAATTTTGTACAATAGTTAGCTGTTGGTGCGGGACTGTGGGTTGACATCAGAGGTGGCTAGATGGAGGCCATTTGGATAATTAGATGCATTCATTATAATTTATACTAGGTACAGTAAGTTGTTTGTATCAAAATAAACGTTTAATACAAAAAATAGCCCAATTCTACTAATTCCACTTGACATGCCTAGTAGATTTCCTTGCAAATTGTACCTATCAATCATTAGGTATAGCAGTTTCGTTGATGCTATGATAAAAGTCAAAAGGTATGGATTAATAAACAAAAACTGACCTAACCAAACGGCCTTAACTTATGTTAGTACCTAGGCTACATGAAAGAAACATAGCACTATAGTAGTTGTGCAGGGCTACAGGGGTCCATGGCCTGCCTGGGAACGCGATGTCGCCGAAGGACGAACCACGAAGGCGGTGGGTCCGAGTGACTCACCTCGTATTTACATACAATGCCGCATGCCCGTCATTAGCCCCAACGTTCGCTCACGAATACTATTGTAGTGAAAGGGATGCGAACCAGTCAGCATGGTCGCGGGACAAACACGGAGACTGCTACTAGTACAAACATAGACAAACGGGTGGTGAAACAGAAAGTTGGAAGGACAATAAATGAAAAGAACCTGTTTTGGAGGGGAGTGCGTGCATATTTAGGCGAGGGGATCACGACGCGACGTTCGCATGTATGTCCATTGAAATATTAACATGCTGAGGCTTCTGGCTGACTGGTTGAAATAGCACTGCTAAAAATCATAATGCACTACAGTATATAATGTACTGTATCTAATCAAACCCTACCCATGGCCTGCAAGTAGTCAACAGCTGGACAATCAAAGATGCTTAAGTAGCAAGATTAAAAAATTTCTACTTAAGAAGACGTTGGCCGTTGCACCCCTAGATCACTCCAAAATAAGTTGGTTTATATTTTTTATTTCATTTAATACTTACTGCAAGTTATAAAGATTTGTTTGAGGAATTTTACAGATTTGTTTTGGGGTAGCAATTTTTCCGGGGAATTGATAAGAAACTGCAATTTACTGAATTATAAAGTTCATAGAAAAATTATAACAAAAATGAAAAACACTTTGTAATATTGTGTATATGAATTAGTCCTCTACGGCTCTACCAATGGATGATTGAAATCAAAATAACGGCTTCGGTGTCCAGGTGGTAGCAGGTTGCTTCTTGTTCTAGTGCGAGCCTCTACACACCATGCGATCGGAGACGTGTAGCAATTCAACACGGGTACTAACTAGGGTTGCCAACTTACTCTATTTCAGAGTATTGTATTCTTTTTCATGCATGTGTACTCTACAAACTGAAGGTCATTTAGAGTACGCAAAAATACTTTTTTTCTGTAACATGTAAGAAAAAAAATATTTTTTATGGTTTTTATAAATTTAATTAGAAATTAGCTATTTATTTTAGATTTAGATTTGCAGTGTGAAGAGGCTTTTAGTGGTTTTCAAAAAATAAGAATTCTGCGAAAACCTCAAACATATATTGTTTTAAATAGTAAATAGCTCGTAGTTCGAACCGCCCTGATTTACAATACAATGTTAAAGTGTATTTTCGGCATGATTAGGACTCATTTAACAGTAAAAAATACTAAGTACTCTTTTTCTAAATACTGTACTCTTTATTTTCATTCTCAAAAGTCAGATGTACTGTACTTTATTTCGAGAAAAAAAAAGTTTGCAACCCTAGTACTAACCTACAGAGGCGACTGAGGAGGTCAATCGACAATCGGATACATTCATTGAATTGTTCGTACATACAACATTTTTTTTAAACAAAAAAAAACTTTTATTGATCCAGCAATGTCAACAGCCAGCTTCCTGTTAAAGATTAAGTGTTCCCTATTTTTACACTATGACTATAGAGGAAATATTTTATACTCTTGCATACTATGCATTGATTGCTTAATCTAAGAAGAAATTTATTTATTTATTTATACGGTATTACAATAGAAGGGAATAATACACTGACCTTGAAAAAATATAATATTGTAGTTATAAAGAAGGGCGATTACATAATAATATTGACTGATCACTATTCAATGTCCAGTTGCATATACAGTACCTATAGGCACACATGACAAGATGATTGCCGCTTGAATAACCAATTCAAACAATGATTGCTATTTGTGAAGTGTTCTGTCATGACATTATCATTGTTAAACGAGAAATAAACGCAAGCTGTTTACAATAATATTGAAAATGCTAATCAGCCATGACAATGCAAATGTCTATAGCAGAAACGCATTTTTAAATTATGCGGAAATGGGTTAAAAGTCAACAGGCCGCAAATTACCTACGTATTTGCCGCCAAGGCTCGAAGGTGATAAAATAGGCAAGGGACACTGCTTAGTTTGTCGTTAAATGTCATATTCAAGTAATAAAAATGTCGATTAACAACGAAATGTCACGGAAATTGTATGCTGTAAGGATGATAAAATGAAAAACAATGTAGCCTAGTCAGCTAAAGGTGTTATTAGGCATATGCTTTACCCAAATCTTCTTCTGGAGTTTCAATCTATGGATTCGTTTGCAGCGAATGTTACAATTTCCTTCTCCAAGGTGCAAGGTAGGTGTCGCATCCTAGGTCCTACTTGATATTGTCCAGGTACTCCTTCCTTCGTCGTCCTCGTGGATTGGTGCCTTCGACCGCATACACTCAATAATATTCTTGAGAAGTCCTTCATGTCTCAGAATGTGCCTCATATACATTTGGCTCTTCTTATTGAATTGGCGGTAATACTAGATATTTTTTCTTTTATTCTAAGGAGCACGTCTTCGTTGGTTATGGTCTCTCCATGATAAACTATTGAAGTAAGACCAGGGCCGTTGAGAGAATCAATGCCCCCCCCCCCCTCCTCTATTTAGATTAGGTTATTATTATTGTTGGGCTTTTTATGCTTAAGCTTAGGCTTACTTGTAGTGTGGCTCATTGAACCTTGCCTGCCAACAGTTTTCGGATATTATTGGCATTGTTTCCTAATGAATTTCTAGCCATTGCCAAACTGATTCACTCACTGATTTCCTCCCACAGTCCCACACCATCAGCCAACTATCAATTTCTAATGGAAAAGCTCAGACAAGCACAGACTTGCTTATCTTTGATACAGTAATGTATGGTAGCTCGACTTAACAAAGTGTGGGACCGTGTCCCTCTCCACAGGATTTTATTTTATTTACGATAAAACACTATCCTGTCGTTGCCAGAGTTTGTTTTAAACAGGTAACACATATTTAATAAAGGCACATATTAATTGTTCTTCCCAATTACCGTACGGTAGGTAAGTGATTGATAACAATACATAACTTGGTCCAGCATAAAAATAAAGTTCGAGTAATAATACAAATTAAAACCCCGAAGTCAACTGAACTCACCATCCCTTATTTTTTGCTCTTTAAAATCATCAAATTTTTTGTTCGTTCGTAAATGGACCGAAACCTAGCTGGAGAACCCTGACTAAATACCATTTCCCATGACAAGGAGCCGACATTTACAGGGCCGCATAAGCGCAACTGCGCAAAGAGAACGGCGGTTTTACTTTCAATTACAAATAGTCAGAGAGTTTACAATGTAAAATGATGATAACTAACATAATGCAATACCATGTGATGTACGGAGGAGGAATGTAAATACAGTGATGTAATGTTGCTTTCTGCAAGCTACCTAGATCTTATGCCATGCCGCAGCTAGACAATGTTGAATTGAATAATAAAATAATGAGAATAGCATAGCAGGAAAACTCTATGCAGACATGGTATCAAGGGTGCGTTCAAAATAAGCGACCGCTAAGCTAACTGGTATTATGTTCCTAGTGGGCGACATCGTCCATAGCAATGCCATGATTCGGAAACTGCTAATCAGTATGACTATATTGGCTCAATTGAAAATGTGCCGGGAAATGGCAACAGAATACTCAGGCATGTAGTCTAATCAGGCGACAATCCAACAACCTCTTACCCCTCCAGAACCGATTGAGCATCAAAGATTGGTTCTCTTTTCATCGGGTACTTTTTCAATGCCAAAAAGGTCTCTACTAAGAGTAAACAGGGATGTACCATGGAGCAACCAACCCACCCAATCTCCTACCACAGTACCTGTCGCAGCATAAACAGCGTCTTCGGAGAGTCCGTCCAAAAGGCAAAAAAAGAGCCGACCTCGCATTGCAGAATGCAAATGACATTGACGGAAATGTTTGTTTTCCTCTATGCCATAGTTAAAATTGATCAATGATCGTACAGTAAAATCACAAACAAACAAACTAAAATTAAAAAATGGCGTCATGGGATATGTTAATTACAAACATTTTTTTTAGATTTCTATAAAAAGAAAAACAAACATTTCCGTCAATGTCATTTGCATTCTGCAATGCGAGGTCGGTGGAAACCCCACTTAAGTCTTGAATGTCTGCTACCACGTCACCGTTTTTGTATTTAGCCCTAGCCGGTCGGTGGAATCGCCGCCTAATAGAGTAATCTCAGAGTACCCCCATCCTCTATTATTAATTAAATGATACAGTAAACCAGTTAAATGGATCACCGACTACCGAGATGGGGGTATTAACATTTGTTGGAGGCCATTCACCATCGCCAGCTTACGTCTTGCCGCATGGCAGCTCTACCAAACAGGCTTCCCTCTAATTAAATAAAATGAGTAGCAGAAGGTTTAAGGGTTTGTTCCAAATGACCGTGCGATGAGTGAAAAAAAAAGTAGACTTTATATCATGAATAAGAAAGGCTACCTACCTTATATATACGGTATATAGGCTACTATGGTATGAAGGGATGGATGCTGACCCAAGCTATGTTGAACACAATCAGTGCATTTGAATTGTAGATGTACAGACGAATGCTGCACATATCCTGGAGAGATCTTGTTCCTAATGCTGAGGTCCTGAGACGAATGGATACAGCAGCCTAGTTGCTGCAAACGGTTAAGAAACGGAAACTAACACACTTGGGCCATGTGATAAGGTACGAAAAGTATCGTATTCTTCATCCAAGGGACTGAGGGCTCCTGGCCTAAGAAGAACCTCTGAGGCAGTTAAGGCCGTAGCCAGGATTTGTTTTTCGGCGGGGGTGTTTCAGAAATTTCATTGGATATTACATAGTAGTTTTTATTTTTCCTCTCAAAATCCGATTCTATCTAGTATCAAGCCATTTCATTTCGGGGGGGGGGGGGGTTGAACCCCCCCTTCGCTACGGCCTTGGAGGCAGCGGTTTGGCAAGAGCACGACTTCCCCTTTCAGAGCAGTAGTCTCCAAGCATTTAAAGAAGAACAGGCTACTTCAACGTATCGATATCAACAATGAATTGCATACAGCCAGCTCCAGTTGTAGTGGCTCCTCACCTTCACCTTCTTCATAAGATCGATATTGCGTTAGTCTCCATCAGTGGGACGTAAGGACGAAGAAACGACACATGAAATGATTAAAGCCTCCCATTAAATAATTTTTATGTAATAATAATAATATTTTTTATTATTATTATTACTACCTACTTGGCTAAGCCGAAATTAGGCTGAGGTACAGCACAAACTTAGTTACTCTTAAATCGTGACTACGTCGTCCAACTCCCTTGAAAGGCATTGCAGGACCGATGATACCCCTAATTCAGAGTCATCGCCATAATGTCCGTTAGTTCCGTGACCGAGTACCCCAAACCTTAATAATTATATTTTCATTATTTTTTCCCTTGAACCATAGACCCTTCCTTCCGGGAATTTACCATATTTCACCATGGGCCCTGTTGCGCCCTCCTCAGACGACACCCTTAGATCTGACCCTGTGATCCCGATAAAATCCCACCTATCAATGGCAACTCGTCACTACGGTTACTATGACACTCACATAGGAAATGCACATGCATCTCAGGTACGTGTAACCGAACACGGGGGGAAATTGGCAACGAAGAAGGAGTCGGACTGTCTGGTCCTGGATGTCGGTAACTTTTAACGAGTCGGCGAGACACAACCGAGGGGAAAGTCAGGTAGCAAAACAAACATTGCATTTGCTTTGTGCCCGGGTCATTCGTCAGGTGTCAAACCGATATGACGAAATACCGGCTTAATAACACGCATTTCATTTTCATTCAGTATCCACTTCACAATCTGCAACAACTACCTACGTTGATAAGAACGTTCATTTTTGTGTTTGTTCACTGCTTCCAACGATATAACCAACAAAAAATCGCAATTAAAAGCCTCCTACCCGTTCCCAAGGATGATTTAAGCTCCGGATGACTTCGTTATGGACTTTTATGAGCTTTGGTATCATTAAATGACAAAAATAAATAATAATTTGTGGTCACAGAGCAATATGGATGAGTAAAAGTGCAAGGCAGTGGTACCAAGAAAGGGTCATCAGAGATAATAGATGAGAAATAAGACGTTTGAAGATGAAGTGCCAAAGGTATGTCTGCGTCAAAGGTGTGCCTCAAGCACTCACAGAGGGTTATTAATGGTAACTCTTCTCGAGTTTTCAATGGACAAAAGACAAAACACAGGCTACGTAAGGTTGAAAAGAGACCGAAAGTTGTTGAGTATGTACAGTAGTATAGAAAGGAAAAGCTGTGTGAGTCGTGTGATTTCGATGATTCAGATTGTTTCCTATAGGTTGGATTAAGTTGTATTGTATGTATTGCATGCTACATGCATTTTTACAGTATAACCATATTATATCCTCAAAACGCTGGAAGGATGAGTTGGAAACTGACCTTCGCGAGTTGGGAGTCTGTAGATGGTGGAGAGTTGTACAAAACCGAGATGACTGGAGAAGTGTTGTCGAGCCAAAGCTCATCAAGGGCTGTAGAGCCAGATGAAGACAATAATCATCTTATTAGTATGCGTTTGTTTAGTTTGCGTTTATTACATTGGTTAATGTTTAATTGTTCAATTTAAATTGTTTACTTTATGCGATGCTGTGTGTTATCCTGACAATGAGTTTTATTTTGTTTTAGCTTGCATATCTTTTGTTTTATCTGTTTTCAATCGCACTTGACGATGGCGTGAGCTAAAACCGGTTGTGAATTTTTAATTTAATTTTATTCGTAAAACTATACAAAGTTAATTTTAACAATGAGTTATTAGTATGTCATCGAACCAAGTTTCCGTAAATGTAACTGAACTGACCGACTACGAGTCCTACAGGACTATTTTAGTAGCCTACGAGCCCCCGAGAGACAATAGATGTGAGGGGGAAAAGCCGTATAAGTGTAAAGAACCGGTCCGAGTTTACTCGAACATGCTTTCCAATTCATCAATTAGTAGTTAGAGAAAATTAGTAATTTCGTGGTAAATAATTTTCCTATGGCTAAATTTTCGATATCTGGGGGGGGTTGTCTACCTGACGTCACTGGAGGTGAGGTAAATTCTAGAAAGGTCAGACCAACACCTTACCACACAGTAATAATGGCAGGGCACACAATGCATTTGACCCTGAATTTTCTATCATTTTTTCAAAAAAAAAAAAAAATTTCCACCAAACCAGAAAGTTTTTTGAGAAAGCAACCTGTCCGGCTTCGTTACTCAATTTAACACCTAAAACATGCCTGAAGGTAGAAATCACCGATCGAAAGGTTTAGCAGATAAATTATTTTTTAGTAATTCTTAATGTAAATTGAGCTATTTTTATTTTTTTACCCCCAGAAGCAAACTATCAAGGGGCAAGTGACCCCATGCATTTTGTTAACATTAATAACGACTACAATATATGTGAATTTAACAGAAATCGTTGGAGCCGTTTTTGAGAAATAATTTTTTTAGACGTTTTTTGGAGTTTTTTGAGAATAAAACCCCCCCAAATTGAGTTAGCCCAAAATAAAAGAAATACATGCCAAATTTCATCATAATCGACCGAGTAGTTTGCCTGGAAATCGACGCACAGCCAGACAGACATACAGACAGACATACAGACAGAGCGACAGACAGACATTTCGTAAAAACCACTTTTTTTGTTTCCTGAGACCTCAAAACGTGTAAATCCGTTGAAATCTCGGAATCGAAAATTTCGACCATCACAAAGCTTTCCTTATACTACGTATAAATTGGAAAGCAAAAATCAAATATCACATGAAATATCAGTCTTCGAGTTGTCAAAAATGTGAGAACAAACAGAAGAAATTTTCGGAGCATTTTGATACACAATATGTGTCTCTTTCAAATAGAGATTATTGAATTTGATTTGTACTCGTATATATTGCGTATCTATTTACATGGGCCTACATTGACTAATTGAATAGCTAATAAAATATATAATAAATAATAATACCCATATAATAATAAATATAAATATAGTATAATAATAAATATATAATAACTCACATCATTATGATGTCACCTGTGAGTACTGATTTATGATTATTAACCTGTTACAATAAATACAAATTAACTTATAAAAAACGACATTGACAGTAAACGTCACCCTTTGAATTTCAATCATACTTATTTTTATTGCACAATTGAATCGCATGCAGTTCCAAGCTATACGGAACAGTGAAGAGTCGACCCACTATAAAGACGTTTCCCGCACAATTTTAATGTAGGCTTACACGCAGACCACACGAGCCAAGAATGCAATGGTTTGAAGAAGAACTGGTCGCCAGCGCATTATAGTGGGCAATGACCGTTTCGTGTTCACAGTCGGTTTATTTGGCGCGAGGCGGTCGTCGTAAAACCAAGCCCATTCTGGCGGAACCCAACCAATTTGTCGTCACTGACAACTGAAGAGTATACAGCTGAATGTCGGCTCCATAAGCAATTAATATTATGCTTTATCTCAGGGCAAGAATTACAGATATTGCTGCTAGGGAAGAGAGAGTGGGAAGGGAAGTCGTCCTAATATAGCTGTTTGTAGCCGACCAATACATTTTATAGGAAGACCTAAATCAAAAAAAAATAGTCCGGGCCACGGGCTGGATAAACAGACCTAATTGACATAGCTGAATTTACTCGTACATACATTGCTATTTATCGCAGTAACCACTGCTTCGCTGAACCCCTTACAAAGTAACCAAACTTTCAAAACAACAGGAGGAATTTTAGGCTAAAAAAAGCATTAGTAATATAGCTGCACATTGCTATTTTCACTGTATACTTCACCCAAAGTTTGCAAGCTTTGGTCAGATGTGACAATAGAAACTCAAGGAAAATGTTTCAATGATAAACCCCCTATTCCACACTGGAATATTGCTCCAATCTTCGATCCAATCACTTTGAGTCCATAAAAAAAATTGGGAACTGTCATATATACCTCCCTAAATTCAGATTCAAATGGTATATTTGAACATGAACATTTCTTCGATCAAATAAATATTGGACCGAATAAATATTAGAGTGCGTAATCAGGGCCATTGGGAAATTAACTATATATATATAGGTATTAGTAATTATACGCGTATAATAATATGCATAACCCCAGGATTTCCAATGCATTTTGCAATTTCACTACTAGGTACTATTGGTATTCAACGCAAATAACTTTTCCAGCATCTCCATAATGATAAATGGGAGTAAGACACGGGCATCGCCGGTGGTCCTTCTACAGGGGGCTTCCTGTCCGTCAACCAGGCTTTGAAGCTCACCGAACAACCATCACTCAATCAATTTTAACAGCACTAGACGCATGGGACGTTTGATACAGAATTTTTTGAAACAAGAATGAGCTGGTGGATCAGGCCCAATGAACTTCAAAAATGTATTTTCTTATAATGAAATGATGCCCAAAGGGAAGAGTGAAAAAGTGAAAAAGTGAAAGGTATACATACACATGAAACCTACTTTTACCACAAATACAATAAACATTGATTTTGGGCCCAATGCAAGAGAGAGAGAGAGGGGGGGAGAGAGAGAGAGAGAGAGAGAGAGGGGGAGAGAGAGACAGAGAGAGAGAGAGAGAAAGAAATAGAGAAACTTATTTCATGAAGAATGTGAATTTTAGAATTTAGAGATGGCATTAAGAGGACATGCCACGTAGAAAATGAGGACCCCAAAATTTGTTGTTTTTATTGACTTTTTATTTTTTTATTTAATTAACAAAGCAAGTCATTAAAGATTTGGCTCATGGAAGTTGTAGAAGACTACTTCATGTAACATATAATAGGAAATATTAAATTTTTGGTACCTTAGTTCTTCCATAAATACCAGAACGGACAGGACAGGACTAAAATTTCGCGTATTCTGGGATTTTTGGAACAACTACAAAACCGAAAAGTAAAAATACCCGATTATATGATGCACAAAGTAGTCTTCTACAACTTCCATGCGCCAAATTTGTAATAACTTGCTGAGTTAATTAAATTAAAAATGAAAAGTATTGAATTTTGGGGTGCCAATTTTCTACGTAGCATATCCTCTTAAGTGAACCCCAATTTGCTCACCAATAATACAGTAGGGCGATAGGAACAGGTAAAGGGCGAAAAACCTCACAACAATACCACAATATAATACCTATACAATGGGGTTCATTTGTGACGTCATTTTGTAGATGGCAGCACCAGTTGCAATGATATCAAAGCGTTGATTTTTCCATAAGCCTCAATACTCTTTTAAAATGATTTTTAATTACGTATTATTTTAAAGTGATATTTTTCTATAAATCATGCAGAATATATATATTAAATTATATGCAGCGAAATAAGGTCCAGGCATAGTAAAAATATTATAAAAAATATTAAAAGAATTAATTAGATGCCGAGAGCTTAGTTTTCACATGCAAACGGCGGCCATTTTGAATAATATGGATATCGGTTTGTCGTCAGCGAACCTAGTGACCAAAACTGTCCCTACAGAGCCTCATTGCGGTAGGACAGTCCGGGGTACGTCGGTTCCTACGTGAGGAATACACAATGCTGTTTACGAAATTTATTTTAAAAAAATAACAAAAAAATTACTAGGATTTAAAAAAACTGTTAGCTTTGCATAATACTTATCTCTTCAAAGGTTGCCACTCGATCTATTGTATGCAGGCTAGACTATAGTAATATATATTACTATAGTATATTACATAACAATATGATGATCAAAACGTGCTGTAATTACAGCACTTACATTATTCCCATCTACAGCCTTAACTTCACGCACCTTTTAAGGAAGAAATTCGTTATTTTTATGTACTGTAGGATGCAGACACTAGGCCTATTTAGGGGTATTTTAATGTGAGCCGGGGCTATTTAAACTCCTCGGTCGGTACACAGGTAATTGGAGGGTGTTTAAGTTTTACACCCGGTTACATGGCATTTAATGATCAACAGTGCATTCTTTTCTATTCTGTTTTCTTATTGTCCAAGCCGGTTAAGACCTCCATAAAATGGGGCTTATTTAGCATGACATAACATGACTTAATTATAAAAACGCCTGGTAAGAAAAGCAGTCCACACATTCCTTTCCTTTGTTATGGCTGCTTCTGCTCTGCCTATTTTTTTGTTATGAATGATGACAAGAAAACTGTGAACACCCTACCGAAAAGTTGCAATGAAATTAACACTGAGCTTAGTTCTAAATCTAACCGCAGCTGCAGCTGTAGGGTAGTGCGGAAAATAAGTTTTACGCATCTGCCGAACATTTTAACATGGGGCCATTCAGATTGCAGGATGCAGGATGTTTTTTGTCACTATAGTTTTGTAATTACAGTCTACTGTATACTGTATGTAACTTAGTAAAGCTAATTTGTACCATGAAGGAATTTAAATTGTACAAAACTTTTCTGCGTAAAATTTGCATGTTATTGGACGTTCAGGCCGGTTTGCAAATAAATGCACATAAATTTATGTTAATTTTATTTGTTATAAAATAAATAAAAGTAAAACAGAAATATAAATCAATAAGAGCCCACAAAACTAACATTACAATACTTTAAGCCAACCGCTTATCACAACCTCATTATAAACTAAACCAGTAACTGGATCCATTCAATTAACACTTGATAAGAAGCCTACTATAACATAAGATGTCCATAACAAAGAATGTAACAGATAACTTCGAGTAATGGGAGGTGAGTCCAGGTATAGAAGCAATGAAGCACCCACTACTACAATACAAACAATATTTTACTCCAGAATTGAATAATTTATTCCCTATTTAGCAGAGATAGTATCACTGGTGAGGTGGATACCCTCGAGGTGTACTTCGATGATTGAGTAGCAATTGTCCCCCGACCACCGCATTGTTGTTCTGCTATAGCTCTCACGATTAAGCCACTATTCATAAATTTAACAGACTATCATCAGGCACGCCACTAGACCAAGGGCGCCCGCAGAACGTTTTCCAGGGGAGGGGAAGGGCTCAAAAAAGTGCATCGGGGAACTGGGAAGGCCAGCAATATAAAAAAGATATACGCGACAATTTTATTTTGAATTCTGGGGCCACCTATTTCGATTTTCAATGGCTGGTAATAGGAGACGTGGTGGGTGCAAGGGCGGATCCAGCGGAAAATTTAGGGGGGTCATAAAGTTTTTTGTGAGTTCAAAAGGTACTTTTTTTGTTGAAAAGTTGAGTTTTATCCATCTTTTTTTTTAAACCAGGTATCTTATGAATTTACACATTTAGGGGGGTAATGACCCCCCTGTGGATCCGCCACTGAATGGGTGACCCCACAAATTCAAAAATATATTTTTGGCCTGAAGCGAATGTCCTATCTCTCCTACAACTCTACACTGAGCAATTACTCAGAGGTTAATAATCCGCCCAATGTGTATAGAGGTTAAATAAAATTAGGCTACCTACAGTGGCGCCAGAACGTGACATGATATTCATTATTAAAACTCATACACCCCCTTAGCTCCATATACGGACGGGTTTAACACTAAATTACATCCCAACCCACTTCCTCATGTGCACAAGCATTAAGCTATTAAAGATAGGCTATAATTAGATCAAATATAGACTCCTGGTACGGCTGGTAGTGGTAACTGTAATGGCCGACAAACATGGAGCGCCAAAAAGTACAACGCCGATGATGTGCGGGCAGTTAAGAGTGCGGACCGGAAGTCGGGCCAAGGTCATCAACCGCCGGCTGCCCATCTGCCGTTAATGTCAAGTTTAGCGCAATTTAAAATTGAAAAATCTTCAATTCATCAATAAACCCACGAATACTTTTGGGTACCTAGTATATTTTAGGAGACGTGTTAAGGGCATTAATTACATTAAGAAAAAATCGGACACCTCAGCTCCACGTCTTCCAATTTCTCATAAAATGTAGATAATAAAGCCATAAATGAGTAGTAGAATAAGTAAAAATAAATGTTTTACATTTTAATACTTTAGTACTTGAATTGTAGTTTCTGGGAGGACTTAACGAATTTTTTCAATTTCATATGAATGAATTTTCGGGGCCGGGACTTAATGGCTGCAGTCCCGGAATCCTTTGTACCAGTCCCTGTCTCGCAGTCGGGACTTCATCTTGTTTCCAGTCCCGAATCGGGACCGATACCACCGCCCGGTAACACTTATAGAACTCCCATCTACATTGAATCCATGTTCTAAGTATTGCAAGCATTCAACACAAAATTCCGAATTCCAGCTCCACTAGGCGAACAGGCCTTATCTGCCGGCAGGCCAAAGACAACTCCAGAGGACAGCGGTGGACATGAAGCTGTCGTGTCTTGCTGCGCATGCTCGAGATATCGAAACAAGTCCAACGGTAACCTACAAGACACATACGACATGCCGGTCTTATCGTTCAACCCAACTGCATTCCAAAAAGTAGGCTAAGAAAATGCCAAGTGCATCGGTGGGAAACACAGCATGCGACAAGGGTGAATGCCAGCCACATGACATACCTCGCACTCTTAAGACCCTGAGGGACCCAGGTTTAGAAGCTGATGTATTAGCTCAAAGCGGGAAGTTGGAATCCGTCCTAATGCCAGATAGCCATTGAAGATTCGGATGCAACCTTTACAAATGGTAGGTCGAACTATTCTCCTGCTAACTCACCTTACTTCATATTTAGGCAGATATGGAAGATAGGTATCAATTTGACAGCCATTCAAAAGCAATGCCTACCTATCTGGCAATTACCTAATTGTGCTATTTAATTGGATTCTATAGACGATATGGCTATGCCTCATGCTCATCCTTATGCACGGGATGCCACCAAAAGGGAAACCGCGCAGCACCCTCCAACTGATAAGTCATAAAGTGAAATCAGGGGGGGGGGGGTGCCCGAAGCCGTTTACCTAAAGGGAATAAAGAGGCCTAAAATGTTGAACTTGTACAATGCTAGTGACAGTCATCTAATCTCGACAGCTTCCCGAGTCCAATATAGATATTACTGCCTTAACACTGCTACGGCCTACGGGTCAAAAATCGACTTCGACGGCAAGTTGGTTGCGCGCTTGTACTTGTGCGAGTCTCTACAAGTCATGCGATCGGAGACGTGTCGTAACTGTACCCGGATACTAACTTACAGAGGCGACTGAAGAGGTCAATCGGATACAATCATTAAATTTTTTGTATGCGATTAACTTTAAAAAAAAAAAAAAAAAAAAAAAAAGCATTTCGCTGCTTCATAAAAACCACATCTTGTCGGACTAGCTTCCACTCCACTATAACGGTCAATAACCCAAACTAGACCAAGGAACGCAGGTCTTCACGGTCATAACCATATAGGATGGTAAATGGTAGCTAATTAACTACCTAATAGGATAAGAATCCTTCCTTCGAAAACGATAGACTTGAATAATAAAATGGCAAGGAGATTACCATATGTTTTACATTCGGTGCAAAACATTTCAACATTATCATTTATCGGGCCAATATTATAGGTACAGTATAATAAGATAATAAGTAACACTTTTATAAATTAATGTCATCATTACTGACAACCAAGGGCGGATTTTAGGGGGGGTTCAGAGGGTCCGGACCCCCCCCCCCCAAATAAATTAACTTACACTAGATAACAATGGGTTTACAGTGGGAATTAAAAATAGTTATTTTTTTTAATGTCATATTAAACTGAACCTGACCGATGACCCCCCCCCCTAAATTGGAGGCAAAATCCGACAACGTTAAAATCCCTGATCCGGAAAAGCGGTACCCGTGCCACAAAAGGAATAGGTTAAGTGGTTAAGTGGTCAGGATTATCAGGTGTACATTATGTGCCAATAATAACCAAAATAATGTCCTGAATGGTTTTTTATAGACCTACATAGGTCCACTTATAGTGGCAAATGGTAATTTGCGCAATGCCAACGACCCTATGGATTTTTCGGACAATAATTTATTGTCTCCGATTGAAACTGTATCGGTGACGTCCTAGATGTCAACCTACACCGGCTACGAGCGATAATGCACAATCTTACCATTGACACACACAGATACAAGTCTAATAAGCTAATAGTAGGCACAGTACGTATACATATAATAATACAGCAAGCAAAAGTATAGCCTATAGCTTGAAGGTAAATTATTGAAAGACATATGATTTTAAAAGTGCAAATGGCTGAATTCCAAAGCCATAAAGCCATCTTCAGAATTTCAGACTTGTAAATTTAGCTAGGAAGCATTGCACTTCCGGCTGCCCTCTCGTATTATAAGCCCAAGCATCAAAGCCAAATAGGAGGACAACCACTTAATAAGAGAATACAACGCTACCTACAGTATATGCTGCAAATATCACTTGTTGAGGGCTAAAAACAGAATAGAATATCCGGCTGACAAATGTAATGAGTCCAGCAGTATGTCACCTTCGAGAAACAAGGTAGCCACTGACTACTGAAGACTGAAGAGGTCAGCGGCAAATTTATTACCAAAACCATAAACTCAGTTAATATAATCTCAAACCTGTAATTTGAAGCAAATATCAGCTTAGGTTTCAATGGGGAAATGAGGTGAAGATTTGTGAACAGTTTGTTTCTAAATTCCAGCTAAATTACCTAGGTACCCATTTGTCAGTGACGAAGTCCCACGTAACGACTAAGATTCAGATATCAACATTAAATATGGAACGGTATGTCATGCCATTGCCATGATTACTTCCAAGCTCACTTATACAGAATAGGCCTGGCAGCAGTCAACGACCTATTGTCCATTCTGCCAGACAGCGAGGGTGGACGGGGACCACTTGATAAACTGCCCCGAGCTCCTGAATACCAACACTACAGACATCTGCAATCGACATCTTCAGTGCCACCGCAGCTGCCGAACCTCTCAGAAACAATCATAGGAGTGTACACAGTGCTGCCAATGAAGATGTCGACCACAGCTGTCGACGAAACGTTTGGAAGTACGCTTTCAAATCGACCACGGCCTATCATTCCAGATTCTACTGATTCATCAAGTAACTCGGGCCGCGAAAGTCTTTGCAATTACATAGATACTGAGAGGCTCGGCGTCGGATGGCTGAACAGCCAAGGAAGGGCGTTTGATAACGTAAAGTAAGGTAGATAGCAGCAGCATGGAGCGCATATAAAGCAAGTAGGCTACCATAGTTGAGTCCCAACTCTCTTGCGGGCCTATACTATACCGTTTAGTAACTTATTCTTGGGGGTTAAAAATCTAAACACACAATTTTGAATATCACATTTCATTGTAAAATAATCTTGTTTACACTTTTAATCCCAAGGTTAGGCTTAAAACTTATCTCCATAGTAGGCCCGCTGGTCGGTTTAGCATACTACAAGGTAGAGAGATTATGGATATACAACACTAAAATACACAGTATGTTAGTAAATTAAATGAACTGTCAAGACACGAGAGACCATATTCTAGAGGTAAAGAAAATGCGACATCTTCTAGGCCATCTAGGGTATTAAGCTTGGTGCAATTATAGTTTATATTATTGGGGAACTCAGAGCGTTGTAGACGTGCAAGTTAGCATAATCTGCTGTTGAGGAATGAAATGATGGGAACACGAAGCATCAGTCTTTGGGAACATCGTATGCTGTCAAGTTGTAAAACTTCCGTTACAAAATAACTTCCCAAGGGAAACTGATGTAGTCTGATGGTCGCATGTGAACACAATGTAATTCCAATGTCAGACGTCAGAGTAACCTTTAAATATAATACCCAACTCCACGCGACGCAAAAAAGACATGCCATTTTTTTTAAAATGGGAAATCAACTTCCAGTTAGAATATGCGGTGCACAGGGGACCCCGAGTACAGGGGACCCCAACCAGCTGGCCATTTTCTTTTAATTTTAAAAAAGAGAATGTTATTATTATATTGCCGAACCTTAAAGTGAAGGTAGGCTAATTAAAAATAAGTTTTCAGTTTTCCATCAATTAATTTTCCAGGTCCATGAGGCTCTTGACCTAGTGAAAAATATTGTGTAAATTCGGGCCTGGGCAGACCAACCTACTTAATTTGTAATTTAAATGTTTAGAAGTATCGGCAGGAGGGGGGGGGGGGGGTCCTTTTTCAATCCTTGCACAGATGGACAAATTTATAGCTTCATGAGAGTAAAATTCTCTGTGAAATTTCAGAATCTTTGTCGGTACAATTATACAAACATTAAGCATTCCTAATTCACGACTAGGCTACACTAGGTTGCAACGCCTACCCTCATATTGGAACGTTCTTAATATATGCATCCACTAAACTAAATCAATAGGTACTGTACTGTACTGTACAATAACTAAATTGAGATCGGAAAATCAGTAGCAGAGTCTAAGTCTAAGAAATGGAAGAAGTTAAAAAAGGAGCGGTCTCACTGCAAAAGGAAGTCAGCTGGGTTCAAGTGCTCATGGGTTATAAATAATATAAAGTACCTACCTAGTAGTGCCTGATGTTTATTTAAAAATAAAATGTTTGCATATATAGTAACAAGCAGCATTCTTCATTTGGAATGCATGACAATTCAGCGGAAAAGTCACTAGGCTAATAAACCCATCCGAACGATTAACAATAAAACTCATAATAAATTTGGAACGCATCAACTCCACTGAACTCCAATGGTGTTGTGTAGATAGCCTACTTTTTGCATCAAATAGACTTGCCCAAATACAGGCGGCTATTGTGGAATTGGTCAGAAAGCGGAAACGAGCAAAGGTATAAGTGAACACAACTGATTGCCGTGAGGTACAAAGGAAACAGAATAATATGGGGAGCCAGCTGGTGACTGCGACCTGGGGATACCTTACTGTCCATATTAGGCCGTGGAAGGCAAACGTCTTCGGCATGAGAACCATGCGGCCAGCTCCGCTCCCTCCTCCTAGCTGATACCTGATGGTGGCTGGGCTGCATTCTTCCCCGCCTAGTGTACTGGGGAGCGTAGGGGGTGTGGCTTTGACTTTATGATAGTGTCGTGTGATTTGCAAACCTGAATCTGACACATTCATACCGTAGTGGGGCCAGTTAGTGACTAATGTGGTTCGCAGGTGTTGATGCTCGAAGACAAGAATACAACACCAAAGAAATAAAACAAAGTGTAATGATGAACTGTTAAAGTCAAAACTCAAAAAGTCAAAACAATTAGTCAAAACTTGTAATAGAAGTTCCAGGGACTTTTTTGGCTGACTGCACCATTATTATTTTATAATTACATGAGAATGCAGCTAATATTAATAGGGCAATTTAGCCTTCATTTAATTATGCTTGTTAGAAATACCAGAGGGGCTAACTGGATTGCCTTTTCACCAATTAGATAACAATTAGATACCTAGCTTAATTGAAGAGTCATATGTACCTTTTTTGGAGGGTATTACAGAATATGAAGGCACGATAATGTTCAATACTATTTTTCTCGGGAACGGTTGGAAAAATCGAAAATCTGAGAAACACGAACAAAGTACCTATTGCCTAGTTTAAAAAGCTGCTCGTGATACTACAATATATTAACGATATCGCAACTGAATTTGAAATGGGCCAGATATGCTGGTCACACCAGAGGGTTTTTATCAACCCCCAAGTTTAATACTTTTCCTTGAAAGGGGAGGGGAGATGATCTTTCGTTGAGAAACAAATTCGTATACCTGGCTCATTTCAGGTTCAGGTACGATACCGATAGTGCTATCAGGATGTGCCATTTAAACGATAGGTATACTATATGTGTCTCTCAGATTCTAGATTTCTCATTAGTCTGATTTCTGTTAAGTTTTATTTTAAAATCTGAGTTACGTTAATCACATCTTGTCGTCTGCTTCCTAGTACCTGACATACCGTAGTTAGGTATGTCATGGTAGTTTGGGTGGTGCTGCCATTGTGGCGAGGGCGGAACTCTACATAAGGATTTACATTATTGGCCTTGTGAGTGATAGTGGGCAGATCGCACAGCACAACTAGCAGATAATCGCGAGTGATGTCACCTACAAGGGTGGAAAGCCCGTCCAACATCATGGCATAATACCGGTAGTTTGCATAGAAATCACCTTGTTTATTAAATGACAAATATGTCACCTATCACATCCAACAAACTAACCATTTTAATCTTGTTGAAACTGATGGTACAGTAGTAGCTTTTTGCCCTATGAAAAGCACGCTATACTGTACAGTAACAACTTTTAGTCAGACCTTCGTTTATTTCGGAGGACTTCATGCAGATGAGTAGTTACGTTGAAGTACTTGTAGTAGGCGTAGTAGGTTTATGTCAAAGAGCGTAATTTTGGAGAAACTGCTGTACGCTCGTATTAACGGAAAACTGTTGTTATTTTGTCGTTAGTTCCTCTTTTAAATATAGGTAGTACTAGTAGTATTTTGCTTAATCAATTGTGCTGTGCGAGGCAGGGGTGACTCTTTAAGAGCTGGTTGAGACGAGAACATGAGGATTCAAATTTTAAATGGAAATGAAGCAACTAGCAAAAACTACTACTCCTAACAATAATAATCACGTACTTCGTCCCTTCTTACCTATTATTGCTGCAGTTCAGTCCCTAGCTAGAATGCCTACGGTATCTCTTACCTAGAACAACAATAAAGTAATTAGTTTTAAAAAGTAGATGGAATAACTTCGGTAGAGTAATTATTGAAAGAGGGTGCCAAAAACTAAAATAAAATAAAATTGGACATACTATGGTACTATTAAGCTAAACTTAGGCGGGGTTTCCACATACGTCAATCGTCAATGAGAAATATGGTTTTGACGTGGCAGCAGAATTTGTCTTTAATGTCTGCTAAACCTTCAATTTCACATTTTTCATTGACGATTGACGTATGTGGAAACGCCGCCTTACAATTAATAGCATATCTCTCATGAACACATAACAGTCTAGTTCAGTATTTCAAATAAGGATTCCACCTCTTCCCTTCTCATGAGCCATTCCCAGATGAATTTGGAAAATTTATTAATTGACAGACAAATATCTAGTCGCTTAAATAACAAAGCCATACGCAAACTAAAACGAAAATTAGTAATAAAATTAGTTGAGGCAACATAATGAAGCACATTAGGGCAATCATGACCCTTGCGGGCTGGATAGGACGTGAAACCCGTCGTCAGTCCGACACGCGGAAGATGTAAGAGGTGAAGGAGAGATATCACACGATAATGCATTGTGAGATGGAGGAAATGCATGACATTTTGGGTCTGAAGGCTCACATTCTGACACAGAAAGATAAGTTTCAGTTATGAGTCATGGCCGCAAAGCATGGGCAGGCACCCACGTTGGGAACACAAACCAAGGCTGACCTCGACAATTTTCATGCATTGCCTTTTGAAATGAAATGGCCAGATATGGTATAGCCGAGAACACTTCATACTGTGTGCATACAATGCATATGTTATCCTAAGAATATTATAGGATTAGTGTACCTTGATAGCCGCAAAGGAGATGATAGAAGGGAAAATCTCGTACCGCATATTAAATTATTTTATCATTATTGATTTGAGTGAAAATTTTGCTGCTGCTACCAGGATTATATCAATATATGCAGTAAGTTTGTACTGGATTTGTACAGTATATCTACTAGTACGAGCTCTTCAAAGAAAACCAGCGATTTTTTTCATTGTTGTAGCATGGAACGAGAATTTGATTTTTTCCCATTCTTGACATTTTTCGCCACGTTGTTTTCCATAAATGTAGAACGATTCCCATTAATTAGCCTACCTCATATTGTACTGTAAGCCGTCCTACAGTACCTACACATAAGTATTTTCTTTTAACACGGTTCCCAGCTTATCTGAGACTCTCGACGTTCTCAGACGGAAACAGTGCTGCTATTTTTCTGCGAAAGAAACATGAGAACGTCTTGCTTGTTTTGCTGTTTACTGCATCATGTCAATAACAGAAAATAAACATTTCCGATAATCCACGTTGCAAGACAGCAAGGACATTTTGTATAAATGTGATATAACGTAGCTTAAATTTACTGTTATTGCCATTGGTCGAAGGTGCTATGGACTATGGAAGTGTGCTCAGTCATTCAATAGGCGATAGACTAATCTAATGATCTAATTTCAATATTAGAATTTTATTATTGTAATAGCGGCATAATCATAAGATATTCTTAGATACCCATTATTATGTCTTTCGACACCAAATTAGGAGTCGTACAGTCAAAGCGTATGATTCTCAGTAACCACCCTCACACACTTCTCCCGGTACAGGAAAGGAGCCTCCCCGAAGAGAAAAAACCAATCGGGCGTACCCTGGGCTACGCTAAGTGGAAACATCTAGCGGCTAATCCTTTCAGCACCACTGAGAAAAGAGGCCAAAGACTTCAACGACCTTTGGGTGTGCACCGAGTACCGACCATGGCGTCAGGACGGCAGAAACTAAGAGTCTCTACCTCGGACAAAAACAACTAAATAAACTTCTTCCGACTTCCACAAGACAAGACCTGTTCTGTTGGTTCTGGCAGGTTTCAGACCATTGATCATAGTACCAGGGTGCATATTCTTCAGATTCGCCTATGAAGATGTTGCTGCAGACACCAATAGCTTCAATAAGAAGGGGTGTGTATCTCCAAGCTATGGCTATGAATAATAATCATACTGAATGTTACTGGGAAGTATATCATGAACTCTGTTCATGGTCAGCTGTAGAACATCACGAGCATTCTCGGGGTGCGGTGAGCCATGACAACAATTTAGCAAGCCGTTTGGCGAATATGGGGAAAACTCTCGTCACGTCTCCCTGCCTACGCTCTGCATAATTTCGTCACATCATGCAATAAGCATGATTTAAAGGTTGGCGCCATGCGACACGACACCGTAAGTATGCGACTTGGCTCCTATAAAAGAAGCTGCGATTTCAGTGGCACACGGAGACGGAGCGGCGAGCGGTGGCGGTTGTCGGTCGTGCTGGGGCGAAGGAAGTGGCCGGTCGGCACGACACGCCCGTCAACGCCTCTGACCGAATCCCACGGATGGAGACCTGCGAATCGACGGCATCTTCTTGGTTCTTTGAGTTATGTTCAAATCATGCCAGTTGCTGGCCTTGACAGCAACTAGTGAACGACAGAATGACAGACGCGGGTGGATCAGTCGCTCACGCCTACGCGCGTTAACTGCACGAAATGGCAGAAAAACTGCGTCGTGGTGGGCAACTCTGTAACTTCCTGACAGCAAGGATTTGCGTTCGGACTGGCAAACACTTTGTACGATTAAAACAATAGAAACCACCACTCTCCGCCCACTTTAAAATTCCGAACATATTAAATTACAAGGGACCCTTATGCCACTGGCACACTGAACGAATGGGTACATTTGACTCCCCTGAGTAGGTAAGTCACAAGCGAATTAGACAAGGGGTGGTCGTCTTGAACTCAACGCGTTTATGCTCCATCTATAGGATAAATACTACCTAAAATGCAGTGGTTGAATTAAATTTTCAGTTCTGAATAAACTCTTCTACTTTGTAGTTTTCCTTTGAGTCTTTATTAACCAAATTTTTTACTGTTTCTTTAAACGGTCAAGCAGTTTAAACGACATGTTAAAAATAATAAAGCAATAGAACCATGGGAACATGGTTCAGCCAAGGGGAACATAGTTTCACCTGCTCCTCAAGAGACTGAATTTTTGTGTTGGTAACCTATAATCACGACCATCGTTCATCGTTGTCGAGATTTACATTTCGCTCTCGAGATCTACATCTGTATAATGGAATGGATAATGGAATTTTCGATAGTTTGGACGCAACACTATTATTTTCGCTATCTCTGGGGAGGAGCTCTAACCCACTATTTATCTATTTCCGCCGTTCTCTTGCTCGTTTACCGCTCGGAACTTTGCAAGTTCAAAAGAAGGATTTATTGAATGCATTTTTTTATACCACGATCGATGTTTAACTCAATGGGCCTAATCCCAATAACCAATGACTGGTTGCCAACGGTTCTTAGGCTTATTAGGATGCCAGGTTCTTGTTGCTAATAAGACAACTAAGGGTTGACGAAGCAGTAGAATCCGGGATGATAGGAAAGCTTACTTCCACATCCCGGATTCTACTGCTTCGTCATATAATTCCGGCCGTGAAAGCTTTTGTAATTATGTAGCTAAGGGTTGGCTTGTTCGAACCAAGGACAATTTGTTGAAAGGGCATAGAAAAATTATCAATGCAACAATCTGCGCACCTAGTTTATTCAGCGCTTCACTGCTGCATACTGATGTATAGGCTATCTATAGTAACCGTCATGTAAAGGACTTTTATAACATTACTACATTATTCAAAGCGTTGTTTATTAGTTTAATAATAGTTTCTAGCATGAAAAACTCAATGAAAGTACTATATTGTATGTAATCAAAACCAACTTCTTCAGCCACCTCTGTAAGCAATAATACTACCAAGTTTTTAGCCATACGAATTACGATCACACGTTGTGAGTACGAGACTAATACCATTACCGAAGAGCATGCTGTAGCCTATAGGTACCGTACATACAGGTAGTATTTAGCTCATATTTTACTTTTTTGTTCTTTCAATAAATAGCCCATCTGGGCTTCCGCGCTCATGTTTTTGTCACCTATACCGTACAGGTTCTTAGTGTTCTAAAATTGGTTTGAGGTATACAATGACGAGAGGTATGCCTTTCTTAATTTCCAAGCAGGTGTTGCAGTGTGTACGGAAGCGGCAGCGGCTTTCATTGGAGTATCTACCATAATAATAATATACCTACAGTACAAGACTACTGTACATAGGTACTGTACAGTAAGTAATTTGCTAGCAGCTTAACATGTTTCCCTTCCTGGTGATTTTGACAGGATAGTAACGGCAAAACTAAGAAAAACAGACTAGCGTTGGGTGGCGATTCAAAATCATTAAGCAATGTCATAATATTGTGAGAGTTTGACGTTTGGTGCGAAGGACCACATCATATTATTACAATAATGCGCCGCAATCTCCATGACAACGTTGTTAACATTTCAAACTGAAATAGACATGGATAAGAGCCGGGCCGCCACGTATTTTGACATTGAGCTACAGGGGTGAACAACACATGCACCCCTGACACGGGTCACGTCAGGTAAGGTAAGCATGTGCCGCTCATGACGCAGCACATCGTGGGGATCCCTCTCCACAGGAAACTGACTAATTTCCAATCTGACAGCCCGCATGGGATGGGCTCGAAGATTTGTTATAAAATGATTGCAGAGGTGCTCATCCTATCCTACATTATGCTGTAAAACAGACTTTCTTGCTCTCTATAGAGTTCTAGACATCGCTTCCAGCCTTAGCGTATATCGCAGGGAGCTGAGAATACGAGGATGGAGGCGCCAAGCCCAGGACCGTACTGCATTGCAAAATGTTGACAAGCCAGAACCCTCCTTGGGTTGTAGAGCCGACTCGCGGTCTTGGGCTGCTGGCGAAGGTGTAGATCGTTCAGTCACAGTAACTGTATGAGATTTCTCTTCACACAATCTCTGCGTGCAGCGGGCACGACAAGGACGCGATCTACCTCACCCCCCGAATGTCTAACGGATAGAATAAAATAAAAAATGGTCTCTGCAATTTGAGCAATATTTGGCCGGGGTGATTTGCCGATAAGTGAATCAGCTCACTTATCGGCACAAAAGCCCTCAAATTTGAGGGGAAGACAACATAACAGTGGTTACGCAGTAAGTAACTTACACAATGCCCACTTTACCCCATGGGCTGGCCACTTGTAATAAATAAACTTGATTCCCAAATTCGGGGCTTACATTAGGGGAAGTTTTAAAGTGTCAACAGCTGCGAATTACAAAGAAACAGGAAGTAATAAAAGAACGGAAATGCGATGCAATGGTGTGTGTGTTTGATTTTCAATGCCAATGGTTACAATAGTAAAAAGCGCAAATATTTGTAGTGATTGCAGATTGTTTTCCCTTTCCACGATACAAATTGTGGGGACGGAAGCCGTGAGCTCGAGACGACGATGCTATCGCAACTCGCTTCATTACCATCCTAATTAAAAACATATGGAGACTCATTGCACTAATAAAGCAAGTTGACGCCACAATTAATGTAGGTGGATGGGTAGGCAATATAACGAGACCATTTTTCTGTTGCCGTACTTCATACTTTATTTTTCCCTCTAGGTCGAACTGGTCGGGTTTGGTAGCACATGCTGTAGCCTTCTGACTTACTGTAACCCGGTTCGCCTCCTTTTTGTAACTTGTGGGCTCTCACTTTTTATCCCTCGAGTAACACCTTTCCTTAGCTCTGGGGCTGTGTCAGCTCCTGGATTAAGTCCTGTTTTTGCTTTGGTATTAGTCCGGGTGACATTCGTCGTCGTAGTGTAACGAGCACGGGAAAATGGAAAATAAGGCGAGCCTAAAGAATGATAGAAGAGTCCGGTGGAAGAAGGCGGTAAATTCCACTCTTTCACATACTATTATATCTATGTGCGTACTACCGCCTTCTTCTACCATGCCCTTCAAATACATGTGAAATGGTGGGCATGATACCTTCCGTGACAAAATCTGGCTCTTTTGAAAATGTGAGTTAACGCTTTCTTCCACCGGAGTTTTGAATTACTTTTAACAATAATTTGCCATGAATAATCGGAGCTACTTTTTATTAGAAAGAATACAACTAAGCAATTAGGCATCTGTTTTGTGATTGGGGTCCATTTGGAATCTAAAAAACAGTATGTTCATTCTCTATTATAAATTAAAATAGAGAGGAATATGTTCAAGGTGAACTGAAATAATGTTGGCTTCGTGGGAAACACTCAGCCCGCAGTAGTTAACTATGGAGAACGAGATGTGTAATCCTCAACATGGTTGAGTTGCCACTGCGGTCATGCCTCAGATTATGCGTGAATTAATACTTATCATAAGTATAGTCTACAGGCTACACTAAGAAGGCGTTGAAAATGCCAATTTAATTCTGATCAAAATGCATCAACTTTAATTAGTTCACGTAGACTCTTTTATGAGCGGATACATGCGCGATTTTGTAAAATGCACCCAGTAATTCTCTCCATTATAATAATACCTTATTATTAATGCAAAGCAAGACTACGTGTATTGAGTGGTAGCTGGCAGGCACATACTGTATTGAATGGTAGGTCAAACCACTAAGGGGTCATACTAATATGTCTGCATATACAGAGTCCATGAGTGAGGTTGGGGGCTGCGGCGCGTTACAATAAGAATTAATAAGCAATTGCTGATGTGACTGACTGGCCCAGTGAAAAAAATCCCTTTTGGCTCTGGCCGATCAGGTGCGTAGGGAGATTTCATAAAAGCACTTCATGATCCAAGCCATGGGGATGCATCTCTCCGGGTGTTCATCTCGTTGGCCACACTTATGTCATTTTCGTTTCGATAATTTAAATATGTTCTATAATGGAAACACTAAAAACCCGTTATTTTGCCTTTTAAAATTGTTTTTCCAGAGGTGTGCCCCCGGACCCCCAGATCCACCGTCATTACACCAATTAGAGCCTAGAAGCCAAAGAGGTACAAGTGACATTTCTTGCGTTTTGGAGTTAAGTGCAACATGCTGTTACTCTAGCTGTTCTTTATTCTATAAACCAATAGGAACATAGGTATCTGTCATTTTGACAATACTGGCTAGATTTCATGGAAATACCTATACATTTTCAATTGAGGTACAAACTTTTAAATGTAGACACCAAAAAAGCCTTTATGGTCCGTCTCTCGTAACTTTATACGAGTTAGTCGCGGGGTAGTCGCCACACTCAATAAACTTTTCGCTTTTCTCCCGAAAATTAAATCCTATTGTGTGTGTGTGGGGGAGGGGGGAATACCCACTGATCCTCTTTACGCCCTGTGCATATTTAGTAAGCAGTAAAACAAACAAGTGAATATAGTTGCGCATAGCACTAGGCTATAGCAAGGAAGATTCAAGATCACCTTCCACCGAGCACAATATTATAAATGGCCGCTTAAAAAGGATTAATGACATCATTAACACTAGCCTCTTTAAGACCAGAGCCTCAATGAGAGCGAATATTTTATGAGCCAACGAGCCAAGCAGAAAAATGTAACAAGGCCGATGAAATAAAGAACCCGACATTGTAATATTCCCTACAAATATGGTAAAGCTTCATTAAATCTGGGTTGAGTACTTGATGGTTGTTTAAAATTATTATTATGACTATTTCGTGAGGAGCAAAAAGGAATGATCTCAATAAAAAAAACTCCCGTAACCTGACAAGCCCCGCAAGTTACTCCACTTTAGGTCAAACCCGTAGGCCTACAATGCTAAAACTTTTTAGACACCTTCACCTTTAGGGGCCTTGCCCTTCGCCCTACGAGGCGCAATGTGGAGCAACCCGCCACCTTGAATGATACGAGTACTAGTGGACACTCGCACCACGTGACCGCTTGGGCATTGAACGGAAACGGCCTTCGCCTGATAATCTTCAGCCTGACTTTGAAATCACTCGCACTTGATTACTCTCGGGCTGAGAGCAAAAAACGGATGAACTCCAGGAGTAGGCTATGTCCATAGATTTCTAATTTTCACCAAGCAGTTAACCGCAAGATTTTACTGTCCACTTGAAGGGGACCTTTGGCAAATAAGTCAACCATTAAACGTGCCTCTTATATAGCAGAAATTGAAATCGGTTAAAGAGGTGGGTCAAGCTTCGGCAATATGCCACGGATTTGCCCGCTAGGCACGAGAACGGGTAAAAGAAGATTTGAAAGAGCGAAACATATTTTTACTCAGTTTTATTGCAGTGGCGAAACTAAAAATTTGGAGCCCTTATGCAAGGATTGGAAATGAGGCCCGCCTATCGGTACCCCTAAATTTTTAGATTACAAACTAGGTTAGTCTGCCCTATAAGGATAGTAATGATGTTTTGCGTATTTTGACAGTAAAAAACGGTAGATTTTTACATAAGAAAGAAGGCAAACCGCGACTGTGTGAATTGTCCGTACAGGGGAAAACGCTGATGCTGCTGCCGTCCATGTTGACCATCCCCTTCTAGTCCTAGGCCTAAATCCTTAACGGATTGTCGCACCACGGCGTTTTTTCCCATCGGGATCCGAAGCATAGCTATTGGTATTCATTTCCTCCAGGTGGATGAGTAGTGGCTGTGGAGAGCACCACTTATAGCATAGAAGGTCGGGCGGCTGGGTTGCACAGGACAGATCTCCCTACACAAATGACAAGTCACCTTGACAATGTTAAAAGAAGATATTCGGCACGCCAAATCGGGCGGAGGCAAGCACTCCCGAACGTCGAGGGTTCGTTTGCATCTAATTAGAATTATTGAATACGGCAACCTATTCCTTGCGTAGGTGCAATGCACGGACGAGCGTTATTGTGTAACATCCATTGCCTTACTGTATAAGGTCTGCCGACCGTGAGGGCCTGTAATAGTAATTCATGGTTCATTGTTAACCCTTTATTTTTAAAGACTTTGTACCAACAAGTTGGGGTAGCGACGTAGCCCTCCATCCATTAAAATGCTTATTAGGTTAGAGACTCAATAATCCTCCGACGCGGCGTGTGCTGGAAATACATTATGCAGTAAGTTTATTAATTTGCAGGACTTCTTCAGGCCGTGCTTACTGCTTATACATAAGTTGAGAAAATTTATCACAACAGACTTTCGGCCAACGACAATATACTGTACAGCCACTGTTCGGTGTTCCGAGTCTACAGCGACCCTTGTCCGAATATGTGGAAATCTCGTTAGGGTAATCCATGGGTCCCAACACTCCACAACTTATCGATCACTTATACTATACTGAAGGTTTCGTCATGTGCTATCAGTATTAGACCTACAGCTGATCGTATTAGTGCCACTTCTTTATATTATCGTCCCTCGTCCATGCCAATTGTTAGTTACATACATCGTATTATATATAATTAAATGTAGCTTATGCTGCTACAATAATTGCATTCGCATGAAGCCTTTAATGAAGTGAAACAAATTTGTACGCACAGTACTGTAATTTGCACATTACTTACTGTAGCGAAGAAAGTGAAGCATACAGTATAAGGTTGGCATGTCATCGACACATCGCATGGCTACGGCGTATCCTCACGGACGGCTAGGCAAAGAGGCCTGGCGGCTACGTTCATCAGCTGGTTTACTAAACATCGTGATGGTATGCCCTGCTGTGATTAACCTGTGTAATAGGCGGATTCAGGTTTTTATAGTAACCGCCTCGGGACCTCGACAATTGAGATGGTAGACTCTAGCTTTGCCAGCATTCAATAATTTTAGGCTTTCTTGTTCGGGGTTAACGCCGAATGTGTTAGCAATTTCTAACGAGAATCAGTCTCATGGCCTCAATGGTGTCGACGTGAAAGGATACTTGAGTGTCTTCGCTTTATAGTTGGTCATAGGGATGGCAGAATCTTAATAGCAAGTACAAATCATTCTCGAGTTAATAACATTTTTTTCTATTCGTCCACTAGCCATTCACACTTTCATTTCGATACGTGAAATTTAATATTCAAAATTGAATCACTACTAGTAGGGCCAATAGGAGAAACTCAGCTTCATAATTATATTGCGTTCTGTCTTTCGTCGCCATTTATAATAATTAGGTACCTATATATTCCTCGTGGCCCTTCACACCTCGCTTGGTAACGCAGCTCGTCGCTTCGCGGCACTTATCTTCGTAGAGGAAGTCAGGAACTGTATAAAATTGATAGCTCATATTCGACTTTATTTTATTTCCATTTATTAGACACCGTGTAGGCAACCAAGAGTACCAACCTTGTCACATCAAAACATTACAGGACAAATACATAATTATACAAATAAAAGTTGCAATGAGAAAGTAGAAGTATGCTTTCTTACCAGTGACTTTGCACAAAGCATGTGCATGTGTTTTGTCACTGTATACAATTGCCAGTAATTCCGATTTGTGAGTCCCACAGATTCAAAAAATGGAAATTTATTATTTTCCCTTTTTCAGTTTCAATGCATCGGCTGTCTAACTATATTTATTGTTTATTATTTTTAATATTTCTAACTACAGGTATATTAGTATATTATTTATTTTAAAACATCGATAAATTCCCCGTAAGCTTTTTGGCTTTCCTAAAAAAAAACTAAATACACTACTATAGTACGTAGGCCCAGCGGGCACAGTGGGTTTTTGCATACAGAAGGTAGCTATATTTCACAAGTTCTATAAAAGGTTAGATTTGAAGGCACAGTTACGATATGGTTTCCACTGAATCTCCATACAATCGTCAATCATGACACGACCGTCACGACCCTTCGTTTCCTTTACCAATAATTATAAATTTCAGGCTCCCCCACCAACCGCGAGACGGAGACTCTAGGAATCAATAAGCAATGGGCTTTTTGGTCTATTTCTAAACCGACCCATTGGAGATCTCTTAATACCACTACTACTAACAATAATTTTCTTCTTCTTCTTCTTCGGCCGGTACTCCCCTGCGCCGAAGGAATATATTTATAAATTAACAATTATACCCTTATAATACAAATAACCTGTGGGCCCCCAAGTTAATCAACTTGTCGGGGGCTCGCACAGTAAACGCTGTAGATGATGCAACATGTTTTCTATTTCACGTCTGTGTTAGCAAAAAAAAAAAAATAATAATAATAATAATATAAGTAATAAACTACGGTACTTACATTTACGGAGCGAGACTTAAGACTTTACAAAGTATTTTAGGCAGATTCATCTACCTATTGAGATGGCGACCAATGTTCGACTTTCGGAAAATTTCTTCACAAGTTTTCATTTCATGACCCCCCGAGTCTAAAACCACCCTCCGTTCAAAATGTTATATATTTTATATATATATATGTATATTATATACAGTATGTATATCGATTTTAGGAAATACTCTAACTTCCCGTAAATATTATCTGATTTTGATGAAACTTGGCACGAAAATTGATCTTGCAAATGCCTTGATCGAGTTCGTTAACCAGCTAGATTCACTATTTAGTTACAAGATGGCGGCCGATTGAAACCTTATATAATTCATATCTCGATTAATATTGCTCGCAGAGGAATGAAATAAAATGTGACTGAAACCCCGCATTATTATCTACGATAATGGTAATCAACACTTTTTACGACAAATCACGGTTTCAAGATGACGTCCAGTCAAAGTAAAACTAATTTTATAAGTAAAAGTTCATAGTCGTCATTGTTTGGGACACAAGAGTGTTTTGTTTGTTGATGTTGCGACCGGGAAAATAATGAAGTATTTTTTATTACATAAATAGCGTAGGTAGCGTAGAGGGAAAGCAGGGTCTGCGGAATCTTCCTACACTTGATCGGCCAGAGCCGAAAGGGATTTTTTTTATCCAACCTACATCCAAAAAACAATACCATTTCCAAAATACATTATAACAAAACACAAAAAACTTATACAAGGGTAGCCCAGGACGAACTGCTTGACATGCGTACCGAAAAACGGCCAGAAAATGTAGAAGCAAATGCAAAAGCTCGAATCAATGACCATTCGGATGAAAATCAGGGGGAGCTCTTGCCACTAAGCTACATTCGCTAGATTAACTTCAGTAGTACACAATTCTCTCAGTTTAAGGTCCAGACTTCAAAATATTTTTAGACGAAGGAGTCGTCGAGTCATTTTGACGAAATTAATTAATTGTTAGCCGCAAACATATATATTTTTTTCATTTCTTTTAAAAAAGGTTAATCGCGTACAAACAATTTAATGAATGTATCCGATTAATCTCTTCAATCACCTCACTAAGTAACCTAATAGGTACTTGTGTCGAGTTACGACACGTCTCCGATCACATGGTCTGTTGAAACTCGCACAAGTGCTCGTACAAGCACGCTACCATCTTCCCACCGAAGATGCAAAAATGGTCTAGTGACAACAAGAATAATGTAGCCTATACAAGTTTTCTTAAAAGCTGAAAGTTTAGGTACCCTACTTATTGACACTATTTTATGGAGAACCGAGTCGCATGACACGCAACATGTTTACATGAGTCATGACTTACATTGACAGGAAGAATGGCACGTCCCGCTCGGAATTCTGTGGACAGGTCTCTATACTGCTAAACAAAGTTGCACTCTTTACAGGCCAACAAACAGGCTAAAGGACTGTCGAAAGGACATGCTTAAGCCGCAATTACACCAAAAGATGACAATAAGGTAAATTTTTAAAGAAGGTTGTACCGATTTCTTCGTTAATCGGAGTCGATGTAAATTTTTTACAATCGCAGGGAGGGGGGGGGGTTGCAAGTTTAAAAAATGAACTAAATTTGTATTTTGTTATGTGTATCTTATCAAAAAAAGGTCATTCTATCGGCTCGGCGATTTTGTTTCGGGTGGGGTTTTCGGGGGGCCCCCCTAAAATCCACCAATGGGAAGAATTGTAGCTGTAGTTTAATAATACAATACATTTGAATGTTGACAGGTCAATTAAATATTGACAATTTATACTGCATAACCATGTATGCAGACATGCAGTGTTATACTGTAGGCTGTAAGACAGAATGAGAGGTGTCCTCAAGAGCTAGGCTATATAGGGGCGATTTATGGCACAGCGAGTGGTGGGAGTACACCTTTCTGTTATATAGGAGTACAGCACTGCAGCCGGGGGAGCGTGGAATCGGTGACCGAGGGCGAATACAACCATTTTCAAGCTCATATATATCGTAGACCCACTCTAGGAACTGAATAGGGATGTTCCTGGATATGATCGGCCAAAAGTGGTAGGATGGTAGGCAAACTGTTTAGACGGTCCCTGTGCAGCCTCGTCGTCCAGTGCGCTGCTTATAGAAGTTTTTCTTACCAAATCGTACTACACAGATACGAAAAACCCATAGAATTGAGATGGGTATATATCCCCAAAGCCAAAAAAAGAACCGGTCCGAGTTTACTCGAACATGCTTTCCAATTTATCAAAATTAGTAAATAGAGAAAATGAGTAATTTCATGGTAAATAATTTTCCAGTGGTTAAATTTCCGATATCTCGGGGGGGGGGGGGGGGGGGTTATCCACCTGACGACACTGGAGGTGAGGTAAATTCTAGATAGGTCAGACCAACACATTACAACACAGCAATGCTGGCAGGGCACGCAATGCATTTGAGCGTGAATTTTCGATCATTTTTTCAAAAAAACATTTTTTTTTTTCAAAACCAAATACTTTTCTGGGAAAGCAACCTGTCCGGTACTCAATTTAACACCTAAAACATGCCTGAAGGTAGAAATCATCGATAGAAAGGTTTCGCAGAAAAATTATTTTTTAGTCATTTTTCATTATTTAGTTAGTTATTTTTATTTTTTTTACCCCCAGAAGCAACCTATCAAGGGGCAAGCGACCCCACGCATTTCGTTAATATTAATAACGACTACAATATATGTGAATTTAAAAGAAATCATTGGAGCCGTTTTTGAGAAATAATTTTTTTAGGCGTTTTTTGGAGTTTTTTGAGAATAAACCCCCCCCCCCCCCAAATTAAGTTAGCCCCAAATAAAAAAAAATTGTTCCGAGGTATGATTTTTGTGAACCTACATGCCGAATTTCATCAAGATCGACCGATCAGTTTGCCCGGAAATCGACGCACAGACAGACAGACAGACATTTCATAAAAACCTCTTTTTTGGGTTCCTGGGACCTCAAAACGTGTAAATCCGTTGAAATCTCGGAATCGAAAATTTCGACCGTCACAGAGCTTTCCCTATACTACGTATAAATTGGAAAGCAAAAAGAATGAAGAACAGAGCCAGCAATAAAACCATTCCATGAAGCTTGTAGCATTGCCCCAAGCTTATGTGCCGAATAGTGGCCGACGGGCCGCCAAAGGCGCCAGTTCTAAGAAAGCGCCCCATGGTACGGGAACCCAAAATAGAGATCCGACAAAATTAACTAGGTCTGCGCAAAACACGGGCCTCAATGTCTGACTGTGTGTGGCCAAGGCCATAATACACAAAATGTTCCCTGCAATAAAACTGACTAGTTTATGGCGCATAACGCCACATGATACAATTTTACATCGGGAATTAAATGAAACATTATATGGTTGTTCTGGTTGGTATGTTCTATATAAACCTACAGATAGTAATAATATAAAGTACTACCCGTGCGGAAAAAAGTACAGCGGCAAGTCTAACATAAGTTATTAATTTTTTAAGGAAAACTGGTTAGAAATTAAATAAAATTTAAAATGTCTAATATACTCTTACAGTTTTTAACCTATCAATAGAGAGGCAATGCAACAACTTTCTTGGGAAATTCATCAATAACATTAGAATGAATATTCTACTAGGGAAAAAAAATATGTTATGCTATAATGGCCTAAAAACTGCAAACTGTACAACATAATTATTTGGTTTTTTTTTCGAAGAAAATTAGGCTAAGACTTGTGTGAGTCTTCGTTGCTTTAGAGTTTAGACTTTTAGAGTATGACCTCACTTAGTGAAAAGCGCGGTACGACCTGAAAATTAATTTACAAATTTAAATAGAATCTATCTATGTACTGTTGCCCTGGAAGCTGTGGTCCTGGAATTTCAAGGAATAGTCTCCTTTGGAAAGGGTCTTTCCCACCATTGCATTGCTAAGACCCGCGCCGGCGACGCTCTAGGAAATTTGTCATCTTAGCAAACGGGTACTTCAGAGGATTTCTGACCCCGGGTTGAAGCTATCCGCAAGCAGGTGCACCCTAGGACACACCTCAGTGTCAGTTGTCAGGAATCTTCTTAAGTGCATTCAGAAAAATACATTTTTTTTTTCACCAACCAATCACCAATCCATTTGCTCCAAAAACTAAGTTCCCAGCGCGTCGCCGGCGTTGAGTTGCGTGTATACCGGGCCTAAGAATGGCGAAAAATTCATTCGGAAACTATGCCAATCATTTCCGAAAACCGACGGGGTCGTTCATTTGATTTGATTTGATTCAGGGCTAAGTTCAATGGGCCACACTACAAGTCGACCTATATCCGTAGAAACCCTTCAATAGTAATACTAAAGTTTTCCCTACACTTGATTCTTCAGCGATTCCAGGATTGCAACAATTCAAAGTAGCTGAGCTTCTGAGTAATGCCTTATAGCCTCAGAGCGAAGACTCGAAAATCCCTAATCTGTACATCCTAGGGGTGAAGATGGAAGCGCATAATGGTGACTGAACAGATAGGGGACAGAGTTTGAGCGGCGGGATTTATAAGCGAAAAAAAATTTGTTCTGTGCAGCGCACTCTTTTGTCCTGGGGTTCGGAAACTGGCCCTGTAGGCGGAATTACCGTACTCAATGAAGAGTCAACGGCACAAGGATGCAGAAGGCAACGGGAAATGACTGGATGGCAATACTCCAGTATAATCAACCTTGATGATCGCCAATCATCGCCAGAAGATGTCCTCTGAGGCCCCCTACAATAGGCTATTCCCGACCTACCTACTAATTAGGCGCCCATTCCACCGACCGGCTAGGGCTATTTACAACAACGGTGACGTGGTAGCAGATATTCAAGACTTAGGTGGCGTTTCCACCGACCTCGCATTGCAGAATGCAAATGACATTGATGGAAATTAGAATTTTTCTTATTATAGAAATCTATTAAAATGTTTGTACTTAACATATCCCATGACGCCATTTTTTAATTTTAGTTTGTGATTTTACTGTATGATCATTGATCAATTTTAACTATGGCATAGAGGAAAATAAACATTTTCTGCAATGCGAGGTGGGTGGAAACCCCGCCTAAGTCTTGAAAGTCTGCTACCACGTCACTGTTTTTGTAAATAGCCCTAGCCGGTCGGTGGAATGGCGCCTTAAGTAAGTCTATAAAGGGGTCTCCGAACATCCACCTGAAGTACCTGGCCGACAATTAATAATTCTAGGACAACATGTTTGCAGGATTGCAGCCACTAAGCCAGGGCGGATCGGCACTCTGAAGCTATAAATACATAATAAATAAATGTATTTCGTTTCTTCAATATTACATATGGTCTATAGCTGAGAGCTTATTTTGAAAGGCCCCATTCACCGACAATTATGAACAGCATGAGTGCAAGATAACCAATAATGGGCTATTATTGACTAGCCTAATAGGGACGGATTTGACTTTAAGTGGATATAGGCACTGCCCATGTTCCATTATCCTTAACTAAAATGTTATGGTACATAATAATTACGCGCGCGGATAAATTTTATCCGATAAAGGCATTTGCCTCAGTTGCCTACTGGTAAATCCGCTACTGAGCTTACGGTAATAGTAGAATTTTAGCAGCAATAACAAATCATTGGACGTTGTCAGTTCGTTTAAAATCGAGATTCGAAACACTTTCCATTAATATAATTACCGTCTTTTATTGACACAAGCGTGTTTGCTCAAACGGAACAATTCTGCCGCCAACCGCTATAACGGCTACTGCTGCTTGACGATCTCTTGATTTTCAGCTCAAGGTTATTTATAAGAGGTATGGTATCCTACCTGATGCGGACGAACCTAACCCAGGCGCCAGTACGGTGCAAAAGTACTTTACTCGGAGATTTAATGCTAGCTGCCAAATTTGCACAAAACCAGGAACTGCAGAATTAAACAGGAGTTTTTTCTTTAAAAACGCATGCCCGAAGAACACACAACACAACACTCGCGGATGACAACAACAACACGCTACACTAGACGACCCTCGATTCAATGAGTGAGTCGAGTGAGCCGCGACTCTGCAAGCGGTGAATGAATCCTGCCGACAGCGCTCCTGGTGGCGAACACTCGAACGAGAAAGAATCTATTGTACTTTGTACCTTGGTGGATGGTGGAGCACCGGTGCGGTGTCTGCACCTGGACTATCGGGTGCCCGGATGGCTGGATTGCGGATACTCGCCGATGAAGGATGGACTGCCAATTTCAGACTAGAATTTGATAATTTGAAAATGGGTAGGCCCAGGGGGGTAGCGTAACGATAATTTGGCGCCCCTTCTTTTCCATAAAAGTGTAAGTAAATGGGAAAACCGTTCAAACTATAACACTCCTGGGTCTACACAACTTTTAAATTAGTAGGGAATGTCCTTAGTGTCCCTTGCGCAGCCGCCCGAGGGTGGGGGGAAATGCCTAAAATTCCGGCCCCCCCAGAATGAGATATTTTAAGATTAAAATATAAAAAAATTAGAATTTAAAAGTTTTGAAATTGGCGGGAAGTAGTGTTATTATTATTTTTTTTCCGGCAATGCTGGTAGGTAGATATTTATGAATTTTAGAGGAGGTTGCAACTTGCAACAGCGACCTGTTATCACCCCCTCCCCCTTTCGAAGGCAGTTATATTCATTGCCTCTAAAATCTAAGTGTTACAGCACTCAAAATGCGCAAAACCTCACTATTTCAGCCCTATTTTTCAAAACGGGAGACCCCCGGACCCCCCTTGTCCACAATTATTTTTATTCATTCTAATATATAAGCATTGGCGTAAATTCCCAAAATTTCTGGGGGGGGGGGGCTTTAGGACCAAAAGACCTTGAAACCTAGAAATCGATAAATTGGCCCAAATTATTGAGGTTTTACGCTCGTTATACCCTGGAGAAAGGGGAGCCACCCCTCCCGAAAAAAAAAAACTGATAATTGTAAGGGCAAGCGTGGTTTAACAAATATTTTATCCTGAAGAAAGGGGGGCCCGGGGGTCTCCCCCGGAGAAAAAAATTGATGAATAGGCCCACATTAAGGAGGTTTTACGCATTTTGCAAACAGTACCGTTGGGATTATACAGACGAATAAACCTACCACTGAGGAGGGCCCGGGGTTCTCCCCCGAAGAAATTTTTTTGAAAAAATAGGTCTGAAATATTGGGGTTTTAAGCATTTCGAGTAATATATTTTTTGTGAAAGTACTTGGTCAATATGTTGATTTTATCATGATGTCTTTCAAGTGAAATAAGCATACCAAGAATAAATTTCCCTTTCGTTTTTGTGGATGCTATGCCTTTCGCCTCCAAAACGTCTTTGTCACCAGAAATCCTGGGGGGGGGGCAGGACCCCCCTATTTACGCCAATGTTTGCAAGAGGTACAATTGAGTTATTTTAACGACGAATAAACCTACCATTGAGGGGGGCCCGGGGTCTCCCCCGGAGAAAAATTTGGAAAAAATAGCTCTGAAGTATTGGGGTTTTAAGCATTTTGAATATTAATTTTTTGTGAATGTACTTGGTCAATATGTTGATTTTTTTCATGTAAAATAAGCATACTAAGAATTAGTTTCCTTTTCATTATTGTGGATACTATGCCTTTAGCCTCCAAAACGCCTTTGTCACCAAAAATCCTGGGGGGGGCTAAGCCCCCCCCCCCCAGGACCCCCCTATTTACGCCAATGTATATAAGCCTTGTTGCTTTCAAATTTCGTAAAACCTCACCATTTCAGCCCTATTTTTCAAAAAAATTTCTCCCGGGGGAAACCCCCGGGCCCCCCTTGTCCATAATTATATTGATATGATGGTAATATGTAGGTAAGCTTTCTTGCTCTCAAAATGTGGAAAACCCCAATATTTCAGCCCTCTGTCTCCTGAGCAACTTTTATGAAAATGGGTGCCGATGCGAGGCACCAAATTATACCACACCTTCGAAAACCTATCGTTACGCCACTAACAAGTGCCTCCCCCTTTTATGAGGTCTGGGACCGCCTCTGTCTGGGGCCCCCTCGTCCGCCTCTGGTTTGCACCCACGGCCCCCCCATATCTTGTGCCCCCGGCCCCCCCCCCCCAGGGGTTAATTCAGCACTGGTTCGGTAAGTTTTCGTGGGGAATACTGGCCTACAGCTATGCATTGGAACGTCGGGGTTCCTCCTGACTGCATGACTGAATTCTAAATTCTTTATCGTGTTTATTGTTAGGTAGGTATGCACTAAGGAGGCTACCCCATGTTCCAATGCATAGTGCGCCAGTATTTCTCACGAAAATATATCTAAGCGCTGTGGGACTGGGCCTTCATATATAAAGCAATTCTGGATATAGGGATATCAAATAGCAGGAGTACTTCGTACCCTAGTTAATTTCAATGTACGGCGCAAATATTGTTTTATCACAATAATAATAACGAGTTATAACTCCCCATCCATAGTAGCCTATTTTGAGTCCAATGAAATAAACCGCCTCTACAGCTTAAAAGCCTAAAAGTCACAATATTAATAAGCATTTAGGTTCAGAAGTTTTATAAAAAGCCAAGTGAAAAGCCGCGTGATTTGAAAATAGCATGTCAAAAAACGGTAATTTAACTCATAGAAAAACAATTTGAAAACGCACGGCACTGACTGGTACGACTGATGGGGGTTACCAGGATTTCACATTCTACAATATAATATATAGGCTATACTCTACAGGCAGGCGCAGTTCGTAAATACAGTAATTATTGTATTATTTTGAATCTGAAAGTATAGGAGTAGGCTATAGGCATAAGGTTTCCCATTGGGCTGAAACCTATCGGAATCAATTAATGTTCCTTAGTCCTACATTATATTCACATTGATAAATGATTTAAACTTTCGAACTAAATTATTACGTTTCAAAGACCACCAAAGAAGATCTAATAAGCGAAGGACCGAGTGCGTTGGATCCTCAGCATCCAATTGATTCTTCTGGAATTTGGGGGACCTGGCAGGTGCAGGAGCAGTAGCGGCGCTACGGGGGTGCCCGGGGGCATGCCCCCCCCGAAAGTTTCTCCAGCCCCCCCCCCCCCCCCGCCTGGGCCCCCCACGTTTGAGATATTTTACATGTTATAAAACTGGTTACATTTTACTTACTTTCTTTATACCTCCTCCCAATGAAAAATGTTTTGTTTTTTCAATGGCCCTCCAGATATAAATCATGCCCCCCATGCCCCCCCCCCCCCCCGCCACTGTGCAGGAGCCCAAAACATCAGGTTTTCCACTAACACTAACAGCAATCCTTTTGGAGATGACACTCCTGTATCACATTGATATTGGCTATTATTTATTTGATAGACACAGTACAATACGATAATACGATGTGTTAGGCTACGTAAATATAAACGTTTTTACTTGAATATGCTTGACTACATTGATAGATATGTAATTGCATGAAGTATTAATGTAATTAAAGAGAGTCCAAAGCTCTGAAGCTCTGGATTTTTGTTTTCATACGACAAGCCCTTGAGGTCTGGTGTAGGCCTGAGAACCTATTGGCCACTGCTCTATTCGGGATGTTGTGATCAGCCACTTGCCTGGCAGCCGAAAATTTTTCCTACTTATGAAGGTAAAGTTGGGGTTGGGTCAGGTCCACTGGGGTTTGGTCATGGGTGGTCCCATTACTCCCATTATATGCAGTAAGTAAGTTACAAATAATAATAGATCTACTACTTTTGTACTATTATTTATACTATTGTACTTTAATTTTAATTTGTTATGTATGGATGAAGGAAATAAATACATTTATTTATTTATTTATTTAATTTAATCTAGGAGTATTATTGCACTGGTTTAATAATAATCTGTGTTTCTACATAGGGGAGATAGAAAATTTGCTTCCGCTAAGGATATTTTTTTTTAATTTTTGGTGCCAACTTCCTGTCACGTCTTCGATCAGAGCTTCGGCCCTGTTAAGTGGTGTCTTTTAACAAATCAGAGCACGCCTTGCAACCAGGGGCTTGTATAGCTGTTTGGAAGCGAGCAAGGCTTGTTCTGATTGGTTGAAGTGCAGACGTGTCAGGTGGCACCAGAAACTAATAAAATATACATGGCCCGAGCAAATGTGCCATCTCTCCTATAGAGAACTGTACGCCATAAGTACATTCAAATACGACCAATGCGCACTGACGACGGAGGACCCTTCGAGTCTCGTAGAAACGTGATGGCCAACGGTTACTTAAACATGATAATAGAAGTAATGCTGGAGGAGAAACCTATTCATACCAAGATTTAATGATTTCGGATGGAGATATGGGGAGTAACGTGTTGGTTTTGCATGTACGTGAAATTTGGCTAAGGTATGGGCATAGGTAAAGGTATATTATCGTGCGATCCGGAGGAAAGAGTAATGAGAGGCCGGCGAAGGCCATTTTCCAAGTTTTAATTTCTGTACAGGACCTTTCACTTGCTAACCTATTAATTCTTGAGGCGAGTTATGTATACCCAGGTCCAGACAATAGACTTTCACTAGTTTGACCGGAGAATTTGAAAATCTGTAAATTTTATTAATTTGCATTACTTTCCCAACATTCACGAAAATTCCACGTAATTGTGCATTGCTGCTGCTATTTTGAAAACAAATTTAAGTAATGTTCGACCGGCAATTAAGACAACCAGAGGAGGAAAACTATATACCATACTTCACATATATCGATCATAGAGAGAGTGAGAGAAAAGGGTCATTACTCAGAAAAAAATATTACTTTACATTTTGATGTAAATGTACATTTGTGGCCATCACTATTAGCGGCAAACCGGAGTCGCCAATATTCCATTTCTGTGCAAACTTTAATTTCTCATGAAATATGGAACGCAGAACAATGAAAACATGTTTGAATGGAAAGAAAAAAATTTTCTCCTAATTTTGATACATAGTATGTTGCCATCATCAATACCGATCGGCTATAGTTAGTGAACTTGATACGCGAAAAATAACGGTAAATCCGTTGAAATCTCGGAATCGAAAATTTGGACCATCACAAAGCTTTCCTTATACTACGTATAAATTGGAAAGCGAAAATATAGTTTTTTTTTACAAAACTTCCTTACTTTCCTTGCTTTTGAAATCAACCTGATCTGTTTTGTTACCCAACTTAGCACATGGTAGGCCAAGGTTCAGATGGAGCGAACAAGTGCTCGAAGATGTGCACGCCACCGGCACTCGAGGCTGGAAGCTAGCGGCGGAAGATTGTCCGAGATGGCGTGGTGTAGTGGAAGTCCCCCGGGCTGGACATGCCTACCTAAGTCAGGTAGGCTTAAGTCAATTTAGCACCTAAGACATGCCTGAAGTTAAAAAGGCATCGATAGAATGGTTCCTCAGAAAAATTATTTTTTAGTCATTTTACATCCCACATCGCACATGTGGAAAGGTGAATTCTATCTAGATGATCGGGCCATTGTGATCGCGAAATAGCTGGATGAAGAGGGCAATGAGCTATGTTAACGAAGTAAGATGGTCATTGGGCGAGGGAGGGCGTGACGGAGGAAAGTTTGCGATAGCCATCACAACGTGCGACAAAGTCTTTCGATACCATCGGACCTCCTCGAGAAAGTGGAAGACCACTCAGCAACTCGTCAGCAACGTTTAGCAGAAAGGGCACATAACAATACCTACAGTCAAAGAGCCGTCAGGTAGCGTCAGAGAATTGGATTTGGACGCGTTGGCATAAATCACGCCCCCGTAACCCCCGCGGCGCGACGCATTGCTGCATGGGTCCCCAGTTCCAGGTTTGTGCTAAAAAACTTATGGCTGAAATTAAATCATCCCAGTATTTCAGCCTTATCCTTACATATATATATATATATACATTTCATGATGTATCTAAATAAAAATTGATCAACAGTCTGTTGTACTGAGATATACGTCTAAATAAAAGTTGAAGAAAATTACATGCTGCTTCTGCTGTTACTTTGTTCTGGTAGGTACGTTTTCCATTATTATTTTATTATTTATGCTATAACCTTTTGTCTTCCCATTCCACTGTTGCCTATTATTTGGAATGGTAGGCTAGGTCCATGTAGCTTGTCGATGGACGATGCAATTGAATAGGCAGTGTAGACTTGAATTGGTTTGTATTGCAGTGCTTCGACTCAAGTTAGAGTAATTTAACACACAGTGGTTACAATATGAGCTGTGAGACGAGAACGATACATGCTTACAATTAATATTGAATTTGATCCAGCCTGCTTCCATATAGAAAAACCAACTCTGTGTCCACAGCTAAAGGAGCTGATGAGACACAGAGGGTAGATTAAAGATATTATTGAATAAGAGAAATAAATACGTAAAAGGAAGATTGAGGAATATTGAATTATCTGAATGTGAACAGCGCCATCTACCGGGAAAAAGGTGAAGCTGGAAGCAGACTGGTTATTACACATGTGGGACTATGTGGTCCCCACATTACCCCCCTCCTAAGACTGGAAGTCGGAGAAATGTCGTGGAACGTGGACGTGACGACCTGAGCGAGTGGTGCGAGTCGGTGGTGTCGGCACGACGTCAGTGGCAGGAAGTGGTGAGGAGACCTTCTCCTGAGGTTTATCTTGAGCAGGATGCTGATGCGGGGGGTTGATCGTAGACTGGTGAGACGGTTCGTCTGTACTGGCATTAATGTAGGCCGGCTTGACCCTGTCCATTGACACAGTAACCGCACGACCGCGGCTTGAAATCGTAACTGTTTTGTCGGTGCGACTTAACACAGGGAATGGTCCCGCATAAGGACGTTCGAGGGAAGCACGGACGTGGTCTTGTCTCACGAAAACGTGCGTGGCCTTGGCAAGGTCTTGTGGGATGAATGTTTGATGAGCCCCGTGTCTCTTGACGCGAGTGGGGCGTAGTGAGTCGAATTTCCTTCGAAGTGAGATGAGAGTGTCCGCCGGACTCTGATTTGAAGGAGGAGTTGTCAGCATCTGTCCTGGTAGTCTTAATGGTTCACCATAGACCAGATCTGCTGGAGAAGCTTGAAGATCTTTCTTAAGAGTGGCGCGCATGCCCAGTAAAACTAGCGGAAGGGCTTCCGTCCATTTGTCATTGGCATGACACATAATGGAGGCTTTGAGTGAGCGGTGCATACGCTCTACCATGCCGTTGGATGCAGGGTGGTAACTGGTAGTCCGTGCATGGTGAAATCCGCATAATCGGGCCAGGTCAGCAAACAAATGGCTCTCAAACTGTCGGCCGCGATCTGTAGTAATTGTCTCCGGTCTCCGGGTAATTGTCATCCAGCAGGAAATGAGGGTTCTGGCGACGTTTTCGGCGGTGATGTTCACCATAGGAGCGGCTTCCGGCCATCGCGTGAAACGGTCAACGAGTGTTAACAAATACGTGTAGCCTTCCGACGGTGGTAATGGGCCTACAATGTCGAGGTGTATGTGCTGAAACCGTCGGTCAGGCTGAGTAAAGGTTCCAATCGCAGTGAGGGTGTGTCGATGTATCTTGGACAATTGACAGTTGACACACAGACGAGCCCAAGCGCGGCAATCCTTACGGATAGAAGGCCATATGTAGCGTTGGGCAACCAGGTTAGCAGACGCTGCTATTCCTGGGTGATGTAGGCTGTGTAGGTGCTCGAAAAGTTGTCGACGTAATGGTTTGGGCACAAATGGGCGTTGTATGTCTTGACTAGAATCGCACGTAAGGACTGAATCAGAGCCCGGAATGGGAACATCAACGAGGATGAGGGACGTCTTTCTACTGGACCGAAGCTCTTTGAGTTCTCTGTCGTCTTTCTGAGCAGAAGAAAGTTGCTCAGGAGATACGGGAGTAGAGATTGCTTCGATTCTTGAGAATGCATCAGCGGCCAAGTTGTCCTGCCCAGCGATGTATTGGATGTCCGTGGTGAATTGAGAGACGAATTCCATTTGCCGCATTTGGCGAGGTGAGCAACTTGTTTTTGGATTCTGAAAAGCGTGCGTCAACGGTTTGTGATCGGTATACACGACAAAAGCGCGCGCTTCTAGCAGGTAACGGAAATGACGAATGGCGTCGTGTACCGCAAGCAATTCGCGATCGTAGGCGGACCATGTTCGTTGGTTTTCTTTAAGTTTCTGCGAGAAGAATGCCAATGGCTGCCAATGATCGTTGATCCGTTGTTGGACTGTAGCTCCGATACTGGTGTCTGATGCATCTGTGACTAGTGCAATCGGAGCCGTATGATCTGGATGCGCGAGTAGGGTGATGCGTGCCAGACTGTGTTTGCATGAGCTGAAAGCTTCGGTAAGCTTTGTTGTCCATGGTATCGTAGCGTTCCCTTTTACCTTGTCTCCAGATAACAACGTGTTGAGTGGTGCTTGTTCGTTGGCTGCATTTGGTAGGAACCGGCGGTAGTAGTTAATCATGCCAAGGAAACGGCGTAGATCTTTGAATGTCTTTGGAAGAGGGTATTCAGTGAGTGCCTTTACCCTGTCTGGTAGGGCTTGTGTGCCTTCTGCTGACACGAGGTAACCAAGAAAGCTGATTGACCCAACGCCGAGGGTACACTTGCTAGGATTAATGACTAGGCCATATTCTCGGAATCGTTGGAAGAGTTGACGTAGGTGTGATTCGTGCTCCTGCTTATCACTCGATGCAACCAGTACGTCGTCGATGTATGAATATGCCCACGGGAGGTCGCGTAGGATGTTATCCATGAAGCGTTGGAAGGTTTGAGCAGCATTGCGAAGACCGAATGTCATGAATGGGAATTCGAAAAGGCCGAATGGAGTATTTATTGCTGTCTTTGGAATGTCACCATTGGAAACTGGTATCTGGGTGAATGCTTTGACCAGGTCTATTTTGCTGAATACGGTTTTTCCTCGCAATTCTGCACTGAAATCTGCGATGTGGCGGACTGGGTACGCGTCAGGAATTGTTCGAGCATTGAGCCGTCTGTAGTCCCCGCATGGGCGCCATGAATGGTCGCTTTTAGGTACTAGGTGTAATGGTGAGGCCCATGGGCTGTCGGACGGACGACATACGCCGGTCTGGATCATGTCGTTGAACTCCTTTTTGGCGATAATAAACTTGTCCGGGGCCAACCGGCGTGGGCGAGCGGAGACGGGAGGTCCGTCTGTCGTTCTAATGTAGTGGACCGTGGAGTGTTTGACCTGGTCTGTGGGTTGTCTCGGCCGCGTGAGGTCGCTAAACTCCTCAATTATTACTTTTAGACTGGCCGGGGTACTGTGCGGTATTGTTAAGGTAGAAACGCTAGGTTGCTTGGAGGGGCTTTGACACAGGTTCGCCTTGCGATGCGTTGTCCCGTCGATCAGCTTTGAGTTCTGGAGATCCACCAGCAAATTAGAGGCTGCGAGAAAGTCTGCACCGATGATGGGTTGCGTGACATCGGCAATGATGAAATTCCAACGGAAACTGCGTCGTAATCCCAGGTCCAGTTGTTGAGCTGTTGTTCCGTACGTATTGATGATTGTGCCATTGGCGGCAGTCAGCTCGAGTTGAGTACGACGGAGCGGTAGGTTGAGACGGGCACGTGGAAAAACGCAGATGTCGGACCCTGTGTCAATGAGATAACGTATCTTGGTGCAAGGGTCCGTGATAAGAAGGCGATGTGAGGTTTTAAGCAGGTGTGTAGTGGCGCAGGCAGGCCCTGCCTTTACTGGCTGCGATCGTCGTTTTTCGGAAATCTGCATGGCTGCTGGCACTTTCTGGCCTTCCTCCCATAGGTTTGGTGGTAAAAACACCAAGTTGGGTCTTGTTTAGGCGCTGGTGAACGGAACTGGCGCTGGAACCGTGGCTGTGTGGCACGTTGTCCGTATCTGTCGGCGAACTGTGCCTGTAGAGCCGCGACGTTCTCTGTTAACGTCTTCAATAGGTCCACAGGGGCCATTGTGCACTCAAGAATCCGGTCACGTGTTGCTGAATTGATGGTGGCCATCTTGTCGGCGAGGTTCGCGACGTCACCTAGTGACAGGTGATCATGACCGATGATTGCCAATTGTATAGCGTGCGGGAGGCGAGACGTCCAAATGGTGCGTAAAACCGAGTCTGATATGGCTTTCTCTGCGAGGGCCTGCAGTCTCCGGAGAAAAGAGCTGGGAGTTTTGTCCCCTATGTCTTCCGACATTAGTAGCTGAATGCAACTGCTTGCTGGAAGACTCATTCGTTGGATTAACTGCGTTTTTAGCTCAGTGTATGGGTTTACTGGTACTGGGGCAGCTAACAAATCTGAGATCTCGCTGAGGGTACTTTGGTCGAGCGCTGAAAGGACGTGGTAATATTTCGTCGTTTCCATTGTGACCCCAGCAGGGGCGAACTGAGCCTCCGCTTGAGTGAACCACAGTGCCGGTGACAGGTTGGCCGACTGTGTCCAGAAGGGTGGAAGCTTGACCGAGACTGCCATCGTACTAGCAGGGCCTGTCATCTTGGTTGTAGCCGTGGGTGTCGGTGTTGTGGCTGTAGCAGTTGTAGCTGTAGCGGTTGTAGCTGTAGCGGTTGTAGCTGTAGCGGTCGTAGCTGTAGCGGTTGTGGCTGTGGTATCTTGCAGGTTGTGGCTGTGCTGCTGCGGTGAATGTAGCTGCTCCGGGGTGGTTTCCACCGCCTATGGCCGGATGAGACGTTCTGGAGGCTGGAACTGGAACTGGAACGGGCTGGAACTGGCTGGAAGCTGGAACTGGAACTGGCTGGAAGCTGGAACTGGCTGGAACTGGATGGAACTGGCTGGAACTGGAACTGGCTGGAACTGGAGCTGGCTGGAACTGGAGCTGGCTGGAACTGGAGCTGGCTGGAACTGGAACTGGGCAACTGGCTGGAATTGGAATTGGCTGGAACTGGAACTGGCTGGAACTGGAACTGGCTGGAACTGGCTGGAACTGGAGCTGGAACTGGAATCTGGAAGGCTGCTTGTTCCGTTGTCGAGGGTCACCAATGTAGCTTGTCGATGGACGATGCAATTGAATAGGCAGTGTAGACTTGAATTGGTTTGTATTGCAGTGCTTCGACTCAAGTTAGAGTAATTTAACACACAGTGGTTACAATATGAGCTGTGAGACGAGAACGATACATGCTTACAATTAATATTGAATTTGATCCAGCCTGCTTCCATATAGAAAAACCAACTCTGTGTCCACAGCTAAAGGAGCTGATGAGACACAGAGGGTAGATTAAAGATATTATTGAATAAGAGAAATAAATACGTAAAAGGAAGATTGAGGAATATTGAATTATCTGAATGTGAACAGCGCCATCTACCGGGAAAAAGGTGAAGCTGGAAGCAGACTGGTTATTACACATGTGGGACTATGTGGTCCCCACATCCATTTGAGTACTTTTATTGGTTTTCGCCACTTTTTAACGAGTGTTCCGTAATGTTTTAGGGCAAATAACTTTCAATACATACGGTACCCTATTTAGACCCACATGACTATAACCATTTAGTATTACGCGAGAAAAAAATGATGACTACAACCCTTGCCCCCCCCCCCCTCCTTCAGAGAGCTGGTGACGCCCTTCACCCTTATACAGACTACACTGCTATACTACCGCAGTCAATACGACGGTTGGGTTTAATTCTTGGCAATTAAAACTAATTTTTAATTACTTTTAATTACTAATTTAAAACTTTACGAGCCAGAGTTTTTCTTTCCTCACACTTTGGTGGATATCAGCTGTTGAGAGATAAGCGACCCTCTGCGTAAATATACTACTGGAACCATCTCTGAATGGCACGATGCCAGGGGTACGTCAGTTGGAATAACTTTGGGGTGAACTGTGTTTGTGGAACGATATTGAGTGACAAGTATTGCAACCGGGGCTTTTCCCAACTCACAACCCTCTCCCTGCCCTACCACTCATGCTGTATGATTCTCAATACTCAAGCATATAGGTTACAAGTACAAGTTAATAAAGATGGCAAAGGGCTTTAAAATTAGTTTGTGAAAATTTAAAAAAGGTCATATTATTATTTTTAAGCTGATTAAGGCCCATTCTCACCATCGCTTGAATCGTAACGGTAAGGAATACTGCAGACGGCACAAACATCTTCCAGAGCATGGCGGTGCCTTGCAGCATCGCTACACAGACGACAGTAGGGTTATGCATGTACAATTGTACGTATGAATGCTGTTTTAGGTAAGCAAAATATTAATTATTAATTAATTAATAACCTATGCGAACTAAAAATAAAAACATCGGCAACAAAAATAAGATACAAATAAAATATGAAGTCATTACCGCTGAACAACCTTGAATTTAAGTTGAAATACTGTGAAATATCAAGACTAATAGGCTAACGTAAAAGGAATAAAAGAATGCCAGTAAAAACATCTATAATGACTTCCATCACCTTAGCAATGACAATACAGACATCACAAATACTAGGACAATATATAGGGGGATTATATAATATTCTAAGAGACCCTAAAGGCACCTGTCTCGCTCTCCCTCACATATCAAAGGAATAGCAAAGGGCTAGCCGAGGTGCCTTGCGGTATCCCGCCAGTCTCAACCTGTCGTAAAACAATGGGAGACTAATAAACCGATGAGGGCCCTAGCCTTTGTTATCTCGAGTCTATTACAGATCGGGCCAAACATGAGAATCCCATATGCTTTACGAGCGGCAACCACAACGCTAATACAATTACCATAAAAATTCATTTCCGTTTTTTGTCGATAGGCCACTCCCGTGTGCACTGGGTGGCTCCACCAACCACTTGTGTGTGTGTGAGTTATATGATGTGTTTTCATTGTAGGAGTAAGGCTAGCGCTAGATAAAAGGGTTTGGTGCGATTAACCTTACTCATAGCACCTTCCCACTATGTCGGCCACCGTCAGGCTTCATCTTCTTGCCTTGAAAAACTTGAAAAATTCATCTGGAACCGGCATTTTAGGACTTGCACAAATATAGTACTTTGGTTAAAAAGATGTAAATTTGACTCTCGGTATAAATAAAAAAATATTTACAGAATATGAAAATGAAATATTTTCAAATAAACTGTATAGTACATAAAAAAAATCAATTTGTATTGTATATGCAAAGGCCTATGCAATACATACTTAATATTTCGATCTCATGAAATGATAAGTTGTGAAGAAATTTTCTGGAAGTCGAACATTGGTCGCCGTCTCAATAGATAGGCTAGATGAATGTCCCTAAAACTGAGTTTAGCCATTTCTGTTTTAAGGGCCAACCGGAGTCGCCCATATTCCCTTTTCTGTTCAAACTTCAATTTCTCAGGAAATATGGAACGCAGAACAACGAAAAAATGCTAAATGGCAAGAAGAATTTTTCTCCTAATTTTGATGTATAGTATGTGGCCTTAACTAACCCCAATTCGCCACAGTTGATGAACTCCTTCAACTTGAACTCCTGAGTGACCGTTATTTTTTGCGTATCAAGTTCACTAACTATAGCCGATCGGTATTGATGATTGCAACATACTATGCATCAAAATTGTTCCATATTTCATGAGAAATTAAAGTTTGCACAGAAATAGAATATCGGTGACTCCGGTTTGCCCTTAAGTTAGCAGCTTAGTGAATTAAAAAAAAATGGAAAACAATATTTTCTTAAGCAAAAACTCAGATAATAGTATAAGGGTTACTTGGTGTGATACAATAGTGCGTACTGACGGACCATTAATGCCTAATTGACGATAATGAGTCGCTTGATTTTTTCGAATACCTGCATTTTGGCGAAAATTCCACCGGCGATTTTCCTTCATTTGTGATTTGAGATTTTTTGTTTGTTTTGTTTCAAGGAGTATTTTAAGGACTATTATGTAGATACTTAACTTATCTATTATAACTTAATTTATAATAGTTAAGTGTCTACATAATAGTCTCCTTAAAACAAAACAAACAAAAAATCTCAAATCACAAATGAAGTAAAATCGCCGGTGGAATTGCCGCCTTTTAAACATGCATGGAAGAAACGCACTGTTCCATTTATCTTTAATTCCTGGTCACTTTGCATACATTTTAATTAAGCACTACAATAAAAAAACTAGTAGATAGTCCAATTATATGATGTTCACACGGGAGGAGTGAGAAGTATCTTAATTATTATACTACGCACAGTATATTATATTATAGCCGGCCCACTAATATTGTACGATAAACGTATAAATATACGATAAAATATTCATCTGACAATAACCTCGTTCTGTGCATAGTATTATACTGACTACTATTAATAATTAAATACACGTACAGTATTGTACTAAACATGAGATGGGACTCAGCTCAATAATAGTACAGCCTGTGATGATGAGAATCAGCACAATAGCAGTTTACGTAGACCTTTTCAGGGAGATTGCATGTCCATGACGTATGAACCACGTCTTAAAATCCTCGAGGCTGGGGGGGGGGGCTTTGCCCCCCCAAATGAGTTGGGGGCCAAGTTGGACCGTGCCCCCTCCCCCCAACTTTACGCCCCTGTGTTGGCCTATCGGAACCAATAATATACAATTGGAAGTATAAGGAAATATAAGACCACTAGAGTTTTCATCAGTGGGGCCTCGGGCAGCCCGGCCAGAGAGATATCGCCCCCTTCCTGCTCCTAAAAGGTGAATTAGTTCACCATAAATTACCTACTAACTAGGGTGACGCTCACGGGATCGCCCTTCTAGGTAAAAAAAATGGAAGTAGGGAATGTAGGTGCGAAATATAGTTATGGTATAGAGTTACAAATTTCCACCACTAAATTACATGATGTGAATCACATGACAAAATGTCTTTTACTGACGCCATTACACTTAGTCTCCTCGAAAACGCTGGAAGAATGAGTTGGAAACTTATTCGGGTCCTTCGCGAGTTGAGAGTCCGCAGATGGTGGAGCGTTGTACAAAACCGAGATGACTCGAAGAGAGCTGTCGAGCTCAACAAGGGCTGTAGAGCCAGAAGAAGAAGCAGAAGATTATACTTTGTAGGAACAACAATATTTCATTCAGTTCTGTATCTTCTTCTTGAGTTGCAATCTAGGGATCGGTTTGCAGCGAATGTTGTATTTTTCTCCTCCACTCTTGTCTGTTTTGTGCGGTCCTTTTCAGTTCTTTGTAGGTGACCCATCCTAGGTCTTTCATGACATCCTCTAGGTACTCCTTCCTCTGTCGTCCTCTTGAGTTGGTGCCTTCAACCATACCGTCAATTATGTTCTTCGTGTCTCAAAATATGACCCATCCATTTGCCCCTTCTTGTTGAAATGGTGGCCATAATAGTTCTTTTTTCATTTATTCTATGGCGCACTTCTTCGTTGGTTATGTGGTCTCTCCATGGGATTTTCAAGATTCTTCTGTAGCACCACAACTCAAAGGCTTCCAGTTTTTTTTTTTTTTTTTTTTTTTTTTTTTTTTTTTTTCTGTAACCTGGCGTAAAGTTAAAAGAATTGCCGTGCTGTGCTATTCATCGTGCCTGCGCTGCGGTAGGACGGAGCTTATGGTTGATGTAACGGTCCGGTCAAAGGGGCCGGTGATCGGATTATGACATAATTACGTTTGTTTAGTCCTCAACGATAATTGGATTGTACGGAAACAAATAATGCGGAGAGATTCTCAGGACCTGTCCTCACGCAGCTGGCAGACTGTCATTACACCCGATGACCCGTGGGAAGATAGGCTGGCACAGTTATGTCCGATGCGCAAAGCAAAAAGAATACCTGTTCGCCGGTAGTGTCCGAACGCCCTCCAATAAAGCAGTAGTTACCAAATCCGAGTAGTTAAAAGTGGAAGTTCCTTTTTAACGTACCGTAACTACTATATACTTGCTATGTCAAATGTAACATTTTAGTTCTTTGCAATACTTGCAAGGTACCTACTATAAATTATCAGCTGGCATAATTAGGATGAAGCAAAAATCATCAGCCTAAAGGTTAAGCATAAGGCATTTCTCACCAGACTGTCCACCACGGCTGTGTGGAACGTGCAATTCACGAATGAGCTGAATATTATTGAAACTGTATGAACTGTATGATGCTCGACAGTTCAGCCAAGTTCGCCAGTTCAGGTAAAGTCGCCTGATCGGCTAGCGGACCTGAAGCGACAGTCCCATCTCGTCGATTCACCATATCAACAGGTATTCAGGTCACCCGTTCAAAAAGAACTGTTTGAGTTGACACCAGCAAGTCTTTTGGAAATTCCGAATAGCCAGTTTCGTCTTGTCGATTCAATTGTGAGTTTCAATTGTGAGTTACCACTCCTTCAAAGTGTTAGCTGGGAGAGTTGCCTTTCGAGGCTAAAACTCGCCTAATATAAAGAATTTTTTTCATTTAATTAAAACAAAGGGTCACCCGCTCACAAAAAATTGTGAACTAAATTAACGAACGGATTCACTCGAGAGAACTGAACTGTTATAAACGGATTCAATCAAATTAGGTGAACTAGTTATAAAAACATTTTATACGATGTTGCATAAAAGTGGGCATTTATTTCAAGGAGTACCCTAGCTAACTCCCTTGAAACAGGTTGATGCATCGACACACGTCCGTTCTTTTTTAATTTTAACGTTGGAATCAGGTTGGCTTTCCTGACCGCCTTCAAAAATATCAATGTCCACTGTTGCAGATAGGAGCCACACCACTCACACCTAATAAAATGAATGATAACATTGATGATTTGTCTAAAAAAGCTATGTAATATAAAAGGCTAACTGATTAATTCGGTCAGCATCCTGTGCCTTAGCCCCTTTATATAAGTGCGCGGCATTAACAGCTTTCATTCCAACCATTTTTTTTTATTAATTTGTAGTTAGAATGAAACCTGTTCATTATAGTTTGTTTGTAGGCCCAAAATTCGCCCACATGGAAAATAAATACAATTTTCTTTCTTTCTTTTTTTATTTGTAAACAGGTACCTGCAGTACCTACTTATGACATGTTCATCATTGTTCTACACGGGTCCCCTCTTGGGTAGCTTATTAATCACTATTCAGATGCCGCGTACAGAAATGGACAGGGTTATAAGGCCATCCATACACAGGAGGAGATATAAACAAAGAATGGCATGTTTCATTTCCTCGTTAGAGACACCCATTTGTAGCCACGCCTCCAATTCAACAACAATTAATTATAAGTTTTAATCATCTTGACACACCCCACCCACGGCTCACAAGAGCATATATTTGGTTGGGAAGTCAGCGTCCAAATTATTTAATAATCTGTTGCATTTTAAGCCCATTTTGACTACAAGTGCTCTTGCATCAAACAATTATATGTAGGGCCGAAGAGTCATAGAGAGGGCGTTACAGTAAAAAAATATTTCATATACTGGGCAATCCAGACCACCCTTAATCTCTGGTATTATATCAGGAATTTTGACTTGCGGTAAAAAATATAATAACAAAGTCGGGGTCAAACTATTTTTTGGTAGCATTAAATGGTTTTTCGGATGGTGGGAAAGTGTGGTCACATAATTATCTTCCATCATAACTCCTATGTATCTTAATCGTCCAATTTCTAAACTGCAGTCACAGCACCAACACAATCAGCAATCAGTTTTATTCATATCAATTTATCCTCAGCCTTAGGTAAATTAGATGTATTTAAGGCCCAATTGGAGTCCCCCGCCTCCTCCCGCAGCGGGACTCCAACGTCACTCGTGTTTTGTACAAAATCGAATTGCACAGTAAATATTTATTGTAGAGAAAATATATTTTGGCATCCCGTGGCTGTAGACCGTTATCAATATAGCTGCTAGTATAGCCTGCACAAGATAAGTACCTATGCAATTTCGCTGGGAAAATAGCCTCCACAAGCTAATTACCAAGTTTTGACCGGGTCCAGGTATCCGTTCAGCTATGCTGCAATGTGTAAGACTTCATATTTTTTACGTTGGTACTTACCTCTGATATAGTTGGCTTATGCTTAAAGGGTGCCCCGTAAGGGATATTATGGTTCCCGCCGTTCCAGTTAATATATTTCTATGGATTTTAGGTAGGCCTATTAGAATAAATATTTCTCGACACATGACATTGATAAGTGGCCGTCACTATAGCACCGATTGGCCACAATCGTCAGAATTTATTTGCATAAAGGTAAGGCATTTTTTACAAGCCGCAAGGCACATATCATATATCAAAATGTCGAGATATATTTCTTCTAATGCCTAATTTTTTTTTTTGTGGAATAAATTATTTACTATGCATGCAATTCGACTTGTACAAAACACAAGTGGCGCTTGTGTCCCACGGGAGGGTTGGAGACTCCAATGGGGCCAAATGTATATGTACAGTAATATACAATATACTTATGTAGGTACCTATATAAGCACAACCCCAGTGTTAGTAATTCGGGATAACTTATCCTTTTGTGTCCGTGCGTGCGACAGCTGCTTGTCGGAACTTCCTCCATGGTATTTACTGTATTGCTATTGTTGATGTCAGGGGTGGATATGCCCCCTGGAAAAAGCTCACATGTAGCCCTATCGGTACCTATTCGGGGCTGATAGTTAGCGCTACGGAATAAGAATTTGGATTTGATAAGACGGCCTTCTATAAAAATTAGTAACTACAATGAATGAGTGAACTTGCGTAGGACGGGTAAAAGCACTGGGCGTGTTATGGGTCCCTAAGGCTGTCTACTAAGCAAGGGGAAGATGCTCAGCCGTTCATATATCAAATAACATACACTGCGCGCCCAGTGTTAACAAGACAGATGCTCATAGTTTAGCTAAGAAAGCATGCTTGTTACTAGTTGTCCTCTGCTTTCGCTCTTTTTGATTTGATGTAGATTGAGCCTACTATAGGTACGCAGGTTTCACTTTTCAAGTGTATTGTAGTCTCCACTTGTGCATATATGTCAGAATTAGACAAAGCTCTCTAATTCCACTTAATTTGTACAAATGAAAGTATTTGTATGCTATTGTACTTACAGTACTCTACATCTGTTGCACTTGTAGGCTGTATATGGGCTTTTGCCTGCCCAACAACACTCCTCCAATCATCTCGGTTTTGTACGACGTTCCATCGTCTACACTCTACGGACTCCCAACTTGCGGAGCTCGGTTTCTAGTTCATACTTCCAGCGGTTTCGTAGACGTCCCTGGAGTCTTCTTTCCCTAGCTCATGCTTGCTTTGTACATTTTGTTTGGCAAGCTTGCGACGTTCCCCAGCCATCTTAGACACTGTATAAAAGGTACCCTTTATTATCATATTAATTATTATTGTTTATTATGCAATAGTATTGATCTTTTAAAGTACAATACATTTAGCCTACCAACGCTTGAAAAGTACCTATACTGAACGGCAACGTCATCTACCAATGTATATAGCATTGCCGTGCAGTAAGCTATTTCTTATTACTCTGTGACAGAGTTAAATTTTCAAGGCAGGATTTTGGTGGGATCAGGATGTGAGGGTTGGCAATAAGTCTATTACTATTCATGTCAGTATCAGTAGACGGCGGAAGTTGTGTGTGTACCTACGAGTATCAAACCCGTGGGGTTCCCATTCATCCACACAATATATAATATGCAGCTTTTCAGTCTGCCACATGTAGGCGAACAACGGTAGTTAACAAAGGGGTGGCCTTAAAGAATATTACTGATTAAATTAAAAAATAATTAATATGAAATAAAATTATGGGTTCGATTTTATATTTATCTCATCTGTATTAATATGGTTATTATTTAACGTAGACTGCAGGAAGAATATAGGTTTTAAATGACATTATTTTAAAAATATTAAGTAAAACGTGGTATATGCCCGCATGGAAAAAATCTGTCTTCGCGCCTGTTCCAGTTTGATATCAAGATGCTCCTTGGGGTTCGTGGACCACCTACCCAGCAATAGGGAAGATTGTGGAGCAAGCGGATGCCCGGATCCCATGTATGGGACTCTCAGTATTTTACCCAATCATCCCCTTTCATCAAACTGCCGTCTCATTTTTAGTTCGGTAAAAATCACGCGGATGCATCAAAGGGTATGAATGGATACTGATTTTTAATCCCTTTGTTCGCATCTGGATGAGAACTGAGAGCTTTCATTCAATTTATAAGTACCTACTGGAACATGTGATAGTCAATTCACCGTGTACTATATAACCGTATACTGTGTGTTGCAATTAAGAATTAAGTCCTGTGCCTATTAGCACCCATAAATAAACATGGTACATGTCGTATCTAATTTCAAGTCAAAGCTCGAAAGGCATAGGCCTATCTGTTTGCAGATTCTCCTCTTCCGCGAAAAAAAACCAAGGTACTAGCAGTTTGTATATCTAGCTAGAAGCAACAAAAATCTGAAAAGGAAGGTGGTATTGGGGTGTGCCTCCGGCCTCTAAAGCTCGCAGCTACTACGACCACCCATCTACTGTCAGTTAAATATGGGAAAATAATTATAGTTGGGAAAAATGTGGCAGCAGACAAATTGTCGAGCGATTGATCTGAGCCACGCAAATAAGTCCATGGGAACCATATATTGGGCTGTTTCCATAACACTATTTCAGAGTCATTTGAAAAACATGGGATGCAATGAAACCGATTGCCGATAAGATTTTTTTGAAGTAAGGTGCACAGGTCTAATTTCCGGAGTATTGAGTGCAGTGTCAAAAGAAAGATATCATCCATAGCGACACTAAATGGCTGAATTTGCATGTTGCAATATTTCGTGAGATCTCATCGGAACTAACCCCGGTGCCCAGCTATTGCTAAGAATCTGGCCTATGACATAAGTAAATCCTATCGTTATTTTCCGGTACTTGTAAGCCTTCTCGTAAGGTATTGTCCTGCAATCGTGCTAGCCGTATTATTCATGAGACTACGGATTACAATTATAAGGCAATGACGCAACTGACGAAAGCGGGCCTCCAATAAAACCATTGTTATCTTAACTCAGTTATCACCATTTACCATATAAGCACAACCTCGCGTACTTGACATTACACCCCAATAATAAAGTTGAAAGAACACCTTATATTGGGCCGCCTTTATGATGGGGCCAATTAAAATCCCTTACGTTACCTCATATAGCGCTGCATTAGCTGCACTAGTCTAGCCTATGTATGGAAAAAATTAATAATAAGGGTGCTTGTGAGGTAGGTACACTGTACATAACCAAAACCAATATAAGAAATGGCATTTACTTGTACAGTACTATAGAATCGTACGATTACTAAAAATATTAACACAAACCGTTTATTAATAAATAGTAACAGCCACCCAGAATGTCAGCATGTTTTTATCGCATGTTATTGCAACCATATATTTTAATAATAATTAATAATAATATTTTATTTATTAATAATAATTAATAATAATATTATTATTAAAATCTACGATTGCAACTTATTATTATTATTATTATTATTCGCATATTTGCTTTCTCATACGAGTAGCCCTATATTTTAGTTTTTAGTTTAGCTATTAGCTATAGTAAAAGGAGGCCCAGCACAGTCTCGTCCTAAAGGGTCCCCTCCTATATATACAGTACTAATGTATATCGGAGGTATCCCTAAATTCATTGTAATACTGTTTTTGAAGGAAAAAAATTTTTTTACTTATGTACTTTATACTTAGTTATAGCCTATATAAGCTATATCATATAGGGGCCTACGTCTCTGAAATAATTTTAATACTGTTTTTAAGGAAATAAATTTATTTTTACTTACTTTACTTACTTACTTACTTATATATAAGCTATATCATACGTCTGTTTTACTTAATTCAGTGGCAATCAACAAGCTCCATCTTGTTCATCTCATTGGCGTAAATAGGGGGTCCTGGTGGGGCTTAGCCCCCCCCCCCCCAGGTCCACCCGTAGCCCCCTAGGATTTCTGGTGACAAAGGCGTTATGCAGGCTAAAGGCATCCACTATAATCCACTATATATATATATATATATCCACTATAATGAAAGGGGAATTAATTCTTAGCTTGCTTATTTTACATGAAAAAAATCAACATAGGCCTATTGACCAAGTACTTTCACAAAAATATATTACTCAAAATGCTTAAAACCCCAATATTTCAGACCTATTTTTTCAAAAATTTTCTTCGGGGGAGACCCCCGGGCCCCCCTCAGTGGTAAATTTATTCGTCTGTAAAATCTCAACTGTACTGCTTGCAAAATGCGTAAAATCATCAATCATCAATTTTTTTTTCTCCGGGGGAGACCCCCGGGCTCCCCCTTACTCCAAGGTGTAATATTCGTAAAACCTCACTAATTTGGGCCCATTAATCAATTTTATTCTCCGGGTGAGACCCCAGGGCTCCCCTTTCTCCAGGGTATAATATGCGTAAAACCGTAAAACCTCTCTAATTTGGGCCCATTTATAGATTTTTTTTCTCCGGGGGTTCAAAGTCTTGGGGTCCTAAAGCCCCCCCCCCCAGAAATTTTGGGAATTTACGCCAATGGTTCATCTGATGACGCGTGCAACAGTCGATGCTCGGCATGTTGACAAGGAGAACATGCATGGGCCTGCAGTTTCAAAAGAGTCAAAACCATAAAAAAAACCATCCATTTGAAATTACCTAAGTATGCTAATTACGTAATATGGGTGGTTAATTGCTAAAGTGGGCCGAATTGCCCCCAAATTCGCCCATACGGTAATGGAAATAAAGCCAATTTCCTTTCTTTTAATAATATAACTAAGCCTATTTGTAGATGACGTTTCTTTCTTCAGCTGCCAAGGGCATCAAACATAATTTTTTTAGTTCTTATACTTGTATAATTTATAAGAACAAAAATATAACCAATGCGCACGACAACTCAATGAGAGTCTGAGGACTGGTCTAGATGATTCTCTCTCATGCCCACATGCTCTATTTGGGATGTTGTGGTCAGCAACATACCCGTTTTCCCTCTACATGCGCAGGCTATAGGTACGTATTAGGCTTGGCTGGCTTTACTTCTCTCCAACTGGTCTGCAATTCCTCCCTCCATAGGTTAGAGTCTATATCCCCCCCCCCCCCCAAATATCTACACTGAATGGGACCATTTTGAACCAAGTCTATTTTAGAGTTTCTATGGCCCACTCCCAGGCAGTGTGAGGCAGAGCGAGTTTAAAATTAATCAATTCGTATATAATACTGTTTCATGACTAAATGGTAAATTCCCTATGAGTCAGCCAGCTGCAATGTGTTGTTGGCCATCACAGCAAAGGAGTCTGCCCTATCATTCAGGTCGTGGTACCAGTTTTTGCGAGAGGAACATGCCCTATCGCCACCACGAAAATATGCGTCTCATCATTACCAAAAATATTTACGTCATTATTGAAAACTCTTGTTATAGAATTAACTAGCCTATTTTACCCCCGCATCTAGACACATCCAATATAAATAAATACAAACGGTACCAATTCACCATATTGGTTGAAGATGAGTTATCGTGGTCTCTATAACAGCTAGGTAGCAAGCGAGACCCTATATATACGAACTACAATATATTATGACTAAAAGTATCTTATTGCGTTGCCATTGTTGGTTTTGAGTACCTAGCCTATAAATAAATGTTAAAATAAAAGACATGTTTTATTATTGGTTGTATCTGCGCAGGAGCATGACACAATAACAATAAAAAAAACTTTAACACTGGTCTGTATGTTGCCTTTCAATAGTAATAAGATGAAACTTCCGAATTGGTGACACTGCGGCTAGAATTGGGTGTCGCAACTCACTTGCCGTTCTAGGTAACTCGGAGCTTTATTGGAATCCATAGGCTATTAGAAACTATTCTCCTTTGTAACTTTGTAATATTTTGAACACATTGTCATAAGAGTTAACTTAGTAAAATATCACATAGAAACTATTCTACCGAGCAGGATACTGTTTGAGCCTCTCCGTGTATAGTCGTATATAGAGTTAATTTAAACATTTAAAGCTACTTTACCTATACAAGCGTGTACACTGTACCCATTCGAGACAACAAAAACCTAACTCTTGGCGTAAAAGAAGCAAACAAAGGCATGTTTGAAAAAGATTTCTTGCAGAGAGCGGGAGATGTTTGCCAAACATGGAGCGAAGATAACGCGAGTGACGGATGAGTCGTAAAATGCATAGGGGTCTCCGTACGTGTCCGTCAATATTACTAGGCATCTTAGTCTCTACTCTCAAGAGTAGTCGCATCCGATTTTTCTTGCACTATAAAAATTTGAAACCATACTTACCAATGGGCACAAGCCCGTTTTTTTTTTTAGATACAAGTACAACACTGTACTACCACCCATGTAATTATTGAGGCAGGTACCGGTGTAGGGTAGCAGGGGCCAGGGGGGGGGGGGGTAAAGACTTTAACGCTATGCAATTTGAGAACGCTGTCCCCATTTCAGGGGCTAATATGTTCCACGCCTTGATACAAACGGATAGGCCTATATTAAAGAATACCTATAACTGTAAAAACAAGTTATTATCCACGAGCTGTTTAAAGTAATTAAAATTACAAAAAATATACCGGTACCAATGCTTGTTACATATACCTATCTCTTTTTTATCTTTAAATGCCTCTTCAATCGAAGATTGACGATTATCATGGCAATTCGGACCTCATTGTAATTTAAACCTTCCGAACATAACTTAATAAATTGATTGATAAATAATTTAATAATGTTGAATATTATAATAAAATTTAATATAATCTAATTAATTAATTTTTTAATTATGGTTATTTGGCCATACTTCAATAGATACCTAACTCCCAAGTAGCGAGTGAGAAAGCCATAGGCCTAATAACCCGGAGCCGCTCAGTACAGCGAGCCATTTTGTTCATATTTGTATTTTTAGAAAAGTCTTGATAAATATTATAGGGAATCTGCTCCGTCAGTTAAAACTGTGTAAAAGTGGTTTTCAAATTTTCGAACCGGTCATATGGGTCCAGAAGACGCCGAACGTTCTAGAAACGCGAAAAATGATTACGAAAATTCCGAGATATCGTGTTATAGGAGTCCGTACTCCGTAGGTTGAGACTGCGTGAGCTAGCTGAGGCTGTTCAGGCTGTTGGCATACTAATATTATCTAGTGACAATGACAAAGTGCATGAACATCTTATGATGATTAAGCTCTGTTCATCGAATTTAAAGTTGTTTCAAGAAAGCACTGATGAATTTATTCGGCTTTTCAGGAATATAAATGAAACATTGCTGTATTATTACACCATAGACCCCATACAACAGTCATTTTATTAAAAATAAACTAAAATGTGACCAAACACTTGTTAACCTTAAGAAAAATTGGCGCAATAATCGTGGCAGGAACTACATTGCTAGTTTGCTAGAAAAGCAAAAATCAAAATCTCTATCGTCTGTGTCCTGTGATTTGTGAACAAAATGGCAGCACAAAACCAAAAACTTGGAGATTTCATATTTTGTAAGTTGAACAATATTACATATTATTGGTACTATTCTATTCATATTTGTCATAATAAACCTTTACATTAATTAAGTTCTTATACAACCCACTAATTAAAGGTGTTAGTCAAGAGATGATATCTTTGTTCATTCTCCTAGTAGGCCCTGGTCTACCGTTCAATTACTTATTGCTTTTAGGCACCTGCAGGGGAGGTGCATTTCTAACATTTTAATGAGGAAATTAAATGAAAATGTTGCTTGGACCTGGGACCTGGACAAAACTTAGCGCTGTTTTAGTGCTATTAAAAGAAAGCCATGGGGCGATACAGCCTTTTTAATAGCCTGACCATTTCCTACGTTTACTGCAAATTGTCATGTATCTCACAGAATTATTGAATGAAAAAAGCAGCCTTTTCTTTTCCATTAGTAAACTGGATTCTAAAATAGTTTAAACGTACTATTACAGTAGGCTAAAATTTCCAATTGGGCAACCAATGCTATTGACCTGGCTAAAAGCAATTGCAATAGTTGTGGCCTATAGCCAAGAATATCAAAAGCCGTGAGTGCTGTTAAGAAGTCAGCATTTGAGTACTCTGCATAAAGATAGATAGCCTAACAAATGGGCATTGCCCGTTGTATTTTTAAGTTAGATTAGAGTTACGAGGCACTACAAGAGGCTAAAAGGCTAATAAATTCATGAGGATTGGTGACTGAAGGGCGTAGTCCTACCCAAACTGTTTTTTAATTTTACACATTTGAGCCACAAACTACCTATCCTACCCATCTATTTATCTACACATTTATTTTATTAAAAATTTATTTTCAGAAATTGAAGAATGTAAGCAGGTGTGACTTGTCTAGAAATAAAGAATATGGCTCTCACTAGTAAGTTTTTTTCACGGTTTTAGTTTATTAGTTACCATACCTATGAGTATTTCCTTCGGTTTTCGCACCATATCAAATACGTATTCATAGAATAGCAAAGAACGGGCCATCAGAAACGTGAGCGCCTGCGCACCGTTCCATACCTGCACCAGTCTGTCAGTCAGTTGCTACGGTACCTCCGCGATACAACCTTAGAAGTGTGCGTGTACGTATTGCCACTGAAGATGTTGACCGCAGTTGTTGACGAAACATTTCGAAGACTACTTTCAAATCGACCACGGCCGGCCCGGATTCTTCTGTCCCCTTATTAGACTCCGGCCGTGAAAGCCTTCGTTATTATATTATTCATAGAATACTTTAAATATTTTACAGAAGATCCTAGCACTACTATAAATTTTTAGTGTGGAAGTTGTGCTTCTAAATTTAAATTTCATTAATTGTTGCAGTTGATATGTTTCTCAGTACCCTCAGTCCCAAATTTTACGTTGCTTTAACTGGCACCTCCTCATTCATATCTGGATTGATACTCGTAAGTTAGAACACTTTCATTTTATTCCTCATTTTTTGTCATTTCGAAGAACTTGTATTGTAAATCAAGACATAAGAAGAAAACCCAACCTGGCTATACGTTGATTTTGGAATTTGGATGGAATAGTCATTATATTTTGCCCACAATTCGACAAATAGACAGACCGACATACATTTAGTAAAAACCACTTTTTAAGGTTCCACTAAAATCCCGAAATTGAAAATTCAGGCCATTACATGAGATTTCATTCATTGCGAACTCGAGTGTAATAATACTAATAATTGGTATTGCACTCCATTAAAATCATCCCACTGAACATGAACACTTTTCCGCTGGATGAAGTTTCCGCTTGATAATCGTCCCAACTTAGAAATTGACTAGGAATCGAATATTAATTTTCAAAGTGAGATTAAATAATTCAGTAAAATTATAGGGGTTGTGTCAAAGACTGTTCCTTAAAGCACACGGTGTTTCATTTCAGATTTTTGAGTGGTGGTATTTTCGAAAATATGGAACCTCATTTATTGAACAGCTCTCTTTGAATCATATTGGACCTTGGTTTGGAGGGGAGGCGGTTGGCGATCGTTCTAACACCGGAAATTCATCACAGCAAACAGTCCCAGGTAAGCCGATCTTAATTATTTGTCAGACAATTTATAAATTGACCGTTTTATGATATAATTCGACTACTGGCTGAGATGAGGTTCAAGTCAGTTTTTAAAAATTATTGGCAATGCATTGGAATAACCTCAAATCGCCAAACTGCGTAATTGAATCCATGAGGGAAATTATTGATTTTTCAAACTGCAATTCCCCTATCCCCATCTAATGGATTTAATAGCAGGAAATTTCACCGCTTAACTCCCATTAAATTCAATGATTCCCAGCCTAACCGAACCATAATAGGATACTCTACTTCAGAATACTGTAATTTCATTTATTATCTCTTCAGAATGCAAAGTATGGCGAAATCCAATGAACCTTTTTAGAGGATCAGAGTATCAACGGTTTTACTGGGCAACGAATAAAGAACCTTTGACTTATTATGACATGAACTTATCGGCTCAGGATCATCAAACCTTTTTTACTTGTGATGGTGACGATGGCAAAGAAGATTATCAAAGTAAGCTCACTTTTTCAAAATGTTGATATCAAAAATTGTTCGTATTGAAACTTTCTAGGTAAGAGTACGATAAATATTTACCATTGTCACTGTGAATAAGGTTAAAACTAAACTAGCGTAAGTTAGTTAACTTGCCAGAAACGCGAGCTTAAAATTTACTAAACTGTTACCCTAAGTGAATTCAGGCATTGTACAAGCAATAGTTTATTGCATAAATCTTCCACTATGCAAAACAATTTCCTGAAGTTGTGGTTTTATCTATTTTATTTGCGAACTTAGTCCTTATGTCCTGTATGTAGTTATGCAGACGGCTTGGCGTGAAAGAAATCCTCTAGATAGGATAAAAGCAGCGCATAAAGCCCTGGAAAAGAGCGCAGATTGCGCACCTGCCTACATACTACTGGCAGAGGAAGAAGCTACTACAGTACTGGAAGTCGAGAAGATCTTAAAGCAGGGACTCAAGGCCGCAGAGGTTAACTATAAGAAATCTCAACAAACACAGCATCAAGGAACAGTTATGGAGGGTATCCACCGTAAGTATTTTTTTAGCTAGCTCTCTTCTGTCACCTTATACAATACCGTAGACATAGTGACCGCAGCGGTTTTCATAGTGAACTCAACATGAAATACTGGCCCATGGGTTGGGGACGGCAGCACATGAGCTTTTCTATGATTTTTGTTTGCCTTGTAAAACCGGTCGCACTAATAATTTTTTCTGTGCATTATTACGGTTACTGTCGGGTGATTAATACCACATAATAAAACACTGTTTCTTCCAATACATGAATAAACACAAATTTATGAAATCAAAGAAACTCAGTGTTTCGTTGCATTCAATTCCTGGTCATATTTTTCTTAAAATATTTCATGAGTTACCGATGAAATAATCGTCCTACCACCGCACAGACTGGAGTTTTAGAAATTGAACTTGAGCAGCCCAACTATGGGTAGTTTTTATGGTAGATCTACCTATAGGAAGTTGTTCCCAAACAGTATTGGGCCACACACTATAAGGTTCAATTGTTCCCTTTTTCTCCATTCTGTCACAATTCCAGTGCTGAAAATCTTGTTATTTTTTCAGGACGAGACACGAATGTATTAATATATGTCAAAAGAAGACTGGCAATGTGTGCTCGAAAACTCTACAAGTTGAAAGAAGCTGTGAAAGCGTTCAGAGATGTGAGTTTAAAAAAATGTTTTTTTCTTTCTAATACTGTTATTACTGTCTTTTTTAATTTTAGAAATGAATCAATAATGGCGAATTAGATTACTTCTTCTGTCACTCTCGGAATAATAACAGAATGTTATCGTAAAATGTATTGATAACTCACATTAATAGTAAAAGTTTTTGTGACGCAGCTGTTATTTTTTACTCGTTTTGCATGTAATTAAAATGTTACTCTCATGCCATTCATCATCGCAACGAATACAATAAACTGCAGTCACCTGGTATATCTATATATAGCCTCCTCCACTCCTGTCGATTCAGCACTTTCTCGGCTTCCTGTCTCGCTTTTCCGAGATAGTACTAATTTCGGTTTCTGTACGGGTTTTATTTTCTTCCTCTCCTCTATTCAGACAATCGCACATGAACAATTTTAATCAATCCTTATTTTTCAGCTCACTAAGGAGGTTCCTCCAATAATGCACGTTTTAAATGTGCACGAGAATTTGATTGAAGCTTTGTTGGAAATGCAAGCATATGCAGATGTACAGGCGGTGCTCGCCAAGTATGATGACATCAGTCTGCCAAAGTCGGCCACCATTTGTTACACATCAGCTCTCTTAAAAGCTCGGGCCGTGGCCGAGAAGTATGTAGTTTGATAAATATAATATAATTTTAAAGATAGAAAACGTTAAAAAAAATTAACTTTCGTTGTATTGCTTAAATAGTGATATAATCAACTATGAGTTTTATCACCGAAATTAGAGGATATGGCAAAAACTGGGCTTGGCGGGATTCGAACCCACGATCTACGCCTAACCGGGGCGTCGAGTTATAACGAGGTTACCTCTTCAACCAAAGTTAATTTAATGTCAGTGTTATATATACCATATAATACTACAATGTTATGAGTTTTATTGTCAACGCATTCGTAAAACCGGCTTGGCAAGTTAATGTATTATTATTATTATGATGTTAGGCGGCTATTCCACCGACGTCGTTTTTCAATGTGAATGTGCATGACGTGGTAGCAGACATCATTAATAAGTCTCTACCATATTATAACTTAATTTATATTAGATAAGTTAAGTATCTACATTATAGTCTCCTTAAAATATGGCAGAGTTATTAATGATGTCTGCTACCACGTCATGCACATGCACAATGAAAAACGACGTCGGTGGAATAGCCACCTTAATATAATATAATTTTAAAGATAGAAAACGTTTAAAAAAATTAACTTTCGTTGTATTGCTTAAATAGTGATATAATCAACTATGAGTTAATTTTGTTGTCAACGCACTCGTAAAACCGGCTTGGCAAGTTAATGTATTACTATTATGTTAACGGCTTTTTATGGACGTTTCGTTGGTCTATTTATATTGGTTCATTGAACCTTGCCCGGGTGACAACCCCATCGGATCTTTGGACGTTATTGGTATTGTTTCCGAAACCAGATCGCCTCTAGATATCAACTTCTTGCCACAGACTGAGGTCCAATACGACCCTGAATTCTACCAACCAAGCCGATTACCGCTCATTGTTGACCTGAACAGTCATTAGATCTGGCAAATTATGATCTCCCCCACCCCTTACCTACACGACTGGCTTGACTTAACCAAGTACGGGAATGAGTCAAGTCAACTTAATGCAATGATGCTTTCAAGGCAAGGATTATTATCCGATTATCCGCTACCATGTTAGGAAGCTTTTTATTTGAGTACTTTTTTTTTAATTTATAGGTTCTGCCCTAACACTGCCAGTAAAAGAGGGCTTAGTCCAACAGAAATGACGGCTGTGGAAGCTATACACAGGGCTGTTGAATTCAATCCACATGTTCCAAAGGTATTGTATGGCGACTACTCAGTTGTTGTGAGAGAGGGAACATTTAATACATTAGCCTTATAATGAAATAAATTATATTTCTCTGGGTACAGTATTCAAATACTCGTTAACTTGGAAAATATTATAGTGTGTAATAAGGGCCAAATAGGGTAAATATTTATTCTATGGGGCCAACCATCCCATGGCTGTAGACCGTTATCAATATTGCTGCTAGTGTAGCCTGCACAAGATAAGTACGCAATTTCGCTCGGAAAATAGCCTGTACAAGCTAAGTACAGAGTTTTGGCCGGGTTCATGTATCCGTTCTGCTATGCTGCAATGTGTAAGACTTCGATATTTTTTACGTTGGTACTTACCTCTGATAGTTGGCTTATGGTTAACGGGTGCCCCGTAAGGGATATTATGGCTCCCGCCGTTCCAGTTAATATATTTCTATGGGGCCAACAGACGCAAAATAATGTTGTCGTTCTATAAGTAATATTATTTAGTAATAATATACCTTGTTCTATTCTTTGAAATAAACGAAGCTTGTAGTTTGCGTTCATTGGAGTTTATTTAAGTCCGATCCTACGACTGATACTTACAATTTAAGTATCAATCGTCGGATCGGGTTTAAAGATAATTAACATTCCAGGATAAAGTATTATTTTTCATTTGAGCTATGGGTGACAATACTGTAATTGAATCGTGTTGCTATTAACTCCTAATTTGGCATGCATATTTTCAGTATCTGCTGGAAATGAAACCGCTCATCTTCCCACCGGAGCATATCCTGAAGCGCGGAGACTCCGAGGCGATTGCGTACGCCTTCTTCCATCTGCCACATTGGAAGAATGTGGAAGGGGCTTTGAATCTGCTGCACTGCACTTGGGAAGGCACTTTCCGTATGCTTCCTTATCCGCTTGAAAGGGGCCATCTTTTTTATCCTTATCCCACGTGTACGGAGTGCGCCGACCGTGAACTTCTCCCATGTACGTTGTTTTTTATAACATTGATTTATATTATATTGTCAGGTGCTCCACGCATCTGCTTGCGGGCACCGTATTTTAAGGTCTAATTGTTGCCGCTTTCTGTATCTGTCCCATATACTGCAATACCCTGTAGGTGTCAATGAATGGCTTTCTATGGTCTGTGCCAGAAGAGTGCTGAGTCAGCGCGCCTTCGGGGGACAATCCGTGAAAGCCATTCATTGACAGCTATAGTATATGAGATGCACAGAATGCGCCACCAATTACTCATTAAAATACGGTGCCCACAGGTGGGTGCGTTGAGCACATGACAATCTATATTAATAAATATATTACACAATAAAATCGCATAAGTTAAACATATGATTATCGATGTCAGTTATTAAGGGAACTATTTAATTAATAGCAGTATCAACAGACGCAATACAGGTTAAGAAGAGAGTAGTGCAGGCTGATAGGACTATGAAATGTTGGTAGATGTAAATATATATATATACCGTATATATGTTATGTATTATAGAGTATAATAAACTCAAGACATTTTTCATTATGTACAATTTCAGTTATAAAAAAAAATTAGCGCTGTTTGAAATTTAAAAATTAATTGACATGAATCACCAATTGTTTACAAAATATTAAAAAAATGCTGCCATCGATTCGATTCACTTTTAAGCTGTCTCCCTCATTACCATGGTCTCACAATTAATTATACATCGTATTATTTCAGCTTTTCACGAAGTTAGTGTGTACCCTAAGAAGGACCTTCCATTTTTTATTGTCTTTACGGCGGGACTTTGCTCCTGTACTGCCTTACTTGCAGTGCTTATTCATCAGTATCCCGAGTCTATGGCCATGGCAGCCAGAACCGTAAGTATCTTGTCATTACTTTATCCTGCTCCCGTTCTTGGCGTTATTGTCATTTGGTGCCGCGTCTGCCCGTAGATTTAAGCTGAGTTATTATTTGGGCTTTTGATCGCTTGTTATTACAAATTGGGCGAAAGGAAACACGAAAATAAGTCATAAGTTATGTTTAGTAGTAGTAGTATGGTTGGGCATGGACACAGTCCCAGGCCACGGTGTGGGCCCATAGGACAGTGGACCTCCTGATTATAGTGGATTCCGTACCACTTGGGAAACACAGTTAAGTCACACGATTAGTTCGGAGGTGACCAGGACAAGTCCTACCATGTTTCCCTACCCGTACTGTGCACACGACCAAGTTATCTGTATCTTTGAACCTGCTCTGGTCCGCCGGATTCAACTTGGTAAGGCGGTCGGCTTATGTTTAGTATGTAAAGCATTTAAATTAATGCACCACAGCAGAGCATATTTTAACTGAGCGACAATCACACGCCTAAAATGTGGACTGGGCAAGGCAGTATCCAGGATTTCGGTCTCCTCGTTGCCGAAATCCTAGATAAAGCCAAGAAGGATTGCTACCTACTATAATTACTGTCATATTCATTAAGTTTAAATCCTTGGTTTTTACAGTTCGTCATCTGGTTTTCAATTCCCTTCAGTTGCATTTGGGAAAAAATTGAGACTGTTCTTCCGTCGAATCTCTTGCAGCAACTATCGCGAGTGTGAGTGTCCATTTTGCTTAATTTAGTGTACTCATTTCCCCTCTGACGTTAATTTATTTATTTTTACAACAATCAGTATCGAATATATATATATTTTAGCTTTATCAATGGTTTTGTCTCTTTTTTCACTGGCTTGGAATCATTCATTTTATGTCAAAGGTTCTATTATCTAAACATTATTATACGTACTATATACTATGTGAATATCTTCATCAAGTGAAAGTTAACAAAGAGACATGCAGTTTCTTAGATTTGTAACTTTTAGCTCTAATGAAAAAGAAATATGCGATCAAATACTGCAGCACAGCATACCTCTGCCTAAACTATAGTTCAGAATTTGATAACGATAGTTAAAACCTATAATTGACAACATATATTGACAGTTCTTGGAGCTCTTAATTTAAGCCATTGTTCCTGATTAGTGACGTACATCTCGGCGGGCATATTATCTGCTGGTTTCTCATCGTTGCCCGAAGTTCTGTGTCCTAATGGCGCTGTCATAGCAATTGATTCTCCAGGGCGCCTCAGAAGTAGCCTACCAACACCTTCGCACCTCCGTAAAACCTTAAAAAATAAAAATTTCGCGTGAATATTCATTGGCAGCAAGTCTAAGATCTGAATTCATTGTTTCGATCCAGCGAACACATTTACGTGTATTTCACGTTTTTTAGGCTTTAAAAACTAGTTATGGTTTGGCTCAACAAATTATCTGTTTTTACTGAGACATACCTCATGACTGAGAAGTGGATTGAGCAATTCTTTTGGAATCTTGACCCGTTCCATAAGCCAGGTTGGGACAGCACCAAAGTCTGTGAGTAGTTGGACAGCACCCCACTCGCTGAACTTGATGCGGTGAAGGTGGATGTATTCCAACCATGACTCGCAAAGGATGCGTAATATCATGCTGACAGAAGTCAACTGCACCACCTGAGGCTGAGTCTCTGTGGCTTTTAATACTGGCCGTAGAATAAAATCTGCAGAGAAATTGCATGCTCTAAATTTCCAGCTGTCTTTGTACAGAACTAATTGAATAAAAATTTGTTTATTTATTGAGATCTATTTGAAAGGTAGTAATTTTCGGTAATTTTACCTGCATCCTAGATTACGAAATAAAACAAGAGTGTTGAATGCTATGGGCAATGCCAATCATAAAGAACCGTAATAGGAGATAAAAACAAATAGTCCAGATTGGAGTTTTATATAGAACTATACTATAGGTAGTCCAATAACATTCAGTGAGCAATTTGGTCTTTTTCAAATAGACATAAATAAGGTTTCCTTGGTGACTACGTGATATCGGAACATAGTACATCAGAATAAGAAAGCTTCGCAAAAAATGTTAAATATTACTATAAAAAATGACTGGTTTCGGTACACATATAGTATACCATGATCATATTGACCTATTTTTTAATACTTAACAATGTTCCGAAGATGTTCCATCTTCCAAATAGTCACTTACTGGCCAATGCCCACGTTTGGCTGCTGAGCATTTGGTGACGAGCTGACCAAAAAAGACATTATTTTCGGCGAAACTATTTTAATTATATTGTATATATTATTATTAACTGATTGGGTCTATTTAAAGTCTATTATTGGAAAGTGACTTACCTAAGTAATTTTCTACATATTCGCTGGCACAATCCGGGAGAGGGCCTGACTGCCGCCAGTAGCTCGGCGGGGGGCACGACATATGAAGATGGGCGAGACAATGAGTGCGGCATCCACTAGCAAGCACGTCAACACATTCTGCTAGAGTTCCCCGCAACTTGAGTATGTTCTCTTTGACTTCAGAAACTAATTTTGCTCTCATCTTGGCACATACTGCTACGTGTACAGTTGTAGTGGGAGGAATCACTCCATGGTCAGTTAGCTGAAAACAAAGGAATGTATTCATAAATAAATACTTACTTTACTTTACTTTCCGTGTCCGGACCGTCAGATCATTTTCCAAAACTTTGCGGCCTTGATGGCGTTGTCGTTGCATACAAAAAGGTCAGCTACACTGCAAACAGTGCCCATGTCTCTGCATACGAGAAGGTGATCAGCAGTTTGGACCTCCCCGCAGTCACATAATTCGTCCTCAATATAACCCCATTTCTTCTGCGTGTATCTGCATCTCGAGACTCCAGTTCTAAGCCTATTTAGTGTTCTCCACTCTCCGTAGGGCAGGTGGCTTCCCTTTGCTATTTCTTCATTGGCTTTGAAATTGGAGATAATCGGGAGTTCCTCCTCCCATAGACTAGTTCTCCGTATTTCGGCATTAGTTTCTAGTGGTTTTCGTCTTTTGAGGAAGCTGTTACGGGAGCGTAGACGTTCTGGCGGTCTTTCCTGCTGATACATTGGGTGCCCGGAGTCGTTTTCCTGTTTGGTCTTCTCCTTTTCTGCGGCTACTGTCCGTCTGATGTGAGGGGGCGCTATACCTACTATAGGGTAAACTTTGTAGGTTGGCGTTGGTTTCAAACAGCCAGAGATAATCCTTACTGTCTCATTCAGGGCAACGTCCACATGTCTAGTGTGCGCGGAAGCTTCCCACGCTGGTGCACAGTATTCTGCTGCCGAAAAACATAGTGCCAGTGCTGAGGTTCTCAGAAGTTCAGGTTGTGCTCCCCAAGACGATCCAGTCAGCTTCCGTAAAATGTTGTTTCTGGCGCTGATTTTGCCTTTAAGCTCCCTACAGTGTGTTCTGAAGGTTAAAGTTCTGTCGAGTTTAACACCTAGGTACTTCGGATACTGTTCATGCTCGAGGGGTATGCCTTCCCAGGTGATGTTGAGTTTCCTGTCTGCTTCCCTATTTTTGAGGTGGAATACGCAAACTTGCGTTTTCTGGGGATTCGCTCGGAGAAAATTCTCTTCGTAGTATACTGACAGGGCTTCCAAAGCTTCGGTTAACTTCGTTTCTACTTCTTCGAAGGTTTTGCCTTGAGCAGCGATGGCGGTGTCGTCGGCATAGATGAAACTTCTAGTATCACGGGTTTTCGGTTGGTCGTTGGTGTATATGTTATACAGTAACGGTGACAAGACGCTCCCCTGTGGCAGACCATTTCTCTGGATTCTCCATCTGCTTTTTTTTCCTTCTAGGTTCACGTAGAATCTTCTATTTTGTAGGATCGATTGAATAGTCTTTGTGAAGGCAACATCTTTTGTCATAGAGTAGACCTTGGAGATTAGTTTACGGTGGTTAACTGTGTCATGGGCAGCCGAGAGGTCTACGAAAACAACTCCTGTCAGCAAGTTCTTCTCATATCCATTTTCAATATGCTGCGTCAGGTTTAAAACTTGGTTGTTACAAGATTTTCCTGGTCTGAAGCCTGCTTGTTCAGGTATTAACTTATTGTCTACGATAGCGCCGACTCTTGTTAGGATCAATCGCTCGAATGCCTTAAAGAGGTGACACAGCAGTGAGATCGGACGGAAATTCTTTGCTTCTGTTGGTTCTTTCCCTGGTTTCAGCAGTGCTGACACACTTGCTTTTCTCCATAAAGGTGGTATGTTGCAGGAATTGACACATTCGTTCATTATTGTTACAATCCATGTGAGGGCTTTGGTACCAAAGTGCTTAATCTGTTCCGTACGAATCCCATCAGGACCGGCCGCTTTATTTTCTTTCATTCCTCTTATGACTTCCACAAGTTCTTCTGTGCTGAAAGGGGTGGATAGCGCACTTTCCGTTACGTTAAATAATAATAATGCCTTTAATTGGCATACCTAGGGTCATCTCTTGCACTCAACTAGGCAGTCAGCAACAAGTACAGTGTATTATAGTACAATCCTAAAACTAACACAACTTAAACTAGCACACATTCATGGGACGGTTTGAATGGATTATATTATAAGAGTCGTATTCGTTCGTAAGATATGCTGCAGACAGAACGCTGTCTCTCAAAGACTCAAACAAGAATAATAGCCTTTCCTTCATGGCACATGCACGACAGTAAACAGTAATGTTTTGAAAGGACCGGCAAAACTTTATTGTTATCATAATTTTTTTGAATTTTGGGAGAGGGGTTTACATTTTCCACTTTCTTTTCTATTTTCCAAGTAGGCTTCATGTCCTAAAAGTAACCATACAAATTACAAGAGTAAATTGTCACCATCATCACAGTACGTACCTCCAATTTAGTTAGAATTTCAAGGCACTTCGTAATATCTGTGTGAGCAATGCAAAAAAATTGGTTAACACTCCACACAGTAGCCAGCTGTCTACAGCGGGCTCCGGCCCACAGACGAGTGGTATGAACAGAGTGATCTAAACGATGGAGCACCGGAATTTGTTCCACAAAGGGCAGCTGGTCAAGGCCCAAGTGTAAATTTTCACAGGTATTGTTCAGCATTACAAGGTCCTGAAGCAAGCTTAAGAATAATAGGCCCGTATTTGTACCCTAAAAAGTTAAAACTAGTTCAAATACAGTGCAATACATGCTTCTCTGCTTTTTAAGTCCTCAATTAACTTCTCATGGTGCCTGACATCTCCCTAGGAACTGGTCTACAACGTTTCTTATAACGAGAGGTCGAGAACAGCAATTGAAGCGCCTAGAGGCCAAGTGGTGCAATTGACATTTTTTTTTTTGCGATTTTGAGTTAAGTGCACTATGCTGTTACTTATGCCGTTCTTTATCTTAAAGGCCAGCAATGTTCGAATGCATGCAAAATAGGTATATCTGTACATTTTCAATTGAGTTTCAAGCTTTAGCCTCAATTTAGTAGGTAGGCCTACCCAGCACACCTTAGGTTAAGGGGGCCTACAATTTGTAGAAGTGTTAACAAAATTTAAAAAATACGCGAATTATTATTATTAATAATTATTTCGAAAGCTTATTTTTGTCACTTGCACCACTTCACCTCTAGGCGGTTCAATTAAGTGTGGGCATTGGAACTTATGCTACCATTGATCCAATGAGGATTTCAATATCCTAGTTCTTTACGTGGCGGTTAGACTAGGCCAGAGGTTTTAGTGTCCTTTGTAGCTTACTCCTATGTTTACCTCTTTTGTGAATCCCGAATTCTTGTAACCAGGCAGATTAGCTGATGCGACCAGGGCATGTCTGAACCGTTGGTCCCACGCAGTAGAGGTAATATGGCAAGCTAATGCGTCTATAAGGCTGCTTGTCGCGGCCTGCAGTGAGTGAGGAATCTTATCTGCAAAAATAGTTCAAGAAATTGCCCCGAGGCCAGGCCTACATAATGTTATGCTACGATAGTGTCTTACACCTACGGTTGACAAGCATATATGGTATATGGACAAACTGAGTATAAAATCGGTTGTTGAGTCAGGGTAGCAAATAGCAATCCTGAGGATAAAGCAAAGCTTCGGATTACTTTAGGTGGATACTGCGCGAATGCATGTCTGAACCTGCAAAATCATCTAATCGTTAAGGGCAATAGGGAGCTTTGCAACTTGCTTCACTCGCCATCAACCATCGGACTCCTTCACAGTCATACGTTGGAAACTAGAAATACTTTTGGTCTTTTAAAAGAGTCGTTACGATCATCCATTGTAAATCCTATTGAATTCTACCATTCATGTACCGTACCGGGCCTAGCATTTGAAGTTCTCACGAGTGGTCCCAAGCACACACCCGTTTCATTTATGTAAATATTGTACCCGTTTCTCGGAGTTTTGACAAATAGTCGCGCAAATGCTGTGATAATGCTGGGGCAAAACTACCAAGTGGGTCAGGACTCCACCAAAGCAGGACGTGCTCCAAGTAGCCGCCTACTTCGCCCCAAAGAACATCTTGAAAATAATCCACAAGTTTCTTACGTACAGCCTTCTTCAATTTTGGCTCCCCTGAAATTAAATGAACATCCTTATTTTTCTCGGCAGCTTTTCCTATCATTTTTTATGCTTTCATTGAACATGCAAATGAGCTGATTTTCACATTCCTCGTGTTTCATGATGCGCTAAGGCGGAGGAGTTCATTTGCTCCAACACTAAAATAGATTTTTGTTAAAAACAATAACTTTTACCTAATATAAAAATTTGGAAAATAAAGATAGAAATTACGGAAATTATTAGCGTGGAAACCTAACAAAAAAATAAGTAAGAAGGGTGACGCTAACCAGATGAAGCAGAGGATTTGAGACAGTGCGCTGAAAGGAGTTGAGGTGCCACTCTCACAGTTACCCTAAGGAAAACTACAACTCGTTGTTCTTCCATTTTGAGTAAAGTTTTGAGATAGGTCTGATCATCTGCTTTGTTTGGTGTTTTATCCAAATGTTCCGTCAGAGCTCTGCAACAAGTAATTTTTATATAAATACATGGTTTGTGAGGGCCTTGTCTGGTAATTACATTGGCCCCTCATCGCAGATTTATCTCAGCGGCAGGTCGTGCATTCAAGAAGTACTGTGTAAGTGGCAAGTAAAGTCTATTACCGACCTTTGGTCACAATTGGAGGGGGAAAAGTCTTATAAGTGTAAACATTAAACCTCACATGAAATATCAATCGTAGAGCTTACAAAAATATCAGGACAAACAGAAAAAAATTTTCTGAGCATTTTGATATGTGATCAGTACCCCTTTCTAACACAATTATTGAATTGGATTTGTAAAAAAAAAAAAAAAAAAAACGGTGTGGTAGTCCCGAGGAAGGAGATCAAGAACTGTGGCCGATTAGTGTTAGGGAAGGGCCACGTGTCATATGTATAAAAAAATGTAGTGTAGCTAATCTAGCGGCTATTTTTAACGGTCCTACAATCGATATTTTCTGTAAAAATCGAGTTTGTAAAAAAAACGCGTAGTAAGTAGTACGATTAAAAAAAAAAACACAAGATTATTCGCATACAAACAAAATTGTGTGGGTCATTGCTGAAATACTACAATTGATTGTAGGGCCACCAACATAAAGTTGTATCTCAGCTCTTGAGCACTTTGAAGGTTTAAAACCCAACCTGAATATCTCAGCACTCGTGTCGGACGAAACAGAATTTTGGTTATCCAAGGAAGGCTGCGGAGGTGAAGGGGAAGAGGCGTTGGGCTCATCTACAACTTGCACTACTTGAGTGCCAAACGGAGAGTAACCAGTAAGAAGGCCGTCCAGCAGCAAATAGCTGGTTGATTCAGCTCTCTTCTCCGCAAGGATCTGGAGAAGCCTCGTAGCATTCAGTTTCCGCAGGGGGTATAGCAGCAAGGGGCAGGTGTTGGAGAACACGTTGATACTGTGGGTTGCTCCGCAAAGCGCCAATGTTTCGTTGAATAAATGGGTGAGCCTGAATAATTAATATAAAACATGAGACAAATACGGTACCGCACCGAAGAGGCACAAAGTCAGAAGTATTTAATAGCACCATCCCCCTCTCCTATTATCTAGAACCCAATGGATTGAAATTTACAGCGACTACTTGCCAATTTCGTATTGCTAGTAAGGTAAGCACTTCTCCCGCATTGTTTATCCAATAGTATGGTCCCGGTTGGCGGGTATCCCATCAGCGATTTATGCTCAAAATTTTAATATCGGCTGAAAACTGCTGATTTCTTAAAATTCTGCAGGTTTTGTTGCATTTTCAAACTTGTTACCCATTCGCGAATTCACTAGGACCATCCTGTTTCTTAATTTAATTATTTATCCCATATTCTATGCACATAGGCCTATAGTATATAAGGTAAGGTAGCGCTAGCTCAACAGTTAAATATTTACCTGAGGGTAACTTCAACCATGTCGGTGTCGAGAAACCTATTTATTATGTTGAAGAGCAGTCGTGAAATTGCTAAACGTTCTATCCAAAGTCGTTGCCGCCAGAAGCTTCTCTTGTGATTCAGCAGTGGGGAACTATCCACCTTGTATGAATTCACCTTAACCATCCCGTCTACCAAAGCTTTTATTTGGCTAGTACAGTCCAATGCCTATAACATTAAAAAGTTGCCTATTAAATTAAACATTACGGCATTAATATACCTGTAAGCCTGGGCTGACCTGGAACCAAAATATCACGCACCCACTTATTTAACTGTATGCTTTTAATCAGGTCATCATTTGACCCTTTTTCAAAATATAGGTAAATTAAATACCTGACCTATGCAAGATTTAATATACCGGTACAGAAACTGAATTTATTAATGTTGTCATTCCACAAGCGTTGCAAACGAGATTTTGAAGTGGAAACCAGTCATGCAAGGTTCTAAGCTAAGGTGTAACGACTTACTCTTCTATAGGCTATTTGTTTTTGCTTTAGGCAGGTTACATTATTACACTTAGATACAGGCTACTAATATAGTATAAAACTCACCAATACTGTGATGATTTGTCCTCCTTTGTCCATAGTAAGTAGAGCACTCAAAGTGGCTGCAGTTGATTTAGCTCCATTGTATAAAACAAGACACTCTTCATAAAACCGACCAGCGTCTGCATCTTCCTCAGGAAGACAGGAAGAAACTAGGCCTAGATCACACATCTTAGAACTCTGTCTGTGGAAGATAACCTTTCCGCCGCGAAGTAAATAGCAACATGATTCTGCTCCAAAGGCAAAACTCTCCGTTTATTAAAACACAACACAAGGCACTGTAGCGAAAATGCCGCGCTCTCCCAAGTCATGATGGGCAGGTCAGGGTTACGGTGGGGCAGGATGGCAGTGCCATGCACCCGCGGGAAGGGAGATCGTGTCAAGGTGCTGCGGGAAATTTCACAAGGTCGATAAGCGATAAGCTTTCACTGCGGCTTTGTCATTTATCTAATGGAAAGGTTGAACTTTGCTAATGATAGTGCAAATGATAGCAGGGTTGCAAATGAAAATTAAAGGTAGGCCTAGCAAAGAATGTGGCCGCACGGCGTACCGTACCTACCTAAATAAAATAAATTTGTTTAGATAAAAAATCTTTCAACAAATTGATATAATAGCAACTTAAATTTTTTTAGTACGGTAACAACAAATACAAATTATAAGTATTGGCCTGATTATGGCATCAAGGTTTTATGATTCAAATTATAAAGCCAGAGATTTCAAAATATTTTGTAAACAACGAATGACCTAGTCAATTTGCTAAACAAATTAACAAATTTATATGATTTTATACAATAGAAGTAATTCAGTCGGGTGACTTGTATCTGTACTGGGTTAAGTCATGCGTAATGGTGTAGGTTTCATCGAGAACGTATACCATTTTGCCAATGGCCAAAAATGCATACGGAAACAATAAAAATAATGTCCGAAATCCATGGGGTCGTTGACATTGGGCAAGGGACCTACTATGTATAAGTAGGCCTGGGTCCATAAAAAGTCGTTCAAAAATTACAATTACAATTCAGTCGGGTGAATACTCCGCGTTTGACATGGTTTAGGTATATTTTCTATCAATTTCGTCAAAACAATTAGGGCGTTACTTGTTAAACAAATATTTTGGAATATCTGCCTAACACACTAATAGTTTGTTCAATAATATAAATATGTTCAAAAAGTTCCAGATGACGAGGGTAAAGACAAATAAATCCTAAGAAAAGTAGAGCTTATATAACGTTAAATTGGTGAAAACTACACTTGAAGTACGTACGTATGGTAACACAATGGACATTGACAAAATACGTATAACGGAAAAAATGTAAACAATAGTAGTAATTTAGTCGTGTGAATACTCTGGTGTTTTGAGAAGGCTTGTATTTTCTAGATACATTTTCCACATCTTTGTGGCTGAATAATGAAGAGATAATTATTTTCATTAAAAACATTAGGGCGTCATTTACGATATTTACAAAATATTTTGAAATCTGCTATATTCACAAAAATATAGTTTGTACATTAAAATAAATTGTTTTCAAAAAGTTCCCGATGACAAAGGTATAGATGAGGAGGATGTACATGCCAAAGGCGATTTTTCACAAAAAAATTATTTTTGAGTTGGTGGTAGCCTATCACTGGAATCGTTTCGAATTGACTGCCACAAAATACAAATACAATATTAGCTTGGTGCAAAACGCGTATAGTATGAAAGAATATTAATTAAAATATTACAACCCACAATGTAGAAGCATTTAGATGTTAGACGTTTTTTCTCTTCTTCACTTACATTTTCAATTGACAAATCGCCTTTTTCATACAAATGCTCCTCAGATAGTCAAATGCACGTAGAGCTTGTATAACATAAATTTGGTGAAACAAAAATATGGAAAACTGCACCTGAAGTACCTATACTAGGTAACTCAATGGCATTCAACAAAATACCTGCAATGGAAGCGTCAATGGCACCGCAATAATTGACACTGCAACCAGACTATAATTAGCAGAACTGTCATCATTAACATGCTAATGGACCAAAAATTAAAAAATGAATCGTTTATGACTAGCTATTGCCATCGTAAGCCTGCATGTCTCCAATCATAAAATGATTCCTGAAAACATAGGCTCTCTGCAAAATTCCTTTTCCTATCAATAAGGAAGCTGTCAATTTAAACTGTAAAAAATATAGCTCTCTCGAAAAAAGAAGCATGATATTCAATGATACTCATTGGCCATTACTATTCCAGCAGGTTGATCATGGCGATTATAATACCGTGATTTATTTAATTCCCTGGTATTAAAAATGTAAACAAGATAATTTTATAATGGAAAGTGCTATTCAAAATTTGTTTGTTTACAGTTTTAATACCAGGGGATTAAATAAACCTCGGTATTATAATCGCCATGATCAGCCTGCTGATATAATGAACGAAACTATTCTGACTGGTAGTCAGACTGACTCTGTAGCAACTGGGCATGTAAAAGTTAAGCCAGGCACACACGGATGATTGTCGCATTCGCGATTTGCCAGCGCATTTTCCATTGTAGCCTTAGAGCTAGCAAAGGGTTTTTAGACGATTTCGGAAGCAGGCGTGAAAGTTTTACCTAGGCACGCGAGATTATAGAAATCATCTGAAGTACACCAACCATTCACCAAGCCCTATCCCTGCAATTGAAGAGACGGCGGCAAATCGCGATTGGTATAATCGTCCGTGTGTACCGGGCCTAAATCTACGTAAATCTATGCCGATACGTAAATTATTTATGCATATGTAGGCACTTTACCAGAGCGTGGAACAAGAAAAATCATTTATTGACTAACTTTGGTCGCAGAAAATGCAATAAAATGAGGAAAGAGAAGTCTTAAGTACATGGAAGGTATAAGTGTTACGAGTATGAAACTCCAGCAAGGTTTTTTATATTGCATAGCCTCTTAGCTTTGACACTTTGTTATAGTCTACACAATACAGTAGAGATTTAAAAACATAGTAATTGAGGGTGATTTCTGGATATGTTTCTTGTCATAAAGTTCTGTTCACAAGTCAATAATACTGTACATGAAAAGAGATACTTCATATTAGATATTTCATAAATTATGTTGTGGTGGCCGCAATTATAATGTATGTAAGGTAAGAAAGCTGTCAAAAATTAGTAGGCGTTAAATTAATGAAATCTCAGCAACTGTATGTATACTTCTACTTTCAACTTACATAGGCTACATTAGATAATGTCTGTTTATACAAATAATTAAGCCACAGCAGTAGTGACTACCGGGCTTAGGCTCACAGAAGAAAACAGAGAAACGTAAAATAGCAAGTACATAACGTACGTATTAGTTTGGTAACCGTCACTTAAACAATACTTTTTCTAGCATATCAATATTTTACAAATTATTTACAGCAGCCTAGGCCCTAGGGCGTAAATAATAACGGAAATTCGCGGCAAGGCAAGGTGACTAGAATGCGATTGGCGGCAAGATGGGACTAATTGAAAATGAAAAAATATTGACAAAAGAATAAACAATCTTTTCAATCTGGCTTGGCTCTAAATGATCAACCAGTATCTCCTTAAATGGTTGCAAAATAAATTAATAATGGTCGTTTTACCAAATAGTATTGCGATTAAATGTGGGCCTGCGATGACTAGGCAAAGGACTAGAGTAAACTTATAAGGTTTTAAAAGTCTACCTGTCCTCTAGATCATACGCGGAGTTTGTGCGGCGTTGTAGAACACTGAACAATACGTCCGATGTGTCGCTGTCACTTTCACTGAGGAGAACACTGTTGACGGATTCGTCGGCGAGGAGGGGGGTGCGAAGTTCACCTGTTTCTCTACGGGAAGTTAAATTTATAACCTCACCGCCTTCCATGTCTAAAACAAAAGGTGATGGTGATTGAAGGGGTATATTCCACTGGTCAATATTCCATCATTTGTGATTAAAAAAGATGAGATTTTTTAATCACAAATGACGGAATATTGACAGTGGAATACACGCCTGTACGAAATGTCTTTCGATTGTATAATTAAGTTTAATGCACAAGGACGATCGCGAAGCTTGTGACGCGCTGGGAAATTTGTCATTGTAGCAAATGGATAGTTGGAAAACCATAGAGTCAAATTAGAAGAGATTTTTTAAGCTGGCGTGAAACTTACTTACTTACTTACTTACTAGCCAACGCCCACCCTTGGCATTTCTGCCATCAGGCGCCGCGCTGACCAGTATAGATGTGCCGTGTGTTCATCTCCGGTAAGTCGATCGTTTCTTTCATCATCAAGCATCGGGCAGTCCTTGAGGTGGCTGGCGGCCATAGGGGTACTCCCGCACAGGACGCAGTCGGGGGACCTCAATATTCCAATTCGGTGGAGGTGGGATGCCAAAAGATCGTGCCCGGTTATTGTTCTGAAGACTGCTACTGAAGTGGGCCGTGGTAGGTTCTTCTTTACGGGTTTGTTTAACAGTGTTCTCCATTGTTTTCCACTTGAGGCTAGTCGCAGTCTGTCCTGGTTTGTCCTCCGTACTGATATGTCTATGAGGTTTTTCACAGCCGTGAGGGGTGTTGCTTTGCTGGGCTGAGGTAGTTTTGTGCCCATCTTTGCCAAGAAGTCCGCCTTTTCATTTCCAAGTATGTCGACGTGACTCGGAATCCACTGCATCACCAACTCCCGACCTTGCTCAATGAGTTGGCTCAGTAGCTGCCTGCATTTTAATGTGGAAGTACACTCTGTGTAGCTGTTTTTTGTGAGTGCTATGATAGCTGCTTGTGAGTCAACTAGCAGTACTGCCTTTCTGCAATCTGGGAACTGCAGTAACTTCTGGGCTGCGTTTTCAACGGCGGCTATCTCTCCGTCGAAGTTGCTTAGTGGGGATCCTACTGCGCTGTAACCCTCGAAGAGGCGGCTGTAGTAACCAGCTCCAGTTCTTCCGTCGCCCGGTATGCATGAGCCATCTGTGTAGATGTGAAGCCATTCTCTCTCTGGATAGCACCGGTGCACTGTCTCATATGCTGCTTTTCTAAGATGGTCCGGGAGCGACTGTTTTTTAGTTATATCGTGGTCGTATAGTTTCAGGCATTTTGTTGGGAGCCATTGATAGGACTTATGGCTTACTGGCATTTCAGCTGGCTCTCCAATGTTGATACTGTATTTTGTGGCTAACTCTTTCGCTCTGCAAACCGGCCCTTTTTGAGTGACTAGACGATCCGATGCTGGTTTATAGAAATTCCAGAGGGCAGGTCTGGTGCGCTTCATCCTCTCCCAGGTCTTCATTAGCGACTTGTCTCTTCTTATGTTCAAAGGTTCGATGTATGAGTGTATCTCCATTGATGCAATTGGGGTTGACTTTACCGCCCCTGTGATAACGCGGAGGGCTGCGTTTTGTGCTGCATCCAGCTTGGCAAGTTGGTTTGAACTTGCCGTGCTTATAGCTTCCCCTCCATACTCGAAAACTGGCCGAACGTAGCATTTATATGTGGTGCTTAGTACGTCCTGAGTGCAGCCCCATTTTGTCCCCGTAAGTCGCTTGAGAAGTCTGGATCGATTCTTTCCTTTAGTGGCAGCCTCATTTATTTGGTCTTTCCACGTCAGTTTTGAGTCCATTGCAACTCCTAGGTATCTCGTGATGCTTTTCTCTTCTAAACGGGTGCTTTTGTAGTATAGGCGTATTTCTCTTGGTTTTGTAGATAGCGAAAACACTTGACACACTGTTTTCTCTGTACTTACTATCATTGCGTTTTTGTCAGCCCATTCAGCTATGCGGGTGAGTGCCATGTTTAGGGCCGTTTCAATACCCTTCCAGTCACTACTGGTGGCCCAGATCAGAAGATCATCGGCGTAGAGAAGAGCATCAACACCTGCTACAGATTTAACAGCCGTAATAATATCATTAATCATGATGTTGAAGAGAGAGCAGCTGAGTACTGCTCCTTGTGGTAGACCTTCCCTCTGCACTCTGAATCTGGAAGTTGCCTCCTGAAAACGAACTCTAATTTGTCTGTGGGAAAGAAAACACTTTATCCAATTTAGTATGCGCCCTGTCAGGCCACTTGTTTTCAGCTTTTGTATCAGCATGTCCTTCCAGACTCTGTCGTAAGCTGCCTTAGTCTATCAAAACCGCCACAGTTGTCATTTTACGGTGAAATTCCCAAATTGGGAAAAGGAGATTAAATGGTCCATTGTGCTTCTTCGTCTTCTGAATCCGGCTTGTGCGTCGTCCATCAGTTTATTATCTTCCAGGTACCTTGTCAATCTGTTTGTAACCATTCTTTCCCCAAGTTTGCAGCATATGCTTCTAAGAGCTATGGGTCTATAGCTGGCTGGGGAGTTAGGTGGTTTGCCTTTCTTTAGAAGGGGGATTATCTCTCCCTTTTTCCACATATCCGGTAGGTACTTGTTCCATGTGAGGTTGAACAGGGCAAGAACGGTGGTTTTAGCCGAATTTCCTAGATGTAATAGAAATTCCGGGTATATGTTGTCAGGTCCTGCTGATTTCTTGGGTTTTACATCCTCTAAGGCGTAGTTTAGTTCAGCTATATTGAATGGATGTTGGAATAACTGTTCTTCATCCTTAGTGTTGCACGTAAGAGTCTCGCTAGCTGGCAGGTTTTTCCTCAGCGTTCGGATACCGGGTATTCTGCTGACTCCTGCGTAGTGTGCGCAGATTGAGTCAGCAATGTCTTTGGGGTGTGTTATTAGTTTGTTCCCTTTCTGCAGAGGTTCTATCACTTTTCCCGCACTATCACTATTGTTCATTCTCGACAAAAAGCGGTGGGCTTTTATACCATCCTTGCGGAAGTCCAGTTTCTTTACGAACTCTTTGAATGCGTTCCTTTTACTTTGCTTGATGCCCCTGTGCAGCTCTGCTTGCTTCCGCCGCAGATCAATACAGTCTCTCAGTTTTTTTGTTCTTTCAGCTGTCTGTCTTGCTTCATTCCTTTTTTCTTTTAACTTGGCTAACGTTTTATTCCAAAATGGTTTGTACTGTTTTACCTGCCCACGAGGAATACTTGAGATAGCCGCTTTTAGCAAGTTTGTCCGCACCGCTTGGTATGCTTTATCAGGGCAGTCACTTATAATATCAGGAGTAAGTAGTCTGTCAGTTTCTCTAGAATACTTATCCCAGTTGGCTTTCTTAAAGTTCCATCTTGGCAGCTTTCTTCTTGTGGTAGGTTTGCTCTGTAGCTGCAATGAGATAAGTAGAGCCTTATGTCCGCATCCCGCTGCGTCTTCTTCCAGGCTTACTGTGACTCTAGTCGCTATTTCGGGATGAACCTAAGTCTGGTCTGGTAGTGTGGCCTGCGTATGAGAGGAAAGTCGGCGGGGTGTTTATGATTTGTAGCATGTTGTCGTCCATGAAATTTTCTACTATACCCCCAATGGTAGATGTTGCATTGCAACCCCATCTCTTTGAAGGCGCATTGAAATCGCCCACTACAATGAGGTTTCTTTCACTCGTATCGATTAAATCAAGGTCTGGTTTGTTGCCTGGCGGATTATATAGCCCTACAATCGTGTGTTTCTTTTTCCTTTTCCAAATATCGACTTTTATGGCTTCGATCGTGTCATTTGCCGCCATCTCGTGTAGGATTTTACTCTTTGTTACGCTTCCGTCTTTTATACCGTACAGTATTCCTGATGCAACTTGTCTAGCTCGTTTGAGGGCCTTGACATCGAACCCAGTAGCTTGGTATAATTCCGGTTTGTCTGTGGAAGCACCGGCTTCAACAATTATAAAAACATCCGCATCCACTTTTACCAGTTTTTGTCTGAATTGTAGGAACTTCTCTAGGTTTAAGCCACCTGCGTTCCAAAATAGGACTCGAAGGTCCTTGTCGCGGTCCTGAAAAGGACCTTTTGGTGTTTGAACGGGAACACCGGCCGTCATCTGGTCAGCTTGGTGAATCGGCGTAATCCCGTTGATCGTTTAGTTATTGCAGGCAGGGGGCACCACGTGCAGGCGATCAACATCACCCCCCAAAAACGCGTGAAACTGGCCGCACACAGGTGCAAGGTTTTCCACTCAAGACGTATCAGCGTTAAAAATCATCAAGAGTGCATTCAGAAACAGAGAGGTTTTTGGTACGATCCAATCATCATCCCATTTTTCTCCATGACACATTTCTCAGAGAACTGACGCCCGGCGTCGAACGTCCGTGTGTACCGGGCCTTAATTCAATAGTACAATAGCTTTATTGATTGTAAGGTATACGTATAAGTATGCGATAGAATGCAGGGGAGTCTCAGCCAGTTTAAAATCCTCATTGGACAGCAATGTCCAATGGATACCGAGCCGCGTCACAATAGTTGGGAACGAAAGTGCAAACCAGCTAGCTAAGATAGCCACAAGTGCAGCGAATTCGGCAGTTCCTCTAACGCTAAATAGTGCGAAGTAGGTTATTAGCAGCGCATTAACCAGAAGATACAAGAACGCTCAATCAACCAGCGCAGCAGGACATCCACGGGAAACTTTGGTAAAAAATCCTTTACCACAAGAACAACCAAGAGCTGCTTTTATCGCCCGTTTTCGCTGCACAACTGGCCACGACTACCTGCAGGCTCACCTGTTTCGCCTAGGCCTGGCTGCTTCAGACCAATGCCCACTGCCAATGCTAATGCATGGTTGCTGCCCACCTTCTAACGTGCCAATCGATCCAGAGCCCTAACAATGACACCACATCACTATACTGGCAGGCGTGGCACCAGATGGCGGTAACGCCAGGAGTGGGTGTTGGATAAAGTACGATAAAGCAAAGAATTGTAAGGTATAAGATCGGACACTTATCCAATCACTGCTCGGAAATATTAATTTTATTTATGATAATATGTATAATGATAATGGGTAGATGGGCTCGCCAGAAAGGAGGCAGGATTTAAGCAACTCATTAGGATTTAAGCAACTCATTAGCATACCTAGTAATAGAAATGAGTTGTGTCAAATCATAACCCAAAAGGAACAAATGTGCTTACCAGGTTGATGGGTGGCAACCAGAGCTTTGGAAATTACATGAAGCGTAATGCCACCAAGGCAAATGAGAAGACCAATTACATTGATCAGACTCAGTTCGTCCCCAGTCCACTGCACAGCCAATACCAACGTGCACACTTCCTAAAAATTAAAGACAGATATAAAACACTATGCAAAACGAAATGGTTAAAAACATTTCGAGTCCTTAGAGATTTAAAGATTTCTTCAAAAAGTCCTTTTGTAATCATTATTTTAGCACATCCCCTCTTACATATCAACAGGGGGGACAGGTCGATGGGGGCGGACAAGACTATCATTACATAACAGCCTACTTCTGTGTAAGACTAGATATACTGTATACAGCAGAAAAGCACAACATCAATATCTACCTTAAATATGCCAACTATTGAAAGAGTTAAACTGGAAGTGACAGAAACTACGAGATACTCTGCAAGTTCCATACAAAGAGCAATAGTAGCGCCGAGAAGTACGGTCCACGACGTACGCCAGAGATCAGACCAGTCTCCATAGTTAAACATTTTACAGCTGGCCGCAACGTTCACGCCTGAAACAGTAATGGGGCAATGTTAGAGCTCATTGAACATCATTATATTGCTTAAACACTTGTCCAATTACTAATTACATCCATAAATAACACCCTTGAGTGAACAATGAGGCAATGACTTACCTTCGAATGCGATCGCAAAAGGCAGTACCATGACCAACATCCAGGGCTGAACGTGGTACAACATATCCACAGGGTTTTCCAATCCCAGCTTTGATTTCTGCATTAAAAGCTGGGCTAATGTCCATCTCAGACCACTGTAAAAATTAATTAGTTGAACATAAAAGGCGCATCCAAGCCAACGTATCAAGACGTGCCCAAAACTGGTATAATATTAAATCACAAGTAAACCATTTATGACGTTTAAGAGCAAATGGACCCCTGCATTTCAGTTTTTTTTTTGCAAGTCAAATTTCGCATGACATTGCAATTGTAGTCATAAGTGTGATGTAATAAATTAAAAGAAATGTTCCTGTTCATTTTGATACAAAGTATGTGGCCACCAATTAGCCACAGTTATGGAACGCCTTCGACATGGCATCCTCACTGACCGTTATTAAAAAAAAATCAAGTACTTAACTGATTTGTCGATCGGTGTTAGTGGCTGGTGGCAACATATTGCACATCAAAGCGTACAGGAATATATTTTCTAGTCTATGACTGCGCAAAAATGGAAAATCAAGGGTTCCATTGGTCCCATTGAATTTTCGGATATTTTTGACAAACTGGCACATGTCTTGACGTCAACTTACAACAGTTACAGCCAACGATGATCAAGCTGAGGTTTACTTAATATTGAAATAATGTAACAGGCGCGTTCAAAACATAACCGACATACAGTATGTGCGAGTCAATTTATTGATTTTTATAAAATATATATAGTCTATCAAACAGTTTACAACGTACAACACAATAAAATGGTTTTAATTCGCAGACGACGGGGATGAGGTGCTAATTGAGAGCCCATTTATGCAAGAACATAAGCTTGCTGTTTCTATCTACGTAAGGTTCCCATAGGGAGAAGTGTAGAAATTTAATAAAAATTTTCAAGTGAAACAGCAAGCTTTTGTTATTGAAGCTCAGAACCCTGATACAAACCCGTTTTAAATGGACTCTGATATGAATGCAAACTTACCTGGAAAACGTAGCCAGAAAAACCAATATGAATCCCAATAAATTGAATTGTGTCGCTTTGTACGTAAAAAGTAGTAAACCACTGGACATCATAAGTACTATCAAAACAATCCTCCACGACTAGAAAAAAAAAAAACAATAACTAAATATATATTTATATACTGTATGTATTTCAATGGTTGCAGATGGTAAGATGTTGAGTTTCAGTACTGTCACACCTTCCATAACAGTATTAACGATGGGCACGTACTACATATCACAATGTAGGCAAACTGTTCTTCGAATTGATGTAATTTTATTGATAGCTCTACGATCAGTTTTTTCAGTGAAATTATACTTTTTGCAACTATAAAAAACGGATAATGAGGTGTCCGATTCTCTCTTAATGAAAAGTAATATAATTCACCCAACACTCAACAGGAAATAAAAATCTATACTCTTATACCCATAGTAGGTATTGTATATAGTAGGTACTAGGCCAATGATTAAAATCGGAATAATAAATTATAACGAAGCGGCATTTGAGATAATTACTACCCTACTACAATACCAATACTCGGCGAGACTAAGGCGCAGACTCCACCAACGTCAATAGTGATATTAAATGCTTTTTGACGTGGTAGCAGACATTTTTAGACGTCTAAAAATGTCTGCTACTACGCCAAAAAACATTTAATATCACTATTGACGTTGGTGGAATCAGCGCCTTATTACTTTAATGCAGAAAATTCGTCATATTCAGGATAAGAATAATTTCATTAGAAGTATACTTCAATACTTAATGACAGCAACATACAATATGAAAGATACGAATGTCTTATTACTTACTGCAATTAAAAAATAGCTCATGCCAAGTGTTTTCGTATTGTGATTGAGCAGCAAGTACAGCGGTTATATTGATATTACATATTACAGTAAAATTAAAATATTTTACCTTCTTTTCCAGATTGAAGAATAGTGAAAATATTAAAATAAATATAATAGAAGTTGATTTGGTCATCGTATACCTGAAAGTATATCATTTATACAATATTTTACTGGAGAGTGATTCAGTGATTGTGCCAGTAGTGATGGACACCGCTTTATAATGATGGAAACTCTTCACAGTTTTAAAAGTGCTCATATCAAAAAAACGTTTGGGAGGAAATTTTTGAATCCTTGCGGTAACATAGTTCCAACATATCACAACGAAATGTTGTTATTAACAACGGTGATTTATTTGTTAGCAGCAGAAGTAAGTCGGCCTACTACAAAAAACTGGAGTGCATAAATTATATATAAAATACATATTAAATACAAAAAATTACAATTCAAGTAATGTATTTATTTATTGTAGGCTATTCTTGTGTTCACTGCCGCAAGGGCCCAATGACTGTCCATACCATTTATAAGTACCCAATCTAGTGTCACTCTAATTCACGATTCAATGGGATTGGACGTCATGGTGGAATCAACTCCCTGTATCATTTTTTTTATCAAAACAATTTAGTAGGCTAAGTTTTTTTATATTTTTACTTGGTAGGTTATTACAATTTAAAAATCTTCTAACGGTTTTACTGCAATATAATAATGGTCAATATATGATGTACTTACAGTGATATAGTTATAAGTTCAAGACCCCAGTTGGAAAATGCAACGTCAAATCCTCCAGTTAAGCCAACAGGAGCTACTTTCCTAGTGTAGTCTGACCAAGATAGGGAAACTCGTTTCCGATGATAATAACATTGATAAAGGCTTCGAAGTAATGCAGCCGATATGAATTTAAACACCAAATGTCCAGATGTCACAAACAACGGAAACCTCAGCCTTTGTAACAACCACCTCTGATAGAACGTTAGGCCAATTGATAATGAAAAGTATAGAAGGATTAATGGAACGATAGACAAAGCATTTTTCACACAAACCGAGCTGCACAGAGGTTGTGCAGGTCGTACACTCTCTTGCTTCCGGGTCAATTTTCTCATCATTCAAAGCATGATACCTAAAATAATAAAAATAATGTAGGTATGGTTTGTAGACACAGAAATCTTTTTGCATGTTAAGCTACCCCACACACATCATGCATAAGTTCTTCAACATTATTTGTTTATATTATGGTACGGTACTTAAGCACTGTACGGCTGCAAACTTTTTTAGCTCACAACCTTACTTGTTGTTGTATAAAACTTAGAAGTGGACCACTTGTGTTGTTACAATAGTTTTTCGTCTGTACTACTATAGTTACTTATCATCTTCTAAGCACAATCATTTTGTTTTTAACCCCCGGCCCCGTTTTACGCGGGCTTCTGAGTGAAACACGTTTTGTTTAGATTTTCTTTTGTAACTGTCCATTTCACCGCGGTCGGTCATGGACAGAGAAAGATTGATTATTGACTTCCCTCAATTTTCAACCTTAATACACCTAGGCTAGTAGGTAACCTGTATGTTACATTTGCTAGCTACCCCCAAACAACCTAAGCACAGTAAAGAACTAATAAAAGTATTGATGCTGCTGACGTGCAAACTCTAGTCGGCATAAGGTCCGCCTTTCAGCATCTTCCACAAGGCAATAAGGTCTACAAAGCTAACAAAGGTTCAAGCACACATCACACCCTTCCCCTTTCACTCCTCTCGTACTACCTATTTTAATAGTGTACTAAACTCATGATCTTTAAGAAAAATCAAATAATAAACTTCTTACCATATGTCACTGTGTACTAAACAAAACTTTGTTGAATGTTGATTTGTTATGTTTGCTCTTCCAAACGGCCCTCATTTTGCTACAGAAAACAGAAACTTGTTATGTCAAAAAAAGCCCAAAATATCGTTTTTCAAATTTTCATTCATTTCATTATTATTTTTTTTGTATGAATAGCAAGGAAATGATGATTTTTCAGAAACAAAATTTACTTGTCATTTAGCGTGGTGGGCGGTAGCCCGTTAAAGTTAATAATAATAATATCTATGGAAAAAGCACCCAACAAGTAACCTATACTTACAGCCTACAGGTAGGCCAGTACCATTTTAGTACACGGCATTACATTCTGTATTATTGTAAATTGTTATATTTGTTATGTTGTTAGAAGCACGTTGGTACTTGGTAGCCTATATAAAAAATTAATCCAAGTACTTTGCCTTTATTTAAATCAACGCGCGAGAACAGGGTTGTCAGTGTGACTACTGTGTGCAGTTAAGGATGCGTGTCATCATAATAAGATCGTTGAGTGTTGGTCCGTCTTTCTTCTAGTCCTGTAAAATACCTCTTATGCAGCCTACATGGAGCCTTGTCCTGCTCTCCAATATCGCGCCAGTCCACCCGGTATATAGTGTACTATTGGATACCAAAAGGTTATTATTTATTTTTTGCCCCCAGATCCAAACTATCAATGGACCAGCGACCTATTGGTTGTTGTTTACATTAATAACGACTACAATATATGTGGATTTAAAGAAAACCGTTAAGCCGTTTTTGAGAAATAATATTTTTGCCGTTTTTTTTTGGAGTTGGAGGTAAAACACCACAAAATTGAGTCCGCCCAAAATAAAAAAATGGTCCCGAGATATTATTTTTGTGAACCTACATGTCGAATCTCGTCAAATCTACCGAGTAGTTTGCCCACAAATCGAAGAACGGACAGACAGCCAGACGTTTCATAAAAACACTTTTTTTCTGGTTCTTGGTACCTCAAGACTCCCCAAGGGCTCCCCGGGAGAATTTTTTTGAAAAATAGGGCTGAAATGGTGAGGTTGTACGCACTTCGAGAGGAACAAGGCTGATATATTAGAATTAACAAACATAATTGTGGACAAGGGGGGTCCGGGGGTCTCCCCCGGGAGAAACGGTCTGAAAAATAGGGCTGAAATAGTGAGGTTTTGCGCATTTTGAGTGGAGTAACACTTAGATTTTAGAGGCAAAGAATATAACTGCCTTCCAAAGGGGGGGGGGGGGGGGCGATAGCAGGTCGCTTCGTCAGCCTCTGGTGCAAGTTGCAACCTCTAAAATTCATAAATCTACCTACCAGCATTGCAGGAAAAAAATAATAATAATAACACTACTTCCCGCCAATTTCAAAACTTTAAAATTCTAATGTTTTTATATTTTAATCTTAAAATATCATTCTGGGGGGGGGGGGACGGTATTTTAGGCATTTCGGGGGGGGGGGGGGGGGGGGCCTGTGCCCCAAGTGCCCATGGGATAATCCGGCACTGCAACCCTTAGAAGTGTAGTGTCACTGAAGATGTCGACCGCAGTTGTTGCCGAAACGTTTGGTAGCCTAATAGCCTATTAGCCCGGATTCTTCTGTCCCCTTATTAGACTCCGGTCGTGAAAGCCTTCGTTATTATATTGTTTCCAAACACATTGATACAGATTACTGATACTCATGCAACTTCAAATTCAAGATTCTTTATTCACCATTCTAATGATAGGCAACCATTTTAACATTGATATTTGGTTTTAGATTTATGATGAATGTATCGGATTATGAGAACGTGTGTGAACCTCTGGGACCAACAAGTTATGATGTAAGTCAAGATATTCAGTTAGTGCTAAGTGATGTTTTGGGTATTATTAGGACGGACAATCCTGTGTCATACTGCCCATTTTGTATTGGAAGCTTTGCAGGCGACGCACATCTGGAGGGGCATTTAAAATCTGACCATCTGACATTTCTTAATGAACTATTAACTAGGAGCATCAGCTTGGACCAATGTCCATTCTGCCCTGCTAAATTTTTTACACAACATTTGGTAGCTAAACATTCTCTAATTTTCCATTGTTACATGTTGTTTGAAACATTCTTTGTTAAAGTACGAAGCAGACTAAAATGTATGTTCTGTCGTGTAAATATTGATAAGACTAGCATGTCTCAACATGTCAGTAATTTCCACGCATTGGATTTCAATGACTGGTTTATAGGCAAGTTTTGCGTTAAAACTAGTGGCATCGCCGGGATTGTTGAGTTGGCGCATGGCCCTCAACAAAATTCAAGTCCTTCAATGGAAATTGAAACATTAAACGAGCAGTTCGGAGGAATGAAAGTGGTTTCATCTGAAAATCGGAAAATATCAATTATAAAAAAAGAGTTGCCAAGAAAGAAAATTGATAGTAATCAGAGTAGCAGCAAGTTGTCGGTTTGCCGAAAACTTCGTTTTGAGGAAGGGAAAGAAAATTTGCTGACCCCTAGAAACCTGAGACCTAGGAAAAGTCCATTAGATTCATCTAAAAAAATCAACAGAAATGGATCGGTCAGTAGTTGGACGTCAGCCATAAAAAAGTGTAGTTTTCAATGTGGAAAATGCTCTGTATGTTTTGCAAGCCACACGCAACTAGTAATTCATGTTAAGAAAGAGCATAAAAAGTTATCCCTTAACTTACTGCAGCCTTTCTATCACTGTGCCCTCTGCGGAGCAAGCTTTTACAACAGTTCTTATTTGAAGAAGCATAGTACTGTGCATTCCTTATCAAAGTTTAGATAAGTCTTAAATTTTCCCGCTAATAATCAACGTACGATCATAATTCTCATGGCCAAATATTTAATATCGTGAAGACCATTGTTTTTTGCTCTCTTAAGGTGACGCGTGTGTTTATACTATATCCAAACTAGAAGCACTTACTTAATTTTTCTCAATTTACATTAATTAGAGATTTTAACTCCACCTTAGTTAATGTACAGCAAATAATATTACCAATAAAAAAAGTTATGTAGAAGTTTAATTCTAATTAAATGTGATAATTTTGTTGTGCTTATTTGCACAGACCAATACTGTTACAGTCAATTTGGTAAATTTTCAATATTACTTCTTTTTCCTCTTGCCGTTATTGATTACTGGTACGGTGAAAATATTGGCGTTTTTTTCGAAGTTCGTCTGACGTGTCGCTTTAGATGACGGAATGTATTACCTGTCTTTAACTGCTCTCACCTTTACCTGATCAATAATTTAAGCATTTTAGAACCTGGTACTAGCTTGATAATGGAATTAATGGCTTAGATTAGGCTCATAGCTTTGTAGTTCTTTTCATTATCCCCTTTGAGCGCATTTAAGAAAACTAAAAGTTAACTCTCCATAGCTATTTTGTATTAATGTTTGACCAATATTGGTATTTTACGCACCAACAGTGTAATTGAAATGTCTCTACCCCAAGGAGTTTTAGTGTTCATAATGCTTCCATTAATATACAATATTAGGGGTACTTACTCACTTAACTGCGGTAAAGTGATAAAAGTCGGAGAAAACTGAAATCGCAACAAGAAAGTAAATAAATAAACATTAATTACAATGGATTTATATACATACAGTATATACTGTATATACAGTAAATACATACCTACTGTATATGTTTTTCAATTTATATTTCTCCCACCTTACTACAAGTAAGTCAGTATCCCACTATTACGGTACGTGTAAAGTAATATAATTGCTTTGTTACCATTATTTGTGAAGTAAGGACAGTACATACAGTATGAACTTACGAAAGGAACTACTAGTTCATTCTTCCATTAATTACAATTTATTGATGTGATGAAGTCGCCATTGCATTTTTATTGTAAAGAGCATTTACTGTATATGCAGAAATACATATAGAAAAGAAAATTTGGCTCTTATTCGAATACGGGAAATGTGCGTATTGGAGTATATGGGTGTTACACCTCCTTCCACTGTTGGCAGAATAGTATACTTACGAGTACCTACTCTATCTTGGCACTGGACCTAATTTCCAAAAGGGCATTACTTACCGCATAAAAGATATACTGTACATTATGCCTAAAGCTGCAATTACACGATCCAACTTAGCTATACAACTTGGTCTATATAACTGCAAAAACTGCTAAACAACTTGGTCTGCCGGAGACCAGATAGGATCGTGCGTGTGCAAGTTGTACAACCCGGTCGGTAAGTTTTCAATCCCAGTAGAAAACCTGGAGTGGCTGATTTGGTCTGTCGCAGACTTTGAGAGTTGATGTTCAGGATCTACCACTAGCCCTCTGTTGCAATGTTTTATTAACGTGCTTAGTTGATCAAATAAAAAATAAGAATTATTAAATTTCGAGCAGCCAATTTTCTACGGGACGTACACTCTATCGGGGTTAAAAATGTAAACAAAAAAAATGTTGAATAGCACTTTCCATTCTAAATACCAAGAAGTTGGATCGTGTATCGGCCTATGCAGCTTTTTAGTTAATTTAATTGTAATTTGTAGATGAACTGCAGCAGCCTGCAGTCTGATCGAGGCGATTATAATACCGGGGTTAAATAAATACCCTAGGATTATAACTGTAAACAAACAAATTTTGAATAGCACTTTCCATTATAAAATTATCTTGTTTACATTTTTATTACCAGGGGATTAAATAAATACCGGTATTATAATCGCCTCGATCAGGCTGCAGGAAAATAATATTTATGCAAATTTTTTTTAGTTTATTTAGATGACTAGTTTATTTTATGTCTTTTAGGCAAGTTTCCTTACGAACTTCTTTGTTAAACAAATTGAAAATAATTATAATTGAAATTAAATAGAAATTGTTTTCAGATTTATTTGGAACCTAGGTTGAATATGTAACAAAATGGCATAAAGGAGGAAAGTATTATTAGAAAATAGATTTGGTGCTGTTTCTGATTTTAGCGCCCTGAATTTGATTTCAGGCCATGCGGTAATAAAGCTTATTAATTTTCTAAAAAATTGGCAATCGTGCCATTTTTTCTAACGGAGATATTTTGTATATAAATCCAACAACTGGCTGCTATGTATGCAGCCAGTACACTATTTGTAAGTGGGACAATGAAACATGATGACGTCGCTATGCATGAAAATTGTCAATGAGACATTTTATTAAAAGTCCAATTCCTTCACATGTTACCAAACTAATAAATGGGGGTATTGATAAAAATGCTACATTGTAATGCTAACGTTGTATTCCGAAATAAGTTTGCTCTCTGCAGGAATATTAGTATTATTCAGAATGTGTGGGAAAACTGTGGATAACCAAATCTATGACTATTTATTTCTATCTGAATTGGGAACGAGTGTAGAGAAAAACGAACAAAAACCTTGTGATATCGTGGATATCGAAATCAGCTCTTTAGTGTCATGTTTATTAATATGTTAGTTTGAATATCGGACTTTACCTACATTTTTAGTTTCCCTTTTACTTGCCTAACTGATCACTGAAATCTGAATGGTAGCGTCGTGCATAAACTTAAGTAAAAAAAATTGAAATAATAATAATAATAATAACAATGTTTATACTAGCACTATTTTACAGTGAGTAGACCTGCATTTTTTAGCACTTTAAAATTTGAATAACAGCCCAAATTGTCTTTCAATTCTTTAACAAAAATGAGATCTACATATATGTGACACGCATTGATTTGGATAAAAAATTCAATCTATCGATAAAGGTTAAGGGCAATGGTGTAACATTGTTTAACAAAGGGTTAGTTTAAAAAAAAAACATTGTCTGCTTTGGTAATAGTCATTCGAGACAGGGGCCTGACAGTCATCGAACAATTAGGGTGGGCCCATTGTCAAGGGAAGGGGGCAACGTTTCTCCAAACCAAACCTCCAAATCTCTAATGACAATTAACACAGCAGGCGATGTAAGTCCAACTAACCCTTTGTTAAATAATTAAAATACAACAATAAAAGTAAATACTCCAACCAACAAAGTAATAACGGGAGCATAAGCAAGATCAGAGAGGGATGCGACAGTTGTGAGATACTGCCGGATGCCACCTTGTGGAAACCAGGTCAAATCCACTGGTTGGAGCGATGTCATGCAACGAAATCAGGAAGTTCAAAAATAAAATGATGCTTCTCCCATAGATATGTATGGCAATGCAGGCTTCGACGGATAAAGGTATTTGAAATACGTTGACTAAATTAGTAAATTACTATATTATCTGATGTGATTTGAATTTTAGGTATAATGCGTCGAAGATCGTAATGCATCATTCAATAAGGAGTTGAAATGATTTACTTTAAAACATATTATCCTAAGGCATCAAAAATGCTTCTCCGTGTTACCTAAGCTATAATTTTGCAAATACCCTGACTACCTATGATGAATTGTCACAGCCCTTACGAGTAAGACTATGATGGATGACTAGTCACAGCCTAGTGACCTCCGAAGGGCCGTGGTCAGTTTGTCTCCTTGGAGGCATCCTATTGTAGTGGTAACTGCTCTGCTGATCCAAACACTCACAACTCACACTGGTGTCTAGTAGAAGTTCCGCAGTACTGTCCGTGGAGGAAAACGCCCGGCAGACTTGTACGCTATTGGGTCTAAGTTCTTTGTAGATAACCTGCAATTACTTTTTTATTTTAGAAATCAAATATGGACAGGACAGAAAGAGTTTTAAAATAGTCGTGAGTTGATCGGTGGAGGAGGGTGGTCATGGAGCAAGAAAGAATCCAGAAGTCCTATTCTGATTGGGTAAGCAGTTTTTAGCAATTACACACAAGCTAAATTAAAAAGAACCGGTCCGAGTTTACTCGAACATGCTTTCCAATTTATCAATTAGTAGATAGAGAAAGGGGGGGGGGGGTATCCACCTGACGTCACTGGAGGTGAGGTAAATTCTAGATAGGTCAGACCAATACATTACCACACAGTAATAATGGCAGGGCACGAAATGCATTTGAGCGTGAATTTTCTATCATTTTTGCACAAAACCAAATAGTTTTTTAGGAAAGCAACCTGTCCGGTTTCGTTACTCAAGTTAATACCTAAAACATGCCTGAAGGTAAAAATCACCGATAGAAAGGTTTCGCAGAAAATTTTTTTTTTAGTCATTTTTCATGAAAATTGAGTTATTTTTTTGTTTTTCCCAGAAGCAAACTATCAAGGTGCAAGCGACCCACTGAATTTCATTAACATTAATAAAGGCTACAATATATGTGAATTTAAAAGAAATCGTTGGAGCCGTTTTTTGAGAAATAATTTTCTTAGAGGTTTTTATGGAGTTTTTGAGGAACACCCCCCAAATTGAGTTAGCCCCAAATAAAAAATATGATCTCGAGGTATGATTTTTGTGAACCTGCAGTACATGCTAAATTTCATCAAAATCGACCGAGTAGTTTGCCCGGAAATCGATGAACAGACAGACAGGCTTTCGTAAAAAAAAACACTTTTTTGGGTTCCTGGGACCTCAAAACGTGTAAATCCGTTGAAATCTCGGAATTGAAAATTTCGCCCATCACAAAGCTTTCCTTATACTACGCATAAATTGGAAAGCAAAAAGGAAATAATGATTTAGATTGAAAAAAATTGCTTATCTCCGGTGATAGGCAGAACTTGTTGGTTTACTATTGGCGATGTTGTACTTTTGTAAAAAGACTAAGGGATGAGTGGGTACTTGGTGTAACTAATATTAGTTTAGAGTTCTTGCTGCAATTAGATGACGTAGTAGTAGTAGTAGCAGTCCCAGGCCACGGTGTGGGCCCATAGGACAGGGGACCTCCTGATTATAGTGGATTCCGAACTAGATGACGTAAGTTACCTTGGAAAAGTGAGGTATAATTTTAGCCGGTTGCTGCGGTGTTGATCTTCCTTCGGGAGCTGAGTCCACGTAGCCGTAGCCAAATCCATAACCACCATAGCCTTTACTTGTTAAATTGTCCCATGATTTTGGTTTCGCTGGGTTGTACGATGGATAAATGCTGCCAACAACAAACTAAGCATTTTATGTCATTAACAGGTGGTATCTTTTTTTTTTAAATATTGTTTAGGGTATACAGTATATGGCGAACATAGAATACTTATTTTACTTTTCAAAGTTTGGATTTGGACAAGAATTTAGGTAGGGTAAGTCTCATAGGCATATAATGACGAAGAAGTATGTAGTGTTTGCTTCGTTTTAATTTGCCCACCTTGGCTGATTTGCTGACTTGTTACTCTTGCCGGAGTGCGATCGAGAATGCTGGCTTTGCCGGTCAGTGCTGTCCCACAGTGTGTCTGTACTCAAAGAAGTACTGTAGGTGGTCATACTACTCTCACGTGGGCTCATGTCACTGGAGCCGCCAGAGGGGAATCTGTTAAAAAGAAGTTAAACACAATAAAACAGTATTAGGTGATTGAATACGAGATAAAGCATCGATGAAAGATTTACTCTGCACGTACTCGGCTCTTCATTGATATAAGAGAGAAAGTAAATCAATTAGGCCCACAACCTACATTTAGAGCAGGGCTAATATATTTTTGGCAAGGAGTCATTACAAAGGGAACATACAGGGTGTATGACGGACAGCCATTAAAAAAAAAAATATTCTTATTGTTTACATATGAGGAGTCTGTTTACAAACATGGCCAACTCCAAGTTGTGGAATTTTTCAGGAGAGCGGATTTTCTGTTGAAAATTGCATTAACTTTATAGCTAACCCTAGACTTCTCAGCGCTTCTGTCCGCAATCTGGCTGCTTTTGTCACTTTATTTTACAACGGGCATGTGGACATTACAATTTTCTGCAAAGTCGGATCAAAACCCCATTTTGTGAAAAAATGGAGTTGGCCACGTTTGTAACCAAGCTCCTCATGTATTACTTACCTTTGGTACTTATCTTGGCGAGGTTTTGGTGTTGAGTGATTGCTATGGGACTGTGGTGGCTGGTGGTGTTGCTGTTGTTCCTGCGCAGTGGCTTGTTCCTGTCGTTGTCTCCGGCGAGATCGCCTTCGGCCAGAAGGCACACATTTGGGCTGACAGCATGGACTTGCCAAGTCATATGCCTCTAGACTGTTATTGTCCTGTTGCTGAGAAGCTTGGATGCAAGGGGCACACAAATGCCTATGGTGGTGCTTTCCACTTTTGGCTGGCTTCTGGTGTGCTTTGGGTTCATGATTATGTTGCTCGTTGTGCCCTGCAGAAAATAAACGATAAAATTGAAACAGCATTCCATTCGTATTCCATAATTTAGACGGAAAAGTTGGTTAGTGAAACTTTCCCATTCTTATCTCTAAAATACTTGCAAAATGAAGTGTTTCTATAATGCGGTTAACATTGTACCCAACAACAGGTGAGAGGAGGCCATATCTAACCGCTAACATGGTAGTCTACGATATAACATTTTTTTTAAAATGAATATATTAATTCTAATGTTATATGTTAAACTGTTATATAACTGTTGTATGTTAACGTAATGGTTGTGTCGAGTTAGAACACGTCTCAAGATCGAATGGTCTTTATAGACTCACACAAGTGCAAGCATTCTACCGCCATACCACCGAAGCCGATTAAACTTACCCTATACCAATGACCCGTTTAATATACAGTATGTCCTGTACAGTAAGTCAACCTACATCGCTTATAAGCGGCAACGGGCAAGTTTCGACTCCCACATCATTATATTGGTACATTGGAACAGGTATTAACCCAGTATTGTACTAGTGCTAGTTAGAAAAATGTATTGCTACCATCGTTAGATCAAGTTAATTTATAGTTGTTTTTACCTCTATGTCTCGGCTGGGGTTCTGCTTTAACTACAAAATGACGTACATCACCCTGGCTCCACGTCACCACATATTCGTTGTTCCTGGCCCCAGCGGGAAGTACATACTGGTATCTCGGGTCAAGGTAGCGGTAGGATAGGAGGAGCTGCCTGCTGGTGACGTCCTCTATCGAGGCTGCTGGAACAGGCGCTGTTGCTGCGGCCGCGGCGGTTGCAGAGCCTCCTTTTTTTCTTGCCGGAAGACTGTGAGTTTTCCAGCGTCCCTGTACAATTTCTCGCTCCCGCGCACATAATCTGTCCAATTCTGCTGTCTTACTCTCTAAAAGTTTTTGGAGATGAAGATATCTGTGGGAAGAAATATTAACAAATAGTTTCGTTGAAATTATCTCAGTCCACGGAGGAATTTGTCCTACCGGTACCCTATATATTCGCAGTGTTATTCTTTACCGTTTTGATTATGATGAGATCCTGACTCTACAGTATTGAATTGGCAAGTAACAATTCATGGTCCATTATAATTCATAAATAAATATATATTTTAAAAAATTTTGCACTACATATCTATCTATTATCTACATTAAACTGAACATAGATAGAAGAACTTGTGATATATTCCATGAACTGCTAGATAAAGGAATACTCCGAATTTAATGAGCTAGCGGCTAGTCTATGAAGTAGTTGCTGGCTTGGGCCAGGCGCTAGCCTGAATACATGGTCACTTCCGATGTCATGGTTGGACGGCAGTCTGTTGTGAAAAGTGATGTGTATGCCCACTGATAGTCACGGCCTTGCCAACTGTCACAGATTACCGTACTTACATTGTGTGTGAAATTGCATTGAGCTTATCGTGGTTAACATTGATTAAGGGGGGGGGGGGGTCAGATGAACCTATATATACAGTATATGAACCTAGGCCTACTGTCAATGCCATGGTTTTCGGACATTATTTTATACTGTTTCCGAATGAATATTTGACCATTGGCAAACTGGTATACGCCCTCTATGTCAACCTACCCCGGCTACAAGCGATAATGGACAAGCTGAGAACACCTTACTATTGACACCATGTTACAGGCGTTAGCATGACTTAGCCAAGTATACTACAAATATAGACTTGTATTATATTGTATGTACTAGTGTATTCAGCATCATGATAGAAAGCTGTGTTATCCTCTGCCAGCAGCCTAAAGATCAGGCTCCGAGCCATTGGCAAAAGACCGTTGGTCTATAACGACCCTAACTTACCTCATGTGGAGCTCCACTTTACGAACGCAGTCTTCAAAGAGCACAACCATTCGCATGCGTGGCTCACAGCTCTTGATAAAGTTCACCATGGCCTTATGGTCCACCTTGAACAAATAACTCAATGGTGTATTAATTAGGCACATCCCACGTTTCAGCCACTTAGGCTACTTATTAATTGATACAGACGTGGGATTGGCGAGACGAATCGACGTTGCGCAATTAGGCTATATCAATTTATGAGTCTTACTCCGCCGTTGAGTCTATATTCATGTGCTTGTAGGCTTCGAATTATTGAAGGAGTGAGGCCACTTTCGTGGAGAGGGCTCATGCTGTATTCATGCTATATGTTTACTATATCGCTATTTTTATTGGTAATCCCACCTATAGTATTCGGCTAATGCCGCTGGGTGGCTTTTTCGAAAATAAGGTACTGCATGCGCCAAACGACACTTTCCTTAGAACTCCAGCAGCCCTCCTATGCCGTTTCCAGATTAACTTAACACCGGAAATAGGATTAAATAACCCCAATTGATTTATTTATTTTAAACAAGAGTGCAAAATGCGCGGGAGATTCACAAGTAGCCTAATAAATTGAATTTTGGTGATTTTTTTTTTAATTGTTCTGTCGTAGACAAATGATTTATAATTCTTAATATAGGCCTATTCCAAATTTTAAACCTGTAAATTTTAATGTTTATTTGTATTTCTTTCATTTATAAAAATATGCACCCATATTCTTGAATTCCAATAGTTTATTAATTTAAGTTTCCTAGGCCTATTGCACTATTTTCTTTAAAAAACAAATGAATCAATTTTACTTTACTTTTATTTTTACATCGCCTTTGTCCTCAGGGAGGGTCGGCGGCACGGCAGCAGCGTTTCCAAACAACTCTGTTTAGAGCGTCTTCCTTGTTCAGAGCGAGAGTCCTTATGTCTTCTTCGATTTTTCTGGGGAGTCCCATTTTCGGTCTTCCCCGGGGGCGGGGTCCAGGGAGTGTCATGTTCTGTATTTTATTGGGGTTTATATAATCCTATTTCCGGTGTTGAGTTAATCTGTGTAAATGGCATAATGCAGACGCTGTATAATTCTGCTAATGTTTGCACGGGCCCACTTTTATAGATAATTAGGGTCAAAATGTTTAATTTTTTTTAAGACATGTAGAGTAGTGATACAGACTCTGGCTTTCACCCGAAAGGTTGTAGGTTCGAATCCTACACTTGCTACATTTTCTGGCCATGCTTCGGAGGACATGTAAAGCAGGCGCCGGGCCTTCCTAGTTGAGTGTAAGAGAGGGCTTTATAGCCCTAACTCCGCTAGATTGGCTTAGTAATACAACAAAAAGTCATTATTTATTTATTTATAATTTAAATTCTGCGTCTACCTTATTTCTGGGAAATCGTTAGTAATTATTTAGTTATTTCTATAAACGTACGGTATTTATAAGGCGGCTATTCCACCGACGTGCATTTTCAATGTGCATGTGTCATGACGTGGTATAGCAGACAGTCTCTGCCATATTTTAAGGAGACTCTTATGTAGATACTTAACTTATCTATTATAAATTAAGTTACAATATGGCAGAGACTTATTAATGATGTCTACTACCACGTCATGACACATGCACATTGAAAATGCACGTCGGTGGAATAGCCGCCTACTAGGTATTTTATACTAGAGTAGAAACTGACCTTTTCCATGTCATGACCATTAATGGACAGTATGACATCGCCTTCCCGCATGCCTGCTCTGAAGGCTGGTCCGTCATATTCCACGTAGTCAACGTAAGTGATCATCTCTATTTCGTGCTCTTTTTTGTAGTGGATTCCATAGCTCTGTAATTTTAAAGCAGTAATAGTTGCTAGGATTATCCATTCCAGTGGATAGGCAAAATCGTGGAAGTAAATCCTTCGGATAATCATATACATGTGTATCATGAGGAGGATCTTTACTAAGGCGGCAATTCCACCGGCGAATTTACTTCATTTGTGATTTGCGATTTTTTGTTTGTTTTGCTATAAAGAGACTATTATGTAGATACTTAACTTATCTATACATTAAGTTATAATATGGTAGCAGACATCATTAATAAGTCTACCATATTATAAATTAATTTATAATAGATAAGTTAAGTATATCTACATAATAGTCTCTTTAAAGCAAAACAAACAAAAATCACAAATGAAGTAAATTCGCCGGTGGAATTGCCGCCTAAAGCAACCGACGCTGCAATAATTTCAAAATCCACGGACAGCAACTGGGAGAGTCCTCGTGGGAAATATCACTCAAATGGTCAATCCATTCCCAAACTTCTTAAATCCGTAAGTTTAATACTTATAGAACTGACGAATCGTCCAAAACAGACAGTTGTGTAGGATAGGCCTTTTAGCCTCTATATTTTATTGTCTTCATAGAGTAAATAGGGTGGCAAAGTTTGCAGTTAGAGCGGGATTGGTATAGTATGTCGTTACTCTATTACATAAGGAAACTAAAATAATGTTCTACCAACCCCATTAAAACCATTGGTACGCATCAGGGAACAACAATTTTAAGGCTTCATTCCATGCGCCCTTTTATTCATGGGTTAGGGAAAGATTATTTAAAAACAGGTTATGGGCTACCATTTACCCTTAGCATAGTCTCATTCGAGCAAGCCTTGTAAAACGTGATAGTAGCCCAAGTACAATAGTACATACAGTAGTTACCTATATGTATGCATTAGGAAGATGTTGGCCATTAGGAAAAATAAATCGTTAGTGTTGTTGCTATCTTTAAACTTTGTCGACGCAAATGTCGTAATGGTTCCATAATTAGTCTTGAATACACTGTAGCCTACATGAAATGACTTCAAGCAGTTTAAAATATATGGTGGTGGATATTTATTTCCTCTAACAGAGTAACAGACATAAAGTATAAAAGCCAGCTAGTTTACTAATCTAAGTTTACCTCTATAAATTAGCCTTCGTGTGGGCGTATACGAGTTGTATGTGTAGAATGTAGGTATTGTATCTGCGCTACCTTAACTCGGGGAAAAATTAAAACTATACTCATGAAATTGGAGTCTCAAGATTTATTATATTAATTATAGTAAAACAAAATCAATCAAACTAGTCCACTGTCGTATGTTGGCAGCCCATATTTATTCAGTTAGAATTCCTTGAGTATTTTATGAAGAAAAAAATTCACAAGGTATAATGAAATTTCCCAGTAATAATTTTACACTAGAGTAAACGCCATTTTGCTCTCTGTCCGGGATTGAGATTTGGAAAATCTGGTAACCCTAATTAAACCTGTGGGGACCACTTAGTCCCACATGTGTAATAACCAGTCTGCTTCCAGCTTCACCTTTTTCCCGTTAGATGGCGCTGTTCACATTCAGATAATTCAATATTCCTCAATCTTCCTTTTACGTATTTATTTCTCTTATTCAATAATATCTTTAATCTACCCTCTGTGTCTCATCAGCTCCTTTAGCTGTGGACACAGAGTTGGTTTTTCTATATGGAAGCAGGCTGGATCAAATTCAATATTAATTGTAAGCATGTATCGTTCTCGTCTCACAGCTCATATTGTAACCACTGTGTGTTAAATTACTCTAACTTGAGTCGAAGCACTGCAATACAAACCAATTCAAGTCTACACTGCCTATTCAATTGCATCGTCCTTCGACAAGCTACATTGGTGACCCTCGACAACGGAACAAGCAGCCTTCCAGATTCCAGCTCCAGTTCCAGCCAATTCCAGTTCCAGCCAATTCCAGTTCCAGCCAATTCCAGCCAGTTCCAGCCAGCTCCAGTTCCAGCCAGCTCCAGTTCCAGCCAGCTCCAGTTCCAGCCAGTTCCAGTTCCAGCCAGTTCCAGTTCCAGTTCCAGCCAGTTCCAGCTTCCAGCTTCCAGCCAGTTCCAGTTCCAGCCAGTTCCAGTTCCAGCTTCCAGCCAGTTCCAGCCCGTTCCAGTTCCAGTTCCAGCCTCCAGAACGTCTCATCCGGCCATAGGCGGTGGAAACCACCCCGGAGCAGCTACATTCACCGCAGCAGCACAGCCACCTGCAAGATGCCGCAGACCACAGCCACAACCGCTACAGCTACGACCGCTACAGCTACAACCGCTACAGCTACAACTGCTACAGCCACAACACCGACACCCACGGCTACAACCAAGATGACAGGCCCTGCTAGTACGATGGCAGTCTCGGTCAAGCTTCCACCCTTCTGGACACAGTCGGCCAACCTGTCACCGGCACTGTGGTTCACTCAAGCGGAGGCTCAGTTCGCACTTGCTGGGGTCACAATGGAAACGACGAAATATTACCACGTCCTTTCAGCGCTCGACCAAAGTACCCTCAGCGAGATCTCAGATTTGTTAGCTGCCCCAGTACCAGTAAACCCATACACTGAGCTAAAAACGCAGTTAATCCAACGAATGAGTCTTCCAGCAAGCAGTCGCATTCAGCTACTAATGTCGGAAGACATAGGGGACAAAACTCCCAGCTCTTTTCTCCGGAGACTGCGGGCCCTCGCAGAGAAAGCCATATCAGACTCGGTTTTACGCACCATTTGGACGTCTCGCCTCCCGCACGCTATACAATTGGCAATCATCGGTCATGATCACCTGTCACTAGGTGACGTCGCGAACCTCGCCGACAAGATGGCCACCATCAATTCAGCAACACGTGACCGGATTCTTGAGTGCACAATGGCCCCTGTGGACCTATTGAAGACGTTAACAGAGAACGTCGCGGCTCTACAGGCACAGTTCGCCGACAGATACGGACAACGTGCCACACAGCCACGGTTCCAGCGCCAGTTCCGTTCACCAGCGCCTAAACAAGACCCAACTTGGTGTTTTTACCACCAAACCTATGGGAGGAAGGCCAGAAAGTGCCAGCAGCCATGCAGATTTCCGAAAAACGACGATCGCAGCCAGTAAAGGCAGGGCCTGCCTGCGCCACTACACACCTGCTTAAAACCTCACATCGCCTTCTTATCACGGACCCTTGCACCAAGATACGTTACCTCATTGACACAGGGTCCGACATCTGCGTTTTTCCACGTGCCCGTCTCAACCTACCGCTCCGTCGTACTCAACTCGAGCTGACTGCCGCCAATGGCACAATCATCAATACGTACGGAACAACAGCTCAACAACTGGACCTGGGATTACGACGCAGTTTCCGTTGGAATTTCATCATTGCCGATGTCACGCAACCCATCATCGGTGCAGACTTTCTCGCAGCCTCTAATTTGCTGGTGGATCTCCAGAACTCAAAGCTGATCGACGGGACAACGCATCGCAAGGCGAACCTGTGTCAAAGCCCCTCCAAGCAACCTAGCGTTTCTACCTTAACAATACCGCACAGTACCCCGGCCAGTCTAAAAGTAATAATTCAGGAGTTTAGCGACCTCACGCGGCCGAGACAACCCACAGACCAGGTCAAACACTCCACGGTCCACTACATTAGAACGACAGACGGACCTCCCGTCTCCGCTCGCCCACGCCGGTTGGCCCCGGACAAGTTTATTATCGCCAAAAAGGAGTTCAACGACATGATCCAGACCGGCGTATGTCGTCCGTCCGACAGCCCATGGGCCTCACCATTACACCTAGTGCCTAAAAGCGACCATTCATGGCGCCCATGCGGGGACTACAGACGGCTCAATGCTCGAACAATTCCTGACGCGTACCCAGTCCGCCACATCGCAGATTTCAGTGCAGAATTGCGAGGAAAAACCGTATTCAGCAAAATAGACCTGGTCAAAGCATTCACCCAGATACCAGTTTCCAATGGTGACATTCCAAAGACAGCAATAAATACTCCGTTCGGCCTTTTCGAATTCCCATTCATGACATTCGGTCTTCGCAATGCTGCTCAAACCTTCCAACGCTTCATGGATAACATCCTACGCGACCTCCCGTGGGCATATTCATACATCGACGACGTACTGGTTGCATCGAGTGATAAGCAGGAGCACGAATCACACCTACGTCAACTCTTCCAACGATTCCGAGAATATGGCCTAGTCATTAATCCTAGCAAGTGTACCCTCGGCGTTGGGTCAATCAGCTTTCTTGGTTACCTCGTGTCAGCAGAAGGCACACAAGCCCTACCAGACAGGGTAAAGGCACTCACTGAATACCCTCTTCCAAAGACATTCAAAGATCTACGCCGTTTCCTTGGCATGATTAACTACTACCGCCGGTTCCTACCAAATGCAGCCAACGAACAAGCACCACTCAACACGTTGTTATCTGGAGACAAGGTAAAAGGGAACGCTACGATACCATGGACAACAAAGCTTACCGAAGCTTTCAGCTCATGCAAACACAGTCTGGCACGCATCACCCTACTCGCGCATCCAGATCATACGGCTCCGATTGCACTAGTCACAGATGCATCAGACACCAGTATCGGAGCTACAGTCCAACAACGGATCAACGATCATTGGCAGCCATTGGCATTCTTCTCGCAGAAACTTAAAGAAAACCAACGAACATGGTCCGCCTACGATCGCGAATTGCTTGCGGTACACGACGCCATTCGTCATTTCCGTTACCTGCTAGAAGCGCGCGCTTTTGTCGTGTATACCGATCACAAACCGTTGACGCACGCTTTTCAGAATCCAAAAACAAGTTGCTCACCTCGCCAAATGCGGCAAATGGAATTCGTCTCTCAATTCACCACGGACATCCAATACATCGCTGGGCAGGACAACTTGGCCGCTGATGCATTCTCAAGAATCGAAGCAATCTCTACTCCCGTATCTCCTGAGCAACTTTCTTCTGCTCAGAAAGACGACAGAGAACTCAAAGAGCTTCGGTCCAGTAGAAAGACGTCCCTCATCCTCGTTGATGTTCCCATTCCGGGCTCTGATTCAGTCCTTACGTGCGATTCTAGTCAAGACATACAACGCCCATTTGTGCCCAAACCATTACGTCGACAACTTTTCGAGCACCTACACAGCCTACATCACCCAGGAATAGCAGCGTCTGCTAACCTGGTTGCCCAACGCTACATATGGCCTTCTATCCGTAAGGATTGCCGCGCTTGGGCTCGTCTGTGTGTCAACTGTCAATTGTCCAAGATACATCGACACACCCTCACTGCGATTGGAACCTTTACTCAGCCTGACCGACGGTTTCAGCACATACACCTCGACATTGTAGGCCCATTACCACCGTCGGAAGGCTACACGTATTTGTTAACACTCGTTGACCGTTTCACGCGATGGCCGGAAGCCGCTCCTATGGTGAACATCACCGCCGAAAACGTCGCCAGAACCCTCATTTCCTGCTGGATCAGCCGGTTTGGGTGCCCGGAGACAATTACTACAGATCGCGGCCGACAGTTTGAGAGCCATTTGTTTGCTGACCTGGCCCGATTATGCGGATTTCACCATGCACGGACTACCAGTTACCACCCTGCATCCAACGGCATGGTAGAGCGTATGCACCGCTCACTCAAAGCCTCCATTATGTGTCATGCCAATGACAAATGGACGGAAGCCCTTCCGCTAGTTTTACTGGGCATGCGCGCCACTCTTAAGAAAGATCTTCAAGCTTCTCCAGCAGATCTGGTCTATGGTGAACCATTAAGACTACCAGGACAGATGCTGACAACTCCTCCTTCAAATCAGAGTCCGGCAGACACTCTCATCTCACTTCGAATGAAATTCGACTCACTACGCCCCACTCGCGTCAAGAGACACGGGGCTCATCAAACATTCATCCCACAAGACCTTGCCAAGGCCACGCACGTTTTCGTGAGACAAGACCACGTCCGTGCTTCCCTCGAACGTCCTTATGCGGGACCATTCCCTGTGTTAAGTCGCACCGACAAAACAGTTACGATTTCAAGCCGCGGTCGTGCGGTTACTGTGTCAATGGACAGGGTCAAGCCGGCCTACATTAATGCCAGTACAGACGAACCGTCTCACCAGTCTACGATCAACCCCCCGCATCAGCATCCTGCTCAAGATAAACCTCAGGAGAAGGTCTCCTCACCACTTCCTGCCACTGACGTCGTGCCGACACCACCGACTCGCACCACTCGCTCAGGTCGTCACGTCCACGTTCCACGACATTTCTCCGACTTCCAGTCTTAGGAGGGGGGTAATGTGGGGACCACTTAGTCCCACATGTGTAATAACCAGTCTGCTTCCAGCTTCACCTTTTTCCCGTTAGATGGCGCTGTTCACATTCAGATAATTCAATATTCCTCAATCTTCCTTTTACGTATTTATTTCTCTTATTCAATAATATCTTTAATCTACCCTCTGTGTCTCATCAGCTCCTTTAGCTGTGGACACAGAGTTGGTTTTTCTATATGGAAGCAGGCTGGATCAAATTCAATATTAATTGTAAGCATGTATCGTTCTCGTCTCACAGCTCATATTGTAACCACTGTGTGTTAAATTACTCTAACTTGAGTCGAAGCACTGCAATACAAACCAATTCAAGTCTACACTGCCTATTCAATTGCATCGTCCTTCGACAAGCTACAAACCTATGCTTATATAACAGACAGCATAATATCTTCAATTGTTAGTCGTTCGAATTTTGGGATAGACCTGTAGGTAGATAAAGATAATTTAACAGTAAGTAACTTAGCCCATTTCACTCAGCTGACTTACTTGTAATGTGAATCCATAATTTCCATTCTTCTTCTCAACAATAATAGTTCGCCGTCTTCTATCTTCTTCTGGCTTTGTAGATGTCATCCTATCCGACTTTACGCGTTCTAGTATTTGAGCCTAAAAATATAGGTACGCAACATGCGTTATTGGATTATATATTCGCCTATTTGGGTAGTAATATATGTATGTATAGCCTAAAACCCGATGCACAAAGGAAGTCTCTGCTGCGACAGTACGGTATAGTTTACTACAGCGACTTTATACTATAGTTTAAAGTTTTTTTTTGTTTCGCCAATAAAGTGTTAGGTTAGCTTGAAGTGTAAGCACATAACCGCCTATTGATACCATATAGCATAGATGTTAACAGGACAGATAATATAGAACAACGTACCATCTCAAAAGTGGGAGGTTGCCCAATCACACCCGGCAATAACTGATTTCTCATAAAACATCGTAATAAAAATTACCTACTTACTCAATTCCAGACCTAAAACTGAAAATTATAAATGTTCCTAAACCATAGTAAAACTTAGTAAGTTATAGGATATGCCGTTTGCACATTCTGGCTGGTCAACCCTGCTTGGCCTTGCCCTTTATCGTTATCAAGACGGCTATAGTAAAACAAAATAAATAACATCGCCCTTAGTTAAGTACTACTAATTATTATATAATTATATATAAGAGCGACCGGTTTCAGCACTAGGCCATTGTCAGGCTACTGACATACAAACGGAATACTAGGTTTTATTTTATACCTAAAAAACCTTTAACGATCTCACTGCATTTTTTTGGATGATCATCAACCTACAGACTATTAAAAAAGTAGGCCTATCACTTAAATTCGCGCACCGTTGCTTTAACTCAAAACTAGTATTTACCCCCGTTATTTAATAATTACAATACATCCTAAATAAAAACGACAGCCACCGCCCACCACACTATAAAACTTCGGAACGGAACTGCAGTTTAATGGATAATGCTGATAAGAAAATCTCAATTAGCCTAGGTACAATTTTAGTCCTGCATGTTTTCAGAAATTATCAAGTGGTTTCTTATGTAGCCGTGAATTTAATTTTTGACTCACTGATGCAAAATTATCGTGATCCAGTTCTGGACTGTCCGGGGTAGACGGTCGCCGAAGACTTTGGCTTCGAACCATTCTTTCGCAGGCTTTAGGCGACGTCATACCTATAAGAGGCTCACTGCTAAACTAAAGTGAGCCAATGGCAATGTGAGGACGGGACGGAGCAGTAGGGGACCGGCGCTGTGTTTGCACGCAGGCCTGGTATAGATCCGCGCACAGCTGTTCCTCTCCTGAGTCATATTCAGGACCGTATGCACGATTCCCGGTTTAACCAGCATTAATTAGGAGCTATGTCTGTGAGGGAGATAAAGCCATTCAATCGATTTTCAACCTTATAGATAATCTTGCGCGAAGGTAGCCTAGACTCTAGATGACGTAGCCTATATATAAGTAACCCGGTGCCAAAATAATCCAAGGACATAGGGACAATGTTTCAGTCGAACATTTTCATATTTTGGGCTTCTCAGGGAAAATCGTAACAACAGAAAATAAATCCTATGTTGAAAGCTAGGCCACTTCATCACTATAGTACCTATTATAAGCGTACAGTAGGTCTTAGATGGCAGGACCAACCGAAAGGCCTGCATTTTATAGAGTAGGTAGCCTATTAGGGTTGCACAATGGAGCCTCTTAGACCATTTACAAAGGTACTCATGGTAAAAAATAAATTTCTTAGTACAGTTCTATGTCATACTGACCTTCACTTGATCCGAAACCGGTCGTGTATTTTATAATTATAACGTAAAACTGTACTAAAAATTGAGATTTTTGTCATGAGTGTCAGTAAGTTTTACAAAGTTAATAAATAGAAAAGCAATAAGGCGACCTTTTTTATTTACGAAAGTAATTTTTCCAGCCGTTAGAAATTGCCTGCAGATGGAGCTAGTTCTCACCAATCCTGGCGTAGATCCGTAAACTGAATTGGATTCTGTGCTTGGTGGAACGGTAACCCTTGACTGGTTGCTGAACTATTGGTCGCGGGATATTTGGCCACAGCTGGTTGGCTGAGACGCTTTGACACCATGATATTAGCAGTGGATTAATTATACGAAAAAGTTCAAGGGATGCTACCCGTGTTACTTTTAAAGGCAAATAGATGAAATAAATAATCATTTCTGAACTCTGCCATAAAACCGTCATGGTGCGGCGCCTGATCCTACCCAACGCCCAATGGTCTTTGTGTCCAACCAGTTTTGCCTAAACGTCCAGTGCTACCCTTTACGTCAACTATGAGCAATCCTCAAGAGATATGTCATTTTGGTTGTATGCGTTGATAATTAGTCTGAATTTCGTAACTTTCACCGTCCGGGGGTATCTTATGTTAACTCAGAAGTCAGACGTAACATCGGAGAACTCAGTCTAACAGTCATAATGGACAGGATATTGGGCTGGGCTCATTACGTACATGCGTCAACTCTTAATTTGGGAAATTTTAGTCCCCAGTAACTTCATGAAAGATCTGCTGTCCCTACAATTAAGAATGCCTTGGGATATGATGGGCGAAATAGTCTTATACAGCTTGAATAGACTATATCTACAATCACGCGTGGATCTAGAATGAGACCAAGGAGGGGCTAAGATTAAATACGAATAAAAACGTTGAATTACAAAAAATTGCCAACATAATCAGAGGTGGTCCCAAACCTCTTAAAAGGGGGAGGCACTTGTCAGTGGCGTTACAATAGGTTTTTCGAAGGGGGCGGTGTATAATTTAGCACCCCTTCAACCATTTTCATAAAAGTGTATAAAATGGGGAAAGCCGTTCTCATGGACGTACTCAGCTTTTAAATTAATGACCTTAGTGTCCTTTGCGCATAAACCAGAGGGTTCGCAAATATGAAAGGGGGCCCGGGGGTCTGCCCCGGGTGAACATTGGTGAAAAATAGGTCTGAAATATTGGGGTTTTACGCATTGTCAGAGCAATAAGGGTTCTATATTATAGGTAATTAATACAATTATTAAGCACAAGGGGGGCCCGGGGGTCTCCCCAGGGAGAAAATTTGCGAAAATAGGACTGAAATAGTGGGGTTTTATGCATTTTGAGGAACCTAATAGGGGGGGGGGGGGGGCGAAGATCCGCGCCTGTCTGCAATAACTTGCTTAGTAAATTTAAAAAATCAGCAAAAACAACAGATTTTGGTGTGCCAATTTTCTACGTTCCATACCGTCTTAAGTTGTCATGAGGTAGGTACGGTAGTTTGAATTAAGTTAAACAATGATTTAAAATTTTAAAAAATGTGACAGTGTAAGAGGCCATAAAATTATTACATATACTCAGTGTCAGTAATTGAAGAGAATATATTATATACAATACATTTCGTTTAATATATATATCATTGTGGAGGGAAGTCAGGAATTTTCCGTGTTCTCAACCAAAACGCACCATGGCGGGTGGCTAATCTTACATACCAACTATTCAAACTGATTCCACTAGGTTGAGCCTCTTTAAAAATGACTTCTTAGCCTTGACTGTTTTTGGATCACAAACAATTGTACTGGACACAATTATAAGCCCCTACTGAATAGTTACTTTTCTCTTAAAGGCAAAAAATAACACCATGAAGTAATTTTACTTTAGTAATCAAATGAAAAGTCAAAATATGAGTTATCGAAGTGATGGAGTCGAATATATCCGTCTTCACCGCCACTGCTATAGCTCTTTCCATCAGGGTGGAACGCCACTGTGTTGATGGGACCAAAGTGGCCTTTGACACGCGCAAACTCTTCTTCAAAAATAAGATGGAAAAACCGAGAGTCAAATTTGCCAATTCGGGTAGAGGTTGTGGTTACGTCCATGGCATCTTGCCCGCCACCAAGAACAACCTGACGATGTAAAAATCACTAATTAGATAATAGAAAGAGGCAATTAGACAGTTAACTTTGCATAAGTAACTTACGATCCAATTTAGATAAATTGATTTATTTCTCATATAATATATAAGCTTGCACAATATACAATAGATTTTAAACTATTGTGCATCTATAATATACAATAATCTGCAATCTGTTTGAAAGGCAGCACCAGACGACGCACGCCAGAAATAAGACCTTTTTCCAACTTTTATGGGTTCACAGTCAGTTGACTAAATCTAAGGTATATTATCAAAGTAAATTTATGTCAGTCGAAAGGAACTGCGCGAAGGAAGACTATTATTTCCCTTAATTTTGCACAGGCGTTTCCGTTCTAAAATGAGGGTTTCATCTGCTTGCGAGTTATTAGTTAGCCCGTGACTGTTTTCAACTACAAATGATATTTTTCTTTAAGGCATTAATGGAAATTTTCAAAATAAATGTACACATTTCCGTTACTTATACCTGTACCGGGTGCATCACACAACCTGCTCACCCCTGTTATTTAAGTTATTATGTAGAATATTGAGACGGGGTAAAATTACTAAGTAGGGGTTAACGTTTATTATTGTTAAATTCTTCGGTGTCGGAATAAGCGGTTGGACCTTGTGTTGCTAATGAAATGTTTTATGTTCCCAAACGTTCTTTCTATATGGCATGGAAGGATGGACTTTGACACGCTATGGAGAACAAAATCAGTGTATTTGAAATGTGGGTATACAAGAGAGAGATCGTGTCCCTTACACTGAGGTCCTGAGGCGAATGGATACAGAACCCGAGTTGCTGCTAACGGTTAAGAAAGGGAAACTAACATACTTCGGCCATGTGATGAGAAACGATGCATTATTAAATTGAACCATGTAAAATTTGACGTCTACAATACTTAGTAATTAAATTGCACATAATGACTTAAATAAAAGGGGTGAACGGGTGGTCTCCGGTTTTATACAAAGACAATTTAAAAAAATGTGGCACTCACATGATCCGAAATAGGGGATATTGTCGCGCTATTCACTGGCCTCTCTGTTTTGTAGGTTTTTAAACAAAACAGGTCTTCAGAATCAAAGAGCTTTGCTGTGTTATCTTTGGACGCAGTGATCAAAAATGTGCTTTCTTTGTTCATCTGTATATCATTAATAGATCCGTTATGGTCCTTAGTTTCAGCAGATATCTTGTGGTTCTGCAACAAATGCGTCACATTAGAAGAGTGGAATGTCGTGGAAACAATTTTGTCGCTACCGTAGATGCTGGTTGTCTTATGTAGTTTTACAGTTAGTATTACTCGTATTATTGAGATCAAACACCAAAGATTTCAATTGTCAAAAGAATTTCACATAAAATATTGGTCGTAGAACTTTCAGTCAAAAATATTTTAGAATAAATCATAGCAACCGTGGTGTGCCTATGTATTTACTAGGTCACTTGGTGTTAGGAGGGACACAGACGTTATTGATAGAGGAGTATGCTAAAATTGTTGTCAATAGAATTTTCTTTTGCTTGCCTGACTCCTATGTAAGATGAACACAATTAGTTTGTTCTAAATATAAGACTTACCCTCATGTCTAGTTGTTTCAGGGACCCCTCTTCGTGCCCGGTAATTATAGTTTCGTCCACAGCGCCCCAAGTCATTGATGTAATTTTTGGGTTATCAAAGGTCATCTTCAATATATTACTTCCGCTGACCGACTCCGGTGCTCTAACATCAACAACAAAAAGTTCGCATGGATGTTTGCCTTGTCGATCTGTTGTATAACAGGCAAGATTTCCGGAGTAACTGAATTGGCATGTTCGTACTGATGTTGAAGTTGTAATTTTGCTGATGATCTAAAAAAATAAAATAATTTTAGTTAATACCTGAAATCACACAATAAATGACTAATGCTACCTTGTTCAATTTATGGTTTTACGATAGTAGCCGAAATCAAGAGAGCCCGTATGGTTACCCGGTGGCTAGGGCATGTGGAAGGAATGCTAGACAATAGGGCAACATGAGCAGTCTTACACAAGGCATAGACGGATACAGGGGGGAGGGGGGAGCTGTCCCCAAAAATAGGGCTTGGTGAAAGTTCTCTGCAAAAAGAGACTAATCAGAGTCTAATTCTGAAGATTTTAATGATCTGGCGTATCAAGGGGAAACCCGGTCACTCATCAATCGTCAAGACGTCTTCTGCTAGGCCTATGGCTACAATGGAAAAGATGTCGGCAAGACGTGCCTCGGAGAATCATCCGTGTGTACCGGACCTAAGACTATCGTGGACTATATTTTGCAACAGGATTTGCTTTGCACCATGACCCATATCGTCCACGCTACCACCTTAATAGGTTTTTAAAAATGTGACAGATTTCAGGTGCCAGTTAGCCATATTATCTTCTAATAGAAACAAGGTCTCGTGTCAACTAGCACACCTGCTATTAAAAATAAATTAATAGTTGTTATGTGACCATGAACAGTGAAATATTGATAAACCTACAAGTGTGAGTGTTAATTAATTAGAAACTACTACTTACTTTTCCTAATCTTACGTCCCAAAGAAGCAGAGAACAGTCCGCAGCCCCTGACATAAAGACTGTAGTGTCCCAGTTGACGTCAATGCACCATACAGCTCCTTCATGACCTATGTATGTGCCTAGTCTCTCACCATTCAAAGAGTACCAAACGTTTGGCTGCTTATCCTTAGCCGAAGAGAAAAGCAGATCCCCTTCTCTGTTGTATTTGATCTGAGTCAAAGGACGCTCGTGTCCATGTAATATTAGTGGTTTCTGTAACAAAAACAAACAATAGCGACTCGATGGCCCATTGAAATATGTTACAGGCTATTGCATTGTACTACTGTCCGGCTTACAATCCTGAAAATGCGGTAGACAATTACCAACAATAGCACTTCGTAAAATAGTACCAACCGTTTTGAAGAATTAAAATTTTCTTACCATTTCAAGAGATAATAAATATATAATACCAACTGGAAAGTAGAAACTAGTTTTCTAACCTAACTTTGACAATCAGTTGCACTCACGGCCAGGGGGCTGTCAACGCTGTATAAAATGGAATTTTGCCCTTCTTCCACTAAGAACCGTCTTCTGCTAAGTGGACGGAGATTATTTTTTCCGCACCGCGGCGCTTGCAGCGTTCCCGCTTAAATTCAAATTTTGGTCTGTAACATTTTAGTTGCCATATTCCAATTCTTTTTATATTCCATTATAATGACAGTTGACTGTATTTCAACGCTTATATTATGTAATGTGCCATTGGCAGTGTAAAGTCTAATAAGCTTACGTATGATAAGTATCGGTTATACAGTAGGCAGCGTTAGTCAATTGCAGTTCAAACGTTAAATTTCCACATTTCAATTTTATTCATATACTTTTATACTGTACTGAACAATCCCATTAATACGGTAGTTTATTTTTACTCTTTGGCGCTACAGTCTAGAGCCCGTAATGTCCTAAAAAACTTTTTCATAGCCCGTACGTAGCACATTGTTTATTACTCTAGATTATTATTAGTAGGTAACTCATTCGTCCTATGTCGAATGCCTCATACCAACGACCAAAATTGATTTTTTTTTCCATTAGCAATCCGTTAAACGTCTTCGATGTCAACTTATGCTATCTACTATACGAGGGATAATGGACACGATGAGAGAATGAGCCATGCTCAACATGGACAAAATGTACATAGTCGTATGAATGACTTTACCAAGTCAAAACTGAAACCCATGAACGACCTTGGTCTACTAGGCAAGCCACAGCTACCCCGAATGACCCTAACCCCGATGCCTTGTAGCCATTGCATCCGTGGTCGTCCCACTACTACCTATTCCTTCTCCCTAGGATTTATCACCCTTTTGACTGGCATATTAATTGAATTGAAACAGCCCACAACCGAGCAATATCGGACTCTTCTTTTGCTAGCTTTCTGCATTTTTCTACTAAAACTCAAATCTAAAATATGATAGTGCCCAGTTGAAAATGTAAACAAAACAATGTCAGTAATAGTAATGGCTGGTAGGCTGGGGGCTGGATGGAGTGCGTCCTTCAGTCCTTGATTTTGGACTATCTTTTTGAAAATATGTTTCAAATTGAGATTTTAGTGACAGTTTCAGAATTTGTAAAAAAATCATTACAATTTTTAAAATACATTTTATTCCCATGAATATTTAATTTGACATTTAAATATTTACAAAAGAATTTAACTTGAGCTTTGTTGTTCAAGGAAAGTGGACGGAGAAAAAATTTCCGCTGCGCGGCGTGGCGCTGCTATCGCGAACTGAATCCCTATCCCGGTGACGAGTCTAGTTATCTGTTGTCTATGCTCACGGCGACATGGCTGCTTTTAGATGTAAGATGAATAAGTAATGAGCAATAGCAAAATTTCTTGCTGCAGCAAAAGATTAGTGCGCAAGTGCCTGGCTGTCAACCAACCAACTACCAAGGTTTTCTGATGTAAACATATAAAGTTTTATTTTTAAAACAAAAATGATAAATGTTTTAAATTATTCTTGTCGTTGCTCATTACAATCTGTTTTAAGGTATCACACAAGTTGTAAGTTTTTATTTTTTTCACATTAGCCTACTGTTATTGATTGTACTCATCTTATATAGACCTTAATTCTTATGCAATCAAGCCAAGCCTAATGCAATTTCTCAAAATTCAGTTTTGGTAAAGTGTGTAGGGTACTTATTATGTAGGTACTAGGCCAACAGCGTATTCTCTATGATTGTATCACAGATGTTCAACAACAGCTGAATTACACAAATAAAATTCGGACCCTGCATCTTTAAAAAATAGCAATTGATTAACAGTAGTAAGGTACATAGCCCCTTATAGCAAAGCTTCCGTTCCCACTTCCCCCCTAATTATAAACTGTGAAAACGTGCAGACACTGATTGAAATTTGACACTTATGTTATGATGCTTTTTTTAAATCTCTATTTTAAAATGGTGTATTGCCTTTTTTAAACAGATTTAAGAGGATTGCAGACATTTACGGCAGCAGCCCCTTCAAAGTCAAAAAATGCTTCGTACACAAAGTTAATAGCCGAATACCGGGGTGTGTTAGCAGTTTTAAAAAGATCCGGATTCACACGTTTTAACCAATCAGCAAGATGCTTTTCTACTACCCGAAAAAATTTAAAAAATCAGACCCCTGATCCTAACAAAAAACCGGACAAAGATGACGATGACGGAAAAATGTCTAATCTTCTTGGTAAAGCATTTCTTTGGATCTTAACGGCATATATGCTCACTGTGTTTATTTCCTTGATGTTTCCATCGACATCACAGCCAGAATTTGTTCGCTTTGTATCTTGGAATGAATTTCTACACCATATGTTGGCGAAGGGAGAGGTTGAGCAGATTGTAGTTCGTCCTGATGTTAACATTGTTACAATAATTTTGTGTGATGGTGCTATTGTTAAAGGAAAAAAGGTGAGTACTTCTGTAATTTGGTAGTTAGTACATTTGAAAATTCAAAGTTGGCACATACGATAAAACCACCATGGAACCCCCCTTTGCAATACGCCAATGTATTGTATTATCGAACTATGTAAAACGTCTAACCACTTCTTAGTAATTGAATTTTGCCCCCCATCGGCCATCGCCATCTCAATATTTCCATTGGCGTAAATAGGGGGGTCCACCCGTAGCCCCCCCCCCCCAGGATTTCTGTTGACAAAAGCGTTAGGGAGGCTAAAGGCATAGTATCCTCAATAATGAAAGGGAAATTAGTTCTTAGTACTATGCTTATTTTACATGAAAAAATCAACATATTGACCAAGTACTTCCACAAAACATATATTACTCAAAATGCTTAAAACCCCGATACTTCAGAGCTATTTTTTTCCAAATTTTTCCCGGCCCCCCTTAATGGTAGTTTTATTCGTCGTTATAATATCTCAATTGTACTGCTAGCATACATTGGCGTAAATAAGGGGGTCCTGGGCTAAGCCTCCCCCCCCCAGAAGCACCAGTAGCCACCCCCCCCCCCAGAAGCACCAGTAGCCACCCCCCAGGATTTCTGGTGACAAAGACGTTATGGAGGCGAAAGACCAATACAATCCACAATAACGAAAGGGAAATTAAGTCTGGGTATGCTTATTACACATGAAAGACATCATGAAAAAAAATCAACCTATTAACCAAGTACTTTCACAAAAATATATTACTCGAAATGCTTAAAACCCCAATATTTCAGACCCATTTTTTCAAAATTTTTCTTCAGGGGAGACCCCCGGGCCCCCCTCAGTGGTAAGTTTATTCGTCTGTAAAACCTCCACTATATTGCTTGCAAAATGCGTAAAACCTCCCTAATTTAGACCTATTCATTAATATTTTTTTCTCTGGGGGAGACCACCGGCCCCCCTTTCACCAGAGTAAAATATTCGTAAAACCTCTTTAATTTGTGCCCATTTATTGATTTTTTCTCCGGGGGGTCAAAGTCTTGGGGTCCTAAAGCCCCCCCCCCCTTAAAATGTTGGGAATATACGCCAATGAATATTTCATACAATAACTGAAATAAGACGGGCGGTTTGATACACCTCGTATATACTGTATATACAGTGTGCCCGCTCAAATGCCAAATAGGATTGAAGTAAAAAAAACTGCACTGCTGCGCCTTAGTCCTCCCATGAGAAAACGTATATTGTTTTTAAAATGTTTTAATATTCTGTTATAGGTTGAGCACAAATTGTTTCATATGAATGTAGTTGACGTACAAAAGTTTGAAGAGAAGCTGCGTGAAGCTGAAGCACGCCTTGGCATTAAGCCTGGTTTAGGAGTTCCCGTAATTTTTGAAAGAAGCTCTGACGCTGCTGGCAAATTGCTCGCGTCTTTTATTGTTGCTGGTCTATTACTCTCTGCCTTGTCCCGTGGCAAAGGATTCCGAAGTCCTATCAGTATGGATAGTTTTGTGAGTATCCCATTTGTAGTTAAAGCCTTTCGGGGTGGCTTCGGGCTTACTGACTGTAAAATTGTAAATCAGTACATACACTCTTAATTGAAATTCCTATTCCCATCATCCATTCACCTGAAGTATAAACAAATCTAAAATCGAACACTGGCAAAATCTCGCTAAACTTGCTATGGCAAAAAACGCACGCCCGTGCATGCTTTGCATTTATCTATAATAAAAAAATCCTTAAAATTCTAAAATGACAATTTGCTTACTCAAATCCTTTTACTTTCAGACACAAATGGGCAGAGCCAAATTCACCCTTGTTGACACTCTTACTGGCCCGGGAAAAGGAGTCAAGTTTTCGGATGTTGCTGGCTTAAAAGAAGCTAAAGTAGAAGTCATGGAGTTTGTGGATTACTTAAAGAGACCAGAGTATTATCAAAATTTGGGAGCAAAGGTCCCAAAAGGCGCTCTTCTCTTAGGACCTCCCGGCTGCGGGAAAACGCTGTTAGCTAAAGCAGTTGCAACTGAAGCAAACGTCCCTTTTCTCTCTATGAACGGCTCAGAATTCATAGAAATGATTGGTGGGTTAGGAGCTGCTAGAGTTCGCGATTTGTTTAAAGAGGCAAAGAAAAGAAGTCCCTGCATTATTTATATCGATGAAATTGACGCTATTGGAAAGAAGAGGAGCTCTACAGTAGGTGCGGGAGATGGAGGTTCTGGGGAAGGGGATCAAACCCTAAACCAGTTGCTGGTTGAGATGGACGGCATGGCTGGGCGACAAGGCGTACTCTTGCTATCGTCAACTAACAGAGCTGACGTATTGGATGCTGCACTACTTCGCCCGGGACGATTTGATCGCCATATACTCATTGATTTACCAAATCTGGACGAACGAACGGAAATTTTCGAACGACACTTATCCGTAAGCTTATCTTGTAAAGAAGATTAAATTAGCCTACCATTGCAACTAAATTTAGCTAATTTCATCAGATTTCATTGAAAGGCAGACGAGTCTTGTCAATCATTTCTCCATAAATAAATTTAAGTGAATCAATATATACGTTTCAGAAATAATTTCGACATTAAAAAAGGCGCTAACAGAGAATTTGAGGAAGGTGACGGATGATAAAAAGCTGTTATCTTGATATGAATGGAACAGGCTTCTTCAGAGTAAAGAGAGTATATATCTAAAAAAGACAGGCAATTACAGTCGAAAGGTTATTGCAGAGGTGAGCCTATCAGAAAGCAGCAACTAGCGCCTGATTGGCTCGCTGCCAACATACAGTATATAGGTTATAGGTACGGTATAAAAGTAATCATGAGAAAGTTGGTCATTTACGCAATGCTTGTTGGGGGAAGGGCTCAACCAAAAATGCCCAACTATTGGTAGGTTACATAGATTATAAGCGTGTTCTGCGCATCACAAGCTAACAGTCAATCTTAATTTTACTCGTCTGGTACTACCTAATTCCAAAATTACCCCTATTTCTGCACATTCCTTTCTCTTCTTAGGAGCAACCTTTCTGATTCGCAGAATCTTCGATTAGAGTTTTCACCACAAACCTATTCAAAGCGTCTCGCACGTCTTACTCCAGGTTGTAGTGGAGCTGATTTGGCCAACATCTGCAACGAAGCTGCTTTACTCGCGGCAAGAACTGCTCAAAAATGTGTGAGAGGTCAGGATTTAGAGCTGGCCATCCAGAGAGTTCTTGGAGGAGCAGAGAAGAGAAACACCGCAGTTTCCCCGGATGAACGTCGCATGGTTGCTTACCATGAAGCCGGCCATGCAATTATGGCTTGGCTGTTGCCCTACACGGATCTATTGCTGAAGGTGACTACATCTCTATCAAAAAGGCGAAACACTAGTGTAATAAGGTGTTAGGTTATTACAATGATTGCTGATATTAAATAAATACAACTAATATTATCATTATGGCTAGACACTTTTTGGTATGGTGCGATGGTTGACACAGGTAAATCTTTCTTCTAATAACAGTTGGTAGTAATATGGGTAGCATCACTAGTGTTCTAATTGAGGAAGCCGTCATTAATACAGCCAAGTTTATCGAGTGCGAGTGAATTCATTCAATTAACGTACTGCAAAAGTATAAGCAATAAGCAATAAAGGGCAGTATTACCATTGCAGAACGGTAAACATCATTAATACCGGTCAATAACTCGTTCTAATGCATAGTGTTAATTTTGTACTGTTGTAGGTTTCCATAGTCCCGAGAACATCAATGGCCCTGGGGTTTTCTCAGTACGCTCCTACAGAGCAGTACCTTTACTCAAAAGAAGAGCTAATGGATCGAATGTGTGCTGCTCTGGGTGGGCGTGTCGCTGAGTCATTAACCTTTAATAAAGTTTCTACTGGGGCACAAAACGATTTAGAAAAAGTGACGAAAATGGCTTATGCCCAAATTAAGCAGTTTGGAATGAACAGTGCAGTGGGACTGGTGTCTTTTCCTGAAGAAGATAGCAAAGAGACAGGAAAAAGGCCATATAGTAAGAAATTGGCGGCCCTTATGGATATTGAAGCTAGACAACTGATTAATGAAGTTTACCAAAAAACGGAGAAGATATTGCTTGCGAACAAAGAAAAATTGGAAGCTGTGAGTATTCGTTTTCTAAAAGTTGAACTCTTTAATTTTTTTATTTAAATATAAAACACATCCATTCAAATAGAGAGGTTTAGTTTTCAATGCTAATTGCAAACGAAATTTCTTCTTAACCGCGGCTCTTCGTGCGAAAAGAAGGCTTTGGTTTTTTTCACTTTTGAAATAAAAAATGAAAATCGTATATTTATGTACATAGGTGTACAATTAATAATAAGGTCGTTTTACAATTGTGAAGGGGGGATCCCAAAGGAATGGTTCCCGTGCTGGGCCCCCCTTCAACTCATCTAGCTTTACCTAAAAGAAAACCTAATTTTTTACATTCCAACTTCAAATTTATGTCAAAATTACTTTACCAAAAATTGACCATTTCTTTATGGGGAAGGTGACCGTTCACTGGCTACCCGTGCATCGCCCTAAAATAGGTGGGTTTATATTTTTCATTAGAGGTATGTAAGGATTTGTTCCACTCAATTGATAGAGAACTATTTCATACACCCTATTTAAGGTTTTTTTGTTGTTGACATTTTCCAAATTTCGGTAAATTTATGTCACATTTCAGTTTAATGGAAAAACCCCTGAATCAAAACTAAAATATTCGTCGTAGTACTATGCTTGAAATAGTCCTCTACCAATTGAGTGGACCAAATCTTTATAACGTAAATAAAATGTATGAACCAACCTATTTTCGGGTGAGTCACGGGTGGCTTATGTGTATGGCCAGCTTCGTCGTAATGCGATAGGATAGCCTAAATTTTTATGTACATTACATATACATAATTACATTATATTATATTTTGTGAATAAATTAACAAACAAAAAAAAATTCAAATTTTGGGTTATAAAATAATTTATTTTCAGGTGGCGGAAGCTCTTCTGGAGAAGGAAACATTAAATTACGAAGATGTTGAGAAAATACTTGGGCCACCTCCCCATGATAAGAAGAAAGATGCAGGCACAGAGCTTACACAGCCTTACATCGATCCGACCAACCCAAGTTAGTTATTTTAATATTTCATAGATGATTATATTTATTATGATTATTATAGTTTGCGAAGGAATATCTAAACATTTACTGTCTTTTGAAGAAATGAGGGCCATCAGGGGTTGAGATAAAAACTGATGGCCCGCTCCACTGTGTAGGAAAAACTTTTTTTAGAGTACAAAATCCAATTTCCCATGAAATTTAGCTCGTACGACTGTTATTGAGGAATTTAAAAAAAATGTGTTCCTCTTCAGTTTGATATATTAAATGGTATGAACACCAATAGGCCACAGTTATGGAACTTGATTAGTAGGAAAATCGGAGGGTACGGTTGTCCAATCAGTTTTATTGACGGTCACATGATATTTGTAAAAATGTAGAGGAACATTTCTTCATCAATGATAGCTATGTGAAATTTGAATTTTTTGCATAAAGTACTTATAAGGAGGAGGGAGGGGTCTTATCTGATTATCTGATTACTGTTCAATCTCTGTTATGGATTTCAAAGACATTATACAATTGCTGACGACAATAACCCTAATAATAGTGAATTTTTCAAGAAGGAGTATCCTAAATCAGTCTTTTTGAGGTTGTCGAGCCACAACGTGTTTTTATTATGCATATTTACAGTTCTTTTATAGTTTTTCAATAGCCTCCTGTGTCCATAGTTTTCTGTCTCGTTGTAGACTCGTTCCCTCACTTAGATAAGTCGAGCTAACGCCTGTTTACATTGTCAATGGTAAGCATTCCTGAGCTTGACCAATGGCACTTGTAGCAGGTGTCATCGATGAGGAAACCATCTTGCCAACGGCTACAAATTCATTTGGAAACAATACCAGTAAGGTGTGAAAACCGATGGGGGTGTTGGTAGTGCAAGGTTCAATTGGCCACTCGAAGTCAGACATGTAGAGTAGTGGTACGGACTTTGACTATCACCCGAAAGGTTGTTGGTTCGAGTCCTACACTTTCCTCTATTTTCTAGCCATGCTTCGGAAGGCATGTAAAGCAGGTGGTCCCAGGCCTTCCTAGTTGAGTGTAAGAGAGGGTTTTATAGCCCTAACTCCTCTAGGTTGGCATAGTAATAGAACAAAAAGTCCTTATTTATCTATTTAATATTTATACGTAAGCCTAAGTCCATATAAAGCCGTTCAATAGTAATAACACTTCTTTCTTCTGTGTAATTCTATTGCTTTTTTTTATCCGTCACACAGTGTATGACCAACGGGACATTAAGTCCGCTGTGCAATCTTTCTTTTCCTTAGCAAGAAGAAAACGGAGTTCGAAACGAAGAGTCAACGTTGAACCGATCGTAGTCGTCTATTATCCGACTGCTACATTTTCATTCAGAATTAAACACAAGGCTAAGGAGCAAAGAAGGGCAGCGAGTAAGATGAGGAGGAAAACAACTTGTGTTAAACTGCGGCAACAGCCATGTTTAAAAAGGTTAGCTCGAACACGTCGTATATCGAATGTAACCCCACTGCCACCTAGTTCCAAATAATTCGACTAGACGCAATGGAGTGCTACTCATATGCACTATTGGTTTACACGCTTACTGTGTCAGTGACGTGTTATACGTTTTCTATACATCATATGAAAACCAGAATTAGCATAAATTTTCGAAGCAGACAAGTAGATGTTTATAATGCTCCTTTCTTTTACCAGCATTCTATTCTTAGTCTGTTATTCTGATGGTACCATAATGTACATCAAAGCGTAGAGGAATATATTTTCTAGTTTATGACACCTTAATTATCGCTCTAGGATCAATATTTCAAGAGAAATTTGTAATGTGGAGGGCTCCGTTGGCCCTTAATTTGCTTTTTTGGGAGTTGGTGTACGTAAGAGTACGGTTCTATACCTTACGACTGAAATTGTATGCAATATAGTAAGTCTGAAATTCGGTTCTTCCAGAGATAGATCTTGAATTATCATGACACATAGCTAACAAAGTAAATTTGTTGTGAATTAAATGATGTTCATTCGGTTACCAACGGTGGTCAATTTCCTCCCAATGGCTATTATTATGGTTATATTAAGGTTCAGGTACAAACCATAGGTATATTCGACTGTTCATGCAAGTGAGCGTAATTCAAGTAAAATGTACAGCTACACAGTTATGCACATCATTGCATTTGTATATTGTATACTAAGGCACTATATACCCGGGTATTGTCATCCGCCATTTTGTATCCTCTATTTCCTGTATGGTAAGTATTGTAAGAAAGTAAAAGATTGAAAATAACGAAAACACTTTATAGCATTTTTTTATTAAACACTTCCCTAATTGGTAAAACGTTTTTTTAAAAATAATAACAAATAAATAACGATAACTTTCTAAAAATAAATCGGTAAACACCTAATGCTTTGCTTATAGACCAGACTTAAAATGGATACAATGGCGGATGACAATACCTGTCTAATATAGAGCCCTATTGTATACAGGCTAGGTACGTACGGTATACGTTTTTTTTCATGCCCTAGGCACAAACCGGGCCCTGTCCCAATGAACAAGCTGTTACATATGCATATACGGTAGGCCATTGGATAATTACACGATTCCCTGTTTTTCCTACAAAAAGTTATGGCGGCGCCACAGACACAGCCATACCTGCGGGCATATTGTGGCGATATATTTTTATCTTAACCTGGGATTAAAATTGCAAACAACTTAAACAAAATAATTTAATAATGGAAAGTGAAAGAAAGAAAGAAAGAAAGAAATATATTTATCATACAATACAAAATGAAATTAATTATACAACAAACCCACTAAGAAATTAACAATGTTCCTACTAAATATATATGTATAAATTCCTCCGTGGGCACCTCAATCAAATCAAATCAAATCATAATTGTTTTGTTTACATTTTTAACCCCAATAAGGCGGCTATTCCACTGGTCGATTTTGCTTCAAATTTGATTTGAGATTTTTGTTTTACTCTATGACATTCTCCATTTTAATTTCCTCATGTTATGGCGGGTATTCCACTGGTCGATTTTACTTCAAATTTGATTTTGTCACTAGGCCTAACGTTTTCTTTTGTTTTAAGGAGACTATTATGTAGATGCTTAACTTATCTATTATAAATTAAGTTATAATATGGTAGAGACTTATTAATGATGTCTTCTACCATATTATAACTTAATTTACAATAGATAGTAGTAGTAAGTAGTGTTCGTCGGGTTATTATCGACTTAGGCCTCATTTTTGGGCCCATAGGACAGTGGACCTCCTGATTATAGTGGATTCCGAACCACTTGGGAAACACAGTGAAGTCACATGATTAGTTCGGAGGTGACCAGGACAAGTCCTACCATGTTTCCCTACCGGCGCTGTGCACATGACCAAGTTATCTGCTGCTTTGAACCTGCTCTGGTCCGCTGGATTCAACTTGGTATGGCGGCCGGCTATAATAGATAAGTTATAATAGATAAGTTACCTATCTACATAATAGTCTCCTTAAAACAAAACAAGCGTCAATGACAAAATCAAATTTGAAGTAAAATTGCCCAGTGGAATAGCCGCCTAAAATTTATCAATGATCCTAGAGTAAAATCACGCGTTGCAAACAATAACGAAGTAAAATTAAACAATGGCGTCGTCTAGAGATGATAAATAATTTAAATTAATTTCTTGAGAACGAACGAATTATTTCGTAGTTTAAATCATAAAATTTCTTGTAAATTATAAAATTAAAAGAAAGTCGGCGGGCACACTTACAAATTTGGAAAAAATTGAAAACAAAAATTATCAATTTGTTGAAAACCAGTGGAATGGGGTGAAAAAATAAATAATGCAACATTGAAGATTTTCCATCAATGACAAAATTAAATTTGAAGTAAAATTGACCAGTGGAACTGTGGAATAGCCGCCTAATCGCCCACTGAACTACTCCAGTGCCACCAGTGCTTGCCCCGATTGAGAAATGGCTGGTACTTAAGGCGGTATTTAGGAGAGAAGAAGAAAAGTCAAATACTTCCTGTTTTCAGTTCAATTATATATTAGGCCTACACTTAAAAATAATGTTTTATTATATTTATGAGTTGGTTGCAGAGTGTCGGTCAGTTCAGTACGTTGGTCATTTTTAATACGTAAACCCATTCCACTGCTAAATTCGAATCGCGAGGGAAGCTGATTTGAACAGTGTCTTCTTGTACTTCATAGTTAAGTTGGTTGCCTGTGTCCGCTAGTAATGTTACAACAGTGTTTTCGCTAAATTTTGGAGAAGTCAGCGTAATCACAGAATCGATAGGCCTGCCAATTACCATTCCATATACTGTGTTGTTTTTCTTTGTGTACCTGCAAGAATAAAATAGGAAAAATATTATGACACACGATTATCATCGAAGTACATGTAAGGCGCCCATTCCACCGACCGGCTAGGGCTATTTACAAAAACAGTGAATTGGTAGCAGACATTCAAGACTTAGGCGGGTTTCCACCGACCTCGCATTGAAGAATTGACGGAAATGTTTATTTTCCTCTATGCCATAGTTAAAATTGATCAATGATCATACAGTAAAATCACAAACAAACAAACTAAAATTAAAAAATGGCGTCATGGGATATGTTAAGTACAACATTTTAATAGATTTCTATAAAAAGAAAAATTCTAATTTCTGTCAATGTCATTTGCATTCTGCAATGCGAGGTCGGTGGAAACGCCACCTAAGTCTTGAATGTCTGCCACCACGTCACCGTTTTTGTAAATAGCCCTAGCCGGTCGGTGGAATGGGCGCCTTAGTTACGATATATTCAAAGGGAGTGCATGTAGTGTATATTGGCAACGACCTTCCTACTTACTTTACTTTATCCAACGCCCGAACGTGGTAGTTCAACCATTCGTCGCCGAGCTTCCCAATAGCGGTTCACCAAGTCATCGTTGGGTAGGTGAGAGCCGTGCAGTCCCTCAGGTGGTCTTCGTCCATTCTTCCACCGTGACATAGTGGACATGTGTCATCGGCGGCAAGGCCAATGCGGTGTAGGTGGGCCTGAAGGTAGTCATGGCCGGTATTGAGGCGGAATCTAGCAACAGCTTCAGCTCTCTCAAGGTTCCTACAGATGGGTCCCACTGTAGCAAGATTCTCCCACTTTTTGCCAGTGCTTAGTGTCTTGAGGGTGTTCTTCGTGGCACTGCAGATTGCTGCATTTATTTGGCTCTTGGCTCGGTTCAGGGTTCCTTGGAAGGTTGTTAGTTCGAGACCCATACCTCAGGGGATTCGGGACTTCTAGTTGGGAGTTTATTATTTATTTAGAACGATTATACTATTTGCACTGTACCTAAGCCTGACGCTTATTAATTGTATTGGTCTACGTTTCTAAGCACCTGTAATATGTCACCAACACCCCCTTACCAAACATCGGGCGTTACAGTATCATTCTGGAAAGTCCATGGTTGCGATCCATAAATCGCCTCTCCGTTTGTCTCCAGCCATTTTCCCATTTGTAACAGCCTTTCTTCGAAAATCGGATTGATTGTGCCTTCCTTACTCGGGCCGACATTTACTAAGACATTTCCTAAATCACAAGAAAGTATTGATAAATTTTAAGGAATCAGGCAAATAAAATATCCACACTCTGCGCTCCTGGACTGGGAGGGAGTATTAATAAACACAATGCTTGAAAGACTCTAAAACAAATATCCGAAACGAACCGATTACTGACCTCCACAGCTGACAGTCTTCACAATTTCCCCCAAAAGTTCTTCTATCGCCAAGTAATCTTGTAGGGGAGCATTTCGCCTGAATCCCCAACTGTTTCGATCGATAGTCAAAGCGTTTTCCCACTTGTGAGGCTGCAACACTCCTGGACTGTATCGGTCTGCGCAGTTGAAGAATCCCCCATGTGCGCAGCCTGTGCCACTTCCCCATCGATCGTTGGTAACTACTGTGTCTTTCACAGGACTTTCATTGTAAAGCCATGCCAGGAATTCTTTGGATGTCCATTAGTTATCATCTGCTTCCCAGTCTCCATCTGACCAGATTACCTGAATTTAGTAAAAAATAGATCAGGATGTTGTTGCAAGTGGCCAAAAAGCAGCCGGCACGCCTACTTCTGAAAGCGACTTGTTTATGTTACTAAGTTTCAGTATAGGCTAGCCCTTCATTTCTTGTTGGCAATTAGGCTAAAATATTTATATCTAATAATATTTGTAGTTGCAATGTTGATAAGTTCGCTTATTGTGATCACTATCTGATATCACTAATACTATCCTATCACTGTTATGGGAAAGAGAAATTCGGTGTAGACTTGACAACAATCAAGGAAAGTAAAGCGACCAGAAAAGTGGGATTAGATGAGACTTTCTGATGATCTGACTCTTACCAATTAGTCAGGTCCTGACTAAATTAGGATAGGTGCTCTATACTCACATCTGGCTTATAGGTATTCACGAGCTCATATAGCTCAGGTATAGTCTTTTGTTCAACAAAAGTTCTTGCTTGGAAGTTATTGCTTTTATCTGCAAGGTAGTGAGGGTTGAACCACTCGAAGAGGGAATGATAGACACCAAAGTGAAGGTTGGGGTGTAGTAATCTTATAGTGGTGGCCAGCTCCCCTAGTAGGTCTCGCTTAGGACCAACGTCTCCAGCGTTCCAGCTGAAGGACACGTTGGATGGCCACAGAGTGTATCCTTCATGATGTTTGCTTGTCAGTACAACGTATCTGAAACACAAAATAAAGAAATTATTGCAGTACTAACCACTGGTTATCATTGCACAGTAATAAGTTTTATTTTATAGAATAAGCTGGGTTCATATGCGGACGCGAAATTCCTTTATCATTTAAAGTACAGGCCAAAATAGTGAACTTGTTTCAATTGCGTCAAAACTACAGAGGGGACCACTTGTACAGTTACATCTTATCAACGATTTGAGACCTATTCCTAGTTAATGACACATTATTCACACTATTTTATATAGATTTAGCCAGCAAATGAGGTACCCCAAATCCCCTCCCCCTAGTAGCTCCCAGTCCTAGATGAACCAAGCAAGGTTACCTCTCACTAGTCGCGTCTGAGCAAATTCTCATTGGGGTTGAGAAAACCTCAAATCTTTGATAAGTTGTCACTGTGGTAGAGTGGGTTCCATCTGTGGATGGCAGTTTTTGCCGAAAGCGCTCAGGTTTTTTATTTTTCTAACATTCGTGGGTTTCTTTTACTCGTAGTTAATTTTTTCACGTTTATTTAAATTTTAATCACTCTATAGTAAAGTTTACATGACAATTTCAATAAAACACCTATTTATTGTTTGTTCATTAAAATGAAATTTAACTTGATATGCCTATTATTTTAATATTGGGATCTGAGCGACAGTATATAGGTACATATTAACATATATACGCTTAAAACAAATTTTTGATCACAATTTGGGTGAACTAGGCTACTCAATTTTTATTTGAATGGCTTGAAAACTAGTATAAAATGCTTCAATTTCCCCATCATTAATCTCTTGAACGTATGCATGATGCATAGATTTAAAAAGTCCCTGTTAGCCTACTAGCAGCTTACTTTGCTCCAGATGCAGCAAACAAACTAGCCCATTGCTGTGGGTCGTAAAATTCTGCGGTGAAATCTTTGGCGAAGTCCTGGTACGTGAATTTTGGTCGGTAATTCTGTTTCATGAAATCGCTGATAGGACCTGTGCCATTTTCATTCGCCCAATTGATCCAAAACCATTCTGATGAAAAACTTGGAACCGAGAAAACTCCCCAGTGAATAAATATGCCTATCTTTGCTTCGTCATACCATTGTGGAAGAGGCCTTGTATCCAAGCTGTCCCAAGTTGGCTGATATTCAAATGGAGCAGTTTCATCGTCTGAAATATGAAGGATTTTGTGACAGTCCTGAGATGTATTTCGCCATGGACATCGACCACTCAATTCTTAATTGGTCTTGGACCAAATAATAGTCTTAGCTATTTTGAGAAATTATGGTCCGATTTAGTCTAGGATCATTTAATAGTCACCTACTTGCCCAACCATTCGACAGGCGGTTTCCGGTTTATTATGCTGCTGGCTTTAGCCGCATTCCTCTCTGAGTTTTGTGTCTCAACTTTTTGTTATGTACAAAGGTTACCAAATACTATTGTTTCCTATACTACGTTGTAGTTGTCGTTATGTTATTATTATTGCGTAAATATGTTTCAAAGTGTCTTTCAATCGCAGAGGTGGTATACTTACTAAGCTCGACTCTGCACACCTCTCAACAGCTGCACAAATATTAATTAATGAATTTGAATAAATCAATTGACTGGCATATTGATATTGACTTCTAGAAAATGCAGGACTTATTGAAAATCTACCATACAGAACTTGCCTCTCACTCTGGCGACTTGAAAACCAGCTCCTCCGCTTAAGATTGATGACAATACCACTAACGCAAATGTAAGCCAGAACATGGCATCTGCCGCTATCAGGCGTGTTACTGCTGGAAACGACCCAATCTATCAATAAACACACTTCTGCTAGCAGTACCGAATCCTATTGAATTATCACTACAAACAGTGCGGGTTGCTACCCTGATTAGATATGGGAGCCGATTGTTGTTGAAAGATTAAATAAAATAAGTTAGTACAGGACAAAGTGGACATTCCCTAGAGAACTATTGTATATTAATTAGGAAGCGGAAGTGTTGCGGAGCTTGGGTCTATAGTGAATAGTCACTCACAGCTTTCATGTTCCCATCATTATTTTATTATAGCCTAGGCCTAGGTTACCATATTCCAGTCCTCACTTTTGTAAAGTATCTTATGTGAATCATCTGTACGCACGAAATTAGGGGTTGATTGGTTCTGCATTGGGTACTGTATTTGTGGACTGTTGTATTCGATGACTAAGCTCGAAGCTGCGTGGGTGGTACTGTTCTTTACTACCCATTATTTTTTATTCCATCAAAATTTTGTAAATGTATAGGCTACCGAAGTTAGAGTATCTGGTTATTTTGAACTTATTGTCTGTTAGGGCAATTAACGCCGTACTGTCATCGAGATGCATTGGGTTGCAAATGGGTATAGGTGCACAAATACGACTTAACGATGCCCATTGCCACATTACCAAGAATTTAATGTAACTCTACGATAGTAGCTACGACATTAGGTCGCGACAGAAAATCGCCTTGGTGTTTCGGACCCTAGCCGAGTTTAGAACAGCAAAACGCTTGAGCCAAGACAATTCGAAATAGTATTGTACGTTTGAAATCTTATGCAATTATGACTTGGAATACTTATAAACCAGCTGAATGGTGTAATTTCAAAATGGTACATAAACTGGATATTTTATAGAAAAATTACATTGTTCAGGTTGTACTATACCGCCCCAAGTGCATTATTAAAGAATATTTCCTTATTTTAATTAATGGATTAATCGCATAGAAATATTTCAATGAATAACCTCGCCTCTGTAGGTAATACGTACCTGTGTTTAGTTACTACGGGTCTCCGATCGCATGGTTCGAGCCTACTACCAACTATGTCACTGAAGGCAATTAAAAAGGCTCAGGTATTACCATTTTTTTGACACTCCATTACTATTTTAAACCTATAGTAAAATACAAATAAGAAATATGATCATACTTACTGTAGGCTATACATAATATGTACTACTAGTAGTAATAGACATAAACATGCATACATGTATACAGATAGGTAATGAAAAAGAAAAAATTAGGTAAATAGCACCAGATACCGTACCCTGAAAAATGAGCTCTTCTAATTATTTTTAATCATCCATCCTCTGGCGGAATGTTGTTCAATAAATTGGTGAACTTGACGACATAGGACCATTGTGATTTGACATTTCGCCGGTCTGGGAATTCAATCAGTGTAGTATTGGCAATGACCGTGTAATTTAAGTTGCCCCCGTCGTAAGAAAGGAGCTGAATTGTTGTACTTGGCTGCACTTGCACAGCGCCCAGCGCTAAGATGCGTAGTTGTGGCCATTTCTCCAGCAATGCGTAGACATTTCCATTCTTTTGTGTGTACCTGTGGGCAGGGACGCCGAGTTTTGAAAATTCTGAGGGGGGGGGGGCAAGAATTCGGTTCTGGAAATTCTGGAAATTATTAAGAAAATGCATTGGTAAATGTAAATGGTTACTTAAAATAACTAGAATGCAGAAAACGTTGACCGACGTGCACTCGCTGTTTCTACAAGATTATTGACTAAAGTTTGCATCGAGGTTTTGTGCCTCTTCATTGTGAATGCTCTGCTTCTGGGGGGGGGGGGGGGGCGCTGCCCCCCCAGAAACTAGTCTGCGGGGGCAAGATGGACCGTGCCCCCCCCCCCAAGTCGGCGTCCCTGCCTGTGGGCATTGTTAAGTAAAATAGTTTATTTTGTTATTCTGACTTTCCGGCCATTTTCTATGTTGCTGTTGGCTCCCTTTGTCATTATTATAACAATACAGTATATTGTGGTTCTATATCAGTTATTTAGCGTTTGAGAGTTTCAAATTTAGAATTTCTCACTATGTTTGAGCTTTCTAAGAATTAGCCATCGATGGCCGATTGTTTACCAATGACTAACTTGTGTTAACACATTGACCATTGCCATAGGACATACATAAATGTATAGTATACATAATTGCTGTGATTTGTTTCTGGCTTCAGCACTCACCAGGCCTCTCCATTGATGGTATCATTTTGATGGATCCATGGCCTCGTGCCATAAATTCCTTCCCCGTTGAATGACAGCCAGGTTCCGAGTTGCCGCAGCCTTTCTTCATAAATTGGAGTTATCAGGCCCTCTTTTGTTGGACCCACATTAAGCAAGACATTACCTAAATCAAAAATTGCGGTTAAGAAAATTATTATCTTTAATTATTCTCAAATACAATCGGTGAGATTTAAAATAGGTATCGCCGACTCATCTGAATGCCCCCTCTGCTTACAAGGGGAAGGAAACGCCCATCACCTACTGAGCTGCAGCGGCATGGAGGGAAAGAGACTGCTTTACTATGCGGCACGGCGTCTTGCCGTCTAATGGCCAATGGCGTTGACTGAAGTAAGAGGTAAGGAATTCACATTTCAACACTTACCACCACAGCTGACAGTGTTAACCAATTGGGACAAAATTTCTTCAATAGTTAAGTAGTCATTGATATTAGAATTCCGGCGGTAGCCCCAACTGGACTTGTCAATGGTCATGGCGTTTTCCCATTTGTGCGGCAGAAGAACTCCTGGGCTGTAGCGATCAGCACAGTTATAGAAGTCGCCATGCTTGCACGCTGTCTCGCCACCCCACCTGTCGTTGGTGACGACCGTGTCCTTCACTGGACTCTCGTTGTACAACCACGCTATGAAATCCATTGAGCCCCAATACGTGTCCGGCGCGTCAGCCTCTCCATCAGACCAGACGACCTGAAATAGTCATGCTCAAGTTAAGGCCCAATCGGAGTGATTTGGAGGAGAACGGCACCCCCATGTTCCAATGTATAGCTGTAGTATTCTGTGGCTGTGCCTCCTCGCGAAAACATTTCTAAGCGTGGTGAGCGTGACCCTTACTCGTGCCATGAGTGGGAAGTGACGATTTATTGTTTTTAGTGGCTGCTACTAATAATGACTAACATGGGCCAATATGTGAACCTTTGCCCTGATTTTCATGAGTTGTATAAAGCTCAAAATAGTTTTATAAAAGACATACATGCCATACTTACTTCGGGCTTGTATCTTTGCACTAAATCATACAGTTCTGGTATTGCCTTCTGCCTAGCGTACACATTCGTTGTGTAATTGTTATCCTTATCTTGCAACCATACAGGATTGAACCACTCAAATAATGAATGATACAGGCCAAAGTGCAAATTTGGCCTATTCCGAACTGCGTCTGCCAAAGATCCTACTAAATCACGTTTAGGTCCTATGTCGATGGCATTCCATCCAAAAGATGTCTGTGATGGCCAGAGTGTAAAGCCTTCGTGGTGTTTGGTCGTAAGCACAATATACCTAAAAATAGTGACAGGGAGCAATGGTCTCGAAATTAAGGTTTATTATTCGTAGAAATATCATTAAGGCTGAGTGTTCAAAATGTTTTGTAAACAAGAAATTTTGCTGATTTTTTGACGAAAATAATTTATTGCTCATTCCACTGATACAAAGATAACAAAGAGAACAGATAAAAAAACTCATAAAAAATCCAAGTTATCGCAGGAAGTTTATATTTTCTGAGCTGAAATATTATTACGGTACCTTAAAAAAAAAAAAAAATTCGATAAAGAGCCTTAAACCCATTTTGTAGCACAGTTGTAAATCTGTAAGGGAAATAGACAGCTTTCACAGAAAGCTCGTATTTTTTAAGATTTTTTCATCTGTTCCCTTTTATATCTTTGTGGCTGTGGAACGAGCAATTAATTAATTTCGTCCAAAAAGTACGATAATTTCTTGTTTACAAAACATTTCTAACACTCAGGCTTAAACAGTCCAGTAGTAGCCGAGTTCTATCAATTCATTAAGATTGGTGGGGGCGGAGCAATGGTGTGGCGCAAATAGTTAGTCCATATAATATATATTTTAGTATTCTGTGAGTTAGTCGATCCACTCAATTGCAGCAACGAGCCTTGCTGGTCATAGTAGTTGACCAATGGCAACTGGGGAAACTATCCGCCTAAATGGGCATTTCACGAACCTTTCTTCGAACGTAGTCTTATGGTCGAACTGGCTCTTTCCATTTAGATACCGGTATCCATTTTACTTTAAACTAAGGATGATGGTATAGTTACAGGACGATTTGTAATGTGCCAAACCCTTGATAAATCATGTTCGACCCCGTATTGTACCTATATCCAACTTCAACTTTCACGTAAGCCTACGCACCTTGCACCAGACGCTTCAAATACATCTGCCCAATGCTCTGGGTCATAAAACTCGGCTGTAAACTGCTCACCGAAGTCCTGGTAACTGAAATTGGGTGGGTAGTTGCGTTTCATAAATAATCCAACTTCTGGAAAAGTGTGTTGATGCCAGTAGTACCAGAACCACTCAGACTTGAAGCTGGGAACTGAGAATACGCCCCAGTGTAAAAATATGCCAACTTTGGCATCATCATACCAGGATGGTAAAGGGCGAGTGTCTAGGCTCTCCCATGTAGGGAGATATGTCACTGAAAATTTAGAAATTAGCCGATAATTAGAATATAAGAGCTCAAATTTGAAAAAAAGATTTCGAGTCATAATCAGATAGGCCTAATTAGACAAGCTATACTGATCTATGTGACCCTATAAACAATGAATACGGTATATGAATCTTAACATGACGTTATTATTCAATTGCCGGCAGGGCCGCGGGTTGTCGGCCTAGATAGAAACCGAAAGTTATAAAATTTAAATTTAAATTACTCCTGAAAGTAATTTGAATTCGAAAAAAGATCCCGTACGGGATGGTCAAAACGTTATTAGGTACACTGTCCCAGCAGAGTAGAGATTTCGGATAGCACCCGCTTTTTTTTTTTTTTTTTTCTATTCCTCACTCCATATTTGTTGCAAAATGTTCAATATTAAAAATATTTCGGTAGTTAGGTGCCATTTAAGGACCTAGCTACTAAAAAACTTGTTGGCTTCTTACCGTTCTGTGAAGGGACGCCAAGTATAAAAGACAGTAAAATTGATGTTAGCAACATCGTCATGCGTATCGCAGAGAACTAATATGCAGGTTGTTGACCGGTAGCGCTACTGGTGCTATACGAGACTTAATCTAATCTTGAAATTGATATCTCGTCTCAGTCCAATAAGTTATATATGCTGTAGGCTGTTTTATAGGTACCTAAGTAAAATTTTCCAAATCAAATCAGGATAGACTAGTTACCTTTTTGTTGGTACAGCTTTAAACGTAGCATGCATCAAATTCGCATGCCTAAGTGGGAGCCAGACGACAGGCTACCTACAAATCGTGCTGCCGAAGCTGAGGAATATGGTAAAACGCAAGGCTACGACGGATTAAATAGTCTGGCCATTGGGGGGGGGGGGGGGTCGCCCTTCTTCAGGGATGGCCAAAGACGGACCTCCCCCTCCCTCACACACTAAATGAAGTTTCGTGTAGTGGCGGACCCGGCTGGACTTCCAACCGGTTACCAATCCATCCCACGTAACAGGCTGGTCGAGCTCCAACGCATTGCACGCAATCACATGAAGACGTGGTGGCTTGGTCGGTCGTCGGTGCCCCCCTCTCTTGGTGTACCACTCCAGCACTAGCGCGATGGAATTGGTGGGCTCGTATGTAGCCTCTTCCGTGAATGTATTGTGGCAGATGGTACATTAGGCACAACACTGTGAGACATGGAATTTTTATATTGTAGTATAGTAGATAGGTAACTAAATAAATAGAGTCAAAAGTTATATCAACCATTTATTTAAATTTGCACCTATGAAGGCATAACACACAGGTTTACAATTAAATTACCACTCCTTTCCATAAATAAATATTACATTCATTATGCGCCAATAATAAAAAGTCATTTGGGCCTAGATACATTGCATTGTTTTAGAGCTGGTCTTTTAAGTATCCAAAACATGCACAAGAGATTCCCCCGACAAATTCATAACAATTAAAAAAAAAATTGGCGTTAACTGTCCTCGAATTGTTTGGCCTCATCCTGCACATCTCTACACTACGCTTTTGTGAACTTCTTGGAAGTTGAAAGCAGGATTTATTAATAGGTAGCCTACATGAGAAATCAAAGATTTTTTGGTTTCAGCGTAATACTAAAGCGTCAAGTTATTTTCAGTGGATCTTTGATATTTTGAATCAATAGTAGATAGCTAGTAGGCATAGCTATAAACCTTTTTATCAACACTAGCTGGGTCTTGCCTCTAACCCTGAGCTTGCATTCTTATTTTGGTAGGAAAGTATGGAATTCCCTGTAATGCGTCAATTAAAAAGAATGCATGAAACTCACACAATGACATTTTCACCATGCACTTCAGTTTTTTATTTATCTATTTTGTTGGGAAAACCTCTTTAATGTAAGAGTAAATCAAAATTAATATTAGCCTAGATTAATATTTCAAACTTAAAAATAACAATGGTCAAGGATACATTGAACACTACCCTACTGTTAAATTAAAGGTTAAGCTCATATCAACAAATTGTTTTTATATAATTAGGCCTAAAATTCTATAAGAATCATGCTTTCAAGTATTCGAGCTACATTATTCGCATACACTGTTATGTACCGTACAGAAAAATGTCGGTGAGTCCAATGCATATTGTTTGAAGATAAAAAGCTTATAAGAGTAATAATAAAGCTTAAAGTATGTCAATTTAATGTGGACTCTCATTCCTATTAACACGCATCCTGTATTTAAAGTTTTTAAATTGTGCTTAGGTGGGTATATTTTGTTGAAGGATATTCCAATCATCCCTACACACCTTTTTGTTGTGGTTAGTTTTTCCTATTTTAAAGACTTCATACCCCATGGCAGCTATGATTCAGGCACGGTCACTCCGGCTTCGGCTAGTATATCTTGTATTTTGCCAGTGCGAATAAGCTTTTGTATTTATTTACTGTATTAAAGGGACTTCAATTTCTGATTTAAAAAAAATGAATACTGTGCTCGCAGCGGCTTCTGTGCTATTCATTTGCAGTTTTTCCTCAACCTTTTATTGCTAAATGACCTATCCTTATTTGTTTTAAAATAATATTTACTGCGTGTCGAATTGGGGACCTGTAGCTCAACTCATATTTGACTTGTTAGAGGTTAAGGCTTCAGAGTTGGCAGAAACTAAAATAAAAATTCCAGTTTTTTTTTCTAGCAAAAACTTGCATGTCTCGACAGAAAACCTCTACGAAGGCCAGGTCAGGTGGAAAGACAAAAAGAATTTGATTTAAAAGGAACATTGTATATCACTATACACAGTGAGTAATAAACATAGTCCATGATGTACGGTATAATTTGAATTTTTTGTTGCCAATTTTCCAATCAATTTTTTTTTTTAAATCTATAAAAATTTTAGTTTTGTGCTTCCCACTAAACTGATACACTATTCAAACACACCTACTATAGACAAGCATTAGCGCAGGAATGTAAATGTAGAACTCAGCGGAGTACGTACACAAATACAAAATAAATAAAAACTTAAAGAAATGAGACTCAGAGTCAGACTTAACAATAATAGCGGAGGAGCGTCAACTTGGCAACCATTTATCATGACTTTCATGCAAGACAATAAGCTACTCTGTGGACATTGGAATCCCAAATGTTTGCTGCTGACTAAATACCAAGCAAAATATGTCTCTAAGTGAAACATATTTGTAGAAAAGATTAGTTCTTTACGCTTCAATGATAATTATTGCATAGAAAGGGAGGCACAAATGGTAAGAGTCTATGTCTCCGTTTTTTTACTGTCGAAAATCAGTCGCTTGATGTCCTCAACATATATAGGGACAGCTGTGCTAATAGCAGAGCCCATATCTAGTGCTCTATCTCGCAGAACAGCTGAAATGACCTTTATGTTCGCCCAGTGATTCTTCACTCGTGGATCTGTATTTAAGAACTCAGCCGTCTGATTCACTGCAACAAAGACTTGGGGCGGCAAAAGACCAATCCCAGCAGATAACGCTCTTTCAGCTTCAGCTTTGACTTGCCTGAATCGGTCTACATCTATATAGTATAAGATGCCAAGGGCCGATGATACGAAAAAAGTGATGAGGATCAATCTCTTAAATAGTCTCCCAAGGAACGATCCACCTAAAAAAATAAAACCAGTTTATTTATAATTAGCTGATATGATCAAGAGCTGGCTCAGTTTATAAGGTTCGCTCAACAGATTTCACTTTAATTGTAAAACTGTCATAACATAATGAAATACATGATGATATAATTGCATCACTACTAAGATATCATCCAGTACTATTCAGAAAATGAATTTTATTGTGTTGAAGTATGGCACTGCACAATTTTCAGTGACAAAATCAGGGTCAAACTTCAACATTTCAAAAATTAGCCAATAGTACTTACTTGACTTCTTTTGGTTCTTTTGATGCTGCTTGTTTGATTTTTCTTTTTTCTTTGGTTGCTTCTGAGGTTGAGGTTGTGGTTTAACGCCATTCTCTGCGGTTTTTTTCTTTCCTTCAGTTTTTGCCGCCTTCTTGTTCTTTTGTTGCTCCTTTTTGGCTGCGATTTTTTCAACCATTTCTCTTTCTTTTTCTGCCCTTTGTTGTCTGGCAAGTTCTTCGTCAAGACGTCTTTGTGATTCTGCGAGGACTTGAACTACCTTTTTCGCACAATTCTGACACTGCTTTTCGTCTTGGCAGGGCCCCGCTACCTCTAGTAATGCAGGCACCAAAGGATTGTTTTTTAAATCTAACCACTTTAGGTTGGTTAACCGCCCAAAGCTCAATGGTAGGTGATTTAACTGAAATAAAAAGCACAATAGTTTTAATTATTCAGTAACATGATTAAACTGGCACACTGCTGTTGAAGACTACTCTGTCACGGACTGTATATAGGCCTACTTGGTTCAGGTCTTCTTAAGGCGCGGTTTCCACCGACCGGCTAGGGCTAAATACAAATACGGTGACCTGGTAACAGACATTCCAGACTTAGGCGGGGTTTCCACCGACCTCACATTGCAGAATGCAAATGACATTGACGGAAATGTAGAAATCTATTAAAATGTTTGTAATTAACATATCCCATGACGCCATTTTTTAATATTAGTTTGTTTGTGATTTTACTCTATGATCATTGATCAATTTTAACTATGGCATAGAGTAAAACAAACATTTCTGTCAATGTCATTTGCATTCTGCAATGCGAGGTCAGTGGAAACCCCGCCTAAGTCTTGAATGTCTTCTACCACGTCACCGTTTTTGTATTTAGCCCTAGCCGGTCGGTGGAATCGGCGCCTTACTCTTCGCCACCATGAATTTCGTCTTGTCATACTATCTTATCTCTATCTCATAGACTAAAAAATGTCGGCTCGATCCTACATGCAGACTTTTATTAAGTTTTAAATTTAATATCGTACTCGGTGCCAAAAACACTGTATGGAAAATCACATCCAGTCTTAAAAGCCGTCTTGGACTTAAAACTGAAACTCAAATTTACAAAATCAACAAATACCTCTGGATTGGCCATCCCTGATATTATGATTATTATAATTTGAAGGACTTTTTATGGACGTAATGGGAGTGAAGAACCAGTAGAATCCGGGCTGATGGGCGTTGGTCGATATGATAGTGAACTTACGACCACGGCCCAACTGGTTTCTTCACATGACTCCGGTCGTGAAAACCTTTGCAGTTATATGGTAATGCGAGTGTTTATAGATTCACCTATCACTCAGGACTGTGCCATAAAAAATGATAAATATTTCACAAAAATCCACGCCACACCCTGTAGCCGACAGACATATTGTAGTTTATGGACAGAGATGGCTTTATTGCCCAAATTATCCTCACTACCTCCCCTTCCTTAACTGTTAATCCAGCGTTCGCGGGACAGCCAGTATTGTGAACTCAAAATTCAATAATACATTGTTAAACTTACCTTATTGCTATAAAGATCCAAATGTTTAAGAAGGACCAAATCACCGAAGTTGCTAGGTAAGCTATAAATTTGGTTTTTGCTCAAATCCAATTTAACCAAGTGAGTGAGAGTTGGGAAGTTTTTCTAAAACAAACATTATAGGCTATTACAACATAAAACTATGATGTTATTTTGACATATTATCCAAATGTATTTCCACAAAGATATAATTGAAACAGTACATTATGCTTACATTTAATGAGACCAAACGATTATTGGACAGATCAAGAGATATTGCTTTCTTAGCAAGAGCCTGCAACAGAAAACGATTAAAAATTAAACGAATGTTTCGATATTATTTATCACAATTCCAGGTACCATGTTGTCTTAAAACGATATTCTTTGGGGAAGGTTTTGTATACTCAAATGCATACAAGTATTGTTGTTTATTGTACCTTGATGAATACTGAGGGTATGTGACTAACGATGCGGGTCTATCAGTAGGACTGATGCAGCCAGCACCCACAAGGATTGAGGGAGTGGTCGGAAGAACAGCACAATACAGAAAATTTAATAACAGTAATATTATTCGAAAAAAAGCAGCGAGAAGCAGAAGAGAAAGCGATTACAATGAACATCTTAAGAAACGCTTGCTTATGGGTACTTGACTTTGACAGCATTGGCCTATATATGTATGCTTTAAGTAGTTTTTCCCTCTTAAACGTACCGAATTCTTCCAATCTGAGATAAATAGTCCGATGGGTAATCTGTATTAAAAAGCAAAGCCAAAAGTTACCTATAGTATTAAAAGTGGCGCATACGGTATTTAATTAAAGATGACTTACAATGTCCCGCACTGGAACTTCTTGCAAGTCGGACATGCTTAGATCTAGCTCGCCATCCTGCACCTGGTCGCGATAGTTTACTCTTTTCGCCATGGCAGCAAAATACGACCCTATGAGGAAGGAAATCCATGTTGGAAAAAGCCCTCAAATCCAAATACCAGAAAACCTACAGTACATTTTTTGGATAAGCATTATTGCTCTTAATGTTTTAGTTACCTTTGAAATAAGCAACCTAGCTAGACGGTGACGTCTATGACTTCACGAGTGATTAATTTTACACATAACAAATTATCTACTATCGACTTACTTTTCAGATCCCAGTGGCAAACGAAATTACAAAACGAAACCACGAAACCAACCAACTACTACCTCCACAGTCCACAGCCTCCACGTTGACAACAAAAACGCCATGTAAACAATGTTGGCAAGTGTCCATTTACCAGAATCTCACGTTCTTTTCAGTTTAAATGTAGTTTAAAATATAATAGAAAAATAAAATGTATTTAAAAATATTTGAATTATAATAAAATTAATTTTTTTAGTTAGATATAGAGTACTGCAGTATGTTACTGATCAACTGTGTAAATTAAAAAAATGTTTGTTTATCTTTATTTATTGTTTATGAATTTATGAAAAGAAATAGGAAATTTTGAAATATTGAACATAGTCATAATTGGCCTAGAAAAAAAAATGTAATTTGACAAGATTTTTAGTGCAATCTTGTTAAAACAAAGCACTCATGCTCGCATGCAACCGCAAGTCATAATTCTTATGTAGGTACCGGTAGGCTCGGCCTAGTGCCTATTATTTATTTGTCTTCCCAGAGTAGTAACTGTCGTTTCAAGACAAGTATCAACGCTTGTAAGTTCAAGCCTTTAGTTAGGCAACTCGTGGAATAAAATAAAACCGATAACAGAGATTACGTCTTGCCATTGATTTAAAATACCTGTCATGTGTCAAGAAAACTCAAACGAAGTAGGTACTGTAGGTGGTCTGACGCTTCATAAACAACCCGAAATATTACTTCAAAGTTGATGGTATGTGGGATTGTGGTCAGAACTTTACTGTGATCGATGGATTATTGGCAACCATGAGCATTACATGCTACTGTCAACAACAACAATGCAACCGTCGTATAGGCGTAGACATTAAATATTGTGCATGAAAGGATATCCCCCCATTTCTTCTTATTTTTTTTTTTCTTCAGATAACTCTTATGTCATTTAAGTCAGAAGAGGAGACACGTTTCAAGAATTCATGGCGAAAAAATTTATACAGCAATGTTGGATACAAGGACAACTACACGGATGTCACATTTTTGGCGCAACTTCGGACTAATATTCATCCACATCATGTAACATTCAAAGAAGCATTCCTGGGATCAGTTCGAGTAACTCAACAGCTGTGCATCCTCTCAATTTTTGTCGTCCTTTACCTCTATCTTGAAGCTGGAATTCTTGAGCCCAACTCGGTGTTTTTACTTTCTAGCGCTGTTACATCCCTATGTTACTTAATCTATTACAAGTCAATTCCTGCGTCAACGCAAAGATCCCTTTTAGGCGCTCACGGAAAAACAGTTGTCATCTTCTTCATTCTAGGCCACATTTTGTCACCTGTATTGAAAACCTTGACTGATACCATTAGTACAGACACAATTAACGCTACCACTTTGTCCATGATGCTAGTTCATGTAGTTTTTTTCGATTATAAGGTTCCGGTAGCAATAGTCAGCAGTGCGTTATCAACCAATGCCGCACTTTTTGGTTCATTATGCCTGGCATCTAGATTACCATCTTCTTATCATGCTTTTGTCCTATTGACAGTATCAGTTGAATGTTTTGTTCTTTACCCTCCTTTTTCGTATCTTGTCTACCATCATTTATCATTAGCTTACTTTCTAACTCTTTTCTTAATAACATGCTGTTCCCTAGCCAGCGTATCAGCACACATGTTAATATTATTTTTAATTGTCGTTGCATTTGTTAATATTTTGTGCCCAGCATTATATGTGAGATGGCAAAAGTATAAGAATAACATATATGGTCCTTGGGACGAGGCTGTGATAAAAGATAAGTCTACTGAATAGAATCTTAATATCAAACAAAAAAAATTTATTTTCTTTTCTTTTGAATAATTTAGTATGGATGGTTGGAGCCACTCTTAATGATCATACTGTAAGTAGAACCCAGGATTTTAAAGAACTAATTGCAAAAGGTGCACGTTTTACATAAGAGTCGTTAAATACAAACAGTTAGCAATATTTGTATCAAGCATTATAAATAACTTTGTAAAACTAAAACTTTTACAAAGAATCACTGGAGTTCTACAGATTCATTTGACGGGTACGAACTGTAAAAGTCGCTTGATGCGTCTGACTAAGGCTTCAGGAAATCCACGGTCTATTGCAGTATCTTGCGTATCCACGAGCTTTTTGCAGAAACTATCATTAAAGATGCTGACGAGCCCGGATTTGAGAACGCTTATGTCTTGTGGGGTAACCCTGAAGACTGATGCGGTTTTGTCCGAAGAGTCAGTGGCTGATTTGGCTCGAGGAAGTGCTCGAAGCATAAAAAAGTCAACATGACTCCATGTTACGTAGAGCGTATTTTCCACAAGGAATGACGTAAGGTCTAATTCGGACGTTTTTTCAACAAGTTGATCCTTAGTAAGGGTTAGTGCCCGAGCCCGAGTCTCAGCAATCTCTTGAATCTGAAAACAAGTAGTGTGTTAGAGAGTGAATAATTGTAATAATTATGTAAGAACTGGGTTATCATATTGTACATGACTGGGTTTGACCTACAGAATAATTATTTTTTTAAAACTTAAACTTAACACTTGCATTGAAGGGCTGGTATTGGACACACTGCCTCCCTTGTTCCGTAGAAGGTAAAGCTGAGTGACTAAACGATAGATGGGTTCCATCTTTGGTATAATCATCTGCGTGCTGTTTGGAGTAAAATGAAGTGTGACAATACACCAAGAGCGTATTGATGATTTTCGTTGATGATCAACTTCAATACCAGGCTTTAGAAAGTAGGGAAAGAAGTTACACATTACTCCATATAATACTGCAACAATGTGTAAAGCATTGCCTTTATGGCATTAAGTAAGCTCACAGACTTGTTCGGTTAGATAGTTGTGTAGCTGTGCTAACCTGCCTAACATTATAAATTATGTCAAAATACGAGCATATATGTTTTTTTTTCTTTAAAAAAAAAAAATTAATCGCATACAAACAATTTAATGAATGTATCCGATTGACCTCTTCAGTCGCCTCTGTAGGTTGGTGCCCGTGTTGAGTTACGGCACGTTTCCGATCGCATGGCGTGTAAAGACTCGCACAATTGCAAGCACGTTACCACCTAGCCATCGAAGTCGATAGTTCTTGTGGTCGAGCGGTTAAGACAACGCCCCAGTTAGGCGTAGATCGTGGGTTCGAATCCCGCCAAGTCCAATTTTTCTATATCCTCTAATTTCAGTTATAGGGAAAGAAGCATCTACTGTACCTCTGACGTCATCATAGTAGGAATTGCTGCAAGTTTTCTCGTTAGCTCAGCCAGATTTGAGTGCTCACGATGGTAATGTGCTACTGCCTCCTGAAGAAGTTGAACTACACTACCAAGAAGAGGACCTTGTCCATTTCTCCCCTCGCCACCTTGCGCTTCAGTGAGACCAGGCCATAGGACGGGTTCTGTAGCACGACAGTCCAAGCGGTCCTTACTCGAACTCAGAGCTCGCACATACACCATGAGGTAGCAGGCCATCTACAATGCAGATGCAAAATGTGAGGGTAAGCTTATTTTGAATAATTTAAGTAAGTAAATAATATATTAAGGGTCATACAATTATAATAGCTCTATCAGGGACTTGTATCGCTGGGTCAATACACACTTTGACGTCTTGAATTTTGATGTGCCAAAAATCACATTTGCCCTTTATTTTCTCCAGCTTGGCGAATAATAAAGAACCCGGGGGATGCGCTATTCCCGTAATTAAATATTGACTGCATATAGATTTTCCCTATCTTAAAGCACTGGATTGATAGATGGGACTATTGCATGGTATAGAATGGGCAGGCCAACAATATAATACTACACGATAATAAAGGTATGGTATTCATTGCATTGGGGCTCGGATTATCCATATTTTCAAATTATAATATTTTTTTCTTCCAAACCAAGACCTTACCTTGTTCTGGTTTGTTAGTCTACTAGCAGCTACTATAAAACATAACTGAAGTTGGGGCCTAAAGCAGTTCTATTTCATAAAAATTGTGCCTTTTTTATATTTTTACGCCCTGAACCAAACTATCAAGGGGGAAGCGACCTAGTGGCGTTTGGTTACATTAATAACTACATACTACAATATTTATGAATTTAAAAGAAATCGTAATGGCCGTTTTTTAGAATACATCTTTTGATTAGGTTTTTGGGGTATAAAGGCGGTTCGAATCCCGCCAAGACCATTTTTTCTATAGCCTCTAATTTCGGGTATAAAAACCCCCAAAATGAAGTTATAAAAAAAACAAATTCTATCGAGTTACAGGCAGATATTTTGTAAAAACAACTTTTTTGGACTCCATAACGTGCAGATCCGTTGGAATCAACAATCAACTAAGTAACAATTACAGGCAACCTTAACTGGATTATGCAGACAACGACATTCGTGTAATGGCCAACTGCTCCAATCCTGTAACACTGGACCAAACCAACCAAACCAAATGTAATTTTTGGCCAAAAAATTCGATATTTATTCCCTGATACCTTTATTTAAAACATTTATCTCACCTTCAAAACGTGAATGAGATGATCCGGATTTTCACTGGTTATATTCCGTACTTCAGAAAAGAGGCAGCGCGGAATAAGGTCGAGCATAAGTGTCTTAAGAAGGTGCGGAGTGTGAGCACCAAGTCTTTGAGGGGTCTCTTCGATGTGACCCAGGTCAGCAGTTCGGGCGATGAGAGATGTAAGCCGAGCGGCTATTGGTAGATAGGAATATACGCCCCGTAGGACTGCAGAAACCATGTCTCCGTGGCATAGCAGGAAGTAGAGGATAGCTTCATTTCCGGAACGATTTTCAGTTCCAAGGCTCGTAGTTAAAGTGTCAAGCAAATCAAGCGCAGGATATAACACCTAAAAGCAATAGGATTAATGAAGTGAAACACTTTTTATGAGACGATTCTGAAATTCTGATTAGCAATCTATCGTGCAACGAATCGCAGCGCATCGGGATTGCCGTAGTCGGCCGTTAGGTGTCTGGAGTTCTCGGGAGACGGGAAATTGTTCCACTGCATAGACATTAATGGTGTATCTCGTATATTAACATACTCCAGGAACTAGACAAGGGTGTTAATAGCAACGGTCGTCCGGTTCCTCGACAATCACGGTCAAAAGTGGTAGTTACTATATGTAGGCGAACCAAATACCTAATCATAACAAAAAAGTTATTATAATTGAACCAGTTATAGTTATAACAGTTATTTTTTATTATTATTGAAAAAGGGTTAATCGCATTCAAACACTTAATGAATGTATCCGATTGACCTCTTCAGTCGCCTTTGTAGGATAGTACCTGTGTTGAGTTATGACATGTCTCCGACCGCATGGTGTGTAGACTCGCGCAAGTACAAGCCACCTACCAATACTACCTTATAATTTATAGGCATAGTTGTAGTTGAAATAGGTTACCTGTTGGAAGCGCTCCAATTGTGAAGGCAAAAATTCATCAGATTTTCCACCCAAAAGTTTTGGCGTAATGTCGAAAACTTTCATTGATGACAGAACACTCACGGCACTTTGCTCTACTAAAAGAAGAGCCCCATCCCTTGTACTTGCAATTCGAGTTAACATTGCCATTTTGGAGTCGTAATTATACAGTGGACGGAGGTTTGACACGCGCTCTCCAGTACATAACTCAACCAATGTCTCGTCAGCCACTACCAGTTCGTCAATGAGCAGTTGTATGTAGCCATGTTCAGAAAGAAAGCAACGCCAGGAGGTGGAAGGGTCGAGCCTCATTAACAGGTCCAAACAAGAAAGTGCAAGCATGCGGGTAAGGTGATGGCCACTGGTGCTGTCATGGCTTAGGGCATCAGCAAGTCTCTCCGCACATTTAGAAATGACACCAAGAACCAATCGACGCTGCTCTTTTTCACCCGAGTTAACAGGATGCGACCGGCTAGCATCAAGGCAGCTGACTTCATCAGCGGCTTCGTCCTCAGAACCAAAACAAGTCGTATACAGAAAATTCATCAAAGACCCATAAAGATTGGCACGAAGTTTTTGCGAAGCTGCACTAGAATTCACAATCCATTGTAAAATTCCACATAGAATGTTTTTCAGTGTGTTTGCATTGGCTTGTAACGTGGATAACATAATGTTAATATCGCCAGAACCTCCTAACTCGTTGGCTCGCGGTTCCTCACCAAACCCACGCAAGGATACTTCCCGAAGGTCAGTTCGGTGTCCAGCAGTTTCTCTGCCCTCCACAATTTGCGCTAATCTTAAGTCAACGAGGAGCATGATCAGTGCTTCGGAAGCGAGGGATGCCATTTCTTGGGGAACATTCGAGACAGACATGACTTTGTAAAGAATTGTATGCAGTGTATCAATTAGAAGTTCTTGGCGGTAGTCATTAGTGAGAACAGCGGGGGGAGCCACTGCAAAAAGTGTCTCAGCAAGACGTCGCCAAGCAGCCATCAGGTGTAGGGATGCCGCAAATCGCGAACGTAGCTTATTTCGAGCTACGGCGTGCCGGCAAATAGTCTCAATGTCCTTTTGAATAAGTCGGCGTTGAGCTGCTACTTTTGCAGCTGCTGCTGAAGCCTCTTCAGTCAAGGTACGGTGAAGTTTTTTGACATCGATTACTCGAACATCATCTTCTATAACCTACAAATACCAAAAGGATGCTAATTAAAACGTAAGCGATAAATTCGTGAAAATCTGGTTTACATAGAAACCATCAGTACTTAGTCTGATGATGGAGTCCTGATAATGGGAGTAGCTCCCACTCCCGAAACGTTGCCCCCTTCCCGTGACAATGGGCTCCGCCCTAATTGTTCGATGACTATGAGGCACATGCCTCTAATTACTATGAACACAGGAGGCAATGTAAGTCCAACTAACGCTTTGTTAAATGGTTACACAGGTTATCTTAAGAACAGAAATAGAAAATAAGAAAAGCAGCATTGACTCTAAATTGCTACCTCTAAGTATCAAACTACATTTAAGCTTTCAAGTTAGGATGGTGAGCATGTTATTTCACCAAGACAGGTTATTGGCTAATGGACAACGAAGTGACTTTTTCTAAGATGCCAAACCATCAGTTTCTAAGGATACATAGTAGATTTCGATTCTTCTTGTTGACCCACTGTGATCTCTAGAAAATTGTCTCCTACGATTGAAAATAGTTGTTCAACATAGTATCTATGGTGTACATTTTTGCGATCCTATTTATGTGTTAGTATAAGAAATTATTGACTTCGAGATTCCAATTGGTTTACACGTTTTAAGGGGCCGAGAACCCCTAAAAGTGGGTTTTACTAAATGTCTGTCTGTCTCTGTCTCATCGATTTGTGGGCAAACTACACGGTGGATTTTGTAGAAACTGCTAAAAAATTGTTTTCTCCGAAACGGCTCCAAAGATTTCTTTTTAAATTCACATATACATATATATTGTAGTCGTTATTAATGTGCACAAAACCCAAAACGTCGCTTGCACCTTGATAGCTTGGTTCCGGGTGCAAAAAAATTAAAGATTTTCATGAGAAAAAAAAACGACTAAGAAGGCAAAATATGTGGAACCTTTCTATCGATGCTTCAGCAGCCTGAGCGAGGCGATTATACCGGATTATTACCGGAGTTAAATAAATACCCTAGGATTATAACTGTAAACAAACAAATTTTGAATAGCACTTTCCATTATAAAATTATCTTGTTTACATTTTTAATACCAGGGGATTAAATAAATACCGGTATTACAATATAATCGCCTCGATCAGGCTGCAGCTGACATGCTATAGGTATTAAATCGAGTAACAAAACCGAACAGGTGGCTTTCCCAAGCAAATTTTTGGTTTTGAAGAAAAAAAATTATTTTTTGATGAAATTATGGATAAGTCATTCCCCAATACATTGCATACCCTGCCAATATTGCTGTGTTGTATTATATTGGATTGCCCGTTCGTGACTATGCAATCGGCCCACCGATCAATTCAGTGCTTTGGAGGGATTTTATTTCTCCAAAAAGTCCTAAGTAAGTGAAACATTCTCGGAACTGCTCCGGCTCCATCTATATTTTTTATCATGGAACTATTGCGTTACCTCTTAAAAGTGTATAGCCCGTAGGAAATTGGCAGCCCGGAATTTTATACTTTTTATTTTTTATTTAATTAACTAAGCATGTTTTTAGAGATTTAGCTCCTTAAATTTGTAGAAGACTACTTCATGCATCATAAAATCAGATATTTTTAATTGTCGAAATTGTAGTTTTTTCATAACCATGATAATATTTTATAAACAACACATTTTCACGTATAATCGATGTTATAAAAAAACTACAATTTCGAAAGCTAAAAATACCTTATTCTATACTACAATTAAAATGAGCAAAATCTTCAATAACTGGCTTAGTTAATTAAATAAAAAATAAAAAGTATTAAATTTCGGGCTGCCAACTTCCTACGGGCTGTACACTCTTAATACTAATTGATAAATAGGCAAGGATGTACGGGTTCACTCGAACCGGTTCTTTTAAATGTATTAGTACCATCATACCTCACACCTCGATATAACAGACTCTACTTCCGTCGCATCGCATATTTCCAAATCGGGAGATTCTTCTAATTCCGCTTGGAATGGAATAAGTGTCAAGATACGAAGAAAACGTTGGTCGTTTCGCTTTCCAGAGATGGAGCTGGTCGTCAAACTGTCTGGGTCGAGGATGCGTGGGTTCCAATCCCTTGGCTCATCCTGCAAACATGGTTACGCTAAGAATTGAACGGAAAAATACCACGTTTACTATGCACTATTGACGTAGGTGGAATAAGCGCCTAACTTACATCATCGTCAGCAGAGTCGCCTACAATGGCACTGAAAAGTGCTTCCACATGAGAGGTTAATTTACTGCTGGCACAAACTTTCAACTCAACAGCCGTAGTTTTCAGCAGCCACGCCATTTGCCTCCGCTCAGCCGGTTCACGATGTTGCTTGAACGGTAAAGCAGCAAGATGCTTCGGAAGAAACGCAGTTCCCGCTCGTAGGAACCGCAAAACAGGCAATGCAGAGCGGGGTGAGCTGCAGAGTTTGTAAAGCAGTCTGTAACCTGCTTCTAGAAGAGCAGAAGATGGAGGTATAGCCAATTCCCCACTACGAGCCCGCAAACCCAGATTTAGTAAAGCCAGGAGAGAATGCAAAATCGTACGAGGTGCCTGCAACAGAATACCGTATTTGTATTTTTACCCTTAAACCGTCATTATCCCTGTCGATCGGAGTCTGAATCCCTGTCAATTTCGATTGAGAAGGTACAAAAGCGCTTTCAACGCTTTCTATTTCAAGCAGCACGGGAGCTATCCTCACTACGCCAATCATCCGGTCAGAACCTCCCAGGTTCTTGCTGAGTTTGAGATGAGCTCGCTCAGGTATAGGAGGGTGTTTGCGGACTGTGTATTCTTCCACAAGTTAATAAACAGGATACTAGATGCCTCCACTATACGTGAAAGGGTTCATCTCAGAATCAATTTGAGGAACGAAAGAATAAGAACTCTGTTTGTGGCTGATTCACTGTCTAGAATTTTAAGAACAATCAACGGATATGGTGATCTAGACCTCTTTTCCAGCCTACCTCTTTCTAAAATTTGTTTACGGGGTTTTATCAATCCGACGATTGCTTAACGCTTTAATACCTTTAATTTAATTGTTCAATAATTTTAAGTTGTAAATTGTGATGTGAAAATGTAAATGCCTTCGTTGTGGATCTAATTAATCTGTTGTTGGCATATTAAACGCTGTTATTATTATTATTAATTTATCACCAAAGCTCACAATGACGTAGGTACCTGTAATTGTAACATTACAGAGTATAGCGAATAGTGATTATGTATTACTGAATTCATTATGAAATTCGGAATACTAGGTTATAATCAAAGCATGTCAACTAACGGCTGGTAAGGTAAGGCGGCTATTCCAATAGTCAGTTTTTCTTCAATTTTGATAATGTCATTGACGGAAATATCATCAATGTTGCATTTATATTTTTACACCTCATTCCTCTTGTCTTCGATAATTGACGATTTTTGTTTTCAATTTTGTAAGTTTGGCCGCCGTCTTTCTTTTAATTTTACAATCTACAAGAAATTTTATGATTTAAATTATGAAATAATTCGTTCGTTCTCAAGAAATTAATTACAATTATTTATCATCCACAGACGACGCCATTGTTTAATTTTAGTTTGCTATTGTTTGCAAAGCGTGATTTTACTCTGATCATTGATCAATTTTAACACCCGGAAGTTAAAATAGACAATGACACAGAGTAAAACCAAAATCGCATCAATTATTGATGCACAAATTACGGAATATTGACAAGTGGAATAGCCGGCTAACGTTATTATTGTGCGTCAATTATGAGTAAATTAATATAAACCAGTGAGTTGACTATAAATTAACAAACAAAAAATTAGTGTTATAATAACAGGATAATAAGGAGAATCTATGGACCCCTGTATGAAAACAGAGAGTGGCGTATAAGAAACAACTCGGAAATGACACAATACTCAATGGAGAAGACATAGTACGTTTTGTAAAAGCACGGCGTCTAAGATGGCTGGGACACGTCATAAGAATGCCAGAGGACCGTATGCCGAACCTAATGTACAAAGCAAACATGACGGGAAGAAGACGGTAGGGACGTCCACGAAACCGCTCGGATAAACTAGAAACCGACCTCCGCGAGTTGGGAGTCCGTAGATGGTGGAGCGTCGTACAAAACCGAGATAATTGGAGGAGTTTATTGAGCAGGCCAAAGCCATCAAAGGATGTAGAGCCAGAAGAAAATGTTGTAATAACTAGACTTATTAAAACCCAAATAATCGTTAAATAATCATTAAAATGAAATGTCACGAGTAATCTCATTTTTCCAATTTGACTATAAAGCTTAAATAGAATAAACATTAGTCAAAAGTTTAGTCAAGAAACTGCAAGTCAATTCATAACAAATCAAAAGGAATATAAATAATTGGGTACTCACTTGAGCAACACCGGGTTGTTGGAAGACCGTCTTGTTTGCATCTTTAGTCAGATCAAAGCCAATGAGGTAAAAAGCAATATTTGGTAGTGGCAAAGTGAGGCTATCTTCAATGAGTTTCAAAATGGCTTCTTTGGTCTTGGTGCGCACCCCATCCTCGCTCTCATCTCCCTCAGCTTCTAAGCACTCCACAAACCCATGACGAATTTCCGTACGGAGAGCGGAGGTTGATGTAAACAAGTTGACCAGATGAGGTTGAGCGCCAGGCTGGGCTGTGGCAACTACCAGAATGCGGGCGGCTCTCCAAGCATGGTTCGGTAACCACATGCTGCAAAATGTTTGACTCATTTTACCATTGAATTTAAAAAAAAACACAAACACACACACACATCATGTTATATGGTTCAGAGTGGGGCCTTGAGAAAGGCCGAAGAACAAAGACTGCATGAGGCCGAGATGCTGATGTTGCGACGGTCCCTGGGCTTCACACTAGCTGATAGACGACGAAATAAGTGTTAAAATGATGACTGCTAGCATAGTCCATAAAGCCCGGGAACGACGACTCATGGTGGGGCCACGTCGAAAGCAGGCAGCCCGATGACCTGATAAGGCGGATAAAACATCGAAGCTGAGGGAAAAAGAGGACGGGCCAGGCTAACGGTAGAAGCAAAATTCCGCCAAGACCTCACAATTGTAGGAGCAACAACAGCCGAAGCACAGAATCGCAAGGAGTGGAAGAGAACCATCGCTGACCCCTCTTAGGGATAAAAGCGAGGAAAAACTAAGTACACACACTAATATTATGTCTTCCATAGTTCCGATAAATAGACAATTGGTAACTATTGGGCAACTTGTGTTTGTTGGATTACGTGGCACAACTTGAAAACTGCCCACTTGATGACTTATTCTAATGCCAGTGACTCGCTGAGAAATTTGCCATGGGAGGTAATGTGTTTGGTAAATGGCTGGTGCAAAATTTCGATGAGCTGACCTGCGTGCGGTCGGCTTAACGCCAGTCTCAAAATCTTCTGAAGTTGACTCGATGGTATTCCAACTACCCATTTGCTACAACGAAAAATGTCTCAGCGAGTCACATGTGTGTACCAGGCCTTAAAGTGCTCTTATTACTCTTAAAATTTTTATTTGAATTAGGATTAAGTGGCGCAACTTTATAGCTGCCAAATTGATACAAAATTTTGAGTGCTCATCCTGCGCTTACATTTCGTTATTTGAATTTTAATATACTAATACTAGTTCATACCTGTATTAGCTACGAGAGGTTTTGGGAGAGCAGCTAAGGATGGCTCACCTTTGCAATGTAGTCCAATTTTAAATAAGCCGACAACGCGGTACCAGCAATGTTTTAAGCTGTTCTTTACGACGACATAGATTCGCGAATACGTCTAGATCATTCTAGGAAGCGTATCGCATGTAGCGCGCAATAGTCAGAAGAAGAACAGGTCGCCCGACGGCAATCTAGTTTCACCAATAAGAGCAACGTCTACGATTATTCTAGGGAGTGTGGATGGGAAGCCAGGTTTTACCTGTATCGCATGTAGCGCGTAACAGTCAGAAGATGATCAGGACGACCAGTCCTTGGATTATTTCCCAGTAGAAGACGGGTCAATCCTGGGAGTAAGAGTGATCCCCCTGCACGGGACGCAAGTTGTAGGAACGACTGCTGTAGTGACAAAGCTGAATCTATGAGCTCTAGACTGCGAAGAGCCGTCGCCTCCAAAGCCTCCTTTTCAGGAAACACCGCATACGCGTCCAGCAGCTGCACACCATCTTCAAGTATTTGCAGGACCTACCAAAATTAATATTTCAGTTATTCATTGAAGCGAAGTTATGGGCCATAGCGCATGGAAATCTGCAGGTTTTTGTTGGGACACTCATATCTGGAGTTCAGTCTAGAATAGAACCTACCTTTTTATAATTTCTCCATATAACCAGGCATACTTACAGTATATAGTGGTTTCCAGATGATACGTGTCAATATTAAATCATCCGTACGGATCTACAAAACGACTATAGGGGGATTCACTCTGTTGATAGAAAGTAGAAATAGAACTACAGTTTTTCTACGGTAGAAATAATGCCATAAGGACATGTGTTAATCGTGTCTTTCTACGGCTTTCTACTACTTGGGGAATCAAAAACAAAGCAAACGGTCGACCATATTTGTTGTTTTTATTGCTCATATTTAATTATTTAATTTTAAAAATGAGTTGTACAAGACAAATAAATGACAAAAAACAGAAGGAAACAAGTAGCAAGAGGTGGACTGCGGAAGCTGTTAATAAGTTCCTCGAGATATTAATAGCCAAAGTACAAGAAACTTAATTTGGAGGTAAGTTGCGTGTGTTTATATCAAAATTAAATATGCTGCTTACGTTATTTGCTGTTGATACCCATCTGAAAATCGCCGAAACATACTAGGAATTAGGATTACAATTGACTGTTATTAACACGTAAGTTTTACGCTTAAAAAAGCCGCAGACACAACTACTTCGTTCCTTTGAAGTACGTAGGTACTGTACTTATGCCTCATGTTTTGCATTTGTTCGGGTATTTAAGTAAATTATTCCTTAGGGCTATTCTGCAGGAAATTTGGAGTTACTGTACATTTGAATACGGCGTTCAGTAATTTTGCTACGAATAATAATATTGGTGTGGTGCATGGATTCTATATTATTGAATGCAGTTAGGTCTACACATCTCCGGTTTTTCTTTCTGTTTCAGAAACCAACCACCCAGACAATAACAAAAAGAATGACGCCAACGACCCAATCAGAAACGAGAGCGCCTGCGCACCGAACCATACCTGCACCACAGCACCAGTCAGTCAATCAGTTGCTACGATACCTCCGCGATACAACCTTAGAAGTACAGGTGTACGTAACCCCACTGAAGATGTCGTACGCAGTTGTTGACGAAACGTTTGGAAGCCTACTTTGAAATCGACCACGGCCTATTAGCCCGGATTCTTGTGTCCCCTTATTAGACTCCAACCGTGAAAGCCTTCGTTATTATATTGAATTCAAAATGTGTCGTTCGATACAATTTAAGTGTTATTTTATTATTCTATTGTCAAATCAATAAAACATTGAACCATATTTGCTTTGTATATAGGCCTTAATACATTAGTTATGATACTATTTATACGAATTGTTAATGCTGCTGGCGTAAGTCAATCATTGAAAGAGAACGAACGGTCTAGCTATAAAATACTTATAATTGACAGAGGCTGCATCATAGCTTTAAAACTGTTTCCATGAGCGCCTTCCTTTTACTGGTACCGGCTGTATTATCTTGTACATCTTGCGCTTTGATGGCATAATTTTGTTTGCGTGAGTAGGAACTCTCCACAACCGTCTAAGAAGCCAATACAATGAGGCAGCTCGTGAATTTTTGCATTGACGATTTCTCTTCTTTCCTCTTCAATTGGCCAATGCAAAACTCTCATGAAAATGTTAAACCGCACATTTCGACGTGGACTCGTGGCTCGGAAGCACGTTGGTCCACCACTCCTTAGATTTAGGGACAGACCCAATGCAAAAGCGTACCGTATTGACATGACCACAGAAATATCGTCGATGGCTTGACTTAGTATTTCTTCCTCCTCTTCAAAATTCTCGCACATCATTGCATTGCATTTTTCCGCGAGGAAGTTGATGGCTTTCAACGTATTCCCTAATTTAGGCATAGGTAGGTAGGTAATGAAAAATAAGTTTAAACTTAAAGTGAAAAAAACACCTGCTAAAATCAAAAACAAATTACACGGCTAAAAACAAAAACAAACTGACAAAAAGACAAGAACGTAGCGCCCACACCTGTTGGTAGTTCCTTGTAGTATACAATTTCAATTTTTATTTCACAGAATGCGCCTTAAAAACTTTCTCTATTTCTACCGTTGACGGAGGTATCCTCACTCTGAGCTTTTTCTCGATTTTTCTATTCCCTTTTCTATCAATAGGGGGATTCACTCTGTTGATAGAAAAGGGAATAGAAAAATCGAAAAAAAGCTCAGAGTGAAGATACCTCCGTCAACGGTAGAAATAGAGAAAGTTTTTAAGGCGCATTCTGTGAGGTAAAAATTGAAATTGTATACTACAAGGAACTACCAACAGGTGTGGGCGCTACGTTCTTGTCTTTTTGTCAGTTTGTTTTTGTTTTTGTTTTTAGCCGTGTAATTTGTTTTTGATTTTAGCAGGTGTTTTTTTCACTTTAAGTTTAAACTTATTTTTCATTACCTACTTACCTATGCCTAAATTAGGAAATACTAAGTTAAGCCATCGACGATATTTCTGTGGTCATATCATTACGGTAGGCCTATAGCGTACGCTTTTGCATTGGGTCTGTCCCTAAATCTAAGGAGTGGTGGACCAACGTGCTTCCGAGCCACGAGTCCACGACGAAATGTGTGGTTTAACATTTTCATGAGAGTTTTGCATTGGCCAATTGAAGAGGAAAGAAGAGAAATCGTCAATGCAAAAATTCACGAGCTGCCTCATTGTATTGGCTACTTAGACGGTTGTGGAGAGTTCCTACTCACGCAAACAAAATTATGCCATCAAAGCGCAAGATGTACAAGATAATACAGCCGGTACCAGAAAAAAGGAAGGCGCTCATGGAAACAGTTTTAAAGCTATGATGCAGCCTCTGTCAATTATAAGTATTTTATAGCTAGACCGTTCGTTCTCTTTCAATGATTGACTTACGCCAGCAGCAATAACAATTCGTATAAATACGTATAAAATACGTATAAATTCATATAAATAACTAATGTAATCAAATTAAATAATTAATGTATTAAGGCCTATATACAAAGGAAATATGGTTCAATATTTTATTGATTTGACAGTAGAATAATAAATTTAACACTTAAATTGTATCGAACGACACATTTTGAATTCAATATAATAACGAAGGCTTTCACGGTTGGAGTCTAATAAGGGGACAGAAGAATCCGAGCTAATAGGCCTTGGTCGATTTCAAAGTAGGCTTCCAAACGTTTCGTCAACAACTGCTTACGACATCTTCAGTGGTGTTACGTACACCTATACTTCTAAGGTTGTATCGCGGAGGTATCGTAGCAACTGACTGACTGAGTGACTGACTGGTGCTGTCGTGCAGGAATGGTTCAGTGCGCAGGCGCTCTCGTTTCTGATTGGGCCGTTGGCGTCATTCTTTTTGTTGTTGTCTGGGTGGTTGGTTTCTGAAACAGAAAGAAAAACCGGAGATGTGTAGACCTAACTGCATTCAATAATGTAGAATCCATGCACCACACCAATATTATTATTCGTAGCAAAATTACTGAACGCCGTATTCCAATGTACAGTAACTCCAAATTTCCTGCAGAATAGCCCTAAGGAACAATTTACCTAAATACCCGAACAAATGCAAAAAAACACAGGCCATAAGGCATAAGTACAGTACCTACGTACTTCAAAGGAACGAAGTAGTTGTGTCTGCGGCTTTTTTCAGCGTAAAACTTACGTGTTAATAACAATCAATTGTAATCCTAATCCCTAGCATGTTTTGGCGATTTTCAGATGGGTATCAACAGCAAATAACGTAAGCAGCATATTTAATTTTGATATAAACACAAGCAACTTACCTCCAAATTAAGTTTCTTGTACTTTGGCTATTAATATCTCGAGGAACTTAATAACAGCTTCCGCAGTCCACCTCTTGCTACATATTTCCTTCTGTTTTTTGTCGTTTATTTGTCTTGTACAACTCATTTTTGAAATTAAATAATTAAATATGAGCAATAAAAACAACAAATATGGTCGACCATTTGCTTTGTTTTTGATTCCCCAAGTAGTAGGAAGCCGTAGAAAGACAAGATTAACACATGTCCTTATGGCATTATTTCTACCGTAGAAAAACTGTAGTTCTATTTCTACTTTCTATCAACAGAGTGAATCCCCCTATTAGAGTGAATCCTATGTGATCTGTTCATTAGTAGAAATTCTACAGGCAAGAATTAAAAGATTTCCGGAATGTACGCATATGCGATCAAACATAACAGTGTTTAAATAATTTAGCTAAACTACTTGGTAGGGTTTAACATTAATTTTCTTCTGAACAACAGAAGAAAGTAACCACCCGTTCTTTATGATAGCGGAGGTGGTTCTGATAGAATGTAGTACGAAAGATCGTCATAAAATTCAGTGAGAATTCGGTTTAGGCACCAATCGGTAGATGCTTAGATGAATCACACCAAAAATTATGGCACCGCGAGTAAATAAAACAAAGAAATTAATAGATAATGTTTATTTCCTTATCAATCAATATTATTAGACAATAATTAGGTAGCCTATTAGGGACGGATGTTTCAATACTTTATTTTTGAAGGTTAACAAAAAGTCAAAGCCTTTAGGGACGATGGAAGACCATTGAATAATGTAAACGAACGGTAAAAATGTTCTGTGTTTCGTCGTGGAACGATGAGGTTGCGACACTCCTCCAGTCTGGTTTCCCTGCTATGGCGCACAAGGTTTCGAATTTTAAACAGTTTAAACTAATGGAATACCAGTTGTCGTTCATACGTTAATCGGAGTGAAGATACTCCAAACTCAGTGAAAAGGTTCACTGATGGGTATAGGAAAGGCTTAAACATGGCCACACGCATGATTAACCTCAGCGCAACCTCGAGGGGCTCGAGGTGCTTGAGGCAAGCGAGGAGAGGATACAGTACCGGGCAACTGAGTTTACAAGTACAATATATCTGTCGTAGTCCATCCAAGTCAAGTATGTGCCGTAGTCGCCTGAACTTCGGAGACATCGCTGTAAATGGTAGCAGCCAACCAGCCATCATCCGGCTGTAACTTGAAGTGAGATGCCTACTACCATAATAGTATCCTTCGTAGGACTTCCACGGATGTGCACCAATATTATTCATAAGCTAGCAATAGTCACTTTGATGGGGATTGGGGGACATCTGGGACACAGTGTCAACAAACCGATGCTACCAAATTATCCGACAAGATGTTGAGTACTGGACATGGACAGGGTGGCCCTACAAGTCCATATCGGCCAAGGTAAAAAAGACAAATTTATTTTTATTTTTTTAGGGTGGACACTATTATTATTTATGGGCATTTTATGGACGTAGGCCTACTTAATTGATACTGTTTCCGAATGAATTTTTAGCCATTGGCAAACTGGTTCATTCCTTATTGTCAGCCCACTACAAGTGGCAATGGGCAAGCACAGCCATGCTTCCCATTGACTTTGTAACAGATTTTAGGCGGGGTTTCCACCGACCTCTCATTGCAGAATGCACTTACGTTGACGTGGTAAAAGACATTCAAGACTTAGGCGGGCTTTCCACCGACTTCGCATTGCAGAATGCACATGACATTGACGGAAATTTTTGTTTTACTCTATGCCATAGTTAAAATTGATCAATGATCATAGAGTAAAATCGCAAACAAATTAAAATTAAAAAAATGGCTTCATGGGATATATTTAGTACAAACATTTTAACAGATTTCTATAAAAAGAAAAATTCAATGTCATTTGCATTCTGCAATGAGAAGTCGGTGGAAACCCCGCCTAAGTCTTGAATGTCTGCTACCACGTCAACGTAAGTGCATTCTGCAATGAGAGGTCGCTGGAACCCCGCTTTAGCTTGACATAACCAAGTATGGGAAGGAGTCAAGGTGGACACTCACCAACCGTAGAAATTCTGATTTTGAGTTCAAATTGACCATAACGTGGTAGCCTGGAGGAGGGTTAACGGTAGTCACACCGGAGCCAGCGAAATCTTGAGGGTGAGGCTCGTACTGGTTCAACAGCTTCCCAGCAAGCCCTAGACATTGTCCCGCAATCCGCCACTTCTCTACTTGGTGCCGGTAACCACGCTGATGGAACTTTAGGAAGACTGAGCCCACAACGAAGTTAATGTAAGGGTCGAAACCAGGCGTACGAGTTCCAGCTCCCAACAGTCTCGGGACAGGGAAGTCAGTAAGTGCGTCAAGGAGAGTAAGAAGTGCCCGAGTCAAGGGATACTCCTCATTTCGCGATTCTATCTCTTCTAGCTCAGTCTGAAAATACATTGACAAATAAATTTACAGCTGCTTCATCAAATTGTTAAGTTTTCCTAAGGCAAATAAGCCTACTGCATAAGTCCAGGAAGAGGTTACAGAATGTGGAAACTAAATGTCGATCTGAATTCTGAATAACCTATTAGTTGAGACCAAATTTTTCATTACTATTTTGCAGTTAAAAATGTTGTAATGCTGCTTCAGTGCTGTGTAACTTAATACGTGCAATATGTTTCTGCTAGACTCTTCATAAATTTTGTTGACAACGAAGAATAGTATAATGTTATGTTGAAATTACCTTAATACCCCTTGGGGCATAGCTGCTAGTACTAGGGATAGTCGTTAGAATTTGTGACGCCTCAAAATTATGCCACAAAATGGCCGCAGTTGCAGGAGAACGTGCCAGGCTAGCCAAAGCTAAAAGCAAGTCAGCCTTTAACAGAATCTGTACAGAGCAACTGACTAGGCCGAGAAGGACTGTTAATGGAGCCCAAGCTGGGTTCTCACAGAGAGCCACCCTTGCCACTTCATCATATTCAGCCACCGTCTGAATTACACTGAGAACTGCGTGCAGTCCTTGGACTTCTGCGGGGGTGATGCCCTTTGACAATCCACGATGACGATAAATTGTATCACCCAGTGGCATCTCCGTACGAAGATTAGTATAGTACCTACCAAACACAAAAATGATAATTATATTGTAATTTATTGTAAAAATACCTTTCAAGTAGTGCAATATAACGCAATATGTGCAAAAACAATAATTAATTCAGCAATTGGTGTGATTTTTGTGAGTACTGTCCCACTTCAGTCATCAACATCCTTCGACTTATGCGAACCCTCCTCCAAATCAGCTAGATTATTGGATTTCTATTATTAGCACCGGGACCCGTAAAAAGCATTGTCACAATACTATATATAATACCAATATTAAGAAATAGCTGTTGCCAATAATAAACAAGCAGCAATACAAATAGAGAAAGATGTACCTGTTTAGCGAACTAAAGAAGTGATCCCACGAAATGTTAGAGGCATCTGGCTTCGAAAGCATCGAAAAACAGAGATGAGCCGACTCAGTAGATCGCGAGATACTGCATAGCATTTTCAAGTATGGTACAAATAGTAGCGATGGGATGTTTTCGCCCATTCTTCTCACAAATTTGTAGAGGGAGACTTGACGCGGCTGCGTTCGAACAGAATATTGCGCAACGCTATTCTGATGGCACCAATAGTCGAGACACAATTCTAATCCAAGCGGATCCTCCGAGTATAATTTTGCAACGGACAGTAGAAAAGACTCCAATTGGTGGGACATCTGTAATAGAATAAAAATAAAACAAAAAGTTATCATTTAATGGATTTAAAAAGTTCAACAAATGTAAATACATAGAGTCTCCACCTGGGTGCTTGCAGTTGCCCTTTTTGATAGTTGTTCCGGTCTTTGAAATTGATGCTAATACAACCAATTGGCTTGGCGTAACTACTTCCCTGACATATTTCTTCGATTTACTATTTCCTCAATAAAAGCTTTACGATCGATAAGTCCTATGAAATGCTAACGAACCCATAGATTTTTGGCCATTATTGATATTGTTTCCTCGTGAATGTTTGGCCCCAAGTCCCCGATGTCAACCCATACCGGCTACAAGCGATAATAGACAAGCTGAGACAAGCTTACCATTGACACAATGTAGAAGGCGTAAGCATCACTTCCCCAAGTTCGGACACGAGTCCATTTCATAGTAACGAAAAGTATATAAATAATATTAATAATAAAAAAATTTAATTGTTGCTTTGTCAGCCCAGTTTTCATTTCCAAGCTTCAAATTTTTAGTTATTCAGCTTGCCCATCGGTTCTCCTACAGCCTCTCACCTGTGGCGCGTCAAGTCCTTGGCTGACGTACATATTGGTCACTCGAGATGCTTCTTCCGCTTTACTTTTCATTTCTCGTATTTTTCGAGGCATCAACACAATCAAATCTGTGACAAGTTGATGGAACCGTCTGAGATAAAACTCTTGGCTGTAGACTTGCGAGTTCTCTAGCAGAGTATGCAATATGAATTCAAACACATTGCCTTCAAGCGCTAAGTCAACAGCAACTTCATCTTCATCATTGAGTTCTATGGGGTGCAAATGCTGTGGGGCTTGTTTCAAAGTAGCTAGAGAGAGGCCCCAGCCCAACAATATCACTGCACCTACAACAAGAATTAATCAATAACACATAACAATAATATTTAAAATAAGATTAATTATTAGGGATTGATATAGTCAATAAAAAATGATACCACAACACTCCAGCAACCTTCCAATTTCACGTTGGCTGCTCTACCAAATGGTCAACAGTATCTGTGCCGGAGCCACCCATTCCACTTAAAACAATTACTTCTAAGGCGGTTATTCCATCGATGTCAATAGTGATAGTAATGCTGATATTGACGTGGTAGCAGACATTTTTAGACTGTCTTTAATGTCTGTTACCACGTCAATACCACCATTACTATCACTATTGACGTCGGTGGAATATCCGCCTTTGTTATTGGTACATTTTGCTAGTAACTATCAAGTATAAAGCAACCATAACCGTGTTGCCAGGCACCCCCGTCGTCTTGCCATTTATGTATACCCTTAAAGTAAAAATTATCAGACACATGGCGAACATGGCCTAGTTCAGAAAAAAATAAACACCTACCTAATCCAGGGTCCGTCCATCCACTGAGAGTCTTCAGTTCTTTTAATAGAACGGGTAAGAATGATTTGTTCGCTATCAAATGATGCTCTTGGACAACGAGATCGGTGTCTTCAAGGCGTTGAAGTAGACTCAGATCAATCGCACAGAGCAGTGCTAAGGTAAGCGCTAGGGACACGTTGTCGGCCGCACCAGTGGCATCAGGTTGTACTGAAATGCGCTTCAGGTCATGCGTTAGGCGTAGAGTCGCGTCCTGTGGCAACCCGGATTGTGCAGACCAGTAGAAGATAATACTCGCCAAGTTGGTTCTTATAGATTCGAACAATTCTACAATCTGAAAATTGTTAAAAAATTAATGAACAAACTCCATAACATCAACTTATTGCTTTCCTATTTATAAGTAGTTTAAGGAAAGCTTTGTGATGGTCGAAGTTTTCGATTTCGGGATTTCAGTGGATTTACACGTAACAGGAACCCAAAAAAGTGGTTTTTACGAAATGCCGGTCTGTCTGTCCGTCGATTTGTGGACTAACTACCCGGTGGATGGGGTTTGATAAAATTCGGCATGTGGGTTCACAAAAATCATACCTCGGGACCATTTTTTTTTAGAGGAGACGCCGATTTGCCGAACTTCCCGTCATCTTTCTGACCTGAATGAACATGTTTAATAGCAAACTTGACTTGACACAATGATTGACTGACTGCTTCATTGACTTACTGTAGGTCTCAGCTGAAACCACAGGGTGTATTGCCATAGGCTTAAAATTTAACATATTGCACGGTAGGCCTTAGGTTTGAAGTACTGAACAGAAATAAGAAATTTTACGGGGTGGAAATAAAAATTTAAAGACATTCTCCATAAGAACTACATTGGAACGCTTGTCGAAGTGTTGCATTGTTGCTGCAACAATGTTGCATCATCTACTTGGTCAACACTTCCAATTTTTTAACTTAAATATTAATTTGTGTTTTTTTTAAAAATTATTCTGACTGTAAGTAATAATGATTTGCAATATGCTCAAAATTCTGTGGAATGAACTTTACCCCAGCGATACAAGTACCGATGGCATGTAGATACTTAACTTATCTATTATAAATTAAGTTATAATATGGTAGCAGACATCATCAATAATATTATAACTTAATTTATAATAGATAAGTTAAGTATCTACATAATAGTCTCCTTAAAACAAAACAAACAAAAAATCTCAAATCACAAATGAAGTAAATTCGCCAGTGGAATTGCCGCCATAGCATTGCTTTCATCGCTATTCATTGTAAATATTATTTTAAAACGTCTATCCTTTGGCAAAGGTAAATTCTATTGACAAGGTACCACATATTCAGGATTGAAAACATCAAGTTAGCAGAAGATGCATCGTCGCTATATTCTATTCAGTGTGCAGGGGTTTCTAAAACTTTCAGCATTTACCAACACATATTAACCGGGGTACCTCCACGTAATCAATTACCCATCTGCTGAAAAGTACACAAAAAAGTCTAAAATAGCATGCCAACCTGTTTATGATGCTTTGCACCTCCTAACGCTCTGTTCTGCTGCAACAAATCCATTTCTTTTGTCAAATCCAATGAATTGAGCAGATCCAATAATTTTGATATAAGTCCATCTGCCAGCAGTTCATTCGTATATTCGGTGACAAAATCTGACACTTCCTCCGAACAATCTGCGACGAAGGTAAAACCACGCCGAGCCAAAACCAGGGCCTTAAGCGCCAGAACCAGGCTTTTCCTGCCATCGTAGTACAAGAGAACGGCGACCAGGCCACGGGTAAGACCGGGGTGATATGGCATCTGCGCTTGCGCAGTACATAGCAAATCAAGAGCCATTAATTCGTTTAGACTGTACATATCTGATAAGATAAGGGCTTCATCGACCAAGTCTTTGGCTAAAATTTGGTGACCAACGTCAGGAAGAGTGATTCCTTCGCTTGCCCCTTTTCGTAGCTCTTCCCTGCTTTTAGCATTTTTGGGCTGAAATAAATGAAAGTAAAATAATTTCCAATGTACCTATAGGTATCCTGTACTTTGATAAAGTTATAAATACATTTGATTTGATTTTGAAATAAAAGGTACACAGGACGTAGGCTTGCACTTTCCGACAAACATTTCTTGAGGCACTACAAAATTAGGTATGCACTTCGAGATAAGACTATTTTCCATCAGATATTTAAACACTAGCTTCCTTAAAAAAAATGAAATTTTCATCTTCATCCCATAAATGTCCGGCCAAGACTTTATCGGCTACGTATGTAGAATTGCGGTTACATCATAATTTCTGTTAAAAAGTTTCAAGGACTTGACCTAACCTACAGTACTATTTATATTTACTGTTTAATCATGATATCAATGTAAAAACATTTTAGTTTAACAACTTACGACAAAGAAGAAAAGAAGAACAGAGAAACTTTCTGTTGTATTTTTATGAATTTAGAAATTTCAGTTGGATTCCGTGTTCTGTTCAGCTCACTATTATGCGAACAGTGAGTTTTACCAACTTCCAAGCCTTGAGAGGATTTGAGTTTGTACTTACTTTTAACATGCGCGAGTTATAATGGGATAATGTTAGTCGCTTAAGGCAATAGGAACATATCCTCCACACCAGGCACGCCCACACCTCTATCCTAGAATCATTCTTCATCAATCATTCTTAATCTAATCTAAGCTTACCGGATTTTTCAGAAGTGTAATAAAATTTTGTTTGTGTCTTTTAAGAAGTTGAACGAAAGAAGAGGGGATCCCACCACTAGGTCGTGCCACATTGGCTTCTATAGTATTCAGCAGTTCTTTGTAAGGTGTCCACATGTCCACAGACCAATCCAATTCTATAAACAAAGCAAACACATTATTTAATAAGACTACAACGGACAAAGGAGACGTAGTAAAATGAACGAGGGTTCGGTCTCGTGACCCTACCTTGCCGTGATCCCACTCTTGTTTATTTGCCTGTTCTAATTTTTTGGGGAGAAGGGCATTGTTATTATTGTTCCATTATAAAGGATAATTCTAATATTTTTCTGCCTTAGCACTGCTGCCCAAGTTCAAACTGGGATAACTTGGTTTAAAATTAATTAGTCAGTTTCGAGATGTTCACCTTGATAATATTTTGATTCAAATTGTAAATGGATTTAAAAAAACGATAAATTCAATAAATAAGCATATTTTCAGTAACTTATTTCTTTCCTAGGACTGCGTTGGACATACTTAGTAGTAAAGTTAGGTTAGTAAACGACAACCAGCTAGAAGGTAGCGGGGTTAATTCCCAATCTAGCGGTCATGATTAACTTTTGTTAATTAACCTACTGAGAGATTCGCTCTGATTGTTGTTGGAGCTTTTTTTCCCCACCATTAGTAACTTTTAAATTTACAACTACAAAACTTTTGATAATCTTCACCCAAATTATAGGCTAGATGTCAAATAAAAGCTATTCATTTTGAAGTCTGCATGACTACTTATTATTATTCAAATTATCAACAAAGCCAGCCAATTTTTCGTCGTAAAATCAATAAAATAAAATAAAGTGATACATGCCCCCTTTGAGCTTTAATTCACTCAGAAATGGGTTTCTATTAACTAAATAAACGATTCATAACCAAATTTCATTATTTTATTAGAGGTAGCTTAATTAGACCATTACCAATTAGTATTATAGTATAAGTGTAATAAGTATTAAAATATTCTACATTTAGCATCTTAGCACAATCACAATCTAGACTCTTACAGTATCGTTCCGTACGGTATGCATGTAGTTGAAGCAAACGGAGTGATTAATGTGACCGGTGCGGGCCGCGGGGGGAGGAGCCTCATTATTTGCCTGGTAGTATTAATTTATTGTTTATTCAATTTCAGTTACAGTACTCCATATCACCCATTTTACATTGAAGCATAAAATAAAACATAAAGCTATGCGGGCTATGCCTACTAAAGGTCCAACCATGCGGCAAAAAGTGGCGGTCGCAGTACTGGCATGCAGTGTGAAAACAATTTGGCGCCTTTTAATACACTTAAATACAGACTAGTGTACGGTTTATAAGGGTAGAATATAGAAGTTCTTACCTTCCTGCATTTTCTTGTTCTGTTGTGCTAATAAGCAATTTTTAATGCAAGTAGTCTTTAAATATTTTAGCGTATTCTTGTTCAACTTATCACAAGCAATACACAGACCAATCTTCAGCCATATTGTTTTGTTTTGGTTTGCCGACAAAATCGGGGAGGAAGATAATATTAAAAAATTTTATCTTGCGCCACGGTACATACGTGTGTCGTGTTTATTATCAGGGTTGCCGTTTTGCGTGAAAAATCACGAAATGCGTGTATTTTCAGAGCTTGCGTGATGTGCGTGTAAAGTGCGTGTATTTTAGACAAAATTGATTTTATAATTAAATAAAAATATTGAAATTTAAACCAATAAAATAATAAAAAAATTAAAACCCAGGAAAAATGAAAACTTAAAAAAAAAATGCACGAAAAATGCTGTTTACCTTACCTGATCTAGGACCACAGACCACAAGTGACAAGACCCCAACACAACTCCAAAAATCAAATTCCAAATCTACTCGGGTCTCGGCCGGCGGGCGGCCATTGTGATTTGCTCATTATCTCATATTTGTCTGCCTCTGCGCCACATGGGCGCAAAATCGAACAAGATAATAAACATGCATATTATAGAACAAAGAAATGCCACATGTGAGAGGTCTTTCTCTGATTGAAAATTAATTAAAAAAACTACTTATTTACGAACCACAATGTCTCAAAAGAGGTTGAACTCTTTTGTTCGAGCGAATAAGGCGGCCACTTAAAGCCTTAAAACCCCACGATTTTATAGAAAGTCAATATTTTGGGCCGAATTATTTAAAAAGTAATAACATAATTGTATTAAAATCTCAAAACAAATTCGAATACCACACGTCAACAACACACCCGCGCGCCCCTTGCGGCCCAATCTCATAGTTCATTTACTTCCCGCCAAGTTCAAAGTACTACACGCCCCCATGATGTCTTCATCACCCAACTACATAATCTCTACACCAAGCCGGCCTTCGACGCTCTCTGAGGCTCCGTCCGGGCGCTGCTTCCTCATCTGATTCTTCATCGCCGGAGGCCACAGGCAACTCATTCCACACTAAGGATTCACCCAGCTCTTTCGTTGGCGGTTCCACACTGGTGTCAGACGACTCCTCAACTTGCATCACAGCAGGCGCTCTCCGCACATCTGCCACATGAACAGGCAACCCGTCCACTTCAACACCATGAGCTGAATGCACTCCTGTCACGGTCCCAGTCCGCCATTCTGTAGTACACTTAGCATTTTGGGGCTTCACAAATACTCTCTCCCCTACCACATATTTATTGCTAGTGAAATCCGAGAGCTCGTCCATATCATCACTATACAACGGGAATCTCCACTCATAGTCCTTCACCAATTTGTAGGGAACAGATAAACTTCTTCCAGGTTCACGGGGCGTGGAATTATACCAAAACACACTCTCAGATATGCTGCATTGGCTCCTCTCTGCAATCCTCTTAATAGTTCTGTGATTTCTTTCAATTATTCCGTTCCCACTGGGCCGATAGATGCATCGGAAGGTTAATTTCACCTTCCACTTTTGACACAATTGCCTCATTGCTTCCGATCTGAAGGTTCGACTGTTATCAAGGAGCAGTTCATTGGGCGGTCCTCGCTCTGCAAATACTTCGGCTAGTATTCGGGCCACAATCTCCTGCCCTTCGTCCCGAATGTATCGCCATATGACGAAACGACTAGGTCCACAATCAATTATTGTCAGATACTTGCAGTCCTTATAGTGTGTGACATCACATGCAATCCGGGACCAAACACAACCAACTCCCAAACTACCATGATCCCATTTGACAGGTGACGGGTCGATCGACAAGCACCGCTCACATTCCGCCACAACTTCTTCTACTTCTTGTTTGGAGACTTCCATCTGGGGAAAGCACTGCCGTACGACATAAAACGTGCGATCAACACCTAGATGGTGCTTTCCGTGTACCTCCTTAATCATAAGTTTTCTGTCCCCTTGTTCCTCAAGCGCAACCAATCCTACTTCCTCACGGTTACTCAACCATTTCTTAGGCACTCTCGTTAAATGATCTGCCCTATTTTCGTTCGATCGTATTAGTTGCACAGTTACGTCTAGACCGCACTCGGAGATGATATCTCGTAAAAGTCCAATGCGACGCCTTGCGAGAAGCTCTCCCAATCCTTTTGTTTTGATGCGCCGATCATTCGAGACTATCGAGGAAACCCAAGCGTATACTGTTGCTGAGTCCGTCATGATGCGTAATTTCGTCAACCCCCCCTTTTCAGCCAAATTAACGCCTTTCAAAACTGCTTCCAATTCTGCTAAATTTATGTGACCCGAGTCATCTTGTTTTCTCAGCCATGAAGCATCTTCTACAACATCGCCATCAATCTCAATGCATACACCGATCGCTATGCTGCTTGCATCACACCACACAACTCCTTCCTTAGTGGCCGGAACGCTCCATTTTCCTATGACCGGATCGTGACGCTTAACTCCATTCACAACTTCTACCAATTTATCAACAATATTTTGTGATAACAGCTTGTCCCAACTTTCTCCAGATGTCACCCGCTTCAAATAGCTGCACGCTGGGCGCAACCATCCCGCTACAGGGTAATGACCAATTAACTGTCCACACAACGAAAAAAACTGTCTCTTTGTCACATTAGCTCCCAGAGGGTCCAATTTGTTGTCCCTTCCCCAACAAATGCGCTGACCACATTTCAACACTCGCAACCCCAGCACTCTTCCACCAATTAATGACTCCGGTTCTTTTGCACTGAGACCATAAAATGCTAACAGTTTGAATACCTGTTCACATGACAATATTTTCGATAACAATTATGTCATCCTTAAATGAATCCGTCCCACGCCTCACAAGCTCATCTGCAGATAACACCTTATGTACAATTTTTGACATAATTTTCGGAGCCACATTCAACCCGAATCCTAATCTCGTTAAACAGTATACACGTCCCTTATACTTAACCACCTGAAATCTCCACATTTTTTCAGACACATGAATTTGCAAATAGGCCTTCCTCAAATCAATAATCTTCAAATTATCTCCCATCCGACGCCACTCTCGTAATTTTTCTCCACACACTTCGCTTTCTCCGGTATGGCTAGAAACAAACTGATTCAACTCTCGATAATCAAGTACCGGCCTAACCTTACTCTTATTCCTCTGCACAACCGCCATGAGGGGCAACACGCCATCGTGCGGACCGTTATAAGCTTGTAGCCAACCTTTTGAAATCCATTCAACTACTTCCTCATCAAATAACCTGGTCGCTTCCTGCGATATACGGTATTGAGCCACCTCATTGTGCAATACAGGCTCCCTTTCTTTAAGCCACTCCCACTCCACAATCCATTTGCCATTTTTCCACTCCGCCTTAAAATCAACATCATTAATGTGCATCTCTTCACACGCATTTGTCAAACAACTAACATCACCGCTCCCAAACTTAACTTCCCCATTTCCTTCAATTCTCACGCCTCCCAACAACTGAATAGCGTCCATGCCCAACAAAACTTCGTACGATGGCAACAAATCTGTTTCGAGGCACACCAATTTTATTTGCTTTCCAAAAATTTCGAACAACACTTCACAAGACGATGAATAACCTGTACTGGCACCATTCATCATGATTATTCTGCCTTCAGTTGACATTCTTTTTCCATTCCTAGCCACCCCCGGAGCCACTAATGTCATCGAACATCCGCTATCCAGCAATGCTCTCACCCGTCTACCAAATGCTGTTATACTTAAAACCGGAAGTTGCGCTTTCCTGGTCATTTGACTGCCTGCGCAACACACTGCAGCCTGACCTACTCGTTTTTTGGTGTTCTAGGACAACTAGCCGCTAAATGCCCTTCCTGGCCACATACAAAACAGGTCCGTTTGTCCGTTTTCTTTGGACATTGTCTGGCAAAATGTCCCACTCGGTTACAAATAAAGCACTTTCTCTCTTCTTTGTTCATATTAATTTCACTTTTATTCACTTGTGCCACAGCACCCGTTTCCCATTGCACATTACTTAATAGCAACCGGCTCCGTTCCACGGTTTCAGCTAATGACATTTTGTCCAGACGACAAGCCGCTTTTAACTGTCTCTGCACATCGGCGGGTAATCCCTGTACCAACGCACATTGCACCCAATTCTCTGCTGAAAAATCATCGACCAAATTGGCCAACCGCTTTAAATCCGAAACAAACACGTCTACGGTTTCTCCCCTTCGGAGTGTCCGAGCCATAAGTTGTTCATAGGCCGAAAATTTATTCACCGAGAATATCCCCAAAAGGGTAGCTCTCAGCTGTTTATAATCTTCTTTAACAGCGCTATCCAGCCCTTCATAGACGGCGTACGCGCCATCTACAAGGAACAACGGCAGAAATGCTCCCAAATCTTCAACTTTCTGCAGCTTTGCTACCAATTCTAATTTCATTAGCCAAACAGAAATATCTCCCGTCCCATCAAACTTTGTCACAATGTCAGAAAACCGTACCGACATCACTAATTCACTAATAGCCGAAATAGCTTGTATTAAAATCTCAAAACAAATTCGAATACCACACGTCAACAACACACCCGCGCGCCCCTTGCGGCCCAATCTCATAGTTCATTTACTTCCCGCCAAGTTCAAAGTACTACAATAATAAAGTGCTCATCTGAAAAATCTAAACATTTTTGGCAAGATGCGTAAAACCCCGTATTTCAGGTCTATTTAACAAACATCTTCTCCCGGGGGAGACCCCTGGACCCCCTCGTTTGGAATTAGCCTATGTTCATCGCCTGTAAACATCGAAACGTTACTCCTATCAAAATGCATGAAACCCCACCATTCCATGCTCATCTTTTAAGAATTTTCTTACCCGGGGAGAGACCCCCCCCCCCCTTTGGCTCGTAATTGGATTTGAGGGGACCACTTAGTCCCACATGTGTAATATCCAGTCTGCCTCCAGCTTCACCTTTTCCCCGGTAAATAGCGCTGTTCACATTCACATAATTCAATATTCCTCAATTTTCTTTTTACGTATTTATTTCCTTTATTCAATAATATCTTTAAGCTACCCTCTGTGTATCATCAGCTCCTTCAGCTGTGGACACAGAGTTGGTTTGTCTACATGGAAGCAGGCTGGGTTAAATCCATTATTAATTGTTAACTTTTATCGTTCCTTTCACACACCTGATATTGTAATCATGTTTGTTAAGTCACTCTTACCAACATACCAAGTAGAGTCGAAACTACTTCAATACAGTCATTCTACATTTAACCGCATATTCAATTCCAACTACATCGACCTCCTACAGATTCATTGTCTGTAAAATCTAAACGTTAACCTATCAAAATGCCTAAAACCCCACTGTTTCAGATCTATTTTTCAAAAAATTTCACCTGGGGGAGACCCCCGGCCCCCCTTGTTAGCTATATTCACCGTCTATACAATTTAAACATTAGTGCTATCAAAATGCGTAAAACCCTTACCAATTCAGCCCTATTTTCAAAAACTTTCACCCGGGGAGACCCCCCCCCCTCCTGTAATTTTTACATGTAGTTATATTAATTGTCTGGAAAATCTAATCATTACTCCTATCAAATTGCGTAAAACCCCATCATTTCAGGCTTATTTTTCAAAAAATTTGACCCGGGCCCCCCTTGCTTGTATTTATATTCATTACGACCCTTGGGGCCCCCGTTCACGTCTCCCGAACCCCCGGGCCCCTGTGCAACGGACACTAATGTCATCATGTCAATCATGAAAATGGGGGGGGGGGCGAATTAAACACCGCCATCCTCGAAAAACTATCGTTACGCCACTGGAAGTAAGAAAAATAATTCACACTGATTTTTCAGCCCCACTACAAGCTAAGCATAGAAGTTGTTAGATAAAATTAGCAAAACAAATGACATATTTTTTTGTTACCATATTAAAAAATTTAATATAAATTATGTATTATATATATATATATATATTAATATGCATATATATTAGCCGATTAGTTGCTTGCGTGATATGTCGTGAATTTTGAACATCAGTGGCGTGATATTTCATATTACACGTCCGGCAACACTGTTTATTATTTAAAAATTTTGAATATTTTTGTCCCAAAAGAAGAGAAGACTTATAGTTTCTAATAGTTTGCCTGTTTATTTAGCCGCAAAATGGTAAGACCTTTCAGTTCAACTATGTTTTCTAAGTTTTTCCGGCAGTCACTCTTAAATGGTTAATAACCACAACGATGCCTAAGTTTTAAAGATTTAAACGCTAAGCATGGGGTTGGCCAGTATTTTATCATAGTCCACGGCTACCGTACTGTTGGATATCTGGGATTGCCAACGAAAGGATAGTTAAGATAGCAGTTCAGTTATATTCATGCCAGGAGGGGCGTTTTTGTTGAGTGAAAACTGTTGAATATTATACTAAAAAGTGTTCTTTCTTCTTAACCATGACTATATTCATTAATAATACATTAATAATATATAATAACTTTATTTTCTCTTCATAATCAAAAAATTCATCCTTTTATCCAAAACAAGTTCAAAACAGAAAGTACCGACTTCCGTGTCATCATTTCTTCTTCCACGTTAAGTATTCTACTGATACTTTTGGCGCACTTTCCAAACGTGATCTTAGGTTTGTATTCCAACAGCCTCCTTCAAACCTAAGCTCTGTCGTAGCTGGACAAATCTTGATATTGGTACTGGCTTCGTTAACACGTCGGCTATTTGATCTTCTGACGGAATATAGTTGAGTTTCAATTCTTCATTAGTAATCAATTCTTTCACATAGTGAATTCTTATGTCAATGTGTTTCAGCCTCTTCTGATCTGGGCTTTCCGCTATCTTCATTGCTGATTGATTATCGACTAGTATACCAATACACTGTGTAATTTCATCAAAGTCTTTTAATAATTTCTTCAAAAAACTTCCTTCACTGGCTCCTATGCTCAACGCGTAGTACTCAGCTTCTGTCGAACTAAGTGCCGTTGATGTCTGCTTCTTTGATCCCCATGATACAAGTGATTCCATCACGTAGAAAACGTAACCACAAGTACTTCTCCGGTCTACTGGATCATTGCCCCAGTCGGCATCCGTAAATCCCACTATTTTCAATTGATTGTAATCTTCATCACTTATTCTTTTATAACAAAGTCCATAATTGTACGTACCCATTAGGTATCTTAATACCCTTTTAATTGCTGTAAATAAAGCACTTCCTCCTTTATCTTGGTATCTTGATAGATAACTCACTACAAAAGATAAATCTGGTCTTGTTAGCATCGCTGCATATAGTAGACATCCAAGAGCGGTTCTGCACTTTTTTCTTATATTTAATTCTTCTTCTGTCTCTTCAAGACTAGTAAGATTTTCACATTTTTCTATAGGTATTCTTACTGGTTTGCACCCAAGCATATTAAATTTCAATAATACTCTTCTTGCGTATTCAGTTTGATGAATTTTCATAATTCCATTTTCTCTATCATAGTCAATTTCCATCCCTAAAAATATTGATAACTCTCCCTTGTCACTCATGTCAAATTCTGCTGTAAGTTGCGATTTGATTTCTTCAATATTTTTCAATTTATTTGATGCAATTATTGCATCATCGACGAATAATAAAATGTAAACACTTTCATTATTTTCTCTTTTCTTGTATAAGCAATTGTCATTTTTAGACCTTTCAAAATTATACTTCATCATTACTTCATTGAATTTCTGATTCCATGCATGGCTTGCCTCCTTTAATCCATAAATGGCTTTTTCCAATTTATATACACAATTATCATTTCTTTTAAATCCTTCCGGCGGATACACATACACATCTGATTTTATATTCGCATTCAAAAATGCTGTTTTCACGTCTATCTGGTGAAAATAATATTTTCGTTGATTACCAATAGCTAGTAATGTACGTAATGTGTTCATTTTTGCAACTGGAGAATATATTTCCCCGTAGCTTAATTGTTCTTCTTGCATAAAACCTCTTGCCACTAACCTGGCTTTATATCTCATGTCTTGGCTTTCATGTTCTTTAAAATTGAACACCCATTTCATATCAATAATTTTCTTATTTTCTGGCTTTTTCACTGGAATCCATGTTTTATTCTTTTCTATTGAATGCATTTCCCTTTTCATTGCATCGTACCATTTTTCTGAGTCTTCTCTATCAGGTAAATCTTGAACTGCGTATGGTATGTCATAAATTACTGCATTGCATGCCATATATAATTCGTATTCGTCATACTTGCGTGGTATCACGACATTTCTCCTTGATCGCTGATAAACTTCACTATCTGAATTTGCATCTTGCTTTTGACATCTCTCTGGCGTATTCTGCTTGCTATATCCACTCGATTGACGTACATATTCATCGTCACTTCCTGGGCTGTATTTCTGGCTTACATCTTCATCGTCTTCACTTAATTCAGGAGATTTCTCCTTTTCACCATGAGTAGGCGCTATTATGATTAATGGATTAATCTTCTTTTCTTCTTCTATAAACTTAACATCCCGAGCAGAAATTAATTTTTTCTCTCTGATGTCCCACAATCGCCAACCATTGTCAGTGTAGCCGATAAACCGTGCTTCTTTTCCTCTTTCGTCTAATTTATTTTTTCTTGGTAGCGGTGTGTAGTAACATTTACATCCAAATATACGTATTTTCTTAAGATCAGTAGTACCATGCCAGATACTTGCTGGTGTCTCATTATTTATTACTCTCGAGGGTCGCCGATTTAATAGGTAAGCGGCGGTAAGTACAGCATCACCCCAAAATTCTTTTTCTAAATCAGTTTCACACATTAAAGTTCTGCTTACATCAAGCACTAATCTATTATATCTCTCGCTGACTCCATTTTGAGCACTAGAATAAGCAATATTCTTTTGTATATTAATTCCATGTCGACTTGCAAACGTCAACAGCGTTTTATTAATAAACTCTCTGCCTTGGTCGCATCTTATGCGATGTACTCTTGTGTTGTGTTTAGCTTCTAACTTTTTTATAAAGTCTATAACATTTCCGGCTGCTTCACTTTTATTTTTAAGTAGGTACACAACTAAAAAATGAGAATAATCATCCACAATGACCTGAAAATATTTTTCTCCATTCCTCGTGGGTGGAGTTATAGGTCCACACAAGTCAGTGTGTAATAATTCACCAATTCGTGATGATCTCGGCTTCGCACAGGAAGTAAATGGTGAACGTGTCATCTTCCCTTTAATACATGTCTCACATACCTTCTCCTCAACGGGTAGATTTAATAACTTCATACTGCGTCTATTTAAATGTCCCATGCGTTTGTGCCACAAACTTGCTTCCTGTTCATTGTATTTACTGCGCTTCAGCGTAAAATTAGCATTTACCTGCATATTATTGTACTTCTCTGACTGCTTTTTGCTTGGTTGCTGAAATACCATCTTATAAACTTTTCCAATCTTCTTAAATTTGAAATTAACTGATTCACTCAGTAGCTGTGCTTCATCATGGCTAAAAATAACTTTAATTCCCTTTCTGGTTAGTTGGTTAACAGATAATAAATTGTGCGATAAACCATTCACTACAATTGCCTGTAAATTAATCATTCTTCCATTATATTCTAATTTCAGATTCCCTTTCTTTCTTGCTATAAGTTTTTGACCATTAGCAATAACAATTTCTATTGGTTGTGGTAATTTTATTATATTTGTCATCAGCTGTTCATACACCTCACCAACCAAGTGGTCTGTACTACCAGAATCTAGTAAAAATGTCATATTGTCTTCTTCTTTAGCTATCATACATTTATTATTCAATGCTATAAAGCTTATGCCATCAGATACACTTGACTTTGCGTAACTCCCACGGTTACTTCCTCTACTTCTAAAATTTCGACGTCCTCTACCACGAAACGGTCTATTTATATTTCCACCTCTTTGAAAACTTTGCATCTGATTCTTATTTATAGGACAATCACGTGCTAAATGTGGTCCATTACAGGTCCAACAATTAAATGCATTAGAATTACTTACAGTCTCTGTTCCATGATCTTTCACCTTTTCGTATTCAATTCTTAATTTATTCTTTACTTTCTCTAACTTTATTTGAGGCGTTGTATTTTCAATAACTGTTACTATTGTTTGATATTGCTCCGGCAAACTATTTAAAATAACACAAATTATTTCGTCTTCCTCTATCTTGCCTCCTGCTTCCTTCAAGAGCCTTACACTTTCTTCTATCTTGTGAAGATGTGTAGTCATATCATTACATTCATCCATTTTCACCGTATGAAGCTTCCTTCTATAAGTTAATTGGCCTTGCAAGCCTTTTTGCTCGTATGTAGTTTTTAAGGTTTCCCACATTTCGTGTGGCGTTGATTTCCCCATAACACTTTCAAGTATTAGGTCATCCAGTCCTTGCACAATCAAGTTCCGTGCCTTTGCTTCTTTATTTTTGTCTTTTTCTAAATTGTTGACAACATCCATAACACCATTCTCCTCCAGAATTTGTTCCATTCTGAATTTCCAATTACTGAAATTCGTTGACCCATTAAAAGGGTTAAGCACATACCCACCATGTGGCTTCATCATTTTCATGTATATTAAATTATACTTAGCTGATCGGGTGTCTGGGTTCTGGGCCCATAACCTGTTGAATATTATACTAAAAAGTGTTCTTTCTTCTTAACCATGACTATATTCATTAATAATACATTAATAATATATAATAACTTTATTTTCTCTTCATAATCAAAAAATTCATCCTTTTATCCAAAACAAGTTCAAAACAGAAAGTACCGACTTCCGTGTCATCATTTCTTCTTCCACGTTAAGTATTCTACTGATACTTTTGGCGCACTTTCCAAACGTGATCTTAGGTTTGTATTCCAACAAAAACCAGAAAAAGGTATTATACTGTTTGGTTGTATTGTTTTATTAGGCGCTTATTCCACCTACGTCAAAACCACATTTACTATTGACGTATGTGGAATAAGCGCCTTAGGAACCGAACACAGAGTCAATTTCCTCACGGACAGAAGCATTATTCCTCTAAAGCTGTATATAGTACGTGGCCGGTTTTTTAAGACAGGATAAAAAATTATTTTATCCACTGAGTTCTGATCCTAATTGATAGTAATCTCTGGAAAATATATATATTTTTAATTACCTTACAAACAATTACAATACAATACAAAAATTAGAGTCCCTGACCAACCAGAGCCGGATCGACCGTGTCAAACAAAAATAGCCACCCGAGAGGGTTTTGTACGGAAGAAGGAGGAGGTACTTAAATAGTCCAGCTCCTGGGGTCGTAGGTACTCATCCAAATTATTTAGTGAGGCGTCAATAAGTCTGCTCTTAATGTATGTTCTGAAACAAGCTGGATCCAACTGACTTACTAAAAATGGTAGCTTATTGTAAAGTAAAATTTAATGAATGTATCCGATCAACCTCTTATATATCACCTCACTAATTAACCTAATAGGTACTTCACGTTAATTCGATAAGAATGATTATTTTTGAAATATTTTTAACCAATAAATTAGCACCTACACCTATATATTCTTTATTTATTGCAGAGTATCGAAATTGAATCAATGGCGCGCTACGTGTCTCCAATCAATCCTGCTGTATTTCCACATCTGACCATTGTCCTTCTGGGAATGGGAATTTTCTTTACTGCATGGTTTTTCGTCTATGAAGTCACAAGCACCAAAGAAACTAGATCATTGTTCAAGGAACTGCTTGTTTCATTAGTCGCATCTTCATTTTCTGGATTTGGGCTGCTATTTCTGCTACTCTGGGTTGGAATATATGTATAGATCTGTATCTGACATTCTTAATTTTGTTCATACTACAACTTTTATTGAGGCCATTCAAGAGTATTTCCTCGACTTTTAATGGTAGCTACCTATGCTACTTTGCCTTTATAATAATGTAAATTTTGAGTTTCATTGAATTAAAAAAAAAAACGAGTGGCGTGTAGTCTTCGTTTTTAAAATTACGGAACTTGAAAAATGATAATTGTAAATTAGTAAACAAAAAAATTTCTCCGTATGGAGTTACTTAAAAGAAATAGTAGACAATGCCTTATTATCCTAATACATTCCAATGTTCTCAGATGAAGGTAATTGAAATTCATGAACCTGATCATGTTGAGAATGTAGGCTTGTAAATCTTTCATTATCTCACCTAGCGCAAGATAATACCCCTTTACCTCTTGCACTTTTTAAACAACGGTGAGTGTAGCATATAATAACGGCAATTTTACCTGCCATATCGCAAAATTCGTGTTGACCCTAAAGGCTTATATTTCAGTTCCGAATAGAAATAAATACATAGATTTTTATTGACTAATACAGTTATAATTAATTATCGTATTTTTTATTGTATAACGCGGAGTCTGGAATTAAAAACATGGCTAGAATGTACAGATTAGATTCACACTATCGGATGAGGCAGCTCCATAAGTAAATATATATATGTACCCAATTAATAGTAGTGAAAGATAAACAAAATAGGTTAGGTTGTAGGAAGTGTATATTCAATAATTATTTTATTAATTGAGTTGGGTGTTTAGATTACTGCCAGGAATAGAAACAACTATTCCAGGGCCCATAATCAACAGTATTAGTTACGGTAAATAAATTGCACTGTTTGAGACCTTATGTATACAACGGCTAAGAACAGCAGGGTTGTTATCCATCCATAAAGCCTGCAACTAATTTTCAATGCTTTTTAAATTAGGGGTGGATGAAAGGGGTCAATGGTCATATTTAATTTATTCTCGCAGTATCGGTAAATAACAGGGCAGCTAGCACCCAATATGGCGCTCATACTTATGGTCATTAGCAATTCGGCCCACTAATCATATACAAAAGAGATGTTGCCATGAACATGCCCTCCCCATTCTGTAAAATTAGTGCGGGGAATCTTTCAGCCATTCACGGAGAGGCGAAGGCATGCCTTTCGATTTCCTCGTAGAAAAGTTCTCTATTGCATCAGGACAAGAAATGAGTTGGGAAGGACCCAAAAACCGTTTCAAAACCAGCTACCCCCTCCCATTTTGGGTCAGCAATGGTGTTTTAGAAAGCCATACAAGGTTTGGTCGACTGCATAAACAAGAGCAAAGTTTGATAGTTACAAAATTAAGCACCCAGACACTTGCCAAGGCGAGAATTGCGGGGAAAGTCAACTTTTTAGTGTTGAGATAAAAACCCTCCGATTAAGCTCAGACGAGGAATCAGCGTATATATTAACATGTTTGAGAAACACTGGTTCTTTCCCCGACCCTTTATATCCAATTTCACCAAGTTTACAATTAATCTCAACAAGCAAGGCCAGCTTTATTACGGCACTTGTGCATTAGAGCGCGCAGAGTGAATTGCTTCCGTGAAAGACTTCTCACATGCTTTAGAAAGACATCCAAATCGATGACACCACGGCGTAATCCCTCGCCCAGGTAATAAATTGCATCTTCAGTAGCTGCTTCTTCTGCGAAGGCTTTTAATAGCCTGTAATAAAAGAATATTTTTGAAGTGAAACTTCTATCTAGACGGGGGCATTAGGATTAATGCTGTCACGTCACGAAAAAGCGTTACGGCCAAGTGGAGGTTACATCCTTACATCTGCTCTGTTGATAGGTTACACATGAATGTATTGTAAAAACATAATTTTATTAAAATATTTTTTTTAGTACATTAACAATTTGCCCGTAAACAGTAAAATATTTTTTTGGTTCCGGATTGAATTCAGTATTTTTTAATAAAAATGTATTCATTAAAATGTACCTAACCTAACCAAATCATAATTTTCGAAAAAATCGAAATGTGGGCTGGGACACAAAATTAATAAATATTCCATACATTTTTTTGTTATTAGTGTTTGAGTCTCCTCTGGAATGACAAGCTTCTTACAAGAACAAGCGTTATTAAGAACGCATCATGAACCATGAACGACGCACAGTTTAGAGACAGTGGTCACGAGCAATAGGCAAGACAGTAAAATACAAACGGCTGCAATAAAAAAATTAATGAGAACAGCCCATCTGAGGGCGAGATGGGATAGAATCATGAATGAAGTGATCGGAAGAGAACTCGGTTTTGAGTAATCATTGGTGGAGAGGATAGCGAGGAGACTGCAATGGCTGAATGTTACTTGTATCACGTAAAGTCAATTTAAAACAGCAGTTGCTTGAAGAGATGGCTGGAAGAGGAAATAGAGAGTACATAAAAGGAGAGGAAGACCATGGAAGAGATACAAAAACCAAAATGGGATAATGGGACTGGAACCGGAGGAAGTGCTGAGTGATGAGAAGGAGAGGGGCAGGAAAGCGTGGAGGAGGCTCATAATATCACACACGGGAAACTGGGATTGATTTCAGATAATGATGATGATTAATAAAAGAACTAGTTTACTATTGCATTGTGTTATCAACTGGATAAGGTAGCATATCGGAGAAATATCCCCATTAAAACTGTTAAGAAATTGTTAATACTTTTTTGTTTTTAAATTAGATTGAGTAGGCCTATAATAAAAGACGCTCGAGACTTTAGTGAGATTATACTGTAATATAGTATAGTACTTACTGTTTGTATAAAGGTGCAGTAGTGACCACTGCTTCATCGACATCCAGCTCGCCTTGGTTACTAAGGTTCACAAGTGCAGAATCCAATTCAGAGTCTTTGTCTTGCAGTGTCGTCAGTATCTTCTCCCACTCAGTTTGCTCAGACTCAAGAGTTGAAGTTAGATGAGCTAGTCGCGCCTTCCCCTGATTCAACTCGTGCTGGATTTTCTCCAAAGTGTCCATCTCAGCTTTCGCCTGAGCTATGAACTCTTTTAAATGCCGACGAACTTTATCTTCAGCGGCAGAGAGTAAAGAAATATGAATATGTTGTTCTGTAATTGTTCCTGTGGTTGAAGGAGTCTGCAAAAAAAAAAGTGTAACTAAGATAGATATACGTATACGGTGTATTAAATGTAGCCAGCTGGTTTGCGTATAACTCAGATTTTGTGTCTCTTGGTCAAACGAAGCTAAATTAACTAGCGTAGTTGGAGTTGGCGGCCGTAACCACAATAGCAGTTTGCCTTACCAGTTTTAAAATAAGCTCTTGCCTCTTTGATTAAGTTAAGAAAGTCTATTACTGAAGTGTGCGTGGCGTCATAATTTTACACTAGTCCTAGCTTATTGATTGCAGTGTTGTAGTTTGATATATTTTAACTTTGAATTACTTGCATACTCATATTATAAAGATCACACTTACCGTTGATGGCGGAGTCGGATAAGGCGGGGGGTATGGTGTATTTTGTTGAGGTCTAATGGGGTATGGTGGATTACCAGAGTGAGACACTGGGTAAGAAGAAGTTGGCTGAATAGGGTAGGGCGGAGTGGGATTGGCACCAGAGGATCCTACCATCGGCATGTAATATGGGGATGCTGCAAAACAACATATTTATTATTTGTTGTATACATAATACTATATAATATTGATCGAAATGCAGTTTACAGTATTGTATACGAGGTGTGGAAATTAAGAGAATTTAGTTGCGGCGTGCGAACCGGCATCACTGCATGACTGGCGCTCATGCGCCTAGTTCGATGGGTCCTTGTACTCTGTCGCATGGAAGACTTCATGGTAATGGTCTGTTTTTAAGGGTGCTCTTCGGAGGCAAGTTGTTTAACTCGGTCACAGAAATATTTCTAAAGCAAAGCAAACTGCTGTGATCTATTTTTTTTTTTGTCGTAACTGCTGAAAAACCTGCATCAATCAAAAATAAAATATATAAAGGCATATGGCGAAGAATGTCTATTACAATCACTTGCAATTGAATGGGTAAAACGGTTCAAAAATGGTCAGGAGCACCAATTCTCACATGCACAGACGCAAATTTCGACCGTCTCTGAGAGCTAGTCCTGTCTGACCGCCGCCAGTCGTCCAGACATTCCGTAAAACCACTTTTTTGGTTCCTGGACCCTCATAAAGTAAATCCGTTGAAACCTCGGAATCGAAAATTTGGACCATAACAATGCTTTCCTTATACTAACATATAAATAGGAAAGCAAATGAGGTTTTATGGTCTTCGGTGGCATAGATGGTATTGGAGACCTGTCGGAACTCATCACGGGCATTAGTTGCAGAGGCAGGGGCGGCTGAAGAGGGATTTCTGATACACTCATTGCATTGTTTGTATCTTATACTCACGTTGGGTCGGATAAGGTGGCATAGGTGATGGAGCGGGCGCTGGGACGACAGCTTTATCTGGTACTTGGTAAAGAGGAGGATGCTCTCCAAATAATACGCATAACACCTCAATTAGAGTTAATAGATCGGAATTGTTCTGTAACATAAATTATTGTCTTAAAATCAAAACGAAAAAATCAATAGCTTCTACCAAATATAAATTTGAATAGTCGCACTAGTTTCAAACTTAACATACTTTTAAATAATTCTTGACCTTAACAATCATCTAACAACGGGAACCGTGGATGTATTGCAGGTGGGCGCTTACACTATAGTCAGAGCTATAAAATAAACACAGGATTAACACATTATTAGTTGACCTCTCATTAATTGGAGAGGTCAACAATTAATGTGGCGGTTTAGAGCGTATCCAGTGGTCATAAAAGAACGGACTATAACGCAAATAATTTGATATATTTCACACTTTCATAATCCACCTGCCGGTAAAAATGTACTAACAGGAGGACAATGCTATTGTATAAAAAGTAACTATAACCTAAGCTACAGCTTTATATAAAAATGATTATTTGGCAGTACATAAAGAAGATGTTGTTAAGTGACATCGAATAGTTATTTGTTGATTTCTTACTAATACTGGTGGTTTTATTTAATTGCAACCACAACAACCTTGGGTGTGCCTGACTAAATTAACTAATTTAAAGTTGCAAAAATTCAGTTGAAGAATCTTACTTACAGCTGACCAATCGTGCAGATAGGGTGCATATATTTTGCCAGTGTGGTCAACGTGATGGGAGATGTTTATTTTCATGTTGGGTGTGGGTTTAACAAAACAAACTGGAGCGTTTTCAGGATGGGTGTCCATAAGCCAAATACAGACGGGTATGTGGTATGTAGCCTCTGCAAGGAAAGTGCGAAGCAGTTACGCATATTGGGAACAATACAATCGGTCGTAACAGATGGCACCCAATATAAGTTTCAATCACCTTTTTTAACCTGCCCTCGTACATGAATTATTTCAAGAGTTAATCAAACCGCGTAAGGCGGAAATTTCATAATATTTAGTAAACAACTTTTCCCGAAATTAATTAAGAGACAGAACAGAAGCCATTTGTCTGATGGTTTTTAAATATGATGTTATGTACCTCTCTCTAACACAGAATTGCCACAATTATTGAATTTAATTTTTACAAAAGACAATTGGTGTGGTAGTCCCGAGGAAGGAGTACAAGAACCGTGGCCAATCGGTGTTAGTGAAGGCCACATGTCATATATCGAAATGTAGAGGAGCGTTTCTGCTAATTTAACGACTATTTTGAATCGACTTTGTACAAAAAACTAGTAGTAAGGGTACTCAGATTTGCTCTAAGCTCCTCAATTTTCGCGTTTCAATCACCTTTTTAACCTGCCCATCGGCAATCGTACATATATCATTGCATATTTCAAGAGAAGCCAACAGCGCCTAGGACGGATATTTCCAATTATTTTGCAGACAACTTAGAGTCCAAGTCATTTTGAATCGCAAAGCTCCACAGCCGCAAAGATATAAAATTGGTCTTATTTACAATACATAAAAAAATATCTGCTTTCTAAAAAAGTAGTCTAATTGATTTTCCTCTATTAAATTATTACAATGCACTTTATTTCGTTTTTAGAGCATAAATAATGTCAGGCAAGAAAATATATATTTATTGTGAAAGCTTGTATTTTTAATCAAGTCCATTTTCATTTCTTTGCAGCTGTGGACGGAGGAATTAACTAATTTCGTCAAAATGGCCTGGTATCAAGTTATTTACAAAATATTTTGAAAACTCAGCATTATGTAGATCTGGGAATTTACCGAGACGTTGCTTAGGTACACTGTACCTGTACCATGTTTCATTTGTAATATTGATACATTAAAAAAATGCCATAATAGTAGAAATACATTACATAATATTCAGTAACCGACTTAAGTAACATTTAGTATGCAGGCATAAATTACATTCTAATCTACAAGTAAAATTAGAGTACTTACTTTTATAGGAAACAGGAACAGTGCCAGTTAAGTTAGCTAGCTCCATAGGTCTACCGTCCGAGAATACTGCAAGGCACATAAAAGGCAGTTGGTTACAGAAAGACAACATTATTTTTTTAGATTATTTTTCGACGTGAACAGGACCACCCGGATGTTGGCGGAAGCAAGGCCACAATGAAGAACACCCATCGGCAGACCGAGGACAACCCTCGAGGAAAGGATTGAGCAATTCGCCGGAGTAAGAGGGAAAACAATGGCCGAACTCAAGGCGTTAGCGTCCGACCGGGGCAAGTTCAAGAAAAGGGTTCGGGGCGACGAAGTCGATCTATACTTACCAAACACTTCCTGATTAACTGTGAGTGATCTATGCCTTTTGGCGACTGCTAAGATTTCCGCTGCGACTCTGCTGCTATGTCGATACTAGAAAATAATGGTAATTTTATGTAGTTGTGACAATGAATCAAAGTATTGTTTGCGTAGCATAACAATCGCCCAGTGGCGAAACCGGTCGCAGTCCAATAACAGTGCGAGGTACAGCACGAACTTAGTCACTCCTAAATCGTGACTACATCGTCCAAATCCCTTGTTAGGCATTGCAGGACCGATGACACCCCTAATTCAAGGGCCATCGCCGTAATGTCCCTTACTTCCGTGACCGAGTCCCTCAAACCTTGACGAATGGCAACTGTGAGTCTATCCCACGCGGCTAGATCCATACGTGGGTCATTCTCCTGGAAGCGGTAACATTTGGTGCTTTCTAATTGTTATTTAATGTCTAGATATCAGGCGTGACGAGGTTGTCACTACGCCTCGTGATAACGTTAGACTAAAACCAGACTCCCAATGCCACCCCGGGGAGAATTTAGTGACAGTACCGCACCCTCTCACCGCAGACCCACATCTGCTGCCATCAATCACGGCAACACCCATATGACAGTAACTGACATCAGTTTAGTAGTAGGCCGGGCCCGCTGAATTCATGTTTAGTTTTGGCCATATTTTGCCTATATAGGTACCTACGTGAGCAGGCACCCAGTACAAACTGACTTAGTACCCATCCTCGGCTAAATCCCCTAATATCATTAACCAATATGTCGTGCTATTGGGACTGGGGAGAAACCAATTCTGTCAGAGCGGACGCTGAGTCAGAGAAGATTGCGAATCTATCTCCTCCTGCCCGAGTCGATCTGAACCCCATGCGGCGAGCTAAAAAATTGCACCTTCTTATTTATTTTACTAGCTATGATTCATAGTCAATGAAAATTACATATTTCGCTACAATGTAGCTAACTAGTGCTTACGTTTCTGCAGTAGAATTGGTAACGATCAGCCATTGTAACAATAATTATTGTTATTAATTGTAAACTAAATAACTCAATTTTTCTTCTAGTTCATCAATAACTTATAATCAATTCAATATCGTTGACAATTTCAAATAAGAAAAGAAACAAATTGTTTATAATATAAAAATCAGTATGGCATCCAGGCATATTTTAAAAAGGTTTTACTTTTTAATGGTTGTAAAATATAATACTTAGCTAGTATGAGTTTCTACAGGGATATTTGTCGAGGCGTGCTTGAAATATTTTTTTATTTTGTCGACAAAATTGTAACAAAATAAAAATGGCTGACATCAACAAATAAATTAGTTATTGGAAATGTAAAATTTCAGATTTATGTTGGTCATCAATTGATAAAGCAATATTAAGAGTACAAGTTAGGTGTCAATATCCAGTGAATATGTTTGAATCCTACAATTATAGTGAATATGGCATAGTCTGTGATATTGAATGGCTGTAAATAATTGCCAATTCTGTAGCTAACGTCAACAGAGAACTAGGCTCCAAATGGTTGACTTGGTTAGGAGTTCTGTATTGGAAAAATGATTGACGATGACCTGGTCCAGCGAGCGGCAGAAGAGAGGGTAATAATTGTACAGCGATACAAGAATGGAAAAGCTAGTGGTCCTGAGGTGGATGCTAAATTTATCGACCGATATGGATTTATTCAGTAAGTTTTACTATAATGTTCATTAGGTAGTCCTCATACAATATTTATTGTTAACTATACCATATATATATATATATATATATATATTTTATATAATACTGCTACTCCTGATACCACGCAATGCAATCCCCAACAATTCAATAGGAGAGTTATTACAGACTTATGGTTGGAGTCTATGTAACCCTTTTATATTTACAGTGAAAATGAACTACCGACTTCTGAGAATGCCGTAGAAAGAAATAAGAAAAAGTTAGAAATAAAAAGACGTCAAAAATGGTTAAAAATGATGAGCGAATGGACAACTGTTGCTGGTACTGAAAAGTTAAGACGTAGAATATTCAAGGGGATTCCAGATACAATGCGTCCTTCGATTTGGGGTCGCTTGTTAAATGTCGAGAAAATGAAGTCAGAATATGAAACAGGAAAGTATAGTAAAATGCGCGATAACGCTCTGGAGTGCTCTGCAGATATTAGGCAAATTGATCTCGACGTCAATCGCACCTATAGAGATCATCTGTGGTTTTATGAGCGTTATGGAACGAAGCAACAAGAATTATTTAATGTATTAGGAGCCTACAGTATTTTCAATTCCGACATTGGCTACTGTCAAGGAATGTCACAAATAGCAGCGCTATTACTCATGTATTTCAACGAAGAAGATGCATTTTGGGCACTTGCCATTTTGGTCGCTGACAGTAGATTTAATATGCACGGATTCTTTATTCCTGGTTTCCCTAAGCTACTACGCTACCAGGAACATCATGACAAGATAATGAATAAATTTCTTCCGAAACTTAAGAAGCATTTGGATCGAAATGGTGTTGATACGGGTATCTACACATTGAAATGGTTTTTTCAATGCTTTCTAGATCGGGTAAGTTAGTTTTTAAAATTTATTTCACTTTTTATGATGATTCTATGGGCCAAAAAACGTTTAAACAGACAATGTGTGACGTGCATTACAATGTTATTCAAGTTGGTGCTCATATCGCTCACACATGCCAGGATCTTTGATAACAAAGAGACAGTCGAATTGTAATTCTGAAGGCCGCGATAATTTTTAATTTATTCACAGCACAGCATAGACTACTGTAGGGGGAAAACCTTATAGGTGTAAATATCAAATTTCACTGGAAATTCACCATCATTGCGACATTTGTAGAAATTATAAACGTTATATTTTTTTTATCTATAGTTTGTAGTCGTCTCTTACACTTATTGGCAACAGTTATGTAAATTAATTTGAATATGAATTGGAGTGTGTGGAGGAATTAAATAACTGTCACCACATACTACATATCAACATGTAGAAAAACACATCTTCTTTCTACTAATGTCTGAATGATAGCTTTACGAGGGGTATTTCCGTTGAAATATAGCTTTTCAAAAAACGGATAATGATAAATCGTAAATTATTTTATATTTTTACCCATAGAACTCCGCTTACATCGTAGTGGCAACTGCGATGCCACCTTTCAGTCAGGACATGTAGAGTAGTGGAACGGACTCCAACTTTCACCCGAAAGGTTGTTGTTTCGAGTCCCACACTTGCTATATTTTCTAACCATGCTTCGGAGGGCATGTAAAGTAGGCGGTCCCGGGATTTCCTAGTTGAGTGTAAGAGAGGGCTTATAGCCCTAACTCCGCTAGGTTGGCTTAGTAATAGAACAAAAAAGTTTATTTCTATTTATTTATTTATTTTCTGAAACCACACTGTATATTTCTGATTGGATTTTAGATCCCCTTTCCACTCACGTTGCGAGTTTGGGATGCGTTTTTACTGGACGGAGAACGAATTCTTACTTGTATGGCGTACAATCTGCTCAAAATGCACCGCAAAACATTGGCTGCAAAAGGCATGGATGACATTCTAGATTTTCTTCAGGTAACATTTTCATCAGTACAATACCTTATACGATGAACATTGTTTCGATTTTTCACTTAAAAGAATGGTGTTAAATATCTATTAATTCTTAATAAATTTGTACAGAAACAATTAGAGAAAAACTTTGGATTTGATGAGGACACGACAATGCAAAGCCTACAAAAGGCACAAGACGAACTTCGCCGTGTGAAGTTAGATTACGCTGGAAAGCCGCCACCGAATGAGCTACCGCAAAAACCATTCGGTGTTTTGGCCACTCCTACGCCTTCAGCGATAACTGCAAATCATAGGCGTCCTTTGACGGTAGGTTTACAGTGTGATAAACTAGTAGTAGGTAGGCTAAATTTTTTTATAGAGACTTCTTGAAAACCTTGTCGATTCTGCTGATACGTCTCATATTTAGCTTGTGAGAAGTCCCTGTTGTAACATTAGCAACCCCTGCTTTTTCTTTAACGTGAACCAAGCGCCATGAAAACGTCGGTATAGTTCTATTACAAAAGTCTACTTCACTGTATTCGGATCTGACTTTTTTGATGCAGCTTATGTTTACATTGTCTGTTAAGTATTATTTATCTCTGAAGAAAAAAAAAGAAAAAAAAATATATATGGTCAGGTATGCAAACGACATTGCTATGCTGGCAGAAAACGAAGAAGATCTGATAGAAGCTCTAAATGCCATGGAAAATGTACTACAACCTTACAACATGAAAATTAACAAGGCAAAAACCAAAGTGATGGTAGTAAGTATTGACCCGAATAAGAGCACAAATATACATTTAACTGGCACTCCCATTAACAACATGAGAACATTCACATACCTAGGAAGCAAAATTACCTCTGATGGTCGGTCCAACTAAGAGATAGAGTATAGAGTGCACCAAGCAAAATTGGCTTTCAACAAAAAATCTTAAAATTTTTGAGTCGAACAGCATAAGCCTTGGACTAAAAAAACGAATGGTGAAGTCCCTGGTTTGGAGCGTTGCTCTTTATGGATGTGAAACGTGGTGCATAAGTGAGAAACAAATAAAGAAACTCGAAGCATTTGAGATGTGGTGCTATCGACGCATGCAACGAATACCTTGGCAAGCCCATGTTACAAATGAAGACGTTCTAACCAGAGTAAGCGAAACAAAAACTCTCCTTGCATCGATAAGGAAAAGAAGAGCTCACTGGATTGGCCATTCGCTTAGACACGAAAACTTTGTAAGCTACATCATAGAGGGACCAATAGAAGGCGTAAACCGACCTGGGCGCCCAAGAAACGATTACATGCAGCAAGTTATGGAGGATGTAGGGGCCAAGACATACGTGGAGCTGGATGCCAGGATCGAGGGGAGTGGAGGCATCGAAGTCACATGTTGCTGCCAACCAGCCAACCGGCTGTAACTTGAAGAAGAAGAATCTCTGAAGGTTTCATTTCTAAAATCCAGAAAATGCCTGAGTGATAGGGAACTACAGCGAACAGGGTTGCGGGAATAGCCTCTATAAGTGAAAGTCAATCTATCAGCAAAAATGCGATTTTCAAGCTCTTGCAGCCGCGAGTTGGCTTGCGTATGTTTGTTTATCTTACCGTGGATATATACTATGAGACATGCAGAATTGAGAACAAACCAAAATCCGGTCGGCTTCGCTCAGCTAGAACGCCAAAAATAATGAAAGCGACGGCAGATCGTATTCAACAAGAACAACCAGACTGAAATTGAAGCGATCTGCAAGCCACCTATTGAGTGATGTAACAAAAGGCCTGCCGTCGCACCACAGCTTATTTCTTAAATCCCGTTTAAGGGAATAACATACAAAACAGCAAAAGCCCTCTTAGTTTTAAAGACCAAGGCCTTATCTGAACAACACAGTAATTTGGATGTAGGGGAAACCCTGCTGCGATAGCTTTGTGCCCATTCAGAATTAGGGCATGCGTTCAAGCTGGAGGGGGACATTTCCAATAAACTTATATTTGGTTTTATTGCCTAAGAGTTAAAAAATCAATTATAATAATTCTGATTATTCCATTTTTTTTTATTTTTTTTTTCATAATTTTTTTTAAACTTTGTAACAATATATGGCTAGACTAAGTAAGAAACTAAATCGGCCGTTAGTAAAAAGATCGTACTATTTTTTTTGTATCTCGTGTCTTTGTCCATGCTAGACAGCGTCTTTGTGAACCTAGTGGGGTTTATTAATTTGCATTCTTAAGCAAACATTGTGTTTCAGGTTGAGGAAGAGGTAGCTGCTGCGCGTCGGAACACCATCGAGGCGAATCGACAGCTCTCAGTGAGTGACGCCAGCGCCCTAGGTGGTAAGTCTGACAGTGACGACAGCAATGAGATCTTCATCACCCATTTATAACAATAGCCATATAACAGCTTTCAGGGACGCCGATCGAACCATAGTTTTACCTTGCCACTAGTAGATACATAATTGTACATTTTGGTGCTTAATAGGTAGTGGCGACTTAATGGGTTCGTTTCTGAACAGGGAACATAAGCATGGGCATAAATCGTTTTAAGTCCAGTTATTAAATTTGGAGTGCCGGTATATTTTGCAAGTTTGAAAGTAACCTTGCGTCTTTTTTTGCTCTTACTTTCCCTTTCAGGGTTAGCCGCCACTGCCAATTAGGGGCACAAAACCAGCTATTGTTAAATTATTGTTATGCTATGCCGGTGTGACCCACCTCTCAATTGGAAAAGTCTCTGTATTTGTGAGGGTGAGGTTACTAATTGTTCTCGCTCTTGCGCTTTCACATTAAGCTTCCCATCTATTTTTTTCTGGACTATTACCGTTCAATATTTAAATATTTCCCTCTTGTTAGAAAACTTAGCAATCGGGTACAGTCGAAGCAAGTTAACGAAAGTTTCACCCTGGATTGGGACTTGATTTTTTAATGCTATATAGTAGTTAGTATATACTATTTACTGTTATTTTTCTTAGACCATATAATACTCTAGACACGGCATTGTAGATGTACTGCATGAGATAATAGTTGGGCACCAACATAAATGACGTCACTCGCTGGCAAAAGATTTATTTTTCACCAGTTACTTAGCAACAGAGACTTTGTTGCTAGGTAACCTGGTCACCCGAGTGACTAGTTTGTTATCTGTAAAAATAACGGACTTCCAGACTGATCGTTAAAAGTTTCTGATTGAATATTAAATAAGTTTTACCAAAGTTATAAAATAGTCTCTCACTACAATTAATCAATTAACTAAACAAAATTTGAAAATAATAGGTTCGCGCCCCTAAAAGCAGCTGGTTTTGCCAGTGTTTGACGTCATTTTATGTTGGTCCCTCGGAAATTCGAACATGGCGTGTCTCGAGTATTATGTGGTATGTGGTCTAAGGTTATTTTGCATTTGAAGAACACGTCCCAATTCAGAGTGGAACTTTCTGGAATTTGCGTCAACTGTAGGCATCTGTTGAAATACCGTGAATCACGGAAATTACATAATTCTGTTGGTACTTATATTTTATTCTGCGGTACGCAAGATATTCTGGTTAATTATCGTGAACTGCACGCCTAGAAACGAAGTACATATAATAAAATAAAGTAACTGGCTTAATTTAATTAAATTTCTTTATTTTTCATGTTAAGGTTTAAAGTTGATACAATATCTAAGCTTCAGTTATGGTTTTACGTATCTTTATTGCATTGGTTCGATCGATCCCTGTGAAGCCTTTTCTTTCCACGTTTCTGTGATACTCAATGTTCTTTCTGTAGGAATGTATATTCGTGGCATGTACGCATTCTCCCTTATAAAACTGCCTTTACTTTCAGATCAGTAGCAAATAAGAAAGTGTTGAGTTAGTTGATTTTGTACAGTATTAACTTAAATGTGTTATATGGTTTCCACCATAGTGTGTGTTCCATGGATAGAGCTGTGATTGGTCTTCACTTCTTTCTCCATCAGTTAAATTTTCTGGTTTAATCATAGATGTCTGGGGCTGGCTGGCAGTGAACCCAGCGACCCAAGTGCAATATCCTAATGCGAACGAATTGTTTCACAATGGTTATTTTTTTTCCTGCACTTCATATTTAGATGCCTTAAATTTGAAGCATCGATACCCATACCAAGACGGATAAATGGTTCAATTCTTGTTGAAGCGAATCTGTCCATTAATCGCTTGTATGAGAGTTGGTAGATTGCCATATTAAAACTATCGAACTTCATTAATAGCAACAAAATAACTTCCGCCCACCTTCACTTCACCCTGCTAAATTGTTTGAATTCATTACCTCTATTCCATCCTTCTTTGTAGGCTATTGACTTTTACCTTAGGAGCATACCTTATATTTTGCTCATGTAAAAAGTGGTGAATATAATGGTTACTGCGTTAGAAGGGTTTTCACTATTAGGTTACTACTGGGCCATTTCTTCATTGTGATGCTAGTGCTCTCTTCTTCCGACGCATCGCTGTACCGGGTTTCTTGAGAAGCCCTGACCCAAGGCTGTGTAAAACAGCGTTCCACCTGTAGGAGTCCTTCCTGTAGGAGAAATGTGCATTTCTGATCAATATCTTGTCCTGACCCGCTCAATGTAAAATAAATATATTATTGATACTGTATCTATTTTAAAGAGCTATATAGTATTCTTTTCAATTTTGGCACTGTATTAATTTAATTCTTCAAAGCATGGTACAAGTGATGGATTAGCATCGGTGGCTTGTGGGTACTCGGGGACCATTGAAGTTCATACTTCGTCAAGTTACTTACAACCTCAGAGCTATTGTAATAAATTAATAATATATATATATATTTATTAATAACTTGAATGTTGAACTCGCCCCCTTGAAAAGAAAAGTTTGTATCCGCAAGCCTACCCTGTGCTTTACTGGTGTGTGTTGTTGATTTACCATGATTGTGAGTTATAAGAGTAAGCTACTGTGTGTAGACATGCAGCGTAGGAAATGTTCTATCACTAGCCCTGTCAATTTGGTTGTTACTTTCGTTAATATTGTTCCATTTTTTCTATACATAGTTAGTTACTTAAGCTAATTAATAAATGAAATTGTGTACTAACTAGTCTTAACACTAAAATCTAACATCACCATACACAACATCTAACTTAGTACCTACCTTCTTCAGTAGCCTATTTCAATTATGCAATTCATTCCACTTTCCTGTCTTTGGGACAGTTTCAGTAAACTTACTGTATTAATATTAATACTATTTATAAGTTGTATTTCTGCCATAATGGTTCTTCTTTCTATATTAGGTGCCAAGGTTTTTTAGCATCGTTAAATAAAATGAAAGAAAGATATGAAGGAAGGATTTTAGTCTCAACAATGTTTTTGGTGTAATGCAACATGGGAATCCCTATGTATGTTCGCGAAAATTACCCCTAACTTGGAAAATAAGACAGTTTATTGTCACCATCGTTTGAGAGCATACAATTACCTAGGACCACCTAAGTACTAAAAAAAATATTTTCGAAGGTGTGAAGAAGTGACGAGATAAAAAACGTAATTAATAATAATAATAATTGTATATTGACCAGAAATTTGACAAATATATTTAAGATTAAATAAATAAATTTCCGACAGTACATCATTGATGGCAATGAGTGTAATCCCATATAGCCCATTAATTAATTAAAGTCAAAAAGAGGCTTCAATGTAAGGCTTAGGAAGTGGGGTGACGCAAGTGTATATAGAAGGATGCAAAAAGCGGTTTTAGGTCGATTCTAAAATAAATCTTACCTGTTGTCAGAGGCTTTTTTAACTTGGCTTTAACATAAAAAAGAATGCGTCACCACGATTCAGGGTCATTAAGAGGATTTTAAAGACGTTTGCCAAATGTGTCCGCACGGTAAAGTTTTTAAGACGCCAGAATAATTGAGAAAACATATTTACTTACATCTTTGCCTTTGTTAGGGGACAGCATATTAGCACCGATGTGTGCCGAGGCACAGGGCCAAGATCTAAGGAGTAAAAATGGTTGAAATGAGACATTAGTATGAGGGATAATGTCTGCACTATTGTACAATAGTACTCACCTTACCGTACGATATATAATGATTTAATGAAGCAGCAGAAATTGTTATAATAGCTAATTACTATTTCTTCATTAGCATTTCCCTTTTGCATGAGCCTCCATTCTGACGTACCTTGTTGCATCGATCTTCTCAACTGGCCATTTTCTCAGCCCTTAAATGAGGTAAGTCAGAGAGGAGAACTCAAGTTAGACAAATTAAGTCTTGCCAGATACTCACAGGCACAATTAGAATGAAAATTCCTGTTCTGTATTTCAGGTTCCAAATCTTCATTCGATCCGAGCGTCTACGACAGTAGCTCCATAGCCGATAATATGCATGGAGGCAGTAAGCGATCCCTGGCGGGAACTAGCATTACATCAGCTGCTGACTTGTCCGTGTTTTCTTCAGCTACAAGGTCACAGAATCAAGACAATAGTGTGGATGCACAGAGTTTCGTTTCGGACGCAAGCTCGGGGGATGTGCTTCGTATTTATGTCCCTTACACAACACCTACTACTTCGCCATTGTCATCGCCTCGAGAGCGTAAAGATGATGAAGCGCCAACACCGACTCCACGGAATGGCGACATCACTCCCCACTCTTCACCCCCACGTTCTCTATTTGAACCTAATGATAACAGAATCCGCATCAAGGTGGACACATCTCAAGATGATGTTAAAACACCAGTCGTCGAGTTTGAACATTTTATCGAACGATTAAGTCCCGAATTGCATTCATCGTAAACGAATCATTGCTTCCATCTTATTGTTGGTGAGTTTGGAATTTGGATCTGCGGAGGCTGTGTGTTTAGGGAAGAAAATGATTTTGATGAAAGGGTGAATAGCAATGGCATAACTTTTTCTAAGGCAAATAATTCTCAGCAATAAGTTAATATATTAAGTTAAGAGCTTATCTTACACTGATGTTTAGTGTTTGTCTATTATTTATTTAAATAATTTTAAAATACTATTGTTTCAAACTGCTATAATTTTGTTCCATTAAGATTGATTATGTTAATTGTTGCTGTCTGCTAGACAGAAGTCAGCATTGTGTACCTCTAAATTAGTTAGAAATTCCAATGCAATATCTTGTAAAACGTGGAAGCAAAACCATTACCGGTAGGTAAGATATTCTAGTTTTAACGCTTTATCACAGTCCCTTGTGTGGCATTACCGACTCAACCAAAGAAATACGGTAGTCATTAATTGTCTAATTTCCTCTGTATCCTACTAGTATACAGGGTGTCCCGTTAATGTTAAATAATCCGTTAAGGGGAGGAAGGGGGTTCTTTTATATATGATTTCTCCAATCAACCCATGAACAGGGTGTCCCGCGGATTTTTGTGACGTACTTTTTTTTTTAAAGGCTAAATCGTGAGTGGCAGGTAGACACTAAATAATACACTTTTTTTTGCCAATATCAGGGGTGGCCAGTTAGATTTTCAAAATTCGAAAGGCGGCTGTAAAATCCATGGACGACTAAAAATTGTCCGAGTTGGGATTTTTCATACGGTTTTTTTTTTTTTACAATTATAAACAAGATAATAAATTTAAAATAGACAATTTTTAAATTTAAGAAAACGTGCATAGGTCCCACAAATTTTGAAGAATCGAGCTGAAAATTTTTACTGAATCAGTTCTAACCTTCACTATACAAAATTTCCTTGCAACACCAATGGTTAGTTTAGATATAACATTTTTTTTTTAAATATTGGAAGTAAGCCCGCTGCAACTCGTTAAAAATACAGTTCATATGAGGTAACTAAATAATTGCTGTTCATCCCTACCAATTTCTTAAAATATCTATTTATTGAACAGCTTTCGATGTGAAATTTGTTTTTAGTTTTTATTCACAGGGCTTTGAATTGCACAGTAGTTGAAAAACGCTCAGATAAAAAACTTTTCAAGTCCTCTTATAACGGGCCTACTTCCAGGGTAAAAACTGTTTGAGACGTCTTAACTAATCATTTGTTTTGAATGAAATTTTGTAGGATGGTTTCTGATGGTTTAATACACTATTCCGTGAAAAATTTCAACTGGATTCGTCAAATTCGTGGGCACTGCACATGCATTTTCTTAACTTTGAAATTTTTTATTTTTTTATAGTTTATAATTGTAAATAAAAACCGTGTGAACAATCCCACCGAGTTCTGAAATTTTTTGTCGTCTGCCATCTTGGATTGTGGGCTCCAAAAGCATCTCTAAATGAACTCCCTACCTCCCATTAATGGATTATCTAGCACTCGCGGGACACCCTGTATAGCCTATACATATATACATGCTTACCACCAAATCTGAACTTTTAAATATAGTTTTATTATGGTACAGGATCGCTGTGCGCACAATTTTCGCGTTCTATTAAAAAAAAAAATGTTGATATGATGGACTCTTGGTCAGAAATTTACCAAGTTAAATCAGGCTTACAAATAAATAGCAATAAATCAAGCCTAGTTATTGTAATTATTTTTTATACTAATATTATTGTGTGACATAGTCAGAACGCGAATTTCATATGCAATTACATTCAAAATCGCCTCAAAAATGTTTACGTTAAAATTCAACAGTAGGGCCTGTCTACTTCAGAAAAGATCGCTATTAATTAGAGAGTGAAACTATTTCTTTAAAAATAATTAGCCTAGTTACATGTCTGCCATAATTACGCAATCGATTTTGGTAGGTTCGGGTTGCGTACTGTATCTACCTAAAGTTCTTGCATATAAATAGATTTAATTTTGAATTCCAACACAGCACCGGGTGGAAAATAATGTGAAAACTTACCCAATTTTTGATTTTATGTTGGATAGTTATTCAATACTTTAAGTGTTACGGTTACTCCGACCAACTGCCGGACGGTTCAATCGGTCAGACGTATTTGTCTATTGCCGTCTTCTTCTTTCATAATATATAAGGTCACTCTTTAACCGGACCATCTTCTTCTACTTTATATGTCTCTTCTAGCGAAGATTGGCGATCAACACAGCAATTTGGACATTGGAGACTGAAAAGGGAAGTCGTGCTCTTGCCAAACCACTGCCTCAGGTTTTTCAACCGTATCTTACCCTATCACAAAGCTTGGGCAATCCATCGGAAACGGTTTACAATACGACGAATTCCGATACATGGTTGGAGACGTCCTTAGAGTCTGTTTGTTTATTTATCAACTTCCGTAAATTGAAATAAAATGGCTATGGAGAAGTAGTAAACTAATGGAAATTATGGACAGCTCATGTTGTCGCAAGCTGTGGAAATAAATAAATAAACACGCTTTATTGAACTGTATACATGTTTCTACAATCATAATATACATTCTACTTATGTAACATTCCTATGCAACAGTAACAGTGAGTTACAGAATAAATTTGAGTTTTTTACTTATCATAGCCAGGTTACGTACTTCATATTACAATTGAAACAACTAGAAAGAAGCCAAGGGGCGCAAATGACATTTTTGCGGTTTGGAGTTAAGTGCTCTTCCCTAGATACCAACAGCAGGAACATCGGGATCTGCCATTTTGGCAAAGCTGGAATTCATGGAAAGGGGGTGTAGGTACCTTACATGTACATTTTCAATTGAGTTACAAACTTTAGCCTCAATTATCTCGCATGTTTATTTTGGTCACTTGCACCCCTTGGCCTCTAGGCCCTGCTGGTTTAACGGAATATACATCATGCGTACGACGTCAATGAGCTAGAGCCGTACCTCTAGGTTATTAGAAAGGGGTGCGCGAGGGCCAATTTTTAATCTATTAATACAGTTACGGGCCGGGCTCCGGTCAACCTGAACTACAAGAAAAAAACTGCTTCTGGTTGATCTATAGCCTCGATGTTATACGTGGGTACAAAAATTGTTAACAGTTAAGGCACAGATTTCCATATATTTTGTATACAAAGAATGGGCAAGTCAATTTGATGCAATTTATAATTAGACTAATTGATTCCTCTTTCCACGGCCACAACGCAATAAATCTACATTTTCTCATCTGAAATATTACTATTCGAAGAAACCCGATAAAGTGCATAAACCGGTTTCATAGAATACCGTAGTAGTAAATCAGTAAGCCTGCTTTTTGAGGAAGTCGACATTTTCTTTTACATTAATTTTTCCCTTCCATATCTTTTCCTGTGGAAAGAGGAATTAGTTAATTTCGTTGAAAATATACTCGGCCAAAGCAGGCCTTAGTATGTTTTCCTAAATTAATGAATACCTCGCTTCACTACCGCAAAGAAATGAAAATAGTCTTATCCAATTTCCAAACTGTTGAATTATACTGCTCTAGAAAGACTTTATGGAATAGTCTTAAGTCAGGCACTTGATGAATATTGTAATCTATTTGCTTCCGATATTTTCATAATGCCATTTACGTATAGCTTTGTGGCTGTCAATTACTGCATGGTAATAGAGGAATTAATTAAGTCAAAGATGCCCAGGCCTGCTTTGTTTAAAACTTGTTCGGAAATCTCTGCCATAATGAAATCGGACTGTTACAGGTGTCATTTTCCTACTATACTGTATGTGCCAATAGGTACCTATTCAGTTTGTAAAAAAAACATGTTCACTACTGAATAAAATTAGAAGAACTACCTATATTGCAATACTTTTGCTTTTTTATAAGCTGGTTTAGGATACTCTATTTGTTGACAGCTCATCTATGAAAATCCTAATTATTAAGTGGAAAAGGAATTATAATTTTCCGTAACAAAATATTTTATTTGGTAGCCAACTGTGTAATGATTTTATTACAGAGACACTTAGGCTATCTACATAAAATTAAAGCTGTTCTTCTGATACACCTTAAGCAGTCCTGTTTTAATACACTAATTCGTCATTTGAATTCTAACCTGGCATATAATACTCACGAAAAATTAAGACTCATCTGAAGGTTAATGTGAACCCGTGGTTTTTTACTGGTTTCATTACTCAGACTTTTACAAAAATTCTTATGTACGGTAGATAGTTTGTTCTGTCTCTTCTGTCTATGTTCTAAATTCTGTACATTAAAAAGAGCTTTTTATTTTAGTTCCAACTAAGGCTACCTATTGCTAATCAGCTTCCACATTCTAAATCTGAAATGATAAAATCTCTATCAAGCGTTTTTATGTGATGGCTCGTTCAACAATAATTCAATGTCAAAGGGTTTGCCAAGTGGGTAGCTTATTATTATGTTTAATTGGGGCACTAGTCCTCGCCATCCTCGATATTATCTGCAAGTGTAGAATAGGCACCTATGTACCTATACTTCAATTGCATTGGGAATAATATATTGAGCTATTTTTAAAAGTGAACGTTCTTGTTCGTTTCATTTTTGCCCATTCTCAAACCAAACAAGTAGTCTAGGTCCATTCGATTCGAATATCCAGCCATGAGCTTTCCTGACGAATATCCCTATCTACCGTGTTAGCTGCTGTATATACGAACAGATCTCAAAATATGACTTACTAAAACCCGATACTGTACAATAACTGGTTATTTGTTGAAATGCAGCTACTAGTTGTTTCAGGGTTTCAAACCGTCAAGCGCCTCAACAAGGCTAATTGGCAAATTCCGAGTGACCCATGACTAGAGTAGGGTAAATATTTATTCTATGGTTGGGTTGGGTGTCGCACCTTAGATACCGCCAGGTAGGTTACTTGAAGGTTTATCAGAAATTTTAGTCTATGAAAGATTGTAGTACCTAAGGTGGTTTGATTGGCTTGTGTGCCTTTTTTGGTACAGAGAACTGACAAGAGCGGATATCTCATGGCTCCCAGTGGCGGATTAGCCAATAGGCATTATAGGCACTCTGCTCTCTACTCGCCGCGGACACACGTGCTCAACTTACATCTTGTAATTTTTTTAATAATCAGCTCTTTAAAGAGTACGAATTCAGAAAATATAGTGAAAACTTAAAATAATCACAAATAAAATAAAATGTAACACGACCACTATAAAAGAGAGCACCAAAATGTTGCATGTAACGTAATAAAGAGTAGTGACCACGTCTCATATGAAGACGAACTCTCAGAAGCTGAAGTTGAGACTGCACAAGAATTAATTCTGGGGCTTGTGGGTGAAACTCCAAATTTCGAACATATTGTTGAGTTACCTAATTGAAAAAGTGGGCAGTAAGTGTCAAGAAATGGGGGTTCAGTCAATTACGATGATGAAGTAATTGAGCATGGCCAGCTTCGTAAACTTGCAGAAAGTATTCTGCACAGCCGCCAAATTTCGGTCAGAATCTGTATACAGAGGAAGGGGCCACATGCCGATGGTGAAGTTAAGAAGGTTGTCCGCGGAAGAGTTCGACGTAATAATGACGCAGTAACCGTCAAAATGTCTGATAATCTCACTTTTGCTGAAGCAGTTGGAAAACTGAGAGCAGAGATTAACCCTGACGATGTCGGTGTGGAAATCAAAGGAGTTGTTAAAAAACAGGATGGTAATCTGAACGTTTATTTCAAAGAAAAGAAATCTGGGGGCAGGAACAATTTCGCAGTGAAAATTAAAGAGAAAATAAACTCAGAAGTTATTTTAAAAAACTCGGAAGGCGTACTTTTTGAATCAAACTTAGATGAATTTACTAAGGAGACCGAATTACAAGACGCCTTTAGCTCATCACTTTCTATTGATGCAAAGGAAATTAAGGTAGCAGGAATTCGCCAAGCTCGCAATCTTACGTACTTTAGCTCAGTTACACTTCCAATAGAGGCAGCATTGTTGGCGGCAGACAGGGGTTTTATTACGGTGGGTTGGACAAGAGCAAAAGTCCGCGAGAAATTCAATCCGGATTTTTGTCGGAAGTGCAAGCATTATGGTCATTCATCATGGCGGTGTGAAGGCACTGAAAGTAAAGAACTTTGTAGACGTTGCGGAGCAGACGGGCACAGAGCAAAGGATTGCGATGGGCATAGGATGGACTCCATGGCGTGTCCGGACCACAGAACAACATAACATATGGACTTTCGTAAAGCAGTGTATGCCTGCCGTAACCAAAAACATGCTCCCAGTGGAAATGTAAATGAAGACTCAGATATTAAAATAAATGAAAATGACAGACATCAAATTTCTGCAAATAAATCTGCAACATGCCATAGCAGCATCTTCTATTTTAATCAAAACTATAAGTCGGGCACACATCAACATTACCCTGGTTCAAGAGCCCTGGTTGGGGAATGAGGGAAGACTACAAGGTCTCGGCGGGTTTAATGGGAATATCTTTGCTGCTGCGCCAGAAGAAAAACCCCGAGCCTGCATTTTAGCTACAGGCGTGCATTGTGAATTATTGCCGCAGTTTCTAACGAAGGACTTAGTCGCGGTGAAAATTAAAATTGGCTATGAGGAGGCTGCAGTGGCTTCTTCCTACTTTGCTCACGATAGACCATGCCCACCCCTGGAAGTTGTGCACCTTGTGGAATTTTGCAAAAGTAACAATCTAGCCATTCTGTTGGGCTGTGATGGCAATGCTCACGTGGACTCATGGGGCAGCACCAACACCAATGGAAGAGGGGACGAGCTTTTGGAGTTTACTATGGAATTCGGCCTTAGGGTTATGAACAGGGGTTCGAAACCGACTTTTATAAATGTGTGGGGACCACTTAGTCCCACATGTGTAATAACCAGTCTGCTTCCAGCTTCACCTTTTTCCCGGTAGATGGCGCTGTTCACATTCAGATAATTCAATATTCCTCAATCTTCCTTTTACGTATTTATTTCTCTTATTCAATAATATCTTTAATCTACCCTCTGTGTCTCATCAGCTCCTTTAGCTGTGGACACAGAGTTGGTTTTTCTATATGGAAGCAGGCTGGATCAAATTCAATATTAATTGTAAGCATGTATCGTTCTTGTCTCACAGCTCATATTGTAACCACTGTGTGTTAAATTACTCTAACTTGAGTCGAAGCACTGCAATACAAACCAATTCAAGTCTACACTGCCTATTCAATTGCATCGTCCTTCGACAAGCTACATTGGTGACCCTCGACAACGGAACAAGCAGCCTTCCAGATTCCAGCTCCAGTTCCAGCCAGTTCCAGTTCCAGCCAATTCCAGTTCCAGCCAATTCCAGCCAGTTCCAGCCAGCTCCAGTTCCAGCCAGCTCCAGTTCCAGCCAGTTCCAGTTCCAGCTTCCAGCCAGTTCCAGTTCCAGCTTCCAGCCAGTTCCAGCTTCCAGCCAGTTCCAGTTCCAGCCAGTTCCAGCTTCCAGCCGGTTCCAGTTCCAGCCAGTTCCAGTTCCAGCCAGTTCCAGCCTCCAGAACGTCTCATCCGGCCATAGGCGGTGGAAACCACCCCGGAGCAGCTACATTCACCGCAGCAGCACAGCCACAACCTGCAAGATGCCGCAGACCACAGCCACAACCGCTACAGCTACAACCGCTACAGCTACGACCGCTACAGCTACAACCGCTACAGCTACAACTGCTACAGCCACAACACCGACACCCACGGCTACAACCAAGATGACAGGCCCTGCTAGTACGATGGCAGTCTCGGTCAAGCTTCCACCCTTCTGGACACAGTCGGCCAACCTGTCACCGGCACTGTGGTTCACTCAAGCGGAGGCTCAGTTCGCACTTGCTGGGGTCACAATGGAAACGACGAAATATTACCACGTCCTTTCAGCGCTCGACCAAAGTACCCTCAGCGAGATCTCAGATTTGTTAGCTGCCCCAGTACCAGTAAACCCATACACTGAGCTAAAAACGCAGTTAATCCAACGAATGAGTCTTCCAGCAAGCAGTCGCATTCAGCTACTAATGTCGGAAGACATAGGGGACAAAACTCCCAGCTCTTTTCTCCGGAGACTGCGGGCCCTCGCAGAGAAAGCCATATCAGACTCGGTTTTACGCACCATTTGGACGTCTCGCCTCCCGCACGCTATACAATTGGCAATCATCGGTCATGATCACCTGTCACTAGGTGACGTCGCGAACCTCGCCGACAAGATGGCCACCATCAATTCAGCAACACGTGACCGGATTCTTGAGTGCACAATGGCCCCTGTGGACCTATTGAAGACGTTAACAGAGAACGTCGCGGCTCTACAGGCACAGTTCGCCGACAGATACGGACAACGTGCCACACAGCCACGGTTCCAGCGCCAGTTCCGTTCACCAGCGCCTAAACAAGACCCAACTTGGTGTTTTTACCACCAAACCTATGGGAGGAAGGCCCGAAAGTGCCAGCAGCCATGCAGATTTCCGAAAAACGACGATCGCAGCCAGTAAAGGCAGGGCCTGCCTGCGCCACTACACACCTGCTTAAAACCTCACATCGCCTTCTTATCACGGACCCTTGCACCAAGATACGTTATCTCATTGACACAGGGTCCGACATCTGCGTTTTTCCACGTGCCCGTCTCAACCTACCGCTCCGTCGTACTCAACTCGAGCTGACTGCCGCCAATGGCACAATCATCAATACGTACGGAACAACAGCTCAACAACTGGACCTGGGATTACGACGCAGTTTCCGTTGGAATTTCATCATTGCCGATGTCACGCAACCCATCATCGGTGCAGACTTTCTCGCAGCCTCTAATTTGCTGGTGGATCTCCAGAACTCAAAGCTGATCGACGGGACAACGCATCGCAAGGCGAACCTGTGTCAAAGCCCCTCCAAGCAACCTAGCGTTTCTACCTTAACAATACCGCACAGTACCCCGGCCAGTCTAAAAGTAATAATTGAGGAGTTTAGCGACCTCACGCGGCCGAGACAACCCACAGACCAGGTCAAACACTCCACGGTCCACTACATTAGAACGACAGACGGACCTCCCGTCTCCGCTCGCCCACGCCGGTTGGCCCCGGACAAGTTTATTATCGCCAAAAAGGAGTTCAACGACATGATCCAGACCGGCGTATGTCGTCCGTCCGACAGCCCATGGGCCTCACCATTACACCTAGTACCTAAAAGCGACCATTCATGGCGCCCATGCGGGGACTACAGACGGCTCAATGCTCGAACAATTCCTGACGCGTACCCAGTCCGCCACATCGCAGATTTCAGTGCAGAATTGCGAGGAAAAACCGTATTCAGCAAAATAGACCTGGTCAAAGCATTCACCCAGATACCAGTTTCCAATGGTGACATTCCAAAGACAGCAATAAATACTCCGTTCGGCCTTTTCGAATTCCCATTCATGACATTCGGTCTTCGCAATGCTGCTCAAACCTTCCAACGCTTCATGGATAACATCCTACGCGACCTCCCGTGGGCATATTCATACATCGACGACGTACTGGTTGCATCGAGTGATAAGCAGGAGCACGAATCACACCTACGTCAACTCTTCCAACGATTCCGAGAATATGGCCTAGTCATTAATCCTAGCAAGTGTACCCTCGGCGTTGGGTCAATCAGCTTTCTTGGTTACCTCGTGTCAGCAGAAGGCACACAAGCCCTACCAGACAGGGTAAAGGCACTCACTGAATACCCTCTTCCAAAGACATTCAAAGATCTACGCCGTTTCCTTGGCATGATTAACTACTACCGCCGGTTCCTACCAAATGCAGCCAACGAACAAGCACCACTCAACACGTTGTTATCTGGAGACAAGGTAAAAGGGAACGCTACGATACCATGGACAACAAAGCTTACCGAAGCTTTCAGCTCATGCAAACACAGTCTGGCACGCATCACCCTACTCGCGCATCCAGATCATACGGCTCCGATTGCACTAGTCACAGATGCATCAGACACCAGTATCGGAGCTACAGTCCAACAACGGATCAACGATCATTGGCAGCCATTGGCATTCTTCTCGCAGAAACTTAAAGAAAACCAACGAACATGGTCCGCCTACGATCGCGAATTGCTTGCGGTACACGACGCCATTCGTCATTTCCGTTACCTGCTAGAAGCGCGCGCTTTTGTCGTGTATACCGATCACAAACCGTTGACGCACGCTTTTCAGAATCCAAAAACAAGTTGCTCACCTCGCCAAATGCGGCAAATGGAATTCGTCTCTCAATTCACCACGGACATCCAATACATCGCTGGGCAGGACAACTTGGCCGCTGATGCATTCTCAAGAATCGAAGCAATCTCTACTCCCGTATCTCCTGAGCAACTTTCTTCTGCTCAGAAAGACGACAGAGAACTCAAAGAGCTTCGGTCCAGTAGAAAGACGTCCCTCATCCTCGTTGATGTTCCCATTCCGGGCTCTGATTCAGTCCTTACGTGCGATTCTAGTCAAGACATACAACGCCCATTTGTGCCCAAACCATTACGTCGACAACTTTTCGAGCACCTACACAGCCTACATCACCCAGGAATAGCAGCGTCTGCTAACCTGGTTGCCCAACGCTACATATGGCCTTCTATCCGTAAGGATTGCCGCGCTTGGGCTCGTCTGTGTGTCAACTGTCAATTGTCCAAGATACATCGACACACCCTCACTGCGATTGGAACCTTTACTCAGCCTGACCGACGGTTTCAGCACATACACCTCGACATTGTAGGCCCATTACCACCGTCGGAAGGCTACACGTATTTGTTAACACTCGTTGACCGTTTCACGCGATGGCCGGAAGCCGCTCCTATGGTGAACATCACCGCCGAAAACGTCGCCAGAACCCTCATTTCCTGCTGGATCAGCCGGTTTGGGTGCCCGGAGACAATTACTACAGATCGCGGCCGACAGTTTGAGAGCCATTTGTTTGCTGACCTGGCCCGATTATGCGGATTTCACCATGCACGGACTACCAGTTACCACCCTGCATCCAACGGCATGGTAGAGCGTATGCACCGCTCACTCAAAGCCTCCATTATGTGTCATGCCAATGACAAATGGACGGAAGCCCTTCCGCTAGTTTTACTGGGCATGCGCGCCACTCTTAAGAAAGATCTTCAAGCTTCTCCAGCAGATCTGGTCTATGGTGAACCATTAAAACTACCAGGACAGATGCTGACAACTCCTCCTTCAAATCAGAGTCCGGCGGACACTCTCATCTCACTTCGAAGGAAATTCGACTCACTACGCCCCACTCGCGTCAAGAGACACGGGGCTCATCAAACATTCATCCCACAAGACCTTGCCAAGGCCACGCACGTTTTCGTGAGACAAGACCACGTCCGTGCTTCCCTCGAACGTCCTTATGCGGGACCATTCCCTGTGTTAAGTCGCACCGACAAAACAGTTACGATTTCAAGCCGCGGTCGTGCGGTTACTGTGTCAATGGACAGGGTCAAGCCGGCCTACATTAATGCCAGTACAGACGAACCGTCTCACCAGTCTACGATCAACCCCCCGCATCAGCATCCTGCTCAAGATAAACCTCAGGAGAAGGTCTCCTCACCACTTCCTGCCACTGACGTCGTGCCGACACCACCGACTCGCACCACTCGCTCAGGTCGTCACGTCCACGTTCCACGACATTTCTCCGACTTCCAGTCTTAGGAGGGGGGTAATGTGGGGACCACTTAGTCCCACATGTGTAATAACCAGTCTGCTTCCAGCTTCACCTTTTTCCCGGTAGATGGCGCTGTTCACATTCAGATAATTCAATATTCCTCAATCTTCCTTTTACGTATTTATTTCTCTTATTCAATAATATCTTTAATCTACCCTCTGTGTCTCATCAGCTCCTTTAGCTGTGGACACAGAGTTGGTTTTTCTATATGGAAGCAGGCTGGATCAAATTCAATATTAATTGTAAGCATGTATCGTTCTTGTCTCACAGCTCATATTGTAACCACTGTGTGTTAAATTACTCTAACTTGAGTCGAAGCACTGCAATACAAACCAATTCAAGTCTACACTGCCTATTCAATTGCATCGTCCTTCGACAAGCTACAAATGCTATAAGGGAAGAAGTCCTTGATTTCACATTTGGATGTGGCAGAATAGAGAGGAGTCTTAGAGACTGGCAAGTCCTGGACGAAGAATCGGCATTCGACCACTGCTACGTAGCATTTGTTCTACAATTAAACATACCACAAGCTACCTCATCAGCTTTTCGCAACCCCAAGAAAACAAACTGGGCTGAGTATGAATTGCTTCTAAAAGATCGCCTTGGGGAATGTCCTCCTGCACCCGAGACTACGCATGAAGTTGAAGATCTCTGCAACCGCGTGATGGAAGCCCTGAGGAGCTCCTTTAATGATAGTTGTCCCTTGTCTTCGACAAAAACTACTCACAAAACTCCTTGGTGGACCAGGAGAATTGAAAAGCTCCGAAAGCTAACCAACAAACTGCGTACAAGAGTAAGACGAGGTGATAACAACGTTGTAGCTACTGCTGATTACAAGGCAGTGCTACGGCAATATAAGCGAGAAATACGGGCTTCCAAACGGAGATGCTGGCGTTCTTACTGTGAAGAGATAGCAAATCTTCCAGAAGCAACAAGGTTGCAGAAAACCTTATCTAAAGATAAACGCATTGTCAATGGACCTCTCTTCTGTACCAGAACGAATGGATTTACCACATGTGATGCCGAAGCCTTGAAGCTCTTAGTAGAGACACATTTCCCGGAATGTACGTTTGACTCTGATGGTAATTTTCCTCCTGACGAAGTCTCTACAGCAGCCATTTCTTATGTCAACCCCACTTGGTTAACGGAAGAAAGAGTGACGTATGCTTTGGGAATGTTCTCCCCGTTTAAATCGCCAGGCACAGATGGCATCTTTCCGGTACTCCTACAAAAAGGAACTCGTGAGCTTACTAAATTCCTTACAGAGATTTATAAGGGTTGTGTAAGATTTAGCTACATCCCCCTCAAGTGGCGGGAAGTACGTGTGATCTTCATTCTCAAGCATGGTAGATCAGACTACACCAAGCCGTCGGCGTTCAGACCCATCAGCCTCAGTTCATTCTTGCTAAAGACACTGGAAAGGCTTATCGAACGAGGAATCAGGCTTACACACACCGGTACCAACGAACTGCACGACGGACAGCACGGGTTCAGGCCAGGGCGGTCAACAGAAAGTGCCCTACATAGCCTGGTCTCGTATCTAGAAGGGAGTCTTGACAGTAAAGAAATGGCGCTCTGTGTATTTCTGGACGTGGATGGAGCTTTTTCAAATTTAATTCTGACTGCTATTGATGAATTATTAAAGAAAAGAAAGATTGACCCACAAATCAGGAAGTGGTTATTATGTATACTCCGTCAACGATTGGTTGTCTGCACTCGAGGGGGGAGCACGATTCGAGCCTGGGTAGCTAGAGGCTGCGGACAGGGTGCAGTGACCTCGCCTATCGTATGGGACATTGTCGTGGACGAGCTGTTGTACATACTGTCATGTAGCGGACTGTATGTTCAAGCATATGCAGATGACCTTGTCGTAGCTGTGAAAGGAATGGATTTGTCTGTCATTACCGAACTAATGCAACGCGCGCTCAATATAATCTCGCAGTGGTGTCGCCCCAAAGGCCTTAAAATTAATGTCAGTAAGACGAAGTCGGTTCTTTTTACTAGGAGAAAGAAGCTAAAAAACACAACTCTGTTTCTTAATGATCAAGAAATTCCATCCTCAAAATGTGTTAAATTCTTAGAAAGGCGCGCTCGGTTCTTTGGAGCCTGCGGGTTGGTTTTGGAAGTACCTGGGGTCTTACAACCAAAGTCATGAGGTGGCTTTATGTGGCTGTTGTGAGACCGGCGCTAAGTTATGGTTGCGTTGTGTGGTGGAAACGGACGTTGTTGGAGACATCAAAGCAGAAGTTGGCGAAAATACAAAGACTGGCTTGCATTTCAATATCTGGGGCAATGCGATCAACTCCTACATCCGCGCTAGAGGTGTTATTGGACTTACAACCACTGTATCTGTATCTGGAACATACAGCATCCCTCTCGCTTCATCGATTGAGAATTACCGGGTTGCTCTGCCGAAAAACTCCTCGCAACGGCCATGCAGAAACATTCCATCTGAAGATGCCCAACGAACAGAAAATGCCATGTGATCGTATAATCAGAGAAACCTACTTCACTGGGGCTCAGGCCCGTTTTCCCACCCGCGAAGAGTGGGATGAAAATCTCGGAGAAATAGTGTCAGGGTTCGACATTGTTCTCTACACAGACGGTTCAAAAATGAACGGGAAAGCCGGTGCAGGTATCTTTTGTGAGGACCCTCCCATTGCTATCTCACTCCCCCTCGGTGACTATGCGTCGGTCTTCCAAGCTGAGCTATTTGCTATACATGAAGGGATAAAGTGCTGTGAAGACTTTAGTGGCAAGGCCATTGCAGTTTGCTCCGATAGCAAATCCGCAATTCAAGCCCTTCAACGGGGCTGTGCTACCTCTGATGTTGTACGGGACTGTAAGGCTGCATACATGTCATTGAAACACCATAATTCCGTAACGCTGGTGTGGGTTCCCGGTCACAGTGGAGTGCTTGGCAATGAAAAAGCAGACGAACTAGCTCGTGCTGGATCAGCAGTTTTTCCAGTTGGTCCGGAGCCTATTCTCCCGGTCCCATGGAGGGTTATCCTTAACCAGGGGAACTGCGTCATGAGGGACAAGTGGAGCTCAGTGTGGTCCAGTGCAAGCGGAATGCATCACTCCAAGGCATGTTTGCTCGGACCGGATGACCGGCTAAAACGAGATGTCATCTCCAGCAGTCGACGAGCAGTACGCGCTGCTGCTGCTATGCTGACGGGACACGGCCCCTTCCGGGTTCACCTTGCTCGCTTGGGTGTACAGGTTCCCACGCAGGATTGCCGCTTCTGCGAGATTGGCGCTGAGACCGGGTGGCACGTGCTGACGGACTGCCCGGCTGTCTGGCGAGAACGTCTTTCCTCGGTCGGTTTTGCTTTGGGAGGACTACAGGCAGGGAAACAGCTTCGCCCAAAGGAGGCGGCGCGCTTCGCGACCGCAATCGGGTTGTACGAGTGAGCAAGATGGGGCGTGTGTCCTATGGGCCCTCACCGTGGCCTGGGACTCTGCCAAAAATCTACTACTACTACTGCATGTAACGTGTCAAAAGAAATGGCTATGATACTACTCTGTGACGCGTACACAAATAGTAGAGCAAAAGTTTCGCCTAGCGTGTATCAAGGAAGGAAGAAACCTATTATTTCGTGCCTATTTTTTGTTCTCCATTCTACTATTTCAAGACTAGCTATCTTGGGCAGTTCTCTTGAGTTCCAATTAGGTTCCACACCTCATATCTTGCGTCATCTGCGTACGCCTTCCGACCGACTATTAAGCGTTATTATTACTCTATAGAAGTACCCAGAAAACTACAATTTAACTTGAAATATTATATTTAACTATAGTTTGAAATTTCAATTTACAAAAAGCTGTTTAAACAAGTAGCTCATTTTTCTATTATAAAACACGACTCGGCTATCACGGACAGAAACTGAAAATGCACGTGGCCTGACTGAGCCAGCTGCGGTAAGTTGACGTTCCCTGAATAAATGCTCATTACTTCATTAAGAGTGCTAGTCTCGAAGTTTCACACTAGAAGCAAACTCATCTTTATTTAGCATTACAGGCTGCCCATTTATAAACACGTAAGGACCCCTATAATATCGCCACAACAGTGCCGAACCTCTCTTCAGTTGGTCAGTTCTATAGAGATGGCCCCAGCATTGCAGCCAAGACCGAAATTCAAGCATACGAGGGGGAGTTCCAGCAAGAAGTCTGTAAAGAAAAAAATATATATTTATGAACAATGCTCATCGAGATATCACACCTTCGACACAGGGCACCATAGAGTCTAGCTTCCAAACTAATACGATTGTTATGGTAAATTAACAAATTGTGTTAGAGTTTTTAGTGAACCCACGCTAGCTAGATGGCCATCCACAGCGCAAGCAATGAAGCAGTAACCGGGTGGTTCTCCCCGAAAGCCAAATACAGTCAAAATTAAGCTATTAATCGACTTCGATGGCAAGATGGTAGCGTACTTGTACGAGTCTCTACACGCCATGCGATCGGAGACGTGTCGTAACTCAACACGGGTACAGAGGCGACTGAAGAGGTAAATCGGTTATCGTTGCAATTAAACTTGCATCCGAATGACTTCTTCAGTCGCCTCACCAAGTAACTAAATACTTGTCTTGAGTTACGACACCTCTCCGATCGCATGGTGTAAAGACTCACACAACTCACAAGTACAAGCCAGCTACCACCTTGCCACCGACGCCGCTTTTTATTTTTTTAAAATTAAATCCGTGGAATTGAATACTGATACCAATTTGTTTCATTTGAATCAGAGGGCAGTGTGCAGTAGGCTCTGATTTGCAGTTTTGAATAACGTAGTATCCATGGGTTGCCTCATATACTAAGCAGTGCTATCATCAATGTAGTTTACAAATTGTTTATACCTAGCCTATCATTGGTCGGTACTCACCCTGATGAGGAGACGATCATGCAGTTAGACACCACATTAAACGGGTAAGTAATTGCAGTAGCAACGAACTGAAACAAGAAAATTATCTGTCGAGTTTGCATGACATTTGCGTTTATCACGTCAGATTCTAGTTTCTACATTCACATTTAATACTTCGCCATAGCAAAATTAAATAAATAAACCATAACTTGGACTGCCGCAACAGTCTGCCTTGTCCGCCTTGAACACAATTGATCTTCCGAATATTGTTACTCTGCTATTCCGTCACGCAAAAAGGTTAACTATCCCAATTTCAAGACTCCGCCATGTAAAGTTTCGCTCCCGAAGTGATATCGCGGATAGAACCTCGTTTTGACATCTGACCCTGACAGATTATCCCTTTGAGTCTTTATCATTTTTTCAAGCCTAATTTGAAAAATTATCGTCATCCAACAGTCATAGGCATTTAACACAGTTACATTGGGTACTATATCGGATTATATCAGATTATTAGTTTGAATGCATAATAAATAAGGCTGTTCCAACTATAATTCATTAGGTAAATACGCGGATTCAAATCTTTATCTCTTCCAATTTTCTTATATTTTTTCCTAAAACACATACCATTGCTGTAAGTCAAATTTTAGTGAGAGGGAAAGAATGGCAGTACTTACTCCTGACAATGCATTGGCATAATTTCGCATTTCTTCACTTTCTGGCAAGCATTTGTAGAGTACGGCGCCAAACACGGCAGTTAATGTAACATTTAAAAGGTCGCCTATTAATCGAGGGAAAAAACCAGCGAAGAAACCTTTCAATCCTTCTCTCCTGTATATTTCTCCTATGGCCGCCATTATAGTGCTGAAAACCATATAAGTATTTCAACATTAACTTTGGTTTTCAGAGAATTAAATAACCTGAGGACTACTTATTAGACTATTTTCTTATAATATGCCTAAAAAATTCACGGAGTCACGATTAAAGAGGCATTGCCTGTAATCTAAAACTTTCAGCAAAGACTTATTGTAGAAACTTTAATTATGTACGTATGGAAGTACGTATACGCGAAATGAGATGTTAAGAGGCCTCAGTTGTTTTTAAGTTGGAACACAAGGGTCAGTCCGAAAGTAGTTACCCCTTCAGGAATTACCAATGTGGGCATAAAGTTGAGTTTTATGAGGCAATGGTAGGGGGAAGTTTAAACATCAAATATCTTATGAAATATCAATCGTAAAGCCGTCAAGACAGACAAGTTGAGCATTTTGATATATGATACGTATATATGCACTCTTTCTAACACAGATTGGCCACATTAATTGCATTTGATTTGTACAAAAAAAACTATTAGTGTGGTAGTCCCAAAGAAACAGTTCAAGAACGGTGGCCAATTGGTGTTTGTGAAGGCCACGTGTCATACACCGAAATGTAGAGGAACATGTTTGTTATTTTAATGGATATTTTGACGGCTCCATGATCGATATTTCCTAGAAAAATCGGCTTGGCACAAAAACGCGTAGTGGGGTACTACCATTTCCTCTTAAGGTATGCCAAGCAACACCTTTAATATACACAAAAAATTGTAAAGGTCACCCGTACTAAATGCACATGGAGTAACAGTTTTCCGATGTAGGCTCATCATTTTGCTCCACATGCTGCGGTCTGTAGAGACACAAATAAGTGCTTTAAGACCTGTCCATGAGAGAGTTTCTTCAGTGACTTCGTGGAAGTGAAACATGATTAATAACTTTATGCATAAAAAACAAAAATTGCACTTAATTCCACAACATAAATTTTTAATGACAGCTGTTTCGGTGTAACGCCATCTTCAGACTGGCTCCAACAAGTACCTATTACCTAAATCAGTCTTAATTAGCGTGGAAGGGGAATAGGCGGGGCACTCCAGACGCCAGATCTAAGAGAGGGGAAGTGTGCATAAATGTTATGTCATTGACCAAGTTACAATTGTTACATAATGCATTTCTTATTTCTATGCACTCCAGCCTATCCAACAATTTGCCTTTGTCACAATCATATAATAACTTAACAGTCGAGAAATCTGAGGTATGGCACCTAGAGCACCTACGTACTATGTTGTGGAATTAAGTGCAATTTTTGTTTTTTATATATAAAGTTATTAATCTTTAAGACCTGACTTAACTTACATGTGATTAAGAGACAATCGGAAGGGAAAAGCCTAACAAGTGTAAAAATCAAATATCTCATTAATATAAATCGTATAGCTGTCAAAAATATCACATCTCTTTGCAGAAATGCACTTCTACAATTTGATACGTATGATATATGTCCGTCTACAACACCGATTGGCCGCAACTATCGAAGTTGATTTGAACAAAAAACGATTGATTGTCCGGAGGAAGGAGTTATCAAACCATGGCCAATCTGTAATAGTGATTGGCACATATCAAAATGTAGAGAAGTATTTTTTCCCAAGGGGTCCGACATCTTTGATAGCACTACAATGGACATTTCCTGTGAAATTCGACTTAGCTAAAAAAAAAATTGTAAACATATAATTTTTCAGAAATTAGTACTTACCTGTATTTGTCTTCCCCTCCCACAAATTGAGCCATCATTCGCACTGCAATGACTTGGAATGGCTGCGACACAATTACGCCCGCGGTGTGTGCCACAAGTTTATTGCTAAGACTGTCCAAAAACTCTTTTCTTGCTCTAAAATAATTACTAGACATCAGATTTTATGTCAAAATGATGAATAGAGCGGAATTGATATACGGTAAAGCAGTGGACGCTTTTAAACGCCAACATGAAATGCTGGATCTTTTGGAATAACGAGAAAATTGCCCGTAAGAGGAAGAAACCTTTCGCCTAGAGCACTCCTAGCACGAAAAATATTTTTTTTTCACTCAACGAGGACCCGGGTGCATTAAACGCAATCAAAGCATCGTTATACGCAATTGGTCTCAACATAACAGCCTCACCGTCTGCCCTATTGAAACAAAATTGTGTAGTTTTTCAGGAAGAGGTGCAATAGTTATTTAAATTTAGTCTTACAAAAATCCCTCCTTCGAAATTACAATAATTGTTGTAGTGTACACTAAAGTGGAGGGACTATACAGTCCCCCGTTATTGGAGACGATCTTTTCCCAGCTAGGCCATTTTTCATAGAATAGAATTCAAATATACTGATTCCTTCATACTTTATTCTTACCTTTCATCAAGGTTTTCCTCATTTACAAAAGCGTATCGATCATTCTTTTTTGCTGCTGCCCGATTTAGTTTTTCTTGAACGAGCTGAATTGTAATTCCACTGACGATATTTGTAGATAACCTAGCGGATAGTCCTCGGAAACAGCCGGCCGCACCATCCACACTTTTTATGTACCCAACTGAAACATATTTTATTCAACCATTTTATTCACTCTTTTACTGGTTCTCAGGAGATAGACCTCTGGCATAATTTCCAGTTAGTACTTAGTCGGGCTTTATTTTACAATCCGTTTGAGATCGATCTCTCCGAGAATAAGTAGTCGGGGACACCAGTTTAGGAAAAACCAAAACAACAGTTTACAAATAAAAGAGCAATGGGTCGTTACTTTGCACTTCTTTAAACACTCGGTATGTACCCACGAACTAGATGAGCAACAGATGGATGACATACCGTATTGAAACACATTTGGTAAGGCTAGAACCGGCTTCCCTAGCAGTGTTTTCGATGGTCTCGGTGCCAGAGGCTCATGCCCAATCTGAAATAAAGTGAGGCATACAGTTTAATGTACTGTACGGTAGCGCTTTATACAATTTTGAGTCTCTATGCACATATGCACGTACTTGGTCTAAAAGTCATAAGTCACAAGTCATGTATTGGCCATTTTAAAAATACAATAGGATTCTCGGCGTCGTTACAACTCTATTATGTCAAACAGAAACACAGAAACATATAATACGGTACATAAGATATAAACTCAACTGTTGTAGTTGTGGTCAAAAAATTCAGGCACGGAGTAAGGGCGGTTCACACCAAGAAGTCTAATCACGCCCTTCCTAAATTGGGATGGTGTTAAAGTTGGAAGCCTTAGGAGGCTGGGTAGGTGGTTATACAACCTCGCCCCTAAGTGGTGGGGTGAATTTCCCTCATTGTTAAAATTAACTTTGTATAGTTTTAGGAATAAAATAAAAATAAAAATTCACAACCGGTTTCGGCTCACGCCATCGTCAAGTGCGATTGAAAACAGATAAAACAGACGGTATGCAAGCTAAAACAAAATAAAACTCATTGTCAGGATAACACACAGCATCGCATAAAGTAAACAATTTAAACTGAACAATTTAACATTAACCAATGGAAGCGCCAACAAGGCGGAACTACTTAAAAAGGTTATGTCATTAAGTAACGATTTGTTTTTAACCGTAGCTTCCCTAATCTCAATGGTTTCTAAATTATCAAGAAGTCATGTAAGATCTTAAAATTATCGAAATCACAGGTATGGTTGTGGGTGTTTATATGTTGGGCAAAGGCGGACTGAGTGTCGGGTTTTCCTACCCCCCGTCTATGCTCCGCTATTCTTTCCTAAATTGGAGAAAGAGAGGAAATCAGGGGTTTATCAACTAGACTGTAATGATTGTGGTAGCTTATATATTGGACAAACTGGGAGAGGGTTTAAAGAAATAGCGGAGCATAGACCGGGGGTAGGAAAACCCGACACTCAGTCTGCCTTTGCCCAACATATAAACACCCACAACCATGCCTGTGATTTCGATAATTTTAAGATCTTACATGTAGCCAACAAGGGGAAACTTCTTGATAATTTAGAAACCGTTGAGATTAGGGAAGCTATGGTTAAAAACAAATCGTTACTTAATGACATAACCTTTTTAAGTAGTTCCCCCTTGTTGGCGCTTCCATTGGTTAATGTTTAATTGTTCAATTTAAATTGTTTACTTTATGCGATGCTGTGTGTTATCCTGACAATGAGTTTTATTTTGTTTTAGCTTGCATACCTTTTGTTTTATCTGTTTTCAGTCGCACTTGACGATGGCGTGAGCCGAAACCGGTTGTGAATTTTTAATTTAATTTTATTCCTAAAACTATACAAAGTTAATTTTAACAATGAGTGACAGCAAGTTTTACAAAGTTACTAATGAGACTATTATGTTTATGGGTGAATTTCCCATGGCGGCTGTACGGTATTGCTCCTGGTGCAAGTCACCCCCCCCCCCCTCCGTGTCTGATGGTGGTAAGTTTCTGCATTAAAAGCATATTTGTGCAAGTGCCTACGAGTATACGCCTGGGTCTCGAGTATAAACACTGATGCCAGAATGAGGATATCGAGTTTCTCGAATAAGGGTCGACAAGACACTCGTTGATCCCATGTCCCAATCAGAGCTCTAATGGCACGCTTTTGGACTTTGAAAACCTGATCGGACTCAGTGGCGCTTCCCCATGTTGCTATCCCATAGCGCATTCTGGAGTCAAAAACAGCAAATTAAACAATTTTCAGTACGTCTTGGCTAACGAGAGGCTGCAGAGTGCGCAGGAGGAAGACACAGGAAGATAACTTAGCGCATAACTTGTGAATGTGTGGTCGCCAGGTCAACATATGATCAATATTAAGGCCCAGAAAAGACACGGTAAGAGCAGCTGGAAGATCTATCCCATCGGAAACCAGGTTAATTGCTTCCTTGTTGAGGTTGGCTAACTGAAATGTCATAAATTCTGTCTTTTGTGCGTTAAAAACAAGATCATGAGCTTTTAGCCAACCTGAAACTGCAATTAAGGTGGAACAACCACACGTTTGGGCCGTAGGGTTGTCCGGCGCTGAAATCAATATGGATGCATCGTTTGCGTATAGGCTGAGAAATAGGTCCCAAGGGGAAGGCATGGTGGCACGTTCGAAATTATTGATGTACGCGAGGAAGAGGGTTGGCCCAAGGATACTACCCTGAGGGACGCCTGTAGGTACAGGACACCAGGTGCCCACGTCCAGCACCTTCTGATCCCGGCCGGTTAGGTAAGAACGAAACCAGTCATTTGCTACCCCTCTCACTCCCATACTTTCTAGGGTGAGTAGAAGCTTATCGTGATTCAATGTGTCAAAAGCACGGGAAAGGTCACAGAATATGCCAAGTGCTACATTTTTATCGTCTAAAATTTTCAGGATCTTGTCAATAAGATCAATGCATGCGTCGTTTGTGGACTCGCCTTTGCGAAAACCGTGTTGACTCGGGGATAAGAGATTGTTATCTTCGAGAAAAGACATCAGTCTAGAATTTACTACCTTTTCTAAAATTTTGGATAGTGATGGGAGAATGCTAATTGGACGGTAGCTACTCAGCTGTCTCGTTCACCCTTTTTATAAACAGGCACAACTATTGCCCTTTTGAAGCAGTCAGGAAAGACACCACTGGACAGGGAAGCATTAATGCATTCTGCCAGGGGTGGTATGATAGCTATAAATTAGAATAGACAAGAGCTTATGGGCGCCATAGAAAGCCGCGGCACACGGAAGTCGTACAAACTAATATTAAATAAACCCTTAGATAAGGTAACTGTTATACTACGACTTGTCGATGATTGGGTGTCGCAACTAAAAACTTGCAAGTTAACAAACCTACAGGTTTATCGTGCAAATAAGAGGTGTGAGTAGCCTAAGTAGTGTAAGTTCATTCAACAAACGACACTTATATAATTATTTTTTAAGTATCCGGTTCCTGTCTAAATGTTTGCTTCAATTTTTCCCGTGTTACCAACACAGTAACATTGTTTTAAACCACATCTCTCAAATGGCTGCAATGATAAAGGATTGAAGGTAGGATGATATACATATAGGAGTCAATGTAAGTTCAGAAATCATCTATGCAGCAACGAGCTAGGTGGCCCGGCGATGCAACGGACAGTAGTTCTCCTTCTTGGTTGTTATCACCTGTCAGCATGACGCACCTGCCCTATATTGCCTATTGAATCGCAAAAGAGGCTTAAAAAAATCAATGGTGTCTAAAGCGGTACACATTAGGTTTTGTCAAATTATGACCAATCCGGCCTTCTGAAACGATGACAGGTCAGAACTTTGCTAACACTTTAAGTGATCACTAAAGTTTTCTAAAGTGACAGTCACTCAGAAAAAAAAGGCCACTTCTTGCCCATACCACTTCTCTCAAAATGTATATTTTAACGCAGGTACAGGAAAATCACGCTTCATGCTTACCTGTATTAGCACCTTGGCATATTCAATGGGATGTCCTATTCCACTCAACGCGACTCCACTGCAAAACATACCCCATTTGCTTTCTTCATCCTTAACGCCATTCATATTTAAGCAGTAATTCGTTTGCTAGAATTAATATTAAAATACCTCAGAGGGCAGTTAGCACATAAAATAATAAAATAGCAGTCATGAACTTATTAAATATATCTTTAAAAATGGTTCAAATGTTGATTTTTATTTTTCTCAGTTTAACCAAGTTGCGAAAAAATTCCCACTACATATGGAGTGAATGAGTGATGGCAGCCCTGTGTTTCATGGGGAATTTTAGTTTTTGACCACCATTTTATTCGAAATTTTGGAAAACGCGTATTCGCGATTTTCCTTTTTTAACAATAATTTATATTATAATATCGCATTGTGTTTAAAGAATGATGTTACTTCAACATTTTTTCAGTTCTTGCTATTTGTTGTGATTAGAATTTGAGTTATTTATTTTACCGCAATAGCAGGTACGCTACCTTCAAAGTGCAACTGCATCCCTAGCACCATGTACCTTGTTTTGTTTCAGTCAGTGCTTTATGTATGTGGCGTTATGTGCAGAATATTTTGCCTTTACGTATAGCAGGTTTGTCATGGGGTGCACGTTTATTTTAAACATTGAATATATAAATATAGTAATTTATTTAAGTTCAAGGTCAGATTATTTTAGCTAAGCGAACTGCTATGCTATGATGCTAGTGTACCACTTTGATGCTTGTGAATGTTCAGAAAACCATTATGATGTTAACATACGGTAAAGGTCTAGTTGCCCATATTAAAATAAATTTGGTTTAGTATCGTTTATGTTGCTTAAAAGAAACCCATTTCTGAAAAGTTGATGCAGACCTTAAAACCTTTTCTTTTGATTTGTGAAATCTCCAGATGCTCAACGATAAAAAGGCCAGCAAATATTTTCTAAGCATGTTAATTTAGGTTAGAATCCCATTTTAACTTGTTTCCCCCTAGAGCCCAAAAACATTATAACACAATGTTATCATTAATTCAAGGGAAACCATTTCCGATAAGACAGGGTCCATAAATGTTTCTTAAGAATTATTATAAAAAACCAAAAGTAGTGACACCAAAGTTCTGTTCAGAAATATATGTACAAATAATTTTCTTGTGCTTGATAACAAAGTTATTTCGTGTTCGGCTGTTCCAAGGTTACATTTGTTGATGTGTAACTTTGTAATTGTGACACGCAAACTTTTGTGCAACAAAAATCAGAGCACCATCCTGTTGCGTTTGTCTTCTGGGTGTTTTGTTTTGGCAGCGTGGCGATTTCTGAGCAAGAGTGTTGGTTGTCAATATACAGCCGTTGAAACATGTCTGTATTTCCTTACAATTTTGAGTAGTGTATATTGTTCCCGGATATAAACCAATTTTCTTCATTAAGAGCGTACAGCCCGTAGGAAAATAGCAGCCCGAAATTTAATACTTCCAATTTTTTATTTTATTAATTGAGCATGTTAGGCCTATCATAGATTTGGCTCATCAAAGTTGTAGATGTAGAAGACTACTTTATGCATTATAACATGAGATATTTTTAATTTTCGAAATTGTAGTTTTTTCATAAACATGCAAATATTTTATAAATAATATATATAATAATAATATAAATAACTTTTCACGTATTATCGATTTTATAAAAAAAAAACTACAATTTCGAAAACTAAAAATACCTTATTATATGATGCATGAAGTGGTATTCTACAACCTTGATGAGCCAAATTTTTAATAACATACTTAGTTAATTAAATAACATATAAAAAAGTATTACATTTCGGGCTCCCACTTTCCTACGGATTTGTTGTGAATAACCCTGTCAGGCGCAGAATGAACAAGGGCCCGGCGTGAGCGTGATTTATGAATAATTACAAAGTTAAAATATATTTTCACTTCTTTACAACACATTCAGTTTTTTTCCAAAATGTTTGCAATATTGAGCAAAATTATCAGCACATAAATAAATGGAAGAATAGATGTTTACTCACTTACTTCTTACTTCTTAGTACAGGGCTTCCAGCTCAGGTGATGCCGACTGCCTGAAGTCTCAGAAATGCCCTTGACGCTAGTGCCCACATGTTCGGCGTGCACAGGATCTTTTGATGTGCGCCCTCCTTTTGTCCAACCTGATCCCGTAGTTTGTCCCGTAGTGTGCATGGGGCCGAGCACTGCAGGAGTATGTGCTCTAGTGTTTCATTAGCTAGACCGCATGCACGGCATACTGGAGATTCGATTAGGTGAAAACGGTGTTTTAATTTTTTAAGATGTTTACTCTACTTCTTTAAAATTAGAGTCTTAGTAATAACATCTCAAAATAACATTAAGCATACAATAAGAACTGAAATTTGAAAAAAGAACAAAGTCATAATAAAGTTTACTTTTCACTAGTTTCAAAGAAGCTGGCGCAGGGCCTTGTGAACATTCTTTGGGCTAGCATAGCCATGGCACAATGAACAAGCACTGTCTTCAATTTGTTTACAAAAGGAATGGAGATTTTGTTGAGAAAGGATGCTTGCTAGCTTCCATTATAGGGGCTGTCCTGCCTCCATCTCTCTAAACGAAACCAACCCGTACTTTTGTACTATTGTAGTGGTGGCGTCACTACTTTTGTGCTGGTTAGCTTTTGTGCACGCACAAGACCCAATATATGAAAAGCCAGGGTCAATGGGAATCCGAAGATTTGGGAAGTGGAAAGTAACCACGCTATGACCGCTGATGTCATATCAGTGCCGTAGATATTCAAAGCAGCTGTTATTGTTTTGGTGGAAAAAGTAATTGGCTTCTGTCGTTTTGGCATTGAATATCAGCCTGCTATTCTTCATTTGTGGCTGACACTATGGCTTTACTACAGCAAGAGCATAAAGGCAAACTGATATAAGGACCATGTCATGACAAAACTGCCGTTTTTGTTGTAACTAAGCCCCTACAGTCTAAACCCTTGAATATCATTGGGAATCCCTTTTAGTAGTTTTTTATATGCCTCCTGATTACTGAATGCCAAATCGTGTACCACCAAACCAATTGACTCTAATCCAGTAGTCAAATTTTAGAAATCTAGGTGGTCTGTGAAAATTGTTCAAAATTGCATTTATTATTATTTCAGATTCTTAGATTTTACGATTGGAAGTTTTTATTAAATGCCTTAGCATGTCGTTTTGGAATCAAGGATCGACGCAGTGTCCGCAATATATAGAAGATATTTTGAGCAAGGAAGATGTCAATCTTAAGGACATCATGGACCAGTCAGAGGTGCTTCAGGAGTGTAAAAGCCAGAATAAAACTCTGATTGAATAGTGAGTATCGGATTATAGCTGTTACAAGTATAATACACATTTACTAAGTATATTATATATTAACAAATTGCACTTAATTCCACAACATAAATTTTTAATAGTAACAGCTGTTTCGGTGTAGCAGTGGAATTAATGCAATTTTTATATATATAATATACTTATTAATCATGTTTCACTTCCACGAAGTCACTGAAGAAACTCTCTCATGGATATACATTTACAGTAATTGAGATCCGTTCTTAAATCTGCTGCGGAAAATATTAGTGAGAATATCCCTAAATTACTTCAGGTCAATGCATATAGGAAGTCCTTATTTTTTGTTTATATCACGATTGCTATTTTCCTTCAGTTTGGCTCGGGAGGATGTTCTGCGTAATTTGATCCACATGGCTACAAGGGAACCAGAAGGCGAGAGCTGTGACCCCATGAAATACAAGTACGCAAACGTTGCTTGCGAGCTATTGACCAGCGAAGTCCCACTGCTTACCCAGACTGTTGCCAGCAATCATAACCTTCTCTCCGAGCTGTACGCCTTCCTGGAGGTTGATCCACCTATGAACCCACTACTTGCTTCTTTTTTTAGCAGGATAATGACAGTTCTTATATCAAAAACCAGTGAACAAGTAAGTGGATATGATAGTCCATAACTAATTAATTTTATTAATTAATTTTCTGATTGTGAGCCAAGCCTAACTAAAGAACCGATACGAGTGAACCCAGTCATGCTTTCCTATAATTATCATTTAGGATAGGTACTGTAATAGTTCCTTGGTAAATAATTGTCCTTGGGTTAAATTTCCCAAAGTTTGAATTGATCGTTGGGACGATTGCATAGCCAAGAATGGGCAGACTAATATAATACGAAAAACTAAACAGTAATAGTGGCAGGGTATGCTACGCTATGTAGTGGGACATAAATTATCTAATTATTTGTTCAAAACTAAATCTTTGCTCGGGAAAACAACCTGTATGGTTTTGTTACTCTATTTAACACCTAAAACATACCTGAAGTAAGAAAGCATAGATTGAAAGGTTCCGCAGAAAAATTATTATTTATTCATTTATTTTCATGAAAATCCGATGATACCTGGCACGCGTACCTTAAGATCCAGGTTACGAAAACTTCATGGAAAATGTCTAATTTACGGTTGGTCCAGCTCAACGCACAACTCATTTCTCTTCATTAAGAATATCTAATGAAAAAAGGCATTCTTAATTAAGACGTTTGTGCTGATTGAACCTGTACCTTTAAGTTTAGGGTCATAAGTGGCATACCATGTTAAACGTATCAAAAAGAGATTTAATTTCCAACAGCCCGAAGAATTTAATAGGACTAAAGAGATAATTTGGCCTCGGCTAAGTTGCCACAATTTGTTTTTACCCCGTCCCAAAATTCCCCATAATAACCGTTTGCAGAAATCACACTGTATTTACTTTTAATTTTGCTTCGAAATTTACATATTAGAAATCTCGTTTATTACGTAATATGGCAAAACTAAGCTATGCAAATCGGTATTTTCATTCTGAAATTTTTTTGCCAATCAAAGGATAGCGCTTTTATAAAATATGACAGGATGTTATATTACTGACCTTACTAATTAAAATAAGAAAGCTTACATATGTGCGCAATAAATATAATTTCTGTATTCAATAATTCTACTTCTTGTTGTATTATTAGAAGACTTTAAATTTCATCCATACTTTGACGACATTTAATCCAACAGTGGTTCTGTTTTGTTTGTTAGAACTGGTTTTCTTATCAAGTAACTTGTCTGCAAGTGCTCGAGTTTATCAAGAGTAAGGGGAATGGCGTGGCCCTGTTGCTGCGACACATGGGCACTTCAGCGGTTATGGACCTCATATACAAACTCTACAACAAGATAGAGGGCATAGAAATCAAAGAAAACCTATTAAGTGTAAGTTATTACCTGATTACTGATTTATTAATTTAATCAACCTTCTAATCTTCATTTAGTGTGCTTCTCCAATGAGAAATATAATAGTCGGCCACACCATGTATGCACGTTATGAAGTAGTAGTGCTTGTTTTATTATACGAGCCCGCAAGTTGTTAAGGTAGTAGTAGTAGTAGTGTTCGTCGGGTTAATAACGACTTAGGCCTCATGTTTGGGCCCATAGAGCGACCCCGACTTGACTGTCCTACGCCAGCCCATAGGACAGTGGACCTCCTGATTATAGTGGATTCCGAACCACTTGGGAAACACAGTGAAGTCACACGATTAGTTCGGAGGTGACTAGGGCAAGTCCTACCATGTTTCCCTACCGGCACTGTGCACACGACCAAGTTATCTGCAGCTTTGAACCTGCTCTGGTCCGCTGGATTCAACTTGGTTTGGTGGCCGGCTCTGTTAAGGTAGTACTTGAGCTCTAAACGATTGGACCTTATCCAGTCACTAATTATAGGGGTAATTGGGACTCAACTCTGAAATCGGTGTCCGACCAACCAACCCATAGTTAAAATTGCGAGTAGCCCTAGTAATAGTGGCAACACTGTGCGTCCCATATTGTTGATGCCTTCAATACCTTTTCTGCACCAATTTGGCTTGTTTTGTAAGCAAGCAAGGTGCTCAGAATTTTAAGGTCAGCGTTTTAATTTAATGATAATTAAAGGGGTTTCATTCATTACATAATTGCAATTTTCGTATTTCAATGATATTTTAAATAGTGATGGATTGGTGAAAGGCATATTTAATAAGTAAAGTGACAAAAAAGAATTAGAAAAATGGATTGTTTTGACGTCATTTCTTTATGGGTACAGTATACAGTATACAAAAATTGTCCATTGAGTTGTGCACTGTGCACGCTACTATGACGATAGACAAATAAAACAATGAAAAAACTAGAAAATTGATGAAGACCATTTTGCTATCACAAATTAGAGTTAATAATATACGTATTAATTGTATTAAATTAACTTAAAATTAAATTAAATTCGTCTTTAAAATAACTGAAATTTAATGCTGAGGGCGGTTAGGGTCTACTCAAAAAAAAGTGTTGAAAGAGAGGGCATTTAAAGTTAGGGGCCAGGTTGAATGGAGTAACATCTTGTTGCCAAAGTGGAGTTCGTCGACTGAACAAGATTTTATCAAGTTTTACACATTGCAGTATTGTATGGAGTATGTAACACTGACTTTTAAATTAAATTTTGGTTGAAGAGGCAACTTCCACGTCATAACTGAAATTAGAGGATAAATAAAAACTGCGGGATTCGAACTCACAATCTACGCCTAACCGGGGCGTCGTCTTAACCGCTCGAGCACAAGTCCGCACAAGAATTTATTTATCCTCTAATTTCAGTTATAACGTGGGGCTGCCTCTTCAACCAAAAGTTAATTTAAAAGTCAGTGTTATATACTCCATATAATACTGCAATAATGTGTAAAGCATTGCCTTTATGGCATTAAGTAAGCTCACAGACCTGTTAGGTTGGATAGTTGTGTAGCTGTGCTAACCTGTCTAACATTACGAATCATGTCAAAATACGAGAATATAAGTAGAGGATATTCATTAGCTGCTCTTGTGCGGGCTTGTGGTCGAGCGGTTAAGGCAACGCCCGGGTTAGGCGTAGATCGTGGGTTCGAATCCAGCCAAGTACAGTTTTTATTTATCCTCTAATTTCAGTTCTATCAAGTTCATTAATCATTAAGTTATCATGGATTTTCATCACTGGTTTTTATATTGAGCTCTATATTTACATTGACCGAATCACTTACTAAATTGTTTATTGTATCCATTTTATGTGACAGTGGCTGGATGAAGGAGGTTTTATTGAGGGATTGGTTGAAATGGTGCATCCGAATACGCCGGAGGATATGAGAGCAAATGCTTGTCAGCTGCTTTGTGACTTGATCGTCTCTAGCAGAGAAATATTTCAAGAGTCTAATGATCAAGCTGAACCGGATCGTTTGGCAGGCAAAATTGAATCGTAAGTGAAACTAATTTTCTTTAATTCTAAGCGCTAAATTTCCTTCATTCATGGATAATATTTTACGTAGTTTTACCAGTTGCGCTCAGGATTCCGGATTCAGAATAATTTTTTAACAAGACTTGCTTAGAACTTTCTAATAATAATAATAATAATAATAATAATAATGCGTGTATTTATAAAAAAGAAACATTACAAATTTTACTGAACCGGTGCCAAAAAGGCGCGTTGGGATCACCAAACAATTTACTGTAGTAGGTTATTTACTAGTTCGTCACACTAACAATATTTTTTTAAACCACCTGTTAGTAGACTTACAATATAGTATATAAAATCGTCTCCTTTGTAACTTTGTAATATTTTGAACACATTGTCATAAGAGTTAACTTAGTAAAATAAAACATAAAAATATCGTCACGACCGGTTTCGACAGATTGTCATTCTCAAGTGACAATGAGAGAAAGACAATCTGTCGAAACCGGTCGTGACGATATTTTTATGTTTTTATGTGATATTTTACTAAGTTAACTCTTATGACAATGTTACAATATAGTCCTTAATGATAGACATGGTAATATTTTCATTGTATCCGGCCCTGTTCATTTCATTGTAGTAACTGAAACCTCTATAGTTGACAGCCTCAGGTCTCAACTGCTAGCCCGGCAAAGGTCGGTATCCCAGTATTAGGCCTTGACACAGTCCATGCTGTTTTCAGTTCTTTTTGGGCAGTTAGGCCAATACTTAATGTTGTTTTTCTTTTGTTTGTGTTTTTATTGAATTAGGAAAACTTTATGACAATACTAACAACTCACTAGTCTTAAGAATCTTGATTATTGTAAATAACCATTCCTTGCCTTACCTGGGTTTGCCTATAGAAGACTTTCTAGTCTTATGGTTCACCCAGGTAACAATAAAGTCGTTATTTATTTATTTATTTAGGACATTTTTTAGAAATCTCCATAAATCTTAATGTTATTCAGTCTAGTGGAAAGACTACAATGTCACTGAACATAGCCTATTACTTCTTTGTCCCAACTTCCTGGCAATATAACATAGTGTGCCTTAAAACTGAAAATTTCTGAGCGTGACCTGACTATTCTAGACTCAAGAGTAAGTGATAAGTAATGATGTTGCGGTTTATTTTTACCACATTATTATAATCTGGTATTGTTTACAGAGAGGAGAATGTGAAAAAATTGATATCTGTGATGTTGTCAGAGCCGCGATGTGACGGAAGTATCGTTGGAGGCATATCCATCCTTTTGACCCTACTCCGATCTAGTAGAAGGTGGGCCATTAAAAATGATGATGTTACAGTGATAATTTATTTGACAGATAGTCCATTGTTTTGTACAATAGAGCGCTTTTGAGTCGATTTTAGTTGACTTGAGAGTCGTGCGATAGTTAACAGCACTCCCGCTCCTCTCATACACTTATCTTATTTTGTAAGTACTTAAGAGACTCTTTAATTAATTATAGCTTTCCTGTTTTTACGTTAGTATAAGGAAAGCTGTGTGATGGTCGGAATAATCGACTGCGAGATTTCAACGAATTTTCTCGTTTCCAGGTCCGAGACCCC